>JAWWES010000051.1:10615062-10747372 GCA_035583135.1 Lophotriccus pileatus
GGAGCGGCGGCTGCGGGGAGCGGCCCCGGCCCGGCCGCCGACATGAAGATCTGGACCTCGGAGCACGTGTTCGAGTGAGCGGGGCCGGGCCGGGCCGGGCCGGGCGGGGCCGGGCGGGGGGCTGCAGGGCCGGACCAGGGCACGGCGGGGCTCCTCCGGGCCGGGGGCTGCGGGGGCTGCGCCGCCCCAGGGCCGCCCGCCCGCTCCGCGGGTGCTCCGCGCCCCGGCCCCACTCCGGCGGCCGCGGCCTCCCGTGACCTTCCCTGCACGTCCTTGCGGGCCCGGGGTCACGGCCCGCGGGGGAGGCTCCGGGAGCCGCGGCCGGCGGGGCTGCGGGACCTCAGCAGGGGCTGTACCTGCGTGCTGTGGACCTGTGCACGGACCCACCCGCGGTGTCGGCGCTGCTCAGGGCTGTAGTGCTGCCCTCGCCTTCGAGGGACGACGCTGAGCGAAGCACGCTGAGGCCCTTCATGATATCGGGGCTCAAGTGCTCCAAAAGACCTGCGTTAAAATTAATCCGAAGGAAATATTCGTTAGAGGAAAGTAGCAACTTAATAAATCACTCCAGTATTACTGAAATCTGGATGAAGTGCAGTCTTTAACATTATGTCACAAAGAAACGTTCTTATCAAGTTACAATATAAGCGGACACCGGATTAAGGAGGTGTGTTGTATGTTTGACTTGTATGTGGCACTGTCCAGTCCATGAAATGCAGGTTTTTCTTTAGGAAGGATATGTGTAGGGTTGAGACGTGGAAATGGAACTGCTTTAAAAATGTAAATCAATTGATATGTGTAATTCAGTTTTAATAGAAATCCTGTTAAAACCAAAGGTGTACAACTTTGTGTCCTGCTTCTGTTTCGTCAGCCACCCTTGGGAAACTGTGACCACAGCTGCCATGAGGAAATATCCAAATCCCATGAACCCCAGCGTGGTCGGAGTCGATGTCCTGGACAGACATGTGGATCCCAGTGGGAAGCTGCACAGCCACAGGCTCCTGAGCACAGAGTGGGGAATTCCCTCCATTGTGAAATCGGTGTGTATTGAGTCACAGAGCCAGAAAGGCATCCCTGCAGGGAAGGGAAGCTCGTGAGCCAGGTGTTGTAATAGATGAGTATCATTTCATAACTTTAATGGTTTAAAAATATAAGCAATCATGTATCAGGAAAGTTCAACAGCAGTACACATAGTGACTTCCCAATAGCCAAAGATTGCCTGGATCTTAGATTGCTTCCACTGGGAGGATTGATCTACCTCAACTCAAGAGTTTTCTTTTAAAGCTAAATCCTAATTCTGTTGTCTTGGTGTCTGTTCAATGCAATTATCACTACTTACACATTTAAAGGCAGGAAAAAATTGCATAATTAATCCCATCTATGTTTGCCTGTCCTCCAGCTCATTGGCACCTGCAGAACAAGGACATATGTTCAGGAGCACTCGGTTGTTGACCCTGTGAAAAAAACAATGGAGCTTAAATCCTGTAATGTAAGTAGCTGTGTTTGTGCAACTGCAATGGATTACAGGGTATAACAGCACCTTGTGCATTTGACAAGGAAAGTCATCTTAAAAATAACTTGAAAATTGCATTAGAACAATACAAGTGAAAGGTGTAATGTGGTTACAGGTGACCAGTTCTTTTTTTTCAGGAAGGAGCTTTTGGAATCTGTTAGGACTGAAGCATGTGAACATACTGATGAGCAGGACAAAGAGGAGTTTTAGGGGTGGGGGAGTGGTGTGTACACTGTGACTGTTTCTGTACACTTTGTAATCATGTAACATTTTGCCCTCTGTACTACTCCATCTGTCTGATCCCACTGTGGAAATGTTCTGAATGTGGTAGCTGGTAAATGATCCAAAAAAATTAAGAGACATAAATCAGCAAATGCTGAACCTGGAGATTTCTCTGTCTTGTTCTATAACCCTATACTTCCAGGAAAAGTGTAATGTTTAAATGCAATATAAGCATTAGTTTTGAAACTGCAGTTTTATTTGCTTCATCCCTTTGATATTTGTATCAAGGGATAATCCTGTCTTGTGCTCTACAGATTTCATTTACAAACCTCGTGTCAGTAGATGAGAGGCTTGTTTATAAACCACACCCTCACGAGCCACACAAGTAAGTACCTCTCTGCTCTGAGACTTTGCTTGGAAAATTTCCATGGTTTCCCTTGAACAGAAGATGAGGTTTACATGGCCTCTGTTATGGTAACTTTAAAAAAGGATTAAGTGGACTGTCATCTCCTCCAGTGACACTGCCTCTGCAGAGCACCACTGGGACACCTCGGGTCATGCTGTGAAGGAGCCCAGTTCAGCTGTTCAGGGGTGGCCTGTCTGTAACTGAGTTTGTACATCTGCAGTTTCCAGCCCCTTGTGTCTGATCTCTCCTGAGATCTGCCTGAGCAGAGAATCTGCACTAGAAAGCACATTTATCTGCCTTTAGTCACTAATTTTGGAGGTTTGTGTTTTGGTGGTTGGTTGGGTTTTTTTAAGGCAAATTTAGAGCTTATGAGCCTGTACTGCTGGAAGCAGGGATAATTCAGAAGGATCATTCTGGGATTCTAACATAGTTTTTTTCTCTCATGACTGTTAGAAATGTTAAATCCCTGTTGTTGAAGGGAATGTGTTTTAATATTGTTTTCCCAGTATTCCAGATCTTGTGTTTCCACTCTTAATGTCCTGCTGCTAAAGATGGAAATGGCCAAGTGCCACAAAGGAGCACTTGGACTTGGTGGGCACTCTTGGCTTTTATTTTATGAGTAGAAGCATAAACCAATTCTGTGTTACACAACTAGGCTGGTGAGGGAATGCACTTGTTGGGGAGGAGTGAGTTGCTTTCAGCAGTGCATTCTTTTTTAAACTACTCAGAATAATTCAGTTTCCTGCTCTCTGTTTCAGAACCATTCTGACACAAGAAGCAATAATATCTGTCAAAGGTGTCAGTCTCAGCAGTTACCTAGAAGGGCTAATGGCAAACACAATTTCTTCTAATGCTAAAAAGGTAAGTATGACCTTTGTGTAAAATGTGTGAATACTGACTGAATGTCAAAGGGAATAAAAATGTCTATTTTACTTTTTGGCTTTGTCAGCAGTCTTAGGAAAGGGCCACATAGTTCTACTGCGCTTACTGCAGAGACTGAATGCTCAGTGTGCTGAACTTCCTCCTCTTTTTCCTGTTGTGAATGAAGATAATAAATTATTATTGGCAAAGGTCTCTGAATCCTCACCAGAGAAAACATCTCCACTCACTTGACAGCCTGGCACTGTCATTCTTGTGCTGCCCTCTTGATGCCATCTATTAGTTTTTGGTGTTGAAAAAAGGGTGTACATCCAGACAGATCTGACAGACCTATTTACTAAGATTTATACACTGCTAAACTTTTCTTTAACTGCAGGGCCGGGAAGCGTTGGAATGGGTAATTAAAAGACTGAATGCTGAAATAGAAGAGTTTGCAGCGTCAGCAAGAGGAACCATGAGGAACTCGATGGCAGCAGCAGCGTTTGTAGAGAAATGATAGTACTTATACATGTATCACTAACGAGGCTTAACAATCTGCAGCTTCTCTCCAAGCCTAAATACATGTATCCTTTGTTATTTAAAGGCATACCTGTGTATTAGGCGTGTTACAAATTTCATTCAGGTGAATTCTTACTAAGGCTGAGGTTCAAAGGCTATTTAATATATTGGGTCAGCTGGACCGAATTTCGGTTACAGATGAAGAAATAATTTTCAAGTATAGTTCCTGTATTTACATGAACACTAACTTAGAGTGTCTGCAGATATGAAATAGCCTCGCTTAGTGATGAGGCTGCACATGGTGGAGGACACTGGCATGTTAGGCTAATTTCTGTGGAACTTTTATTTTGTGTGCGACTTCTGGACTACCTCTTTTGGGACCAAGCCCAAAATTAAGCAGAATGGTTGTTCCAGCATTGTTCTGTTTTTGATTTTGACAGTTGTGTGATACAACTTGGTTTAACAGGAAGCTTATTACTTAATGCTTGAAATACAAAAGAATGTACAAAATATTTTTGATAAGCTTTTTAACTTGTTTAACTGGGTGAACTAACATGGTACTCAAATTATTTTTCAGTCAGTGTAGGTAAATCATCAAAATATCTCTTGCCTACCAAGACCTACATTCTGTTCCTAAATGCAGCATTAATGAGCTGGGGATGCAGTACCTTAAAATAAAATTTTATCTTTAACCTCTATAAGTATCTCCATTTCTAAAAGCCTATTAAATAAAGGGGTACAATAAGCATTGAGCCTTAAAATCTTGCAAGCTGCTACAATAATGTGTTCACTTCAAAGAACCAATGAAAGACAAAAAAACCCTTGTGAATTTAGGTAAAGAGATACCTAAACATAAAAGGAAGTAATATTTAACAATATACTCATTAATCTGATCACACTTCAAAGATAATGTGCTACATCAACTGAGTATTGTGTTGTCCTTTAATTTAAACAGAGTTCTGAGTTCCCGGATTAATTTGCTCACAGTACAAGGCTCTTTGTGTTCTCAAGGATTTCATTTAGTGTTCTACAGTTCTTGGTACTCGTTGTATGTTCTTGGTACTGTCACCAGTCACTTGCTGCAGGAACTTAAAGGTCAGACCTTGCCATCCTTCCTTACATCGTGTGCCAGTCCGCTGGTAGTGTGGGTGACCTCAGCAGGGACTCTGTCCTGTGAGGCTCCTTCAGTGTGACAGAAAAACAGAAAGGCACAGCCCTGAATTAGCTGATGGTGGTATTTTGGTGCCAGAGGCTTTTCCTGGAATTTTGATTCTAATCTTACAAGTGATTTCAAGACTCCCTCTTACCCTTTATGACCTGTAATGTCACCTGTCCCAGCATATTTTATTTTGCATGCCATTTCTGTTATATCAAATTGCCTATTGAGTAGCGTCTGCTGTGTAGAGAACCGGGGGTTATTTTAAGTGGTAAACACACAAGAACACATTCTTCCGTAAGGTCTGTTTTGGGGGAAGAAAACTGGTATATAAATATATAACTTTTAAAAATTTAACTATTCTAAATATTTTTCTAAAATGAAATTATTAGAGACTACCTTACTAAATTAAAGTCATTGAGGTTTGCCATGCTTTTACAGGAGATTATTACAACTGAAATAGCATTTCGATTTTTTAAGTATATGTGAAACTTCTGCAAAATTGTACCATCATTTCTGATAAAAATGCTTTGCTTGAAACTCATTTTACATTTAGGCATTACCATCACCTGATAATTTAAAAGTTTTTTCTTTTCCAAATTTTTCTGCACTAAGGACTGCATAGTATGAACTCAGTTTGTCCCTGCACTGAAAAAAACTTAAATGTTTATTTTTTTGCAGGCATTCAACAACTTCTTGAAAGATAATAATTTTCTTTCTTCTATTTTATTTATGTGCCTGCATTCTCATTCTGTCAGAGTATGGCTTTCTGTATGTGGCGATTTTTAAATAAAATTTTATTTGAATTCTGACTAGTTCTGAAACTTTCTGGTCTATTTGGGTTTTATACCTACGAGATGAGTAGTCTAAAATAAGTGGGGTGAAGGTGGAGAAATACTCTGGAGTGAGTGGCTTCTTTTATTGAAATGCATATCCTGAAATGCCCATTCACAGCTGCACATTTTTTACTTCCTAATTCTGCTTTTCTGCAAATCTAACACGTTAACTAGTGACCAGATTTCATGGTTTGCTGTGGAAAATCTTCCCATCCTGTGGAAAGATTTTCAGTCTACTTGGACTGAGATCTGTGCTCAGATTCACTGTGATGAATGTGGGGATGCTATGGATGAGGGAATCAGTGAGAGTGACCTAAGGCAGTGCAGAAAACCTGTGGGTTCTGGGGGTTGGAAGGGATGGAGGAGATGGTGGGTAAGACGAAGAGGCACAAAAGGACAAAACTGAAGGATCAGGAGGAAAGAAGAGGCGGGGGGGGAGGGGGGTGGAAGAGGAAGAGACACAAGGAGCAGAAAGGGCAGAGGTGGAAGAATGTGGGGTGAATAAATCAGTGGTGTGGTCTCTGATCGATCCCTCCCAACCAATGGGTGTCAGCACCTGTTAGTCTCACAGCAGTTAACTGTAAATGTAAGGTTGTTTGCTGTGGAAAAAAGCAGAAAAAACTCGAACCACTGTTTCCTACGACATTGCTGATGTGTCTGTTGTGGTCCCTACTTGCACTTAAACTGTGCAGTCTAGCATATTTCCAAGAAATGTCAATAAATGCTAAGCAAACCTAAGCACCCATTTTCTAGTAACTGCAACCTTTTAAAGCCCCTGACCCTGACAGATGGTTCCAAGAGAAGGTCAGCAGTCTGTGGAGGTTCACGTTTATGGAAGAACTGAAGAGTGCTGATAAAGAGCCCTTGTGGGGGAGCACTGAGTCACTTCAGAATCCTTCCTTTTCTGAAGGTGAAGGTGGTTCTTTTACTTGCACAGGACCTGTTATTTTCTTCAGTAATTTGACAGCTTTGCTTTACTTGATGCTGTAGAACTAACTTCTAAAGGTAAGGTTACATGTTACAGCTAAGCTGAGCTGATTGCTTACCTGCATAAAAGGAGACAATGCTGTGTTTGCCATCCCTATTGCCTGGCTGTGCTGTCCTACTTCTTCCCTTGATCTTCACAGCCATTGTTGACCCAAGTCAACTTTTTGAGCCAAAAAAACATGACCATGAGAAGTGATACAGTCTTTGTGTAGTCACCAGCATGGTGAGATGCTGAAAGAGGAGAAATGTAGGAAGCTATTGGGTGGGCTGAAATTATATTGCCTCTGTAATGTGTATTGCAGTAATTTCATATTGCATCTACTAGAGAGAGTATTTGATGTTATTTTAACAGTAAAAATTATAGCTCTGTAACAGTACCATTGTTAAGTTAAAGTCTTCCTTCTCAGACATGTATATTACAAAAAGATCAGCACACAATGGCTTTTACACATTTTCTCCAGAATGGTCTGACAGTCCTTTAATCAAGAAGTTTAAAAACAATGAACTAAAAAAATAGTATCAGCTAGATAATATATATATAGTCCAGCTTAATATATCAGCTACAATATAATAAATGTAGTATTTTTCTAATCATATACCCAATCTTTTTTATACCAAATGAGATGAAACGATTGCCCTTGCTGTGAACTTCGATGTGCCTAGAGCCTGTTCAACTTGGTAGACACCTTGCGAAGAAATGTTTTCTAATATGGCAAGTAGCAACATTTGAGTGAGTTCTTGTCCACATTTTTTGAGGGGACCATTAATGTCACCTAGGTGTTTTTTAAACTTTTATTCAATATTAGCATCAACTGTAGACAAATGTCGTACATTATCATGCTATTCTGTCATAACAGTATTTAAAAACTAGCATAGCCAGCACAAGTTATTAAACACGTTAAAAGAGGAAGTAATGCACAAAATTCTTAAAACTTGAGTGTACCTGAATTCTGCTCTGCAGATCCTGGGTCCCTCCACAGACTATTTATGCCATATTTTGTAGAATGGACAGCTGAGAACTTGGATGACACTGCAAAATTACTTTTACTTTGAATCCAGGTGTCCAAAAGTTAAAAAATAGTATCTTCATCTGCTTCATCAACTAACCTCCAAAATATTGTCCTGTAGTAGGAAACAGCACAGAACTGCATCTTTACCTTAAGATTGGAGCTGATTTTAGGGTGTGTTTTCTGCTGATGCTCTGTGCAGAGTGCTGTGCTTAGACAGGAGATTTACCAGGAGATGACCCGCATTGTCATCAGCAGGGCATGAATTCCAGTGGCTGTGGAACAGATTAGGGTCATCAGCAGAGAGAAGAGCAGAGCTTTACCAGCACAGCCCAGTATGGCTTACCCAGGCGGAGAAAGGAGATAAACCCACAGCTACCCAAGGTAGGAAACGTTATTACTGACCTGTACATTTTATACAACGGGGACCATAATTCCATGTTTCTTCACAGCCTTGTTTCATAGGAAGAAATGCAATAACTGTGTCATTTTCAATGAAGACAGTGGGAACACAGTGAAGAGATTATGGAATTTATAGTCTGTTGGACACCAGCTTTTTGTCGTATTGTAATTTGCCTTTTGTTTAAATATTTGTTCTCCCCTATAAAATGCACCTGAGAAACTTTTAATATTAAAGATAGTCACAGAATGATAGTGTTTTGAGAGAGCAGGGGATTTTTGAGGGCTTAATTATTTTTATGTTTTACTTGCTGCTCTATATTCTTAGTAAACGTGTAATTTCATCATGAACCATGCACGTTTAGAAAAATTCATTTGGTTTGCCTTCTGATCTATAAACATTGTAGTCTTGAAAGAATTGCAATGTTTTGGCAGGAGCTGTAAAATTACAGAAGCATTATTAATAAATATGAAATGTACTCAAGAACTTTTTGGGGTCTCATCTTTGGCACAGAAGCAGTTTTTGGTTTTAGTTTGGTTTGGTTTTTTTTTTTAAGTTTGGTAATTTTAATGTTTGCATCATAAGACAGGGTTCAACTTCAGCCCCCGTTCAGCAGACACCTGCTCCAGTTAAGAGGTGACCTCGGTGGGAGTTGCAGCCGTGGTGATTATGTTAAATCCATTACCCACGCATCTGGACACTGCTTGTGTAATAACAGGGGCAGAGCTGGGCTGTGTTCACCTGAGGAGCTGCAGCTTTCTGAGGGACGGCTTTCTTGGTTCATAAAATATGGTTGTGATGACTGAGAAACTTCCTGTGCTTTCCTGTGCCCGCAGAGACACGGAGACACCAGCAGGTTTCAGCTCTGCTTTGCAGCGCAGTCTGGAGACAAGAGAAAGCAGCTGTGGATCAGCCTCTTGATCTACTCATCCTATAATTAGATGCACCTTTATGAACTGAAATATAAGCTGTTCCCTTTTTAATCGTGTGCTTGCCTTCCATCACAGCTTCTCTTTAGGATATTTTCATTAAACTAATCAAAAATTACTGTTATTGCACCAGTTTTATGTCCAGATTTGTTTCTACAAAGTAAGACCTCTTTTTATCTGAAAAATAAGTAGACCTCGTTGCTGAAATATGTGTTTCTTGGACACAGAATCACTTTAGCATACTGCTGGCTTCAAAAATAAATCCTGCACATGCTGCACAGAAAAATAGTGTTTTCTTTGCCAGTTTTATTAGAATCATCAGGAAGATGTGTATTTTTTAGTTGATATTATGAATCAAAAGGAAATAATCCCTCATATCTTTATAGTCAGAGGCCCAGTTTGATTTGCTGCCCTTTACAACTGTGTGTTTAAAATCTCTCTCCACAGCCAGTAAGCACCCTTGGATCTGAATATCCTGTGGTATTTGGAAAAGCTACAGTGTTTTAATTTCCATTCTGTTACATAACTATTATTTTAGTCCAGACCTTCAGGACAGGGAGATGGCATTTGACAGGAGGGTATTCTTTGTCAGGCTGTCACAGATGCTAAAATCTGGTTGAAGAAGGACAGACATGCCAGGACAGAGGAAGATTTGCTCCTGCCCTGGTCCTCTGGGAAGGAGTAATGCTCTCAGTAAGTCTGTGAGCTCTTATGACTGGAGTTTTTCTGCACCAAAAGAGAAACCACTAAGAGACCTAACTAAGCACACAGTTTAAATCTTTATTTTCAAAATAACATCATTTGGGGTCATGCTGTCTTTTTGTATTTTTTTGGTGTGTTAATAGAAACCTTTAGTTTAAAATACTCCTGATTTAACAGTTCCTTGGCTTTTCAGAGTCATCTCTTCAACATACCTGGACCTACTTGGTCTCACTTTTTTGGCCTCCCTGGACCCCTTCAGTGTCAAGACTTCAGCCTCCTGGGAACTCTTTAAAATCCCCTTTTCAGATTTGGATGTATCCAGTCTGAGCTCTTCATCCTCTGTTGAGTTCTCCAGTCTCACTTCATCATCTCTGGACCTTTCAAGCCTCCCATCTTCAGCCTCCTCAGATTTCTCCAGTACCTCCTCTTCAATCTCCTTAGAGCTCTCCAGTCTCACCTCTTCAGATTCCTGGGAGCGCTCCAGTTTCTCCTCTTCAATTTCACTGGACCTATCAAGTCTCACTTCATCAGCGTCTCTGGATCAATCTGGTGACAGTTCTTCCATCTCCTTAGATCTCTCAAGTGTCACCTCTATATCCTCCGCAGATTTCTCCAGTCCTACTTCTTCACTCTCTCTAGACCTCTCTACTCTCACGTCTTCATCCTCCACGGATGTTTCCAGTCGCACCTCCTCAGCTTCCTTGAACTTTTCCTGTACAATCCCTCCATCCTCACCAGGCATATCAGAGAACAGCTCCTCAACCTCTTCGGAGTCACTAGACCTCACCGATTTTAACTATTTCCTGTTTCAGCGCTCCTCTGAATTGTCCTCATCGACCTCTCAGGATGTTTCCAATCTCATCTCTACACCCTTCCTGGATGTCTCCAATCTCACCTTTCAGGATGCTTCTTCCCTCACTTCCCCAGTTTCTATGGACATGTCTAATCTCACATCCTTAGTTCCCCCAGACGTATCCACGCTCACATTCCTGGATGTTGCTAATCGCAACGCTTCAGCTTCCCTCGATCTCTGCATCTAACCCTCCTAACGCATCCCTTCTCCTGCAACCTCTCTCTGTCTTTCTGAACTCTCCTCCTTTATGTGCTCTCTCCCAAGTTCTCTCTCTGAAAATACCTATCCGAGGAAATTTTAGGGCTTTCCAAAACATCTCCTGGCATCTGAACAGAACTGGGCATGAAAACAGGTTGTACAGGTCTATAATGGTGCCTTGTAACAGCTGCATCAACACCAATATATATTCTAGAAGATAATTGTGGAGAAAAAAGCAGGTGAGAGACAGGGGGCAGGGAGAGGACCCAGAGAAGGTGTGGGGCAGGAATAGAGGGACACGGAGCTGGAAGAAAAACGTCCCAACTCTGCTATTTTGGCCTGGGGTGCTCATGAAGCTTAAAATAATCTTACTGCTAATTATTTTACCTCTCAAATCATCAGGTGTTGCCATTAAAGCAGCATTTGCATGTAACATCCCCTTTATCAGTATATGTTAAGTACTGCAGTTACCTGTCTTGCATCCAATGTGCTGTTTAGAGTGGCTTCCCTTTGGTGCTGTCTTGTATCTTTTTGTTGTCACTCCTGTCATTGGGGTTTAGAAACCAAAATATGTTCCCTTTCAATATCATAACACTGGCACCTTTCTGTGCTAAAAGGGCAGAAACATATTTGTCATAACAAGTATTTTTTCCCCTGGTCTAATTTTTGCAAGTTGGAAAACATTGTTCCAGTACACCATGTCTGTCTCAAAATTAGGATAATTATGGCTCATACAAAAATAAGTGAGGAAATAAGTGCATGATATAAAAATTAGTTTCTGCCTCCTTTACACTAGTCATTTCTTTAAAATTAAGTAGGAATACTTGCAGGACATGAATTTAAGAAATTAACCCCAAATTCAGTAGGAGCAGAGTGGTTTAGCAGTTAAAAAAACAGCCAAAATCACAGATTATTGGTCCAGATCTTAGTGTCGTATGCTGTCCTGAAGAAAGACTGTAAGACATTTGGTGAAGAGTTGTTCGTTCTGTTCTGGTAACTCTGTCCTGACATTACCATGTGTGGTTTGTTTATTGCAATGGTTCTGGACTAAATGAGATCTCTAATAAAGTTGAAAGTTACTCTGTGCTTTAAAAATGGTTTGTCTCTGGACCTAAGGGAGCAAGAGAAGAGGTATGCAAAAGTACAAGGATTTATTTAAAACCCCCTGAACCACGGAACCCCACATTTTCACTACCGTGGTTTTGCACAGCGAGGCCACACCTGGAGGCGGAGCCGGGACCTTCCCAAACCGGGGAAGGCCACCCGCCTTTCCCAAGCCGCTTTGCCGGGCTGAGCGGTGAGGGGTCGGGGCGACACCGCCATGACCCCGCCCGCCTCCCCCTCACGGCCGCGGGGCCGCCCGGCCCGAGGGGAAGGGGCGGGGCAACCCGAGCGGAAAGGGCGGGAGTCGCGCGCGCCGACGACGGGCCCTCTGATTGGCCGATAGAGGGGCGCGTGGGCGGTCCCCTCGCGCTGATTGGCCGGCGGGCCCGTCCCGGCGGCGCGCGCTGACCTTGCCCGCAGGAGCCGCAGCCATGGTGGCGTATTGGCGACAGGCCGGGCTCAGGTACCGCTGTCGCGACAGTGGGGGGGGAGAGGCTGACGGCGAGGGCTGTCAGCGCCGGGCAGGGAGGGCTGGCGGGGTCACAGCGGTGCCGCTGCGCGGAGAAAAGCGGGTTTGGGGCCGGGGAAAAGGCGCGCTCGGGTCTGACCCCGCTGTGTGTCCCCCTCCCCAGTTACATCCGGTACTCGCAGATCTGCGCCCAGGCCGTGCGGGCCGCCATGAAGCCGCAGTACAAAGCGGAGGCGGAGAGGGCGGCGGTGGCCACGGTGAAAACGGTGAAGCCCAAAAAGGAGTGAAATGTGAGTGGGTGGGGCGGGCCGGGTGCGTGGCTGGAGCATTGTAGTGCGGGAGGGTGATGGTCTGTCACTGCTGAGTGCATTAGTCCCCGCTGTCTGGGGAGAATCAGCTCCGACCTTCAGGCACGGAACTGAGGGGGTTGGGGCTGTCAGTGTCCTGATTACGTGTGAGGTGGGAAATGGCTTGATCGCATTAGTTCAGTGGATTGAGGTGTCCTGTCCGTCAAGCCCTGCCCTGGGGGTTTGGTCAGGGTTTTTATGGGCTCACACAGACAGCTGGGGCTCTGTAGTGATGCCCACAGGTTTCCATAGTGATGTGCATCTGTAGTGATGCTCGACTTTCATATTTCATAAGCCAGCAGACAACCTCTCTGAACTGCTGTTTCCCCTGATGAGCTGGCTTGTAAGGGTCATCTGCTCTTGACAAAAGACAGATGCTACTTGTACCTTTATTCATGGCATTGCATGAATCACAGGCAGCTGAAGTGTTTTCTGTTCTGAATAGAACAGCTTCTGTTCCTGATCTGAAATTAAATATTATTACCTTTTGTTTCAAGTGTTCCTTATACATATTCTTGATTCAAATAACTTCATATCTCTCATAGGAGCTGATCTGTGGTGAATAACAGCAAACTGCAAAGCTGTAGGAAAGCTCAAGACTCTGCAGCCTGATGTCATCACATCAACTGTAAAACTTGCCCCTGTATGTAAATCAAAATGGTAATAAATGTAATGGCTGAATGTGTGCAAGTGTCATTCCTCTTGAAACAAAGTTCCCCGTTTTGCAGAGACATTTACTTTTCACTTCTGTTAAAATAAAAGACTGTTTTTATCACAGTCTACCATTCAGTAGCAACATTGTTTATTCTTAAGGCAAATCTCTTGTTGGGTTTCGTGCTGATATTTCAGGTACGTAAATGACTGAGAGATATAATTGTTTAAAACTTTTCTGCGTAGTACTTTTAATTATTGGTTTGGAATCAAGTTTTCTTCTCTAAAATCGCTGTCAACAGAGAATGTAGGGGTATAATTTCAGTGATTAAAAGGACCTCTGATGGCTCTATCTGCTGGAAGAGGTACACTGTTGGCTTTAAGGGAGGGACATTCATTCCCTGGAAAGCAGTAGGGATGGAAGGTGACACTCCAATTGCTCTTGGCTGAGGGGCAAAGTCATCCTTTCATCCGGTTTTGGGGAAGTGTTGGGATGTTCCTGCTGTGTGTCTTCACAGCAGGAAGGACATTGTCCCGCTGCAGAGGAGGAACTGCAGCTTGGAAGGGGATTCAGGGTCATTCCCTTACACTGAGCTCAAACATGAAGCATTACTCTTCAGAGTACAATAAACTTTCACTTCTAAGAGTATAACAAAACAAGCTCCGATTTTTTCATGTAATTCAAAGTTGGTCCTTGCCAGAATAAAATACGGGTTTTTTGTCTATCAAATGTTTCTAATATAAAAAGTATCTTACAGAATGGTGTATATATTTTTTATTAAAAGAATATTATAAATACATTGTTAAGTAGAAGGCTGTGATGGCAAGAAACTTTTTTTCCTGAAGTCAAAATATGGTTTTGATTTAGTGATTGCCCTGAAACTTACATCTAACAAGCTACAAACCATTCTATCCTTCTTGTTGTACTGAATGTTAGGGAAAAATTTACAGTAGTTAGTACATAGGATTAAAAAAATACCACATCAAAACTTTTACACAGAGTCACAACTTTGCGTGCCAGTGTAACTCAACCTATAGTTTAAAACAGAAATAAAACACACCATGATAATGAATACAAGCTCTGCAATAATATAAGCCAGCAATGTGAAAGAACTATTAAAGTACTTAAAATAAAAAAAAAAAAAAAGTAATGTACATGTTCAGTCTTTTGCCCCATCTTATTTCCTCTGCCCTGCCCCTGCAATTCAAGGAGCTGAACTTGTCTGCAGATCTGCATCAGCCTGTGGAGTGACAGTAAAACAGACACCGCCTCTGCAGACCCTACAGATATGCACATGGTCCTAAAACAGTTACATGTTCACAATCAAAAGAGGCACTGTGTTCACCTGAGAATAAATAAGAATGAAAGCGACAGCATATTTTGCTGTTGCTTATGATCCTGATACATATGTACACAGGCACACTGGCTGTATAGTACATGCAGTATCTGGTGATTATATACTAAAAATGAATACACTTACAAGAAAGGCTGTTATGAGATAACTTGTCTCTTTTTTGGGAGCAATTCAGTGTCAACAGTTGTTTAGGAGAGTAAAGCAGAGCTGCCATTTATTTCAAAAGCACTGTGTTTGTAAAATTGGAGCTATTTGGCAGATGCAGAGAAAAATTCTGAAGAAATGTGTTATTTTTGGCTACTGCTTTGTCTTTAGTGAGTGTCAACAGGCTTATTCAGAGTGTTTTGATATTGTTTTTACGCTGCTTCCTTTTCTGGGCTCGCTTCCACTTCCACCTCTTCGAATTCCTCCACATCTGCAGTGGCATCCTGGTACTGCTGGTACTCGGACACGAGGTCATTGGTGTTGCCTTCTGCTTCAGAAAACTCCATCTCATCCATACCTTCCCCAGTGTACCAATGGAGAAAAGCTTTCCTTCTGAACATGGCTGAGAACTGTTCGGAGACGCGGATGAAGAGTTCCTGGATGGCCGTGTTGTTGCCGATGAAGGTCGCTGCCATCTTCAGGCCTCGCGGGGGGATGTCACACACAGCCACCTTGACGTTATTGGGGATCCACTCCACGAAGTAGGAGCTGTTCTTGGTCTGCACAGACAGCAACTGCTCGTCCACCTCCCTGGTGGACATCCTGCCCCTGAAGATGCAGGCCACGGTCAGGTAGCGCCCGCGGCGAGGGTCGCATGCTGCCATCATGTTGCGTGCGTCGAACATCTGCTGGGTGAGCTCTGGCACCGTGAGGGCTCTGTACATCTGGCTCCCCCGAGCTGTCAGGGGGGCAAAGCCTGGCATGAAGAAGTGCAGGCGAGGGAAGGGCACCATGTTGACAGCCAGCTTGCGCAGGTCCGCGTTCAGCTGGCCGGGGAAGCGGAGTGAGGTGGTGACGCCGCTCATTGTTAGGGACACCAAGTGGTTGAGGTCACCATAGGTGGGATTGGTGAGCTTTAAAGTTCTGAAGCATATGTCATATAGAGCTTCATTGTCAATGCAAAAGGTTTCATCGGTGTTCTCTATGAGCTGGTGGATGGAGAGGATGGCGTTGTACGGCTCCACGACCGTGTCAGATACTTTGGGTGAGGGCACAACGCTGAAGGTGTTCATAATCCTGTCAGGGTACTCCTCCCTGATTTTGTTGATGAGGAGCGTGCCCATGCCTGAGCCTGTACCACCACCGAGAGAATGGATGAGCTGGAACCCCTGGAGGCAGTCACAGCTCTCACACTCGTTCCTGACCACATCCATGACATTCTCAATCAGTTCAGCACCTTCTGTGTAATGGCCCTTGGCCCAGTTGTTTCCAGCACCTGAATTACCTGTAGACAGAATTGCAGAAAGAACAACCATAAAGCTAGCAATAGACTTTTAAAAGGCTACACTGAAAGGAGTTCAAAGCCCATTTTGGGCCAGTTGACTCCAGTTAGTTTGCTGGCAGCACGATGAACATACCATGGATAAAGTTGTCAGGTCGGAAGAGGGGGCCTATCTTGCTGGACCGTACACTGTCCATCGTACCAGGCTCCAGGTCCACCAGGATGGAACGGGGCACATATTTATGGGCTGGAACAAAACAAAGTGAATGCAAATGACTACTGTTAGAGGTCAAAGAGACAGCCTTGTAATCTACTCTGAAAAGTCCAATCCACCTATAGTGGTTTAGGGTTTTTTGAGGGTTTTTTAATTACAAGTTGCTCTGCCAACACCTGACAGTGCTGAGCACTCACAGAAAGCCTCATTGAAGTACACGTTAATCCGCTCCAGCTGCAGGTGTGAATCCCCACGGTAGTTTCCAGCAATGTCAATCCCATGTTCATCACCAAGCACCTCCCAGAACTGGAAAAGGAAAGAGGTACAACACACTTAACAAAGATTTATTTATTTTCAGCGCACTCTCCCGCTGCTCTCATGTTGCTCTCATCCCTGATGGGAACTTTGCCTGAAGCAGGGGATGTTTTGCTATTTATTTATTAGATCAGAGCAGGGATCCTCCTCTCCCTCTCCCCAAATAAGTTCAAGGGAAAAGTTTAGTATGCTGTTTATGCTGCTTAGCTATCACCCGTGCACTAATGGGTGGAGCCCCTCAATTTGTTCTCTCTATACTAAAAAACCCCCATAAAACAGTGTAAATAACACAGGAGGTAGTTGGTACGAGCTTAACAAAAAAAGTCATGAAGGGGGTGGATTGTGGAGGGTTGCTTTGAGTCCTGTCATGCACAAGTGTGACTGTGGCATGGCAAAGCTGCACAGACAAATTTGTACGTGAGCAGGGCTTTCCACGAAGAGCTGCTGGTCCTGAATGTCCTATCTTGACACTCATATGTCTTGTGCTGGGGCTCTTATCTAGAGAGCAGCCACAGCAGTGTTCATGTAGACACACCCACCCTCTGTAATGACCAGGCTACTTTATTACTAAAGGTCTGCTGGGTTAGCATCCAGTCTCATTTTCAGTGGCCAAATACGTAATTTCCAACATGTGCATGGGAGGGTTGGTGCTTTTCTACAGGTTGTAATAGACATAAGCAGTTTGCAGGTCAAAGCCAACAAAAAAAACCCTCTTTCACCTCCCACACTGGCTGCATTCAAACTAGCTGGGTCTAACATGGCATTCCCTGGCCACCCACAGCTTCATGTTCCATTAAAGGGAATCAAGGTGAGATTTGTGGAAGCAAGAAATGGAGGAAGAACACAATGGAGCAATCCCCTATAATTTTTTTGACAACTTCCTACTCACAAATAAATAAAAAATATGAACATCACACAGCAGAAGCAATGGCATTGTTGTTTTTTTTTCTCCTAGCATAGAAAGTCAGCAATAGTGACTTCTGTCTAAGTAACAGCATCAGAGTGTTTGAACTACACAAAAATGCTCCAAATTACATCTGCCTGTCACAGGAGGCCACTTTGTGTCACTCTCAGAAAAACCTAACTGGTCACTGACAGCACAGGTCATCCTATTAATAAGTTCCCATATGATCCTTAAGGACCTTTCCAACACAAAGCATTCTGTGATTCTGTGGTATTAATGAATATAATGTGGCAGTTACTGCTGCATGGCTGAGCTGAAGTACTAGCATCACAACTTTGCAGCCCTTGAATTACTGGCTCCACCACTTGTCCCGGTATTTTGCAGACTAGATTAGTTCCCCTGGGAATATGAGTCCCAGAAGGAATGCTCTGAGCACTTGTAATCACTGTGCCATAGTTATTGCAGATGAACATTAAGCTTTGCACGAGGAGCAAGCCCGTCTTTTGCCTTTCATACCAAAATACTCATCTTCCCTGCTAAAATGCCACTGAATTCCCAAAAGTCCCCATGGTTGATGCTTGATGATGTTTGACCCATTACCACTGACAGTAAGGAGCAATATTGAAAGGAGACCTTACCTTGGCTCCAATTTGGTTCCCGCATTGCCCGATCTGAAGATGCACAATTTCACGCATTTTGCGGAGCTCAGACCTGCTGGTGGCCACAACCTCTGACAGGTTCTCCTGTTGCAGTCCCCAGAACAAGCCCTCTTCCTGCTGCACTATCAGCTGCACCCAGCACAGCCCATCCCAAGGGGCCTTTTTATACCAGAGGGACTGTCAGTCAGCCAGAAGGGGAGTAGCCAACTCCTCAGGCTGCTCAGCATTTCACAAGGAGGCAAAATGCCTATTTACTGCCCGGGGACAGGGTACAGGAGCACAGGTGCTTTACTGAGTGCCTTGGAAAAGAACACTGTCACATGCACCCCCTCACAATTAATTCCAGATCTCTGCAGCAGTGTGATGCATGAATTTATGTGCACATTCTATTTGTGTTTCATTATTTGATGTTATACACAATATATATACAAATATATGTGCATATATAGAGATTACAGCCAAAAATGAGGGATCTTAATTTATTAAGCACATGTGGTTCAGCTACATAATTTAAATTTTAGCATCATATGAGTCATACAGGACAACACCCATTTTAAAAACAGTAACAACTTGTGAGCAGTGGCTTCCTATAAGCAAAACATTCAGCACATTGCCAGGCAAAATTCAGTTCACTAATAAGAATCATTCCCAGTGTCTGACTGCATGAAGGAAGGGGACAGGATCAGGACCAAAAAATACTTTGTAACACGAAATGTAAGACTGCACTCTGCATATTCCTTTAACATTTATGAGTTTCAGCCAAAATCTGAATTCACTTGTGACTAACTTGCATAGGTGCTCTCTCTCTCTTTCTGTGTCTCTTCATTTTCTGTCATTAAGAAATACAGCATTTCTAATATTTCTAATTTTCTTATATCTGAGATGTGTTTCAGAACTTGCCAGGAAAATGCTGGAGGTGAACCCCCGGTCCCACTGAGGTTTACAGAAGTGAACTATAATGTTCACTGTGTGAAATGTTTCACTGTGTTAAAGGAAACAATGCGAGGGGGAGCAAAACACAACCCAGTCATGTTGCCTGCTGATAACCAGGACCAGTATCACTGAACAGCAGAAACCCAGAATGGACTGTCTGCTGGAACTTAGAGCAGTTTCATTACATGTCAAACGACTGTCATTGCTTTACAAGTGTTCCTTTTAAGGATGGCAAAAGGAACTATAAATAGGAAAGCACCTCAAATTATTTTATATAAAATTGTGACAGTGGGAGGACTTGACTCAGTGAAAGTTACTACATTACCACTCTGTGGGTTGCTAAAGATAAGGAACCTCTGAGCTTCCATATAGTTTCAAAAGAAAAATCAGCTTATTCCAGACTTCCCTCCACCCTTGATGACTTCCACTTCTCCCACCAGCCAATGAAGGAGCAGACAAGGGTTCCTAAGACAGAGTTTAGCACCAAAAGTACATTGCAATAGAGCAGCAAGCAAACATTTGTCATCCTCTGCCAAGCTATGAGTGTCCTCAGTAGGAAGCAACAAAAGCAGGACTCAGTTCTGCTTTTGTTCAGGAAGATTAGTTTTGTTTCCTTAGAAAACAATTATTTTATCATATTCCAGAAGATAAATATTCTCTAGGCCATTTAGTTTACTCAGCAAGACAACTACATAGTTCTGTTCCATCGCCACGTTGTCAATATATCTCACAATGGCAGTGGTTGCCTTCTAAAATTTCCTAAGAGAATTCTCAAAAGGTTATTTGGACATTTACTTTGAAAGCAAATCTCATTTTATTCATGAACATATTTGTTTTCTCCAGTGATCTTTAGCTAGAAGTAATAGTGCAACTCTGAGCTGTATATTCAACTGCTGCCTTCTGGATGGGAGCTGCATCAACACCAGGTGTCAGAGAGCTGCTGACACTAAATAAATACTACTCAAAATATACAGTGTATTCATCTACAATGGACACAGCTCATGGACAGGCTGAAGATGCTAATTCACTATCCAAAAAGTTTGGCAAAATAATTTGAGCAATAAATACACTGGCTGAGCGCATCTACAAGGGAAGGGAAAAAAAGGAAGTGGAAGGAATATGCAATCACTTAATATGGGGTTTTCTCTTGCTAAAAACAGCTCCCTGAAATCATGTGCCTCCTCTGAAGCACTTCCATATAGAGTCTAAAAAATTATGGCACATGACACCAAGTACCTGGGACGGTTTGTGAAGCAGATGTGGGTTTGGGGGTCTTTTGCCCCTTCTCCCCAGCTGCTTTTCTGTGAACCTCCAAGCCTGGCTTTCCCCAAACCTGGTCTGTGAGGAGCCTGTTTCTCTGGAGATCTTGCTGCAGGCCTGTCCCTCCTCAGCCCTGGGTAACCCCAAGCCTGTTAACTCCCAAAGCACTTCCCAGGCCCAGCCACCACACATGTGCTGCTGCAGATTAGCGGGGGAGCCTCTGCAGGGCAGAGGGAACGTGGTGCATGGGCTGGCTCCAGGGACTTTTGGCAGGGACTGTGGAGATTAGGAGCAGCCTGGCACTGGGCACAGCCAGCACAGCCTGCCCCACAGTGTCTATTATCAGGCTGCCAACTGCTTCCATTGCCTTCAGAATGGGCCCTAGATACCACAGCCCTGGCCATGGGCTTTAGCTGAGACCACAAACAAGCCAGGTTTTTGTGGTTGCTGGGCTTTTTTTTGTTGTTGTTTCTGGTTTTCCTGATTGTTTTGTTGTTTCTTTTTTTTTTTAAGGCTACCCACTAGCAAGAAATATGCCTGTGCAGGGAGGCATTCTGGGATACCTTTTGTCTTTTAAATATGGTTTGCTTGTGAGGAACTGGCTTTTCAGAGTAACCAAGAAGATTGTTGAGAAGAAAGCCTGTTCAGATTGAGATAAGCCTGGCTACAGGATACCAGATAATTTTAAAGAGATCTGTGACTGATAATTTTGAAGAGATCTGGCTACCAGATGAGCTGAGGCAAGTCACAACTAACCTGGTCTGGCTGCATAAACCTTGGCAATGATACCAAAAAAATATGGCATTCAACAGGCAATAAAAAGCACTTCACATTTGCATTTCAGTTAGTAACAAAAACTATTTAAAGACTGCCTTGCTCTGGCAGGTGGTCCAAGGAAATAAGGCAGGACTGCCCACTGTAGATTGTCATCAGTCGAATGAGCCTGTGTGATTAAACAAATAGATTTTGGTAAAACCACAGGGGGTGGCTGAGCAGTTCATTACCTTCCTCACACTGCAGATCTATGACCTGGCAAAGATGTGGGGTTTCAGCATGTGAATTCACCTGCTGGGCAGGTGAATTCACCCTTACCTGGGCCCTACTGCCACAACCACTGCCACTGTTGAGTTTGGACCATTTGGTGAGTTGTCAAAAAGGTGAACTGCCCAGCAGTCGGGCTCCATTCCTGCTGTTCCTTTTGATGTGTTCGTTCTCAGTGCCTCAGTTTCTCTATTCACAATGTGGAGATAGTAAACTTCAGGCCTTTTACAAAAAACGCTGAGAGCTATGGAATAAAAAGCTACGAGGGGAGAACTGTCTATGATTTACTAAACCTGTTCACCAAATATGAAAGCTCCAGCTAATGTATGGAAAAAAAAGACTGGTAGTCCACTCACACAGACATTGGAACCTTCCGCAGGAAAATTAGAAAACTGCTTTTACTATCGACTAAACCTTGTAAGAGACAACAAAGAATCTTCAGGTGTCCTGAGCCCTAAAGAACTGCCTAAAAACGGCAGCCTTTGTAAACTGTAGCCTTAAAGGGCTTGAGGAATTCAGAACTTGTGACTAAACAAAAAACACAACCAAAAAAACCCGCCAGCCTGCTCTCTGCAGTGTCACAGTTGCTGGTCACAGTCTGGCACAATGCTGAGATGTTAGGCCAAAGGTAAAGGAACCTATTAAGCCTGTCCCACGTACGAGTCCTCTTGTCACAACTCCTGTGACCAAATTGCTCCACTTTTGAGCGCGTGAGCTGGAGACTTCCCTGGTGGGGCTGGGAACGTGGGGTCTCGGGTTTGTTCCTCATCCCAACAGATCAATCAGCCGCCCTTGGGAAGGGCTCGGGGAGGCTGCCCTGGGCACCCCGGAGCGCAGCTTCTCCCTGGCAGGGGGCGATACCCGCGGATCGAGGACCCCGGGGGAGGATCCGCGACCCCGCCCGCCGCAGGTGAGCGGCCCCGGCCACGCCCCGGCCACGCCCCGGCCACGCCCTGCCCTCCGGCCCCTCCCCTGAATCCCGGCGCCAGCGCGTGTCCCAGGAAGCTGCCGCTGATCCAGCATGGCCACGCGAGTCCAGCCGCTCCTTCCCGTCCTGCTGCTGCTCTGGGGGGGCTCCCTGTGCCCGCCCGCCCGCGCCGGGCTCTACTTCAGGGAGGGGCAGCACTGCTACAAACCAGCCCCGCGCAAGGCGCCCGGGCTCAGGTGAGCTTCGTTCCTCCCTTCCTCCCGGGAGCTGGGGCTGTCCCCCGGCCACCCCCTGGAGCTGGGGCAGCCCCTCGTCCCCCCTGGAGCTGGGGCTGCGCCCCGTCCCCTCTGGAGCCGCCCCCATCCAGCCCCTCGGCGGAGGGCAGCCCGGGGGAAGGGCTGGCCGGGCGCAGCCGCGGCGATGGAACCCCAGCACCGCCCGGATCGGGGGGGGGGGCCCGGAGGTTCGGGGGGTCCCCCGGGGCCGCTCTGTCCCCGCCGGGGTTGGCCGGGATGGAGGGGGGGACACACGGGGACAGTGTCGGTCACGAGACCGCGGGGCAGGGCCCGGTCACGCGCTCGTTGCGAAACTCGGCGGAATCCGCGCTTTTAAAAAAAACACAACCCCCTCACCTGGCTGGGGGTGCCGGCGCTGTATTCATCTTCCCTCCCCGCCGCAGGACGTACCCCCGCCCGCACGAGTACCTGGAGGTGTCGGCGCTGCCGCGGAGCTGGGACTGGCGGAACGTGAATGGGGTGAACTACGCGAGCGCCACTCGGAACCAGCACATCCCGCAGTACTGCGGGTCCTGCTGGGCCCACGGCAGCACCAGCGCGCTGGCAGGTACGCCCTGCGCCCCCTGCCCACCCCCGGGCTGCCCGCGCCCGGCAATCCCGTGGGCTTCGGGAGGCCAGGGCAGCTTATCTTCAGGTTACTGGCAGCTCGTGTAAGGACGAGGCGCGAAATCACTGCAGCGAAAATCGGGGCTGAGATGTTCGTGAATACACCGGCAACAGTGGGAATTCCCAGGCTGAAGGCAAGGAGGTTTGGTTTCTGTAGGGAAAGCAAGTGGAGCGAGGCTGTCCCCACCCTCTCCAAACGGTGCGAGGGGGAGCACTGGCAGGGTTAGAAACTTGTTTGCAGAAGGAATGTGTTCACAGCTCCTGGGGGTTCTGCCCTCTCCTCCATGGCAGCAGCAGATGCACAAGCAGTTCTTGTGTCTCCCTCCCTTTTCTGGTACCTCAGCCTGAGCTGCAGCACAAGAGGTGCTCCAGCCGTGCCTGGCAATGAGGAAACGAAAGAAGTTGCCTCTTGTGGGGAGGGCCTGAGGGATATTTGCTTCAGGAGCCCGGTTATTCAAATGAAATCTCACAGCACACAAACAATCTGGTTTCAGAGCAATCTTCGTATCAGCTTTCTACTTAGGAAAAGGGAAGTAGTGGTTTGCTACAGATGAAGTAAATTCTCTAGAGAGAACACATGATTTACATGCTGCAGAAGCACTGTTTGCATGGGGAGGCTGTAAGAAGATGGACTGTGAAGGACAAATAGAGGAAACTGTGCAGAAAGGGGAAGCAATGCAAGTGTGAGCAGGCAGCAGGAATCATGAGGGATACATTCTTAAGCAGTAGAAGAATTCAGATGTGTGATACCTGTAGTATCATGTAGTGAAGTACTAGGATAGGTAAAATACAACAACTTTGGTTAAGACTTAATATGTAGGTATGCCAATGTGTAATTTTAAAAATCAGGGTATTTTTTTTCCTTAATTGTTGTGAGTAGTTAAAGCATTCTTTTTTTTTTTTTTCCTTCATTAAGACTAGTCTAGGATAATAGTTCCCAGTTCTGTCAAGTATATTTGAATGTTGTTAGTACTAATAGGATTAAAAGTACCAGAGTGGCATAGTTAAGACTGTTAATGCAGGGTGAGAAGCAGTTTATAAATACCCATCAGGAAGCTTTTCTGCCAAGTAAGCTGATTTCTGACAAAATAAGGCAGCAGGGTGGCCCTGCCTGTCTGAGGTGGCACGATAACAGTGAGATGTTGGTGTAACAGCAAGGAGATAATTCTGAAAGCTTTTCCTTGCTTTAAGACTGTCTCAGAGCCAGTGAATTGTGTGGGCTTACGGCTCTGCATGGGCTTATGCATGTAAGAGATGCTGGTGAGAGCTGGTTTTATGATGTGTATCTGAAAACTCTTTGCTGTCAAAGCCAGGAAACAGATTTGAAGTTTTCAGAAGCTTGAAGTAAAAGAGGTCTAGGGCTCTTCAAGGCTTCAGACAGATCTTACTCATCTGCATATTTTTGCCGAGTTTTAGTGGAAAAAAAAAAATTTCTAATGGAAACCCCCACTAATAACTCAGCCTCTGGTTTGAATTAGGTCATGCTGTGCCTCCGTGCTGACAGTAGAGGGTTTTGCAACCACAAGTGCTGCTGTCTGCAAACAGCTACAGGTTCAAAGAAAAGGAGACAGTTTGAACACTGTTTGCAAAGCGTAGCCACCCACATATTCCAATTTCTTCTCTTTACAGACAGAATCAACATAAAGAGGAAAGGAGCATGGCCCTCTGCCTATCTGTCTGTTCAGAATGTCATCGACTGTGCTGACGCCGGGTCCTGTGAAGGGGGAGACCACTCCGGGGTCTGGCTGTACGCCCACGAACACGGCATTCCCGACGAGACCTGCAACAACTACCAAGCCAAGGACCAAAGTATGGTGCCTTTGCTTTGCTGTAGGACTCCTCTCCAGGTTTAACACATCTTAGTATATTAAAAAAAAAGATCTTTTTGGGTTTTCAGAATACTGGTTGCTGCTGTTTGACTGACAGAACAGGTTTTCTTTACAGGCCTCTGTGTGTGTCTCTCCTTACTCCAGACAGACAGTGTAGCACTGAATCATGCCCAGGCAAGTTTGGACAGCTGAATTGTTTTAATTTAATCTCTTAAATCTGTGACACACAATCTCTAATGTACTGAAATATTTACAAGTGTCACCTCAAGCTAAACAAAGGAGAAATTTAACCTTTGTCTGGTCATGTATGACTGGAATGATTTCTTTATCTATGGAGAAACATGTCCTCATCAAAGCACTTGTGCCTGTGGAGTAAAAAATACTAACTAGAGATAGTAGGGGCTTTAAATGTGGTTTCCAGAAAGGTATTTAGTTCATCAGAGAGAAGATGTATTACTAATTACTCGTAAGTTATTAACATCTGCCTCACATAACTTAAAAAAACCCATAGTGCTCTATCATTAATTCACTTGAAGGAAAGGAACCTCCTGCAGTGATAATTTCAATTCTGTTTCACAGAGTGTAAGAAGTTCAACCAGTGTGGGACTTGTGTCACTTTTGGAGAATGCCACGTGATCAAGAACTACACTCTCTGGAAAGTTGCTGACTATGGGTCTGTCAGTGGACGAGAAAAAATGATGGCAGAAATCTACACTAATGGGCCAATTAGGTAAAAAAGAAAATGTTTATCTACGAGTAATATTGGGGTAAAAATACCCAAAGCTCAGTCTAATGACTGCAGTGTAGTTTTCTACTCTAGCAATGTGAGCAGCTCTGCACTGCTGTGCAGACTTCAGCTTGTTTGTGCGTCAGCTGAGCTCCGAATTCAAAACTGTTTTTGTAGCCAAGCCCCTGCCCTCATCCTCTGGTATAAAAACTCCTTTCTCTGCTTTATTACAGCTGTGGTATCATGGCTACTGAGAAGCTGGATGCCTACACAGGAGGCCTCTACACAGAGTACAACCCCTCTCCCACAGTGAATCACATCGTGTCTGTGGCCGGCTGGGGCGTGGAAAATGGGACAGAGTATTGGATTGTCCGGAACTCGTGGGGTGAACCCTGGGTAAGGGAGCATGGGAACAAACACACTGGTAGGATCACTCTGGAGGGAAGGTGGGGCTTTTCACTTCTGGAGTAGAAGCTGCCTGTGGATACAAAACCTAAAATTTTTGAACTAGACTAACAGTTTAGAAATGAAACTTCACTAAGCTGGAGACAAGGATATTGATCCAAAGCTACTTGATGTCAACTCAAGCCCAGATTGTACCCTTCTGTGCAGCTCCTGTTGTGGGCAAATGTAAAAGTACTTTAGCTGTAGGCCAGAATCAAGTCACACACTGGAATGGATGAGTGGGATGTAAATCCACCAAAGCAGGTTGCCCCACAAACCCAGTGTTATACTTCCTGCATTCACTTATAAATAATTCATATTTAGAAGACAGAACAGACTCAACAATATACACTTTCTGTAGTTGTGTTTTCTGATTTACAATGCAAATTAAATCCTTTACAGGGCGAAAGAGGGTGGCTGCGAATTGTGACAAGTGCCTACAAAGGTGGGAGAGGAGCAGACTACAACCTTGCTATTGAAGAGGACTGTACCTATGGAGATCCTATACTTCCCTGATTCTACGTTGTACATCTTTGTTTAGGAACTACCTTGTTTGGAAGCTTCCCAGCACAACCTTTTTTTGTCTAAGCCTCTTTCACAGTTCCACACCATCAGGCAGTTCTGCAAAATTAGCCCAGATAGCACCACACAAGGGCTTCAAAAAATACAGAGCTGCCTGGAGATAATTATTTACCACTTAATTTGCCCATGAAAGAGTTGTCTGTCTTGATGCACAGTATTGAAATCATACTGACTTAATCACAGAACCTGTATGTGTAAATATCTATTTTTTTAAAATACAAACCATGCAGGTGTACTAGAAAAGAAAAAGTAAACTCAATATTTGGGTCTAGAGCTTATTTTAAATTCTCTGACAGTACTGAGATAATGCAAAAGCAAAGCTAATTCTGGACATGATAAATTAAAAAACTAAATCCCTTCTTTCCTTGGCCTCCTGGTGAAACAGAGGTGTTGGAAGTGCATGTAGTTGCTTTTATCTGTCAAAATTATATAATGGGAATTACTTCGATCAGAAGATGGTCTAAACATTTCTTAATTAGTCTTTGCTCAATTTCCTTGCTTTAATATGTGATTAGCTGTGCCATTTTTCTCCTAGAGGCAAAGGACAAATTGCCATAACTCAGAACTCCTCACTAATTTGAAGAAAGGAGGCAAATTCCCTTCCTTAGTAACTGACTCATTTTTAAGTGACAAATCGGTGCCAAATCAAATGTTACTAACTGGCATTGTTAAATGCATGTAATAAACACTTTTTCTCATAACTGACTGGATATTTATTATAAAAGCTTCTTAATTCCTGTGTTTGGTTGCCTCCCCCTGTTGTACTTAAGCTGTCTTAGGTCTAGACCAGCTGCCCAAAGCTTACCCAGGATGGTGCTGCTTTCACTGGACTTTTACTTGTGAAAGGCCTGATTGACAACGGTCTGTACAGCAGCACAGTTCAGAATCTAAACCACTGGCTGCTGTCTCAAGAATTATCATGGTAGCTCAGAATTCCAGAAATGAATAATGACACTTGGAAAGACATCTCTGGAAAAGAAAAAAAACCCACCTTTATTTAAAGGTAATTCATATTCTTGAGTGTATCCCCCACTGTTTGGCATCAACCAGGACAGAGTAGAGATAATTATAAAAACAAAGCCACAAGAAGCAGTAATGAAACTTCTGCACACATTCATCTTCTTGGACAGCAGTGGAATTCCGACAAGGTAATGAAACTTACCAGTAACATCTGATGCATCTATTTACCAAAAAAATAGATTCTGAAAGGTAACACACACACACAATTCATCTCTCAGTACAAAACTATCCTTGATTATTACAACTCCACTTGTGTTGCACAAAACGAGTTTCTTGATAGCAGTAAATATGTAGGATATTTAGAATTCTAATATAATGCAAAGGGGAGAAAGAGGCATTGGGGCTTCTCTGCTGCACAGAGCTAATCACACAAATCCCTTTTTGTTTTTTTACAACTTGCAATATCAAAGCCTAGAGAATTCAAGATTTATTCAGAGAATGATCTGCAAAGTGTTTTTAGTAGGAACTACCTTCCCCATTCTTCAGGTTCTGGGCATTACACAAAGAATGAGTGCCAAATTCAGTAAGTAACAAAAATAATGTTCTTTTAAACAAATCTGTTTCTCTCTTGCTCTCCCCTTCAGAACATTCAGATTTATACTGATTTGTGGAACAATAGAAAACCCTTCAGTATTATTCCATTTGCTAAATTACATTTACAGTTCTCTGATATGAAATACAAACAGTCCTCTGACAGGAACTTCAAGGTCACCATGCAAGTCAATCAAATACCCTTCAGCCCTTTCCTCCTTGTTTTATGTTTGTTGGTTTTGTTGTTTTCTTTTTGCTGCTGCATTGCCCAGTTCTAGAACCTTACTGGTGGAGAGGGTGGCAAGGTAGTGATCATGTGCTCTGCAGTCTTGATACTTTCCACTACTTAGTTCATCATAATGAAGTTAGATTTGCAATGAGCTTAAAAAAAAAAAAAAGAGACTGTTCAGTACATTATTCTGAGACAGTGATTTATCTGTTTGCATGTGGATTTCTGCATTATGTAAATAGTTAGGATTTTTTTGGTTTTGTTTTAGGATAGGAAGGTATTATGACAGAATACAGTGTATTATGACAGACTACTTCCCTTCCTCTCCTTTTCTTACAGCAGTGCTAGTTCTCAAAAAGCAGTATTTACCTCCAAGTTCCTCACTACTACCCCCAGATTCTTGATTAGAGGAAAATTGCTAAACATAGGCCCCTAAAAGGGAACTTGTCTGTCAAAATACCTGGCAAGCACTCCTATTTTTAGCAATCATCCTCCTAAACATTATTTGCAAGTTGTAACAAGCATAAATGGAATCAGGTGTGCGAGGAATAAATGGACTTACCTATGAACTCAGTGACAGGATCATGTTCACCTTCTGTTTTTATAGTACCTGCAATACTCTCATTCTCCAAGATTGGAAGAAAAAGCTGCACAAAGTCTGAGGTATATGGAGGTGCAATCACATCGAGCACCTGGAACAGCAGACAAAACCAGATTACTCTTCCACTTACAGGGATAGTAGGGACAATATTTAATTCATAGATTAGTCTTGAAAGCATACAAGTAGTTGCACTTAGGACCTCTTGTTCTCCATACAAGTAATTAGCTATGTGCTCTTGAGGTACTCTGTCCAGTACCTTATTAATTCCAGAAGTCAGGAGTTAGAAGGACTAAGTCACGTCCTTGTGAATATTGATACACATACGTGGCTCAGAATCTGACCTCAGAACCTGAAACATTTCTGAATCCAAGGCAAGCTGATTTAATATCCAAACACATATAATCAATATTAAACTTTATCTCTAGATGTCAGTAAACACAGGTTTTGCTGCTGACCTCTGTCACAAAGTATCTGATGAGGGAGATATCCGTGTCCAGCTTCTCCAGGCATTTGCGGATGTAGCTGACAACAGGCAGGACGTACCCTCGGCTGAGCAAGTGCACCATCCTGTCCAAGAGAGTCTTCTTCAATTCCAGCTGAGGGTGCAGGGAGGGAAGAACCAACAGATCAGAACTTCCTCTCAGAAGTGTGCAATTTTTATTGCTTCAATATCTGATATGTTACATTTTAACCATGACTACAGTCATGAAAACCTTTCCAACTACTCTGGCAGCAACAGCCATTAACTTGAATAAGTGTAACCAATATGAAGGAACACAAATACTATATCCTTTGAGTCACCTGCTCCATCACATCCAGCTGAGAATGTTCTGTTTCAAAGAGCTTGACAAGAAGTTGTAGGACTTGGGGATGAAGCAGCTGATGGCAGGTACTGATCTGCAAACAAGGCAGCAAAGTCAGACGCTCAGAACTGCAATTTAAAAACCAATGCAGCAGTCTTTATTAGACTGATCTTCAGTGCCAAATGGAAATTCATTTAGAGAACTATTCCACCATTCTTTTCTTTGATGCCCAAGTTTTCCTAGTGTAAATAATGCTGAGCTGAAGAAACCAAATAATTAACTCTGAATAGATTAATATCTGTATATATTTAGTGACTTACTGCAATCGACAGGCATTCAGTGGACTGATTGTTACAAGCATCAAAATTGTTCCTGCTCTCCAGCAAAGCTTTAGGTACACTCTTACCTCATCCAATAGCGCCAGGTGAACTGGAGTGTGATCAGTCTGCAGCTGGAAGTATCGTGGTTCTGACACTGTCCAATCCACCCACTTTAACACACCCATAGCCACTACTGGGAACCTACAGAGAGAGAGATCGCTTCAGCACGGGAGCATGGAAAATAAATGAAAGCTTTGTTAGGAAGACACAGTAATGTCACCGTTTCCCAGTGGCACAGAAAAGCACGTTCTGTGACCCAAGTTATGTCTGAAAGGCAGGATTTGTGTGTTCATGAGAAATTCCAAGGAGTCAGATGGACAATTCTGAAAGCTGCTTTCAGACCACATCTGTGCATATTCCATAGCAAGGATGCCCTCACAGAGTGGCCCATAAAGACATCTCCCTTTAGCAGCACTGCCTCTCCTAAATAATACTTTTCTTCCAACAACTGAAGCTTGGGACCAGCCCCTCTGCTCACCTGATGCACTGATAGAGAGTGCTCAGCTCTGCAACCAACTCTGATGCTCCTTTGTTCTCATTGCAACACAGATTGTGAACAGTTTCGATGGCTTTTGAAGTTGACTTGAGTTCATCCTTGTTTATGCTGACTCTCTTGTTCTGAAAAATTATGGCAAAGTTTGAATGCAAGAGTTGGGAATATACTTTTATGGTGGTATTTGATCATCAGGTTCTACACTCTTTAGTCACGTCAGTTGAAGCCAGAAACACTTCATATTCAAATGAGGAACTTCACGACCAGACATTTCCTGCAGCACAGTCAGGCTGCTGTAGGTAAAAACAATATTATTCACAGAGCTGAGCATTACCTTTTTCCACATCTCTACCACACTGGCTGCATAAGCCAGTATGTGAATATATTTATGTTTGTGGTCCTGGTTGATCTTAGCACCTGGCTTAAACAAGGACTGCATGAAGAGGTCCAGAAAGGCAGGCACTCGAATCTGTGAAGAAAATGAATGGCCTGAGAATTAGGAGAGGTGATTAAAAATATGGGTTTTGCATCTGATATATCTCACATAGAAAGAGACAACATACACTTCCTCTTGAGAGTAGGTTAGACAGTTTTCTGAAGAGACTCAAAGTTTTGATGGAAAAAAAAATAAATAAAAAAAAGGAAAACAGAAATACAGACTGTATTGCTAAAGTACCTAAATGCCATCATACTTGATACCAGAATCCATGTTAGAATGAGGCAGTGAGAAATATGAAATGTGTCATTTAGGCCTGCTTATAAGAAACTGCAGAAGTGGGCAGGTTTTTGGTCAAAAGAATTAATTCCTTGCCATCTTTATCTCCTATTGCAAATTTCTTTTACTATATGTAAAAGGACAACTTGGAATAATTACTAAAAAAAACAACAAAAAAATACCAAGAAGGTAATGCAAAACAGAATACAAGTAGTAGTTTCACATTTAGACATTACTTACAATTACAGAGGGATGAGTGAGTGCTAATTTAATTTTTGTGTCCATACAACACTTAGCACGACAAGACATCACATTTCTGAGTGCTACTGCAATAGAAGTATCAGAGGTTATAAACAGGTAACTACTAACCAGTTCTACTGGCGGTGGGTCCATGCTTGTAAACATTTTGAACAGGACAGTGATATCTGCTGGATTCAGAGCTCCTTTGGACAGCATTGCACCAAGAGCCTGACATGCTCGGGGATAGGAGGCTGCAGTACCCAGTGCTAGAGTGATCTGACTGGCATCGTGGCCTCTGCATGAAGAGCAAACACACACAGTCACTTACTTTCTTAATTCAGACATTTTAGTTTAAGCCTCACTGTGTCAACAAGCCACATCCTTTGGAATGCAATGCCTTAGGGCTGAACCCCTTGTTCTGGGTAATTACAGAAATAGGCCTGTATGTTTCAGGTGTTCATAGAATAATAAAAATACAAATTTCTTAATAGACAGAAACTTCACTTCTTTGCTTTTCCAATTTCAGTTCGCCCTGGTACAGGGCACTGAACTTTTCTGCTGTTCTACAGACGAGAGCCTGCTGAAAGTGCTGCTGTCTTGCAGCTAAGAATTCTCCTTTTGCCAGTAAAAGACGAGCAAAAGACAGCAGTTTACAGATGGTGGTGACATACATTTTAACTAACAGTGTAACTCCCACTTACTTCTCATGGGCGTATCGCTGCACCTCCTGAGCGATCCTCCTGACAGCCGACCCTCCCTGCTCCTCCTGAGCCAGGATGGACATCATGGACTGGGCAAACAGGTACGTGTGTTCCCCGTGGCACACCATTTTCTGTGAAAGCACACAGCACAAAGCTTACCACAGTCAACAAGGAACTTCCCAGAGCGCTGCTGTGGTTACAGAGAGAGAAGGGAAAAAAACAAACAGCAAAACTGCAAAGGGAAAAAAAATTAAAAAAAACCCCACCCCAACACACAAAAAATTAAGCGACAAAACCAAAAACCCAACAGCCAAGGAGAAAGTACTGATTGAACAAAGCATTGATACCAAGCAAGAAGAAATGGCTAAATTGAGAACTTCATTTCTTAAATGCCAAAATTGAGAGGGAAATCTCTTCTACTTACACTCGGTACTTTGTCTGCAGTATTTAAACAGTAAAAGAAGTACAAAGCCACTCAAAAATCATCAGGTTATTTCACAGCATATGAACACATGCTGGTTTGATTCAGGTGGCAGTTTTCATATCGATGTGGATAATAAAACAATTACTGTAATTTGCCAAGGGTCTGACAAGACTGATCTTAACATTTCACATTAAATGTGAAAGACAATACTTCTACCTTAACCTTTTTACAACACTTTCAATAAATATAAGAAGTGTCATAGAAGCAACCCAAGGAATTCCTGGTCACAAAACAATCAAAAAACATAGATTTCTGGGTTTTAACTCAGATACACCTTCTCAAGATTTTGTAGTAAATCAAGATTGTCTATGATCTCAAAATGATCTGTATCTCCTAATCAGAAAGGAAAACACTTCTTTTTCCACATAAAAAGGAAAAATCCAAAACCTAAAAAAAAACCAAAACAAAACAGCAAAACCAACCAACCAATCAACCAAAAAACAACTTACAGCAAACTCAGGGAGGTTTTTTTCAAGGTTTTCCTCTCCTCCATCCAGAATTGTTGCCAGAGATGTACGCAGGACTCTGGAAAATACTTCTAGCTGCTGACATGCTGTTGAAACGCTGGTTATTTCCCCTTGGTATCCAGCATCAGATATAAGCTACAAAAACATTACAGGAAACTTGTTATTTAGGATATCTGTTATTCAGATATCCTGACAAGTTCCAGTAAAACATACAAAATGAAAGATTCACCTTGCATAGACTTATTGGAATTACATTCATATTATACACTTGAGTATATTATACTTGAGTGTAGTACCTTCACAGTAAAATTAAGCATTAAACAGTCAGGATGGGCTTCTGCCAATTTGTAAAAGAGGTCTCTCCACGTCGTATGTGCTATCATTTGCTCAAGCCAGGCTGGAGTCTGAAAAGATTAGAGCAATAGAGAGAAACTTAACAATATATAGTTGTCAAGATCATTAAAAGTAAGGCTTTTACCTCTCAGGAGTGCTGAGAGTTGTTCTACAAAAATTTATTACAAAGGACGCATTCCAAGTTTCCAAGTTCTCTAAACCTCTGAGAACTCCAGTTGAGACAGAGCTGGTTTTCTGAACCCAGTTGTTTCTTAATCAAAGAGTTTTGAAGATACAGTTTCCCTTCCCCCACCATCTACTACTCCATCAGATGAAGGCATCTAAGGAGGACCCACTCGAGTAGAGACAGCAACATGGATTCCATGCACACCTCTCCTTCCTCTGTAAAGATGGAATCTGCTTTCCGAGGGTCAAAATGCTTGATAAGTAAGCTCTTTAAATGGTTTTCTACAGTCTCCTGAACTTGCATTGGCTCAACACCTGTACAGAAGGAACAGAAAACTCGGCAGATGCAATCCAATCGAATATGGCAGCAACATCTTACATTTTCCAGTGAGAACAGAAACTACTCCAAAATTTACCAACACAGAGAGGATCAGAAGAGAGACATCAGTTCTACTCTTGAGCCATACTGATACAGTCAGATTTACAGATTCTCCACCTTTTTTCCTAAATGTTTAGGATCACAGGCAGGTCACACTAGACCCTTTCTCTCACCCTCCTCATCAGACACACAAACAGCAATGCCATTGATTCAGATATTTCTGACAAAAGAAAGACTATAGACCCAAACTATACTGTATCACTTATTACCTGTTTGAATGAGCCACTCTGCCAGCAAGTTTACAGTCTGTGCCACTGCAGTGTAGTTTTCAGAGAGGAGCTGGATTACATTCTCTGGAGAACCTCCTGCTTGGAAATACCTGATGAAAGGATTACAAAAGAACTATTTGAGTCATATTAAAAACAAAACCAAATTGTACTCTAAATAAAGGGAAAAACAACAGCACCATTTGTACATTTTCACACACACTTCAATCCAAAGTGACAACATCACACCTCTAACACACATAATGTGCTCCATAACACACTTCAGGTTACACTCACCTCTTCAACGTGTTAAATATAGACGGCTCCATTATATAGTCAGGGGTTGAAAATTTCTTCAGGCACTCTTGCTGGACTTCAGCATCATCTTCTCCCTCCCCGTCCTCATCATCTTGCTGTTCACAAGCACGGTCGAGTCAGACCCCTCTCCTGTCCTGTCTCCCCCCCTTACTATTTAGGCCACTTTTTCCCCCAGAAACACATCCACCTCTGTTCACCACCACTGCTCCCTGCACAAACAGAGCTTCTTAATGGAGAATCACAGAATCACCGAGGTTGGAAACGACCTCTGAGACCATCAAGTCCACCCTGTGCCCGATGCCCACCTTGTCACCCACCCCGAGCACTGGGTGCCACGTCCAGCCGCTCCTTGGACACCTGCGGGGATGGGGACTCCAAACCTCCCTGGGCAGCCCACTCCAATGTCAAATCACCCTTCCCGTGAAGAAATTCTTCCTAATGTCCAGCCTAACCCTCCCCTGGCACAGCTCACACAGCCTGTGTCCTCTCGTCCTGCCGCCGGTTGCCTGGGGGCAGAGCCCGACCCCCACCTGGCTACAGCCTCCTTTCAGGTGGCTGCACAGAGCCACAAGGCGACCGAGTCTCAGATTCTGCCGCTGCATTCCTCCTCCTCCTCCTCCTCCTCCTCCTAACCCCCTCCCGCCCCAGGCCACACCGCCCGCGCCGGGCTCCGGGGGCCGCAGAGCGGGCGGGCCCTGCGGCCGCTGCGGGACCCGCCCGGGGCTGGGCTGGGCGGGGCGGGGCTGGGCTGGGCTGGGCTGCCCTCGGCCCGCGGCTCCCCCGGGCTCTCACCGCGCCGCCGTCCGCCTCGCTGCCCCACTCGGCCGCGCCGCCCTCGAAGTAATCCGCGTCCTCCATCGCTCCTCCCGGCGGGGCCCGGCCGGAACGGGCGGGGCGGGGCCGGATGGCGGCGTTGGGGCGGGGACGGGCGGGCCGAGGGGCCGGGCACGGCGGGGAGGGACGGCCGCGGGACGGGGGTGATCCCGGGCACGGCCGGGACACGGGCGGGACACGGCACACCGGCCGGGAGCAAAGTCGGGGGGGAAAAGGAGCCCTGCCAGACCTCCCAGAGCCTCCCAGCGCGGCGACAATCGGACGGGAATTGCAAGGGAAGAGGGGAAAAATGGGATGTGCAGCTCCATGGGATGTGTGCTCCATGGGATGTGCAGCTCCATGGGATGTGTGCTCCATGGGATGTGCAGCTCCATGGGATGTGTGCTCCATGGGATGTACAGCTCCATGGGATGTGTGCTCCATGGGATGTGTCTTCCATGGGATGTGTGCTCCATGGGATGTGTGCTCCATGGGGTGTGTGCTCCATGGGGTGTGTGCTCCATGGGGTGTGCAGCTCCATGAGATGTGTGCTCCATGGGATGTGTGCTCCATGGGGTGTGTGCTCCATGGAGTGTGCAGCTCCATGAGATGTGTGCTCCATGGGGTGTGCAGCTCCATGGATGTGCAGTTCCATGGAATGTGTCTTCCATGGGATGTGTGCTCCATGGGATGTGTAGCTCCATGGGATGTGCTGTATCATGGGATGTGCAGCTCCATGGGATGTGCAGCTCCATGGAATGTGTTCTCCATGGGATATGCTACTCTTCTGGCTGCAGCTGGGTATCAGCAGTTCCCTCCCTCGCACTTTGTGGAGTGTGAAAAGGATGATGTACAACAGCTAGTTGATAGAAATAATTATATCTATGGCAGAATTGAAAAACTAACATGTAGGGGGACAAAAAAGGAAGGATAACTTTGAGGAACAAAAGTGGTAAGATCTTTAGGAACAGATTTTAGTGATAAAGTTTAAGGCCCAGCATGGGTGTAGCTCTGATTATCCAAAACTTGCCAGAGAATAACATTTCTGCCTTTTCTCATTGCATTTAGAATGTTTGGATGTTACTTTCAGTCTAAGACAAAATCTTGAAGTCTTTGATGTAAAAAAAAAAAAAAAAAGTTAATAAACTAGGACTAGGAATTACAGACAGATGAAGAGGGGCTAAGTCTAAAATGAAAACTGATCACAGAACGTGGCCTCAGGCAGGAGATGGGCATTACTGAGACCATGTGAGAGAAACAGAGTCCCTTTGTCTCTCTTCAGATCCACTCCTGTTCTTCAGTTGTATAAGAGCTTAACTGTGAGAAAAGGGAGGGTGAGGGTGTGTTCTGGGATTTGGAGGGCAGCCAAGAGCATTGCTGATTAATCATTTAAATGGTCCTTTATTCTCATTCAGTTTCTAACTGAAAACTAGTAAAGAGGAATTACATTGTATTCCATAGAGTCCATGAGATTGCTCGTTAGGAAAGGCCAAAAAAAAACCAAACACCCTATTCAGAAATAGTTGTAGGATCTTCACCAGCCATGGTCCTTGTTCAAGTGTCTGTGCTGATGAAAGGATTTACTGCCCTTCAAATTTCAGTGCAACAAACATGCAGCAGCACCTGAAGTGCAGCCCAGAGCGAGTTGTGCTGTCGTGTGCTGCCCTACAGTGGTGAACCAGCCCTTCCCGAAACACTGCTGCAACACTGGTGTGAGCCCAGGATGGTGTTCTTCTTGCTCTGCCAACAAGAAAGGGAAAGAGCCTTTTCCAGAATAAAAAGCATGGATTGAAGCAGAGGCTCAACAGACACATTCCCTACCTGTGCCAGACACTGCAGTCAGGGAGACAGCGAGGGACATTTCAACGCCTCTGGAACCACTGGCCCTTTTTTTATGAGGAACAAACTGGGAGTGAAGTGACAGGCTGAGGCTGGAAGCCAATGGAAATATTCTTGAGAAAAAGTTGCTGGCTCATCTCCATTTAGTTAGCAGGCAATTTCCATCCCATAGACATGAGAAAATAACAGTGGACTCGGAACAGACAGTGTGATTAACCAGTCAAAGCTCCTAAGAAAGATCTGAATTTAATCTATCCTAAAACAAGAAAGAAAAAGTATTTTCTGGGAGTCTCCTGGGCTTCATCAGCCTTTTTTTTTTTTTTTTTTGGCTGGTAATGATGTTACAAGATGTGTAATTAGGTATAGGACATGTTCTCTGAAGGTGATTTCAGAGTAACTGTTACAGCTTCTTAACAGAAGGTTCAGAAAACGTAAAACTGGAGAAAAAGCAAGGCCAGAACTTAACTAACATTCCAATGAAACTGGATGGGAAATCCACAAGGCTGAGACTTCCTGAGGCTTAGGAGATCTTAATTCTTTACAGCAGGCTCAACTAAATACGGTTCCTATGACAGATGTTTTCCTACAGGTAGGAGAGGCTTCCTTCCCATGACTGGAATTTGCTGTGCATCTCCTGGGTAGGATATTTGGATTTGCAGTCTGAGGAATTTCATTGTGCCCAGAACTTATGGCTTAAAATTGTATGTCTGAACCTCAGGAAAAAGGGTTTTCAGAGCAGGTGAAATTTTTGTGGAGTGACAACAATTGGACTTGTAGGACTTGGATGGTAAATATGCTACAAAACTTCCCACTTAGTTGAGTAGAAAATGGGAACAGTCCACAACACCAACTGCCTGAAAGGGACATATTGGTATTAGACATTATTGATAGCAGTAATTTCAGTGCCTGAATCTTAAAACTGAAAGTTTTTTGTCTTTATATATTTATCTCTCTTTATTTTGATTGCAGTAACAGAAAAAGACTTTTTTTTTTTTTTTTTTTTTTTTTAATATATATAAATAATGGACAATACGCAAACCATTTGCTTTCAACTTTCCTTGAGGAGAAAACCAGGCATCTGTAACAGCCAGACATTTGCTGAATAGCCCTTTGCAGCATTGTAATATCCAAGCTTGCCCCACTTCAGGTCAAGAAACAGGAGGTAAAAATCAGATCAAACCCAATGGTTTCAAGGTATCACTTACACCGTGATGAAACATTAAAGGTACCAGAAGTTGATTTTGCAAACTAAACTTCTACAATTTTGAATGGAAACAACGTTGTCTTCTTGGGTTTAATTGTGTTCTACAAAGTTTCAATGAAATGTTTATAAATATAAGCACTTAGATTTACCTAAATGTCCCTGCAAGATTTTATTATTCTGCAAATTAATGCAACAATTTTTTCCCTAAATGCATTGAGTACATTTTGTGTGTAAAATATTGAGTCCCAATTCCCATCTAATGAGATTTTTAAGAGGCAGAGAGCAAATCTTGAGATAAATTTTGAGACAGAGATAACATTTTGAGCCCAATAAATACCCCATGAAGGGAAGTCTTGGTGTCTCTGCATGCTTTGAGAAAGCAGTAAAGGCATTCTGGAAAGTGAATGTGTGTGAAGAGCAAGATCTAGAGGAAAAAAAAACCCCCCCCCCCCCCCCCCCAAAACCCAGAAGAATAAACCAAGTATCAAATGCTCAAGTTTCCATTCCACCCAACTATCAAAATTTGTTGCTTGATTTTTGAGCAGATTATTTAACAACTATACTTCAAGATTTGCTGCCTAAAGGGCTGAATGTAACACAGCTGATCGTTCAACTTCATTTGGTTCCTTCCTGGAATAAGAGAAAAATCCCAAACAGAAGAGCCGGTTTCCAACAAAAACTGTTTGCCTTTTATTCATGTTTTTTAAAAAATATCCACCCTGGCATTCTCTGTCATTCCCTCTGCTCCTTGCCCTCTACAAATTATTTTAGCATAAATTTGTATTTTTTATTCATTAGCCCTTTACAAAGCAGCCAATACATTCAACCAGAGGTAAAGGTTATAACTTTCAAATGGGGTAGGAAATTACAGCAGCATCGTTAAGCTAATGAGTTTTGGCTAAAGAGCTCTTCCTTCTCAAGCAGAACCTCAAGATGAAGCATTTTTGTTTGTACCTGGAGATTCACAGTTATACAACAGTGTTATTCCAGACATTGAACACGTGACAATTCGCCAGGTAACAGAAGTACTGCGAGACAAAACAAGGTGGGTCTGAGGTTGCTGACGTGATGTCAATTCTGGTCTCCTTCAAACATCAACTTAAAAGTTGGAATTATATGGATATACTGAGAATTGCTTAAAAGCAGAGCCTCACAGCGCCCCAAGTTCTTTCCAAGATGAGCCTACAGTGGAAACATTTTCTTGCCTCAAAGCAAGTCCCGGCAGATTTGTAAACTGATCATTAAACTCACCCTTCACTGTCCCAGCTCTAGAATGGATGCACCAAGTGCTTTTTTTGCAGTTCCTTAATTGGAGATATTGGGACCTTTCAGAGACATACATTCTCTTACCTGGCAAATTTGTGTAAGTATCCCAAACTGGATCACTCACCTGGGGAATGAGGGATTCCCCCCTTAAATCTATTTTTCAGTGTCCAAGGTGACGGATTTAGGAGGACTGTTTAGCCTTCCCCATCTCCTTTAAACTTTGGCTGAGGTTGTCTCATAACTTTCTTTCATAACTGCTCTATTCTTTTCTCAACCACATCATTGTAAGAGGAAGGGGGGTGAGGGCAGGAGAAAGCAGCTGAATCCCAAGGCAGCAGATTTTGGGCCATGCTGTTGGAAAGAACAACTGGCTGTAAATTCCCCAGTTTTAAATCCCAGACAGGTTCCCAAGAGCCATTGCTTGTGGCAGCTCTGGGCTTCCAGACTGTCTTACATGGATGAGCCTCTGTAGCCCAACAGTTTTGCCCTGTGAGAAACAGAACTCAAGGTTAGCACCAAAACTGGCATGAAATGTGCTACTTCATTTTGGATGTCGTGCCTTCAAACCGTAAGAGAACAGAGATTATTAAAAATCCTGAGCTCCACATCACCCATCACACCCCCGCAGGACAGACACTGCCCCCGGGGCTCTACCCTAAAGCAAGTCTGAAATACCTTCCATTAATACTTTGAGGTCTCACACAGACATGTTGGTTCTATCCCCCAACCCCTAATTTGTCTTCTCCTGGAAGTTCTTCTGATCCTGCCAACAAAAAACTGATAATGTAGCAAAAAAGAACTGGAATGGGCCCCCCTCCAAAGCCTGATGTGGCAATTCCTACCCCTTACACAGCAGCTCCTTCCTCTGCCTGACCTCTGCCATTTTAGTTGCAAGAATGATACAATCCCAAAGTCATATCAAATACCAAGAAACTACAGATAGAAACACTACACTTCACTATTAATAGTTCACATAAAATTCACAGCCTAAAAAACATTAGTTTGCATAACAGAACAACAGAATTGAGGGTTTACTCTCTGTCCTAAGCTTGTCTTTCTCCAAACTTGAGCAGTAGTATATTAAAAAAAAACAAATTAGCCAACTCATTTAATAAAACAACTGGGTAAATTGAAGAGATACATTCACATTTTAATTTTTAATTTGCTTACATTTGTCTACCAGTAGCCCAGCCTTAAAAAGCATGTTGTTACATAAAATCCCCTAATGTCATAACCTTTTCCCTCAAAACCTTATCACTCTCGCTGTTTGGGACAATGTTTAGAGGTTTTATTTTGTCCTGTCATTAAAGAAGTTTGAGGCAGATTTCCCAAGTGAAAGAAAAAATAGGAAAATCTGTAAATTCTGATTTTGTTTTGTTGGTTTTTTACAAAATTGTATATTACATATTTGGTCAGTTCTCCATGATGCAGAGGTATCAATGAGCATTTGCTATTCTCACCCTAAGGAACTCCTTATTTTTTTCCACACAACCAACCTAAGGTTACAGAAGTCAGAAAAAAAAAAACCAAACAAAACACCTTATAATCTTTTTGTTTAATGCAGTGAAAGATTAGCTTGCCTCCCCATCTCCTCCCAGGTAAGACTTGTGCTTTAAACTGCACCCATTTTGCTCAGCTCAGCACACTGAAAGTAGACAGGATAAAAAGCAGTTTGAACTTTTAATGAGATGAGAATCAGGGCTGAAAACAATTAATTATAAAGCCAGTGCTCATGGCTGAAATTTAAACAACCTCTGCACTACAGTAAAATACAATTTACTCATAACTGACACCATCCACTCACAGGATTGAAACCAACTGGTTATGACCAAGATTAAAATCGGTTTTCCTCAGAATTTGTCCTGTCAGTCAGGAGAGAGATTTTTCAGTGTAAGGTTTTCACCAGCAGAGCTTCAGAAATCCCCACTTGTAGCTTATTTTGTTTACAAAGAAGCTTCAAAGTTTGTCATAGAACAGCAAGATTTTTTTCCCTATGGATGAGTTTTCAAAGGTATCAAGCTGAGGAAGGAGGGTACAGTCTTGGGTTTGGACTGCACACAGATGTTTGCTTGTAAATATTTTTCCTGTTATAGAAACTCAACATGTATTTTAGGGGTGAGGACCTGCTAGTCTGTGAGATTTCCACTGATAGTGATCTATGGCCCTGATCCTTATCACAGTTCGTAGGAATTTTATCATCTGCTTCCATGGAAGAGGTCTCATGAGTGCCAGCATTGTTAGGAACACATACAGCATATTACACACAGTTGGGGAAAGAAGAGAACTTACTCTCTTCTTGAGTAATTTATGGAATTTTATAACAACTTTATCACTCTTTTAGACATTTGTATAGCACCAATAACCAACAGTATTGTCACTAAGGCACTGGACTGGCACTCAGTCACGGGCTCTGCCTCCAGATCTGGGGTCAATCTCCTGGGTTTGTCTTTTGTTTTTACTGGTACATTAATTTTTGACATTGGGAAATAGGATAAATAATACAAAACAGCCTACACCACTGACAGGAATACTGTGCCACGACGAATGACAAGGTGCTCAGATTCTGAAGTGACGAACATTAATATTTCTGTGCATAGATTTACTGGTAAAACAAAACCATCCTGCAGGTCTCAATTCCGTGCAGCACAGTGGAGCAGAGTCAGCTTCCCTTCCTCTGGAGTTAAGGACATACCCTCAGTTCAATCCTATCCTCAATGCCACAATTCAAAATAGTTTTTAGATAAGTGAAGATAAGCCCTCAGGGCTCCTGCCTGACAGCTGATCCAGGATGCCTTCCTCTGCTTTTGCATCAAAGTCTGCTCCTAACAACAGTTCCAGTTTCAGCCTTTGAAAGAGCAGTTTTTGATGCTTTCAGAGGCAGCTGAATCCTTTTTTAGTCTGTGGTGGCTTTGCCTCTCCACATTACTAAAAAAGAAAAAAACCTTCAGGAGTTATCACTACTCTGCTGCATCACATTGAACGTGTGTTCTGATGGAAAAAAATTACTAAAAGTTCTTGGGTTGAAATAAGTTACTGCAAATGCACAGTAGCTGATTTTGAAACCACAACATCTCTACAATTTATTATTATTTTTACAAAATACCCAAAGTGATCAGACCATATTGTAGGTTACTGGCTTGCCGAAGGTTGTTTTAAAATCAAAACCATTTCTGAGTTACAGAAGTGCCAAAACCAATCTTGAACCAGGTTTGTTTGTTGTTGTTTTGTTGTTGTTTTCTTTTTAAACCAATCCCCATCCAACAAAACAGTTGTATGACTTAAAACAGAAACAAGAGTTTGTGTTGGAAACTGTTTAAAAACCAACCCACCAAATCATGCTTGAGCAGAAGCCTTGTATGGCAAAGATTGAGCTTAGGGCAATTTAGTGCCAAGGTAGAGACCCTCCATAGGTTTACAATGGAAATACTGACACAACCTCAACTACAGTGATGCAAATGTGCCCTAAAAACACTGTATTTGCTTTTATTAATAAAAGTGGTAGTGTTTACATTTGCAGGTATCTTACACTTCAGCATCACGATGAATACTGAGTAGAACGAGTTAAGTTTTGGCTGCAAGGTCAGAAGTTTCCAAACAGATGAATGAGACAGAAGTGACAGTCCTCAATCATGAAAACAAGAAGTTCAAATAAATAAATAAAACAAAACTAGGAAATATGGGTAAGCATTAGGCTGGAATGGTTCAATTAACTGCAAATTATGGCCACTAAATTAGAGACAGAAGAAAACACAGTTACTTATTAAATAGCAAGCATTAAAGCTTTATGGTTTTGTATTAAAAAAAAAAAAAAAAAGAAAAAGAAAAAAAGAAAAAGAAAGCTGTTAAAAATAAGACTTGCATTTACCAGGCCACCAAACTGCATGGACTAATAAAGAGACTAACAAAGGCAATACTGAGACATTAAGACACACACACACTCTGTACTTGTGCAACTCAACCATATTCAAAACAATTGCCTTTTTTCCTCACTTAAGAAAAAAAAAAGAAAGCATCCCCTAAACATTTCTGTTCATATAAAGCTTTAGGTTTCTTAAACTGTTGCTGTCTCATATAGCTCATTGTTATTATTGTGTCCTCATTATCAGAGGAAGAAGCTTATTTTATTTTTTTTAATGGAGGTGCTTTGTTTCCCTCAGACAAGAGATTACATTCCTCACACCACGACAGGTTTTCTCCATTTATGAATTTGGTGTTCACACCAACTCCTCCTAGGCTTAAAAAGGTAAGGGTTGGCACTGAAATAAAGATTTTGGCTCCTGTAACTAAAATTAAGGCTCACAATGAGTTTCCTTCCCACTACGTGTGTCCCATTTTTCCCTAGTGGAAACGCCAGCCCTTGACCTACAGGCACTGGATACATTCGGAATTGGAGGGGCCTGTTTTCAGTCGTGTTCTCCTACAGTTCTACAAAGTTCAAGTGGCAACTGTCTAAACCTGTGAACGGGAAAGATCGTTCTGAAAAGGCAAGTAACAACCGCAGCTCAAGTTTTTAGACGATTCAGTGTCTTCTGGAAGATCACAAGTAATTCTGAATTGAGATGGGACAGTAACTCCATCATGTCCCTGCTCCCTAACGAAGATGGACAAGGTGATTAATTTTAATTTAAGACTTTAGCCACAAAAGCAAATGAAAATTCACAATTCTGAACGGTTGCAGTTCTCAGTATTGAAAAGGCATCCAATACCAGAAGCAAATCTAGCTGCACATCACTGACCACACCCTCATTTTAATTTAAACTGGATCTCTTCCCCCAAAAAAAGAAAGCTAACACGGTCTCTTGGGTGGAGGGAAGCTAGTGTGAAAGGCAAAGAGGCAAGTATTTTGGTGTTCTTTTTTTGTTTCTTTTCTTTTCCTGTTAAAGTCACTGCAGTAAGATCCAGATCAGTTTAGGGGTGTAAATGAAGGGGGAACAGGGGGTGCTTGAGTAATATAGGCTAACACTGTTCTAGATGTGTTATTACAGCTGTAATTTCTGACTCTGTACAAATTGTACACGTAGGTTTAGACACATGAAAAAGTAACACACTCACAGAGACATAAAACACCTAGGTATAAAATATAAAGCAGTGTAGTAGTTACTAAAATTACATGCTCTCTTATTGCTACAGTGATTTTTGCTCTTTTTTCTTTTTACTGTACCACATGTTGTTCTAAGCATATAATTTGCATAAATTATTCAAGTTTAAGAAAAAATCCACACATCTTCACTTTAAGCTACTTATATAGTTAATATAAAACAAAAAAAAAAAAGGTTCTAAAGTATCTCTTTATTAAAAGAGAAATAAAAATGTCGTTTGAAACTGGGATTCAGTGGCCAAATCCAAGGGCAGTGCACACCTTGTCATTCTGGGAGTCGTTGCCCACGCAGCGCAAGCCGAGGTTGGTGGGTATTTGGCCCAGTCTAGAGATGGTCACCAGACCTACATGATGCCCTACGTGTCTTGTTATTGTTCTGGTTTTGTCTTTTAGCAAAAAAAAAAAAAAGGACTATGAATGACCAAAGACTAACATTTATAATTTGTAGCAAAATTTGGTTTATGTAGAAACAAGCCATGTTTTGCATTTGGATAGAGATTTAAATGAATTAAAGCTAAAAATTAAAAAGCACGATGCTGCAACATCTGGTCACTTGTTGAAGACCTCACTTTTAAAGTGGTTAAGTTTGCACAATTTGTACTTTTTTCTTTTTTTTTTTCTTTTTTTTCCTTTTTTTTTTTTTTTTACTAAACAGTATTTTTCCTTCTTTTATAAACCAGAAAAACTAAACTACAGATAAATTTTCCCTACCTTGAGCTAATGCTGCAGATAGGGCTGACAAAGCTGTACAGCGCAATCAAACATACTTACATCTTAGCTCATTGTACAGGTACAGCCATAATCAAGGCACAAAGATCTTCTACAAGTTATTTTCAATAAAGTTGTACAAAATAATACATTTTACAGTCTGTACAAGAATAATAATCCAGCAGTAAAATAAAAAATGAGGGGAGGGAAGAAGAAAAAGAAGGGAAAGACTGTGAGGACTACAGTCCAGATAATGATTTTTAGAGCAGACGGGATCATCAGTGGACAAACTGAAAACAGTGTGTGGTTAAACTCTCTCTGCAATCACAGGCCATACGCAGTTCGATTCATAAATGTCCATGGTTGTCTTTAGACCACCAAGACTGGTTTTAAAAATACCCTTCTGAAAGGTAGCAGTTGGTTTTTGCACTGTCTAGGTCTGTTGGAGAATTGTCAGTATTTCCGCCCAAAGCCACATTTACAGTCAGAGAACCAAACTCAAGGGTCTGTCTTCAAACTTGGTCTGTGACTTGGCACCTTCGTTACTCGGATGCAGTGAGTGATACAAAGTGGAGATCACGGGTTATAGGATTATGCCCACAACAGTGCTAAATTACCTAAGGTTTTCTCTCCCCCAATTTTTATCTTTTAATTTTTTTTTTCATTCCCAATTCGTTCAGGTGCTCCACATTCAGGGCTTTTAATTAATTAGTTTTTATTTCCTTTTTTTTTTTTTCCTTTTTTTGTTAATAACAGTGTTAGGGAATCCTCATGGAAATGGCCTTGTTTAAGTGTTAGGGGCCATCTCAAACTGTCCGAGGGGTACAGAAGCAAGCTTAGAAGTGCTGCTATTGTCCAGCAAGGAGAAAAAGTTGAGGGGTGCAAATCAATGGGAGATTCAAACAGTTCTCTTCCACCCTATGTGGGCAAGGGTGTTTTTTTTCTTTTTTTTTTTTTTTTTTGGTTTTTTTTTTGTTTTAATAAGGAATAAGGAGTCCAAAACACAGAAAAAAGTGCTCTCCATCACAACAACTCGTATTGGCGAAGGTGCATGCGCTGAATAATGTCCCGACAGTCATTGAAAACCCTCCGGATGTTCTCTGTGTCCACGGCACACGTGAAGTGAGGGTAGCAGTAGTGCCTTCCATCTCCACTTGCTGTGCTGATTCTCTGTGGGAAGTAAGGGAGAGACTTCAAATAAATGGGTTAAAACAAAAGTGACTGAGCAAACCCCCCCCACGTTCCCAAAATGTGGTCGAGCAGAGGTGAAGACACCTTTGTGTGAGTTGTGTCGTCCCAGGGTGGGACTGAGTGGTGAAATACCCACAGCTCTTCACCCTCTCACCTAAACCATGAAATTTAAAATGAGCAGAATTACACGGTGAGAAGGTCACTGCAAACTGGGGAATTGCAGAGCGGAATGAGAGGCTCAAAAAAGCGCCATTTTTTATACACAGCTCTGGTGCATTTGGCAACACAGCTCCCAGTCAATTCAGCCACGAGAAAAAGCAGGATTTGGCCTCCCTGTACAAGGCAATTTTGTCCCTGCTTTACACTTACAGAAAACCTCCCTCAACATTTTATTTCACTCTGTTTTAGAATGAGTCCACAATTGATTGCCAGGCTCACCATTGTAAGTAATTGTAACAACATTAAAAACAAAAAACCAAACTATGTCTATTATAGCTATAGGTGACCAGTAATAGGAAAGATAATATGAAAAGAACATTAATATTTGACAGATGACGCATCTTTTGATTAGCCTCTGTCTTTGAAAATAATGCATGGAAGAAAAATCTGGCCCTGTTAATAAGAACAGGACTTCATTCTTCATTCTAGTTGAGGTTTCTTAATTCTCACCCATTCTTTTGCTATTTAATTATGCACTGTGTCAACAAGCATATATCCAAATAGCAGCTGAGAAACAGCAGTAAAGCTCTTAAACATAACTGTTTTATATGTTTATATGTTAAATACAAACAACACAAGAAGTGACAGCATTTTGCAATAGCAGAAGGTGCTCAAGAGTTTAGGTTTGAGGAGAATCAGGTAGGAAATACCAAAAGAAAGGAAATACTTACAAGAAACTCGTCTCTAATAAAATACTTGGCCCTTGTAACTCGGGGATCCTCACCAGGCTCTGGTGTTGCTGATTAACAATAAAATAAGTATTGAATTAAAACAGATGTTTTCTGGTAATAGCACCTAAAAATCTTAAACTTGTTCTGTTTTCTGCTCACGTCTGATAGAAATATACTTAGAAAACTGACTGCGAGGTAAGACAAACCATAACATCGTTTAAAACGGCAAGATTTCAGGAGAACAAATTAATATTACAGGGGCCACAGCACCAGTCATTTGGCAGGTAAGAGAAATGACCATGGGTAGGATTAGGGGGAATCCAAAGGACACATCAGTGCCAAAATGTCAGACTGTGGTCAACACCAAAGTAACAGGATTTTGTCATGATGAAATTATTAATATCTTAAATGTGTGGAAGGCAGGATTTTCTCATTTTTAGTTCCTAAAATTTAACATTAAAGTTTGGCTGAAAGACAACGAAGTTTACATCTACTCAAGATTTTTCAAGTCTTAGCTGAAACTACCAGAAACATTACAAATGTGATTAAAAATGAAATGATAAATTGTAAAAAAACCTTAAAAACCTTACCATCATCTGGTGTAGTGTAGCGAGCAAATTCTGGAAAGTAGTCTTCAATTTTAGATTTCCCTGCCAAAACTTTCTCTGCTAGCAAATCTTGTTTATTCAGGAAAAGGATTACTGAAATGGTCCGTAGCCACCTGTGGAAAATGGGAACCACACACTGTGAGAAGGCACAGCCTGGATCCTGCAGAAACTGAACCCAGGGCTGGAGACGAGAACGCGACACACTGAAATAATCTGGAAAGGTTTCTTTTAAACCTGAATCCTGAGGTTGTAATTCCAGGGGTGCACAGCCTGTGATTGGTTTGTGCTGCTGATCCAAACCCATCACCCAGGGCAGCACACCCACTGCTCAGTGCACTGCTCTGGCACTGCTTTAACTACTTCAGCCATAAGTAATGATTGTTTAACAAGTGAAAGGTAAGTGGAAGAGAGGAGAAAACAAAACAAGTGATGCAAAGGCCATCACTGCCCTTCTCCTGTGGGCAGACCAATCCCAGCAAGCTGGCTAACCTCCCCAAATCCCTTCTTTTGCCTTTTAGTTTTGTGGTGCGGACCATCCCTCCAGTCAGTCTGGGTCTGCCCACCTGTGTCCCCTCCCAAGCTACTGCACACCCCCAATGGCTTCACTGCAGGGGCAGAGTGAGAAACAGGGAAGGCCTTGATGCTCTGCAAACACTGCTCAGCAACAGCTACAAGATCAGTATGTTATCAGCCTTGTTTGGGTAAAACCTAAACCACGGCACTGAATGAGCTCTCACGGAGAAAATGAACCCTGTTCCAGCCAGGGCCATGCACAAGTTGTGACTGTAGTGTAGGACAGGATCAGCAATTTCAGTGATAAAAGCAACAAAACTTCAATCCACAGACCTGTTGTTCCAGATACTCTTGAAGAGGTTTAGTGCTTCTTGGAGCCGATTGGTCTGATTGTCCTCTCGTATAACCATGTTGTAGCTACTGCTCGCCACCACAAATATGATAGCAGTCACATCTAAACCAAGAAATACCCTTTGGTTAATACCAAACTTCAGGAGAAACATCCAGGAATCCCAAAGTTCTATAAGAAGGTGCCAGACTTCCAGCTCCACGCAGAGGACAGGCTGGGATGCTGCTGCTGGCAGCTAAGTATCAGAAATCAAAAAAGAAAGTGAAGGGATCATGAAAGGCAGACAAAGCAGGCCCCAGAACAGAAGCTGACAGAATGACAGAAAGGAAGGAACTGAAGCAAGAGAGACAAACTGAAGAAAGCCAAGAGGAGAATTCAAGGAAGATTCAAAATGTGTAAAGAAAATCAGAAACAACTCCGAGGTATCGGGAAAGGACAGGGAGGCCCTTGGGGGAACACCTCAGGACAAAGGGCACTTGTGATCTGTGTGAACAGTAATAATGACATTGAATTCATGGTTAATTGCTCCAGTCCCCTACAGTGTGCTATACTTGGAGGTCCCTCTCTTTCCTGGGAGGTATTCCCAGGATCACAGAATCCAATCTCTGTGTTCCTGTGCTGCTCCAGACCCTTTACACTGACTGACTTCCAGGCTCATTTACTACAGGCAGCAGCAGCAGAAGAGATGAGTCAGACCATGAGGTAACAGGAAGAGGAAGAAGCAGAGGTAAAACCCAAACAAATCTGTTATTAATAGCACAGGAGAAAATACTGCAGAGTAGTTCCACACATATACACAATGTTCAGGTGATACTCTGATAGCAACTGTAGCAATATACCATGAATTCCAAGTTGCATTCTACTTCATTTGTTCTGTAAAATCTCAATGTAACTTTTCTAGAAAAAGATGGACTTCTGAATAATTTCAAGAATATTTTGTCCAAACAACGAAGGGAAAACAAAAAATCCACCACCTCTAGCTTCATGAAAACCTTTCTGTGGAGAAAGGTTTCATATCTAAAGAAGACACAGAGTAAAAAAAACAGCTGCAGTGAAGGTACATGCCACACTTCAGGACAGGCACAAAACTGCCTAATTTCAATTGTCTGGCTTTTTGAAACATTGTCACCTGAACTAAACTGATGGGGACAGTGGTGTTGAGAGACTCCAGATCTCTTACCACATGTGACACCAGGTCTAACCAGACAGATCTTCCCTACAGCCTCACTCTGCATTACTGGGTCAATATTGATTTGGAAAGAAGCACCATGACATAGCAATGTGGCTGCAATTATGTGCCAAAATATGATATTCTGATTTTATGCATATAATAATGATCCTGTAGTTCTGTATTTTGCACAGGTACATACATATGTAAACCTTCACATGGAAGACATAATACAGTTGGAATTTACACTCATATAGCTGGCAAATAAAGCACAAAGCCACCACCAAAAAAACCTAATTAAATGAAGAGAGGAAAGCCAGAGAAAATGGATAAGCTTTAGTTATCAAACTTTAACTCCTCTCCCTCTCCCTGAAGATGCTCTATGCAGTTACAGAAGTGTACATGTCAAAAAAAATTCCAACCCTTATGACTGTTCAGATAAGTCCTTATCAAGCTACATGGAAAAGATGGTGGCTTTCACACAGTGAGAAAATGCAGACTGGGCATTACAGCCTTGCAGAGAACTTTTGTAAAGCAAACAGAAATTCTGATCCTACCATTAAAACACTGGATCCATTTCCGGCGTTCATCTCGTTGCCCTCCAACATCAAACATACTGAGGAAAAAAACATAAATCCAGTCAGGATACACTTTGTGTTGGGTTTTTTTTTTGGTTTGTTTGTTTGTGTCTTTATTTCTATTTTTCCCTCCCTGAATGCAAATAGAAAAGGTGAGAAATTTTAGGACTTCTGTGGCATAGAAGATAAAAGGAATCAAGGATGACGAGAACCTGAACAGGTGAACAGTCCACCAATGTAAGCGCACAGAGGTAATATGATTTAAACCATTTTGTTCTTTGCAATTTAAAATAAAGAAGAAAACTGCACACCAATTTGCATTTCCTTTTCAAGTCAGACTACAAAATTAAAAAATCATAACATGCTTGCTTTGTATTAAATATCAACTTGAGAAATACAGAAGTCTCAATGACTATATGGTAGGCTCTCCTCCAATTTACCCTGGTATTTGTCTGCATTGTATTACGAAATAAAAAAAAAAACCAAAATAAAAAGAAAAAATAAAGATACTTACTGAAAATTTACTTTATCCACCTGAAACTTGGTTTCAAAAATTCCTGATGTCAAAACTCTGCATCTGAGAAGATCCTAGAGCATAACGAGAAAGTCATGGATTCAACACAGATCCTTTGTAATTTTTCAATGGAAATAAACCCCTTCTATTCCATGCTGACAGTGGATGCTGTACTGCAAAACCAGGGACAGCATTTGAATGTGAAGTGACACAGGGTGTGATCTAAGTCTTGTAAGTCAGATTTCACAGGCATTTCTGTGTATAAACATAATCCAAACAGCAAAGCAATTTTTACTGGAATACTAAATATACACAGTGCATGGCAATACCTGTGTTAGTGCCACAAATGGAAATGATAAAATGAGAGAGTTGTCCCCAAAGCCAGGGACGGGGGGGCAGATAAATGGTGTTATTTTTTTACATACCTGGTCAGATGGGGTGTACTCGTTCTGTTTGACTATGTCAATCTTGTCTAGAAAACTGGGGAGAGGAAAGGAAAAGAGAAATTGTCGTTCTCAAACTAGACAAACTACCCAATGCTTTAGTAACAGACAGTTGCCAGGTAAATTTTAGTGCATATTTATGCTCTCAGACTCCCAAAATGCTGAAAAATCATACACTGAAATTGCTCAACTTGGGTCACTGGTCATGCTTTCCCAGCATGAGCCAGCAGAGGGCCGAGCCCAGTTTAATTAATCCATCTGGGAATCTCACTCCAGCCCCTCCCGTCGGCTCCCTCCCCCACAAACACACCAGGAGTTTAATTTAGGTCATTTATTCATATAAATCCTACACTATAACCTGCTACTGCTCACGGGAAGGCAATGACTCAGGTAAATTGCCTACATGTAGTTTTCCTGAAAGAAAACCAACTATTTTTAAACAACTTATCATCACTGTAATTCTTTAAATAAATGAAATTCCGAAACCAATTTCAGCACAAGTCCAGTTAAGTGTGAGGGAATATTGATTTTTCTGTCAATTCTGTATCAGTGTTTCAGTTTACTTTCTGGAGCAGCAGCAGCAGCAGCAGGTTAAATGGGTATTAAAAGATATATTTCATTCAAATTCATTAAGTATTACCTGAAGAGGATACCCTGGAGTCTTTTAGATTTTTTTTACCAATTAACTATAACCTCCTAATTATCTTTCATTTCGACCCAAAGAGCAAAAATCTCAAGGAAGCAACCTGTTAACTCTGTTTTATTGTGGTGTTACTATGAGACTCGGAGACGTAGCAAAGCAGCAGCTCGGGATGCAGATTTTATGGTGTTTGCCCCCCAGTCCCACTGTCAAACTCCAGGCACTAGGCAGGCATACAAAGTGCTCAGCCACCTTCCACCTCAGCAGTGCCTTTACCCATCACATTAATGATTAATCAGTCTTTAAACCAATACACTTCAAGTTCCCTTTGAAATTCCTTTGCATGGATTGTTTTCTCTCTGAAGCAGAAATCACAAAGGAAAGGTGAGTTTTCCTTTCTCTCAGTGTGCATTAAACTGCAGTTACAGGCAACAATTCCAAGGGGGTAAAGGGAGCCATGCCCCAGATTTGTGAATCAAAAACCCAACTCCAATTAAAACCAGCACAGGACTCAGTCCCCAGTCCCAGCCTCCTCTGCCCAACTGATTTCCTACAACACCTAAGGAGGAGCAGGGGAAGGGGGTAAAATAATTGTATATTTTAACAATAGCTTCAGTGTAATGTCCTTTTCACCAGGAACTAGGTGATCTTGTTTAAGACACCCACAAAAACTAATTTTTCTTTACTCTGAATTACAGAATTTTAACCACATCAGAACGTATCTTAATAAACAGTCCACACATGAGATGAAGTGCAAAGATCCATTTCCATCCTGCAACGTGACACGGGGACAGACACACAAGGATTAAACGATGACAAACTGCGCTCTGCAATTTGCAAGCGGGATTTTTTCCTCATCTATTCCAGGCTGTTAAGTAATTTTCTTTTTCTTTTCTTTTTTTTTTTTTTAATCCGAAGGGAAGAAATAAAACTCTTTGTTCAGTACACAGAGGATGTTAAATACGTGCAACAACCATGAGCTCCAAGCAGCACGTGTTTCCACCCCATACTCTCCCCTAAGAGCACAGTTTCAGAATCACGTGGCGATTTCACAAGTTGGAGGATGCTTGAAAAATGTTCTGAACAGAACATGTTCATCAAGATATACAAAGGTGATTACTGCAATGAGCCAGCCTTTCTGTATGAATTTATCCAAGCAGAACATTTTCTGCTGGGTTCCACAAGAGGTGAATTTTTGGTTTTGTTTTGGGTTGGGTTTTTTTTTTTCTTGTTTTGTTGTGTTTTATTTTTAAACACTCTACTAATCAGCTTAATGGATTTTGGAAACTGAAAATTAGAAAATAACAACAAGATATTGCTAAAACCTGGAACTGAAAGTACAAACCTCTTACTGTTGTTTATGCAGACTATTTTTAGGCCTATGATTTCCTTGAAAAACATCAGCCACATAGGAACAGCAGTACTGTACTTGAGATGAATTCCAACAGCAATGTTCATGCCAGGTAAAACAAGTTCGGATGGAATAAACATTTCTTCTCCCCCCCCACAAAACAAGTTCCAACATTCAGTAACATCTGATACCCGTAACAATACTCGTTGGAGAAGGAAGTCTTTCGCTGTGTGATAGTTACCAGAAAACCCACCCTGCTTCCAGTGGCATTTTAGGGAAAATGGAGCAAAGCGATATATTAAATAAAGGTTTCCTCCCGTGTGTGTGCCTGCTCGTAAAAGTCTGTCCTTTAGAAAGGGCCAAAGGCATTAAAAACCAGTTTGATTTTTTGCTCATACGTAAAGAAAGGGGATTATTCCTTCAGCTGGTCAGTGGAAAAATAAACGTGTCTATAAGGAGAAAAGAGGAGCAGAAATTTGATCCATCCTGATACACCTAAAATAAGGAGCAACAGCAGGAGTTCAGAAAAGATCAATACACTGTGTTCAGAGACTTCTCAGTCAACGTGAGTCAAGACCAAACAATTTATCCAGTAAATTAAACTAATAATCCAGTCAGATGAGAACAAAGCCTAATTCAAAATAAACACAAATTCACCATCATTAATTTCTATTTTTAATTCTTGCTATGCTCTACCCAAAACACAAGTGAGGCCACTTGAGTACTACTTTGTGTGCAGAATTCACTGCTGTGAGAGATTGTTCTGAGCCTGCTGGAGAAGTGCCCACCATCTACTGTGTCAGCAGTGAACTTACAGGGAGAAACAGAAGTGACCTTGGTGAAGTAATTCAAATAAAACTGTCAAACCACGAAACCAAATTTTATACTGTGAGCAGGTCTTGCACCGAATTACAGAGTCAGTTTCTTTCTCCTGTAAAATTTTCCCAGAGATTATATGGAAAAGCTATTTTCCAGAAAGCAAATAATTCATTCAGCATCGCTGCCAATTCTCACTTAGGGCCAGATTCTGGACATGACTAAAAAGGAGGATCAGCTACTGCTCTGCAAAATACTGTCACGTAGTATGAGGCACTTTTGCCTGTGTTATAAAATGTAGATCCTACTGTGACACATGCTAACAAAAAAAGAAAAAAAGAAGAGTTTAGCTTATTTGTAGTCAGCAACACTGAGAAGAAGCATCTCTAGGACAGCAGTAAATGTGTGTCTGTGACAGTAAAATGCACGGTATTAAAAAAAATTAAAACTATCTCAAATAAAAAAAATGTGCTTTATTTTTGAGTCGCTTTATTTTAGCTTAGGGAAGGAAAAACACATGAGAAAGTTTTTAAACGGATCTTCGGGACAAATGAAGTGTCTTTCATTTTAAGGGTGCTCTGAGGAGACAGATTCATAGAGAGAGATGCACAGAGGCTTTCCTTAGCTCTTGCAGGTCAAAGTAATTAAGTCATACACGTATCCCCAATTCTTTCCAAATTTTTACGAAGCCTGTTATGTCAAAACCACGTCCCAATTTCACATCAAGATATATGCCACTACCTGATTTATTCTGGAGTTCTTTCACGCAGAAAAAGTTCCTTTATCCCTGTGTGTGGGGGATTTCCTGAATAAACAGTGCTGCTGCCAGACAAAGAGCTGCAGCCCGCGCTTGTTTTCCCTCCTGGAAAGGTGTGCAACACACGGAACCTTCCACCTCAGAACCAGCACAGCTCCAGCGTTCGGGGAAGCCCGGGAGGGGGAACTCATACTGCCTTTCCTCGAGCATTTCCTGACAGCCTTTTCAATAAACAGTAACTGAAATCTTACTCTCTGTGATCTGACAAAACGGTTGGCAGACAAGGATTTTTTTTTTTTTTTGCTTTGTGAAGAAGAGCTTTTGTTTTCAGTCTAGAACAACACTGGGAAGGTCTCTTCAAACTGACAACACACCTATATTTGAAGAGCTTTATTTCCATCAGGGTTTTTTTTTTCTGGTCAAGTCATAACTTGAATTAGCATACAAAATGTCTCTGCTAAAAGGTACACTAAGATCTCATCTTCGGTGTCAATAAGACACTTCAAGAAATCAAAATTTCAATCCCAACTAAAGACAGCATTTGTTCATAACCCTTAACAGTAGTACTAGATCTCCGTATTTGTGAAGTTTCTTGCCACTGAAAGCCGCCAGGTATTTTACAGACAGTAAATCACACTCCCAGCTCCTGCCTGCCTTCATTCAGGCTGCATTTCCTGCCTCCACCATCGCACCCGAAACACACACCTTGCAGTAACCCTGCTTTAAAGGCAGGCACTCAGGCCGTGAGTTAATTGCCCAGAGTCCCTTGAGTCAGTGGAAATTTTCATTTCCACTAAGTCATGTGTTTCTACCAAGATATTACTAAGAAACCACCAGAATATTACTAAGAATTATGAAGATTTCACTAAGAATTACGGTTGCATTTACCCTGATCACCTCTAAAACAGTCTTTCCAATTCAAGTTTCTATGTCCAGAAAGAAATTAATATTTGCTTACTGATCTCCCTGAAGACCAAACTGTGCAAATGCCCAGGAGATTTTTATTTATTTATCTATACCTTATCAGGACTACAAAACTAACACAACTCTCCCTAAAGTAGTTTGAAGCTGAAATTTAACTGAACATTAACAGTGTTTAATAGAAACGTGAGTGTACTTTTTATTTTACAGAACAGATCATGCTTTACTTCTACTTTACTCCCTTTTTTAGTCCTTGCCATAATCCTTTATGTTATTCAGCAACAGCTTTTTAAAAGCTCAGCAGTTAACTACTTGATAAATTCTTTCTTCAGCTATGCCGTTAGTATTTATGGTACCCTGCAAACACGGACTATGCGAAACCAAACTTGTCAGGTTTTTCTTCAAAATTAAGTTAAAAACTAAAACTGGGACATCAGTAATTTTTTTTGTTTGTTTGTTTGTTTGAAAGATATACTGATATTTTCTATTATTTGGTCGCTGAAGATGTGCCACGACCACGTTACTGGACGATTAAAATTGTTCAGAAAGGCACTTTTTCTGCCTAAACAAAACTAAACAGACAAAATAAATGCCATCAAAAACTTTGCAATTACTGTAACTACTTCACAATTAAGAAATGAAAAAAGCCTTTAGGGACAGGCACATAGGGACAATACTGTAACACTATTACTAGTACAATTAGGAAAGCACTATATTGCATTTCAAAACATCTCATATATGATGTTCCTGTAATAAAATTCTGCATGTCAGCCCTCAAACATAATATATGTTTTATACTGAAAATGAACCTTGAAATGTAGTATAAGACGTGAACAAAAGTAAACTAAAAGACAACTCTTCAGAAAACTGACCCAAGAAGCTGCAAATACATTTTTGGTTTCCAGTTCTAAGTCAAGGAATTATTATAATTTCCTTATCGAAGTAGCAAGTCACACAAAAAAGATTTACAAACACTCTGAAGTTCAGAATTTAATTACAGATGGTATTAATGCGTACATATCGCAGAAAAGTGATTTTGAGAGCGGCCCCAGCTGTAATTCCAGAAGAACCTCGAGCATTCCAGCCGCTTGGAGGCGGAGGGGCACCATGGGTCCAATTTTGAAGCAAATACTGAGAAAGCTGAAAAGTATGACTCCATATATTTGGAATCATCTTGTGGTAATCAAGGTTACAGTTCCTTATATGGCGTGGAGAACATGAAGCACACACAAAAAATAGATTATTAAAACTTGGGGGTATAAAAAACTGCGACTATCGCAAAAAAAGCCACGACCTGCCCAGCAAAGCCCCCTTATTTTGTCTCCATGAAGCTCCAACCTTGCCCTAAAATCGAGGCTGGTTACACACCCGGCTTCCCAAACTGCCTAATTAAAACAGCGTAATCCGCCGGGAGGCATGAATGAATCGGAGACAAACCCAGCAGAAGGCAAAGCAGCCCTCCAAAACCTGCCAGCCATCGAAAAGGGAAATGGGGGAAAAGGTAGGAGAAGGAGAAAAATCTATTTAAAGAGGTTGTAGTTGTCTCTTTCTCCCCACCCCCCTCTCTGCCTGTCTAAAGTTAGTCTGGCTTAGAGGATGCACTAACTTTCCCAATCAGTTTTACATTACAGCACAAGTCCAGAAATAGCTCCCAGCCGCCTTGGCCTCTAGCACGGTTGCCATGACAATGGAACCACAGGGCTATAAATAGCTCATCAGCACCAAATCTTGTGAGACACATCTGGAATGGGGCCAGCCCAGCCCCGGCCTGACAAATAAAAATAGGCACAGGCAGTTTCAAAGGCTGGAAAGGTACAATGTGGCTGGGGCTGTGCGGAGCGCCGGGCAGGGAAACGGGTTTGATTGCTTGTTAGCACGAGATTTATTTGATAGGAGATTGGGAGAGGTATAAAAGTCACTTTATTGCATGCTAAACAGCCAGCCTTTCTCTAAGGTCTATTTTTCTTCCTTTCTTACCCCCCCCCCCCCGCCCTCCCGTCTGCAGCACAACCATCCCGCTTTTGAAACTCTAACAATGCAGCCTTTTGCCCAGGAGACCATTAAAATAAGGGAAAACAGAAGGAAAGAAAAGAGATCTTCAAAACTTCCCCCCCCCCCAACTATTTCTGTACGTTTTTGGCTCAAGTGTACTGAAGTGCTCCTGCGGGTCTGACAGGCATCCTGGCCGGGATCCTGCACGGGCTGGAGCGCTCTGCTCCACTTCAATCAGTCACGGCCTGCTTGGTGCATCCAGGAGCCTGGAGCGGGACGTGGTTCCCAAACCCCTGTGCCAGGCTGGAGCCACGGCTGCTCTGCCTCAGCATCATCCCCTGGACCCTCGGCAGGGACTCTGTGGGCTGTGCCGAGGGTACAAACCAGCTGTGTCTGCAGCCCAGGGCAGCCCTGAGCCGAGCCTTCCGACTTGGGGGGCAGATCTGGAGTCATGGCACAACCCATCCCACTTCCAAATGGCTCCACTTGACAAAACTGCCTCTGGAGTAAGCATTTTCTTCCACTTAGTGCATGAGAAAATGTTGTATTTTTAGCACAGACTCTTGATCAACCCATTCAATTACATCCAAATTATCTGTGTGGGAACAGAATGTTATGTCAAAAATGTTATTCAGTGTATTTGTCAATATTACCCAACAGAAGACATTTGTATAATCAGGAGATTCAATATTTTCTACAGCACAGGAAAGCAGCAGTTCAGGAATCAGACTGAAGTCGTGAGGCTTTGTTATTTCACAGACACTGGAAGCAGTAGTCAGCATGACACAACACAGAGAACACCACTCTCAAAATATAAAATCTTAGTTGCTCTATCAAAAACCAATAGAGACCACAGATGGTGATCAAAAAACTGCAACTATAATAAGCATTAAGCCACAGTAAAATATCTTCCGTCTGCCATACAGGCACCGTGCACGCGCTCCACGCAAACTGCACCATCAGCCCACAGGATTCCTTTAGGTCCCTACATGGATATTTTCATTTCTAAAAATTGTAGAGTAACTTCCACCCAGGCTTAAAGCTGTATGTAAACTTCCCTCCCCTTCCCCCTGTCTTTTACCACATCCAGTTTGCTTCCCTGCCATCTGAACAACGAATGCTTCAGAAACAGCAGTTTTCACAGAAGTATTCTGGATAATGTTTTTTATAACATGCAATGTAGGATTTATTGTTTTTTTATAAAGATACTCCTAGTCAGTTTAAGAGCCAACTGCAAGTTTTGAGTTAAATTATGTAAAGAAAGAACTACATATATTCTTTTCTTCCTTAAGAAAGCAGTCCATACATTACTACGAGATTGCCCTTTCTGGCTCATATAATGGACAAACTTTGTCTAGGAGGAAAATGAGGGGGACAGGGCTGCAGAGCAGCAAACACTACATGAGGTAACCCAAGCATGGCCAATATTCCAGTGCTTTGTTGGAAGGGCCTCCATGGGACCCCAGGATACACACCAGTTTCCCTCTGGAATTAACTCTTCACCTTGACTGGATGCTGCTTATGGATCCCTCCTCCTCCAGTGATGGCTTTGGAGGGGTGTCCCCCCCAAGGAGATCATTTGTGCTCCTTCACCCTGACCAAGGGCAAAGCTCACTCCAAACTCTACACCTCACGCCCCACTCCCAGCTCCCACATGAAACTGTTCCGCACAGCTTCCCCCACCGAGAACCAACACGACCCCAAGCACCCGAGGCTGCTCCAGCTGCCTTCCCTCCTACTTTGCAAACCTTGTAGGAAGGTGTTTTCACACTCTCACAACCACCAAACCGGAGTGACTAAACCCAGCTCCCCCCGCGCGGCCCCGAGGCTGCCCCGCCACACAAGCCCATATAAGTTAAATAACCCCGGAGCAGCCCCTCACCCCACCCCACATTACTTAAGCTGCTCCGAGGCCAAGGCTGGGAACAGAAATGAAAGGTAACGGTGTGGATGAGATCACTACACCAGGATCTGATCCCAGGGCAAGCCCGGGGCGGGAACATGGGGTGAGGGAGTGGGAAGTAACATGGCGCAATCCCTATTAACTTTTGTTTTTTTTCTTTTAACAAGGCTGCAAAAGAAGACAAAAACCATGGGAAAAGGCGAAGCAATTAAATGTTTACCCAAAAAACCTTCCCACTTCACTTTGCTTTCCGTCTCTCTTCTCCAGCTTTTCTTCCTGAATTTTGGTGGGCTGAAAACAGCAGCCTAGGATTTAATTAAAGAGCCTGTTTCTTGAAAAAAAAAACCTATCAAAGCTGCTTTAGATATGGCATATTTCATCTTCGCTACACTTTAAAGGAATTTTGCTCGCCTGCCTTTCTTTTTACCTGTCCCTATTTCTGTTCTTCCTGATGCTGGAAATGGTTTTAACCTCTTGTGACTCTTGAAGACTCTACTAACTTCTAGGTACTCCATCAAGTTTGGTGTCTTTTCCAGTTATTTCAGCAAAAGCTCTGCACACTAAAGACTACAAGTTTTAATTTTATGCAAGGATTTAAAAGCTGTAGTACTTAATTGCAAGAAAATTACAAACTGCCTCAATGGTCTTTACCATCAAGCTGGACTAGTGACAACTCCAGTGTGGCTGACCTGAACTTCTCTCCCAACTGCTCCCCATAATTACTTGTATTTTTAATATATTTTTTGCCATGCCTATTTTCTGAAAGGTGGAAAAAGGTCTGTATCTATGAACAAACTCAGGGATTTTTGTTTTAAGCCTTTTTTAATTGCAAGCTTAAGTCCCAACCCTATACACGGCAAAGAAACCAAAACAAGTGCATCACTCCTGTGCTCTGTGGGGACTGAACTTGGAAGAGAAACTTTATATTTTTCACAATCTAATCTAATTTAAAACCATCACAGGAATAGGGATCTTCTTACGTTTAAGAATATTTGCCACTAACTTAGACTAAGGAGCCTGTTTAACCGAAGTCATTTATGCAAATTCCATATGAGTAATTTTTAATGAGATTAAAGGGTGCCTCTGCAGAATACAAATTTGTTTGAAATTCCCCCCTATTTGATTCCAAATCAGGAAATTAAAGCTTCCTTCAATTCCAGATGTAATTTTTAATCTAGAACAACCTACACATGTTGTAAGTATATGGCTCTTTTACTGTAGGCTGCTCTGAGCTATTAAAACAGGTGAACCTAATGGGATATCCTTTCATTGTGTTTCAACCAAGTATTTTTATGAACCTTGTCCTCGTGGTCTGTAGCTCCCTCCAGTGCCATCAAATCAGTGGAATTGGTTTCAGTTGACAAAGATCATTACACACACATAATTTTGAAACTGTATTATTATGACAGAATTGTCATCATTAACGATAATAAAAATTTATGTTAATAATTTAAAATACTAATAAAAGGGCCTTCAGTGATAAAGAATTAATAAACTAATACTTCATACTAGTTTCTGTAACTTTAAGGAACAAACTAATCTGTAAAACCAGATAAAATAAGGGTTCAGACAGTTCACACATTTTTCAGCTTGTGTGTGGATTGTAAACCTAAACCTAAGCATGGAGAACACAGAACCAGGCACCTCCCCATCTGCTTTTGGAAAAATGGGCAGCATCATTTGTAACATAAATTTTAGGGACAGAGGTAGATGGAGCTGACACGATCCCAACGTGACAGAAAAGGAATTTTGAACCCAGGACCAAGTTTCTGCAGGGAAGCAGTGATAGCTCAGGAAAGGAACCAGACCCCAGAGGAGCCCAAAACAATGGGAAGACAAACCACTACAGGGTGCTGAGCAGGGTGGTAAGGGAAGGCTGCACTGCCCTATTTAAATACACTTGTATGAAGATCTACGGCAAAACAGTTCCCATGTATTTAACACGCAAGAACAGAAATCCAGCGCTGGAGCTGTGCCTACTTAGGCAACACCCCAGCTGAGATTTGTGTTCAGAATTTTAGGGAGGTAGGTTCCTTCGCAAAAAGGCAGTAATTTTGACTCTGATCCTGCTCACAGGATGCTCAAATGTTTCATTTCTCTCCCGTGACACGCGGAACTGGAACTGCAGTTGGTGTCTTCACAGAGCTACTTGTCAATACCTGCTCGGGGCTGACAGTTCCAACAACTCACAGCAGCTCACATTTCAGCTTTTGCTTTTCTCAGAGGAATTCAGCTTTCCCCCCTCCTTCTTTTTTAAACATTCTTCTTTCAACTCAGCAAAAAACAACTCCAGGCCTCTGTAAAGCAGACACACAACCTGGCATCTGATATTGAAAGCATCTGTAAAGAGCACACCTCTCTTTCAGAAGTGAGTTGTAATATAAAGTTCTTTTTTTTTTTTATTCAAAGCATTTGATCATGCAATTTAATACCAGGCATACTTAAAAAAAATCATTTTAAATCAAGCAAATGATACAGAGCTCCAATAGCAATTTCATACATGAACTTTGAGCAGTGCAGTGACACTGATCTCTGGCTACTATAAAAAGCATTGTCTGCAAATATCTGGTTCTGTGTTCTTTTGCCATACAACAAAAGAAAGAAGTCAAAATGAAGAGTTTGTCTCTCTCTCGTACATGATACATTCAGGCAGATAAAAGGAGCAGGAAATCAAGCTTGAAATCAAAACCAAAGACAAGCAATAAAGGTGACCACACTATTTCTGTGGGAAAGCCACTCACAGGAGTGACCACGGTTCTGGAATAGTGCAGCCCTCTTTTATTCTCAGTGAGAAACCCGTCAGTCACCCAGGTTCATGGTTTTGCTCTTGGCTTAGAGTTTTGTTGCTCTTAAAAGGAAAATCTAATACAGACCCTCCATCTTGGCTTACTCACATATTTGGGATAACACCAATACACAGCCCCTGATGATGGAGTATCTCCCCAAACTGCATTTGAGTATTTAGTGCTTTTAAGCCTGCAAATAAAGCGGACAACTCACAGAATATTGTGGCTTTACAAAGACTCACAAACAGCCCCTAATTAACACAGGACATGACATGTCATTTTAGAATCTTTTAAATAAAGTATGTTGGCTCTTCCCCCTCTCTTCCCCACTGATCTGCTAACTCAACTCAATTAATTCTGAAGCTGAATTCTAATCATTATAAAAAATATGAACTTTAAATCTTACCTTCCTAAACACAGAACTGGCTATTAAACCCCTTAAAAACAGTATTAAAAGCTCCAGTCATTCAAATGTCTGTAAAACAGACAGCAGGATACACTTTGTATTTACAAACCCCATTTTAACTTTTGCAAAATGTGTTTTCTGATGTGAACTTTACTGAGCTGTGTGCTTTTAAGACTGCAGTGACAGAGAATTTAGAATGAAGTGTGCACAGGAAAAGTAAAATCCCTGACAAGGCACAAGCTTTGCCTGTTTCCTCTCTCAGCCCAGAGTCACGTCGGCCGGTTTCGGCGCAGGGAGGTTTTCCATGGCAGTCTCTGACTCACAGAGGAACAGTCAGGTGCTGCAAAACGTGGAACTGAGACAGGACTGGAGTGATGTGTGTGGGTGAGGGTTGGGCATGTGGGAGAAAGAGTTGGAGGTGAGGGGAAATTTTGGGAGGACTTTTAAAATCCTTTATTCTCTAATTACCTTTCATTGTAACATTGTAATGTTAAAATGAGGAAGTTGTAAGTCAGCTGCTTCAGGTGGAATTAGTTCCTTTAAACTCGCTTTATTGACTATGTTTATTACCTATATAAAAGTGTTGTAATTACCTAAACAATTACTAAATGTATTATTCATAGAACCTAATTATTTCAGCATTACAACTCTAAAAGCCCTCAGCAGCAGAAGGGACAGATCTATCTTGAAATGGAACATTATACCCAGAAGAATATTAAGATTCAGGGGGTACTAGAGGTGACACATATGCAGTCTCAGCATCCTCCCTGGCTGCCTTGTTGGCAGACTTTCCAGAGGCCAAGGACTAGGAAAGTCTTCTCCCACAGCCCCATCCCTCTTTCCTGACACAGGTCTCTGCTCCCAGGCACTGCCAGAGCCTTGACCACAAACCACCCTTCTACCTCTGTGCTGAGCTATGCTGCACAAAACTGCCAAATTTAAATTACTGCCACGTTCTCTGGAAACCTTAACTCCAGTCCCACCTTTCCTTATGGAAGAGAACAAAGAAAAATTCTACACATCATGGCTGTGAAATACAAAACGGTGCCGTGAGTTCTACCTGTGCCACGAAACAAAAACTGAGAGGTGGGAGAGAATTTCATCTCAGTGGGCATTAATTCCGAAACTCCAAGGATACTGGTTAATGCTTCTTTGTTTGATTACACTGAAAAGAAAGTATCACAGAACTATGAATAACAGCTCATTTTTTCACCACAAGTGGGTGGACTCCCCACCCCCTCACACTCAGTCACAGCTGGGCAGCATGGAATCCAAGGGAAGGAAAAGCCAAACTGAAGAGCCCAAGGTGTGCATTGAAGTTCCAGAAAGTTCCCAAATTCCACTAGATGACTAAAAGCCATAAGACTCCAGTAGAGGACATGCACATCTCGCCCATCTCTTTGCAGAGGGCAGTGTCTCTTGTTTGCATCTTAAATGGCTGAAACCCTAAACCTGAATTATTCATTAACAGATTACAAATTTCCTCTTCTACATGAAAGAAACATTTAAACAGTCTCAGGAGAAGAACTGAACTAAAACAGACACTAAAAATCAGGGGTATAATTGCTGCAGTGGGAAAGACAAGAAGGGGTCTAAGATGGTATTTCCCTTCCCCAAATGTAGTCCATATTCCCACATTCCTTCAGGGGTTATGAAGCCAGCTGGGGCTTTTGGCTGCCCAATATCCAAGTCTGTTATTCCGCACAAAGACATAAACCCAGCAACCCTCTTATAACGCCTGACTCTAAGGAAGCATTAAATAATGTTCAGCACCCTGCAGAGTTGCAGCCTTGCTTCAAATATGTACCTGAAACTTTGCGGCCATCTGATATTCACAGCCCAGAGATCGGAAAAGAAACGTGCAACTCAAAGCTGTGCTCGGAAGCAGAGGCATGTGGCAGCTCCAGGGGAACAATCCTGGGCCGGCTCACCTATTGCTCTGATACCTGCAACTGGCCACTGTGCAATTTAAGAGTGCTGAGGACAATTCCAGGATTTCCATTTGTTCTGCATTACTATAATTAGAGCTTCCGGCTCGTGGTTTACACCAAGAACAGCAGCGAAGGCTGCAAGGTGGGAGAGACTCGGATCAGATGGGTCAGATGGGGAGAAAGTCTGCAGAGAAGACTCCATGGTTCTGGTGAAAGGGAGGTGTGTTCCTACACTACCTACACCATAGCAGGTGCTTATTTATACATACACAGTCTATAAACACCATGACCATATGTGAAACAGCTTTTATCACATGACAGTGTTTTAACTCCACTTCCTCTACGCAGTGGCAAATTATTAGACTCGCCACAAAAAAGGGTGTCTGAGCACAGCAACTGATACATTACACAGAAGTTAATAATATGTGACTTCTAAATATAGCCATTCCCGCTTTTTCTTTCTACATTTTGCTGCCTAAGAGATTTCTGCAGCATCTTGCACGCCCTGTATGGATTGTGATGCTCAAAAGCAGTGACAGGTGCAGAGCTTTCAAAACAGCACTCTTCCCTCACGCCATCCCACCCACGTTCAGCTTCAGCTTGTAAAACTGCACTTATCTGCTTTGTAGAAATGCACACGCACAGGAAGTCCAAGGAACAGACTGCCAACAAGCAGATGAGAAAATTAAAAAAGATCTGAGACGCTAATAAAGCCTGCCAGAATCACACACTGCAGCTAAATACAGGTTTTAAGGGAACATCACTGGAGTACTTCTGCAGATAAGCATACCCTTCATTTTAATTAAAGGAGAAAATTCCCCTCCTTTGAAGGAACCCACTTCCATAAGGGAGACCTATGTTTTACTAGCACACCTTATGATTTTCTGTTTCTTTGCTTAAAGACAATAGAATGGGGAATTAAAAAACTTAAAGGTCTATATAATTTATATTCTGGTCACTGACTTTCTTGACTGTGGCTCCAAACACCAAGCATTTAAAAAAAACCCACAAGCCCCACACTGCTCTGCAGTAGAACTCCCTCCTGTTACCTACATTAATTTTTATCAGTATGAACTGCAGATACTTAGTGGAGTCACAGTCAAAAGGTATCCCAAGGGGAAAAAAAAGTCTTTTACTAACATCATGAAAAATGCAACTTTTCTAAGAGCTGTCTGGACATAATCCTGAGTAAGGTGCTTGAGGGGTCTCTGCTTGAGCAGGGAGGTGGGACTGGATGGCCTCAGTGCTCCCTTCCAACCCTACCCATTCTGTGTGATCCTGTAATCACTCATTTCTAAGGGAAACTGCTATACAATTACACAGTCTAACTCTGTAGAGAAAAATCTGTTTCAGTTTTCTGCATGTCCAGCATTAATCCATTATAGTGCTTCATGGTGTGGGTGTTAGGAATAAATGTGAAACAGTTCAGAGTTTAAAAGAGACACTATTTAAATCTGGATACTACAACCTGATTCGCCCTCTAAACCTTGTATGCATAAAAGCAGCATTATACTTGTACAGATTCTGGTAATTACAGAGGTTTGTTTCAAAAAAACCCCGTGTTTCATACAATATAAACACGGTAATTGTCACATTATCTCACAATCTACATTGTGATTTCAATTATGCACAACAAAGGGACTGCTCATGAGAACTGAGCTGAGAGGGTAAATCACACCCCTCATAATAATAGTAACAAACCTGTGTTCATTAGTGTCTGTTTGTTTTTAAAAGGTATTTGTTGAGCTATTACAAACATCTCTTACAGACTGGTGAAAAAGAAAAATGTACTGGGTGTGGCATCAATCTTTCATTTGTAAGACTTGTCTTGAGGGAAATCAGTTTCATATTCTTCACAGCCACGTGACTTTATCAGAAAACCACAGTACACAATTTTGGCATAATTAGCAGGACCTTCTTAAATACAGCCCAGAAGAAAGCTCTGAGGGAAACAAACACATTTCACATCATTAGGGAAAGTCAGAGCTGAAATGGAGGTACCAGCCTCTGCACACAACAGCACAAATCCTACCTATTTTTAGTTCACAATTCCAATAAGAAAACAGCTGGGAGTCTAATGAAATTATCTTGGTGACAAATTTAATGGACTGAACACTAAAGTTACTATTTTTAAATAAAGTTCCTAATTATCCTTCAAAACAAGAAGCAATTAAGCAGCAGTGGAGCTCCAGCTTCCCAAGCGTCTGCTGAGGCTCGGCTCCAATCAGATTGAAACTGGGAAATGGCTCAACACCTTTCTGATCCTAAAAATTGGTGGAGGGCCAAGCTTGGGGTTCAGTTGGGTTTTTTTTTAGTTTAATGAGACCAGTTCTGCTTTGACCTGTCCTGTCCAGTCCTGCCTTGCCCTGTTTTTCCCTGCCCGATCCCCAGTCACCCTCCTCATATGCCGGGAATGTCTCTGTGCAGCTGCACAATCCACAACGTGCTCAGAGAGGAGACTGTGGAGGAAAACAGAAATGGAGCATGAAATGTCTGAAGAGAGCTGGTGAAAACCATAGAGGAGAACACACTGCTTGGATCCTAGAGCAGTTCAGCTCCGTGGAAGAGAGGTGGGCAGGGAAGTACTCCAGAGGCACTGGAGAAGGGTCAAGGCTCCTGCCTAGCCAAGAGCTCTGAAAGAGCACAGAGGAGTTCTGATATTTGCTAATTCACTGAAACAGCCACATAAATCACAATAAAGTGAGTTATAATCTGACATGTTCTTCTGCAAAGAGCTCTTTAAAACTAGGCATTTTAAATGCTGGTTCCCTTGATAACGCACTGTGACACCCATGAGTTTGATGCACTTGTAACCTCACATTTCACACTCAGACGTACTGTACACCTGACTTTTGAAAAAACTTTGAACAACAGGGGTAGAGAAATAGAGTTAGCATTGAAAGTACACTAACATCTACACTTTAATGTGACATGGCAAGATCCTAGGGTCTGGAATTCCCATTTGGGGAATATATCATCTATGCTGGTAAAACACATCTCTAAATCCATCCTCTCACTCCTTCTACCAAACCACTTCATCATGTCAAGATGCTTGATGACATTGCAATACTTCCTGGCATTAGTACCACGAAAGACTGATCATCCTTCACTCATCTGATTTCATTTAAAACCTCACACTATCCAAAATCATCCACTGGTTTTTGCAGACGTGAGCTATTACATTTTTCTTGAATAAGAAATATATATAAACACCAGTTTACAGATGGGGAAACTACGTTTCACCCAAGTCTGGCCTTTGATAACAAAACGTGTGTATCCTAAAGCAGTTCAGCTCTGTGGAACAGAGGGGAACAGCGAGTCCTCCAGGAGAAACAAGGAGAAGCTATTCAGACTGACGCAAAAGAAAAGAGACTGCACACCTTAACTGCAAAATCTGTTCTTCATGGCACACGTACTGATAGGCAGAGCTAATGAAAAGACCAAAATAAAACAACAATCTGGAGACTCGAGCAACATTGGCTCACTCATGAGACTCAATCTGATGTAAGAATATCCAGAGAACAGCCACACTATTCATGGAACTATGAAAGAAAATCGCGTTGCCAGAAATGAAGCTTCAAGATGCTCATGGTCCCTGATATTTTATACTGTAAGTGAGTAATTAAAATCCCTCTGAGACGACTTAACAGCAGAAGTGGTGGACAGCCTGTTCTTCAGCAACTTAGCAAGTATCACCAGCACTGGCAACAAATGAACAATCAAAAAGGGCAAATTAACACATCACGGGTGTTTTGCACATATATTGCTATTTTCATTTATTTATAAACATTACTTAAGCTTCAAAAGGATTTTTATTTTTTTTGTAAAAAACACAAATCTCAGCCAAGATCCCACAGCAGGACCTGGCCACCCGACCTGGACTAGATGTGGGTCCTGCCAGCACCACGCTCCTCCAGACCGTCCTCTAGGACCCAAGGCTCCTTCCCTCCCCCAGCTGCAGCAGCTTTCCTAAAAATAGCCCTTTTCTAGCTTTTCCTTGGGCTGCAGTTTACATAAGCCCTCGGGGGGGAAGGGAAACCTTGTGGAGTACCCAAGGCACTTCACAAGAAATTCTGCTGGGCAGCCAACATGTTTCAAGTGTAAATTATCACCCAGACACCGAAACCCCTCACTTGTGTAATGAAGGCACTGCAATTTAGCTTTGATGGTGGATATCCTTCTCAGAGACTTAATTAGTGTACTACAGTATGAACACAGTTAGCACAAAATCAGTTGTTACAAATATAATTCTAACATTTCAGCTAAAAAAATCAGTGTATAATATACTACAAAGTAATCAGTTAAAAATGGTGCTTCAAATCACAAAACCTATTAATCACACCCTGCTACAAATTATTCTTAATCACATGTAAAATTTGCCAGCAATTTCTTTCAGTTTATTTAGAACTCATCACATACTATAAAAAGTACTTACAGATTACTTAAGCTCAGCATCAGTTTGAGAACCTCTTCACCTAATATGAGCTTAATCTATTTTTTAATTTTCAGCCTGCCCTTCCTTATAGTCGGGATTTTATGACCATGTTCTCTGCATGCAAGCACATGGTCTCAATAAACTCTTGAGCCTGCTGGTAAATTTATACCAAATGTACTGCAGACATCTTCGTCAGGGGTCTCTCAAAAGCAGTAACTTCAGCAATACCTGTGAATGTAGGCAAGCACCAGACAAAAGAAATTTAAATTGAAGTCCCCAGCGAAGGAAAGGCTTGGGTGGATCATGGAACAGTGGAGTTCCCAGAAGAGGAAGATGAGGGAGAGAACGTGCAAGTCAGCACTGAGTGCTCCCTCTCCCTGGGACTGGCAGTGATGTATCTGCAGTGTTTCAGCCCAGGGAATAATTGGGAATCGAACCTGGCGCTTTCACACTGTACCAGGAAATGTACTGGCCTCATTTGATCCTTGTATCAGGAATTTTCTGTTGCCTTCTGTCTTTTGGAACACTCTGGGTTTTAATTCCTCTTTTAAAAGCAATTTTTTAATGAGGTTTTATGGTATCCTATCAGGTTTGATAAAAGCACTCCCCTAATTGTCACCCTATAATCTTGAGATGTTCCTTTTCTGCAGCAATATAGCACGAGCGATAACAGCTCTCATAAAAAACAACAACCAACTGTGCTACAAAGGCTGTTGTGCTTGCTGATTCTTCTGTGAATGCCAGAAACAGCAGCTCCCAAGGTCAGGCAAAAAGTTCCAGCAGCTACTCACCCACCAAGGTGAGTAAACTGCAAAATCCTAAAAACACCAGTCACACCTGCTCCACGTTCGGAGCGCACGGGAAGCACATCATTCCAGCAGCCCTTTCCTGCTGCAGCAGCATTTTCTGCAGCTTCCACAGCAGCAGCCACAGACTCAAGGGGCCCTCCCTCTCAAGATCCCCTAGTCAGACCAGCACTGCACCCCTCATCAGCTATCCCAGCACTCCTACCACCAGATCCACCCAGGAACGTTGCTCCGGCCTGACACAGGCCATGCAAAAATGATGCAATCAATGCCACGCTCTTTCTTGTTTCCTCAAGCATTTATTTATAGCTTGCCCTGTATTTTGTGCCTGCAGATCTTCCTCCTGCAGGAGGGATTCCTGGGGAAAGCTGCTCCAGCCTCTGTGGAAGTCTTTTATCCCGCTTGTTTCTGTCTCACACTGAATTATTTGTTCGAACCACAGCTCAAAACAACCCTCGTTCAGGGCTTTCTCTGAACAAAGGGACGTTGCACGAGCATGGGAGGGAAGGGTGAGTGAAAATTAATTCTCAGAAATTAATAAGAGTTTAAACAGTTGCTTTGACTGATTCTCACCACTTGACAGCTATGGTTTTTCATCATACAGTAAAATCCAAGACTTTTATACCATTAAGGCCGATACTCACAATTCAAGATGTTGTTTGCTCTGTTTTTTAATAAGGTTATGGGAATTTTATAGTAAAACTGAGCACACTTTTTATATTAATGGGTAAAACTTCAATAAATATAACTGTCTACTACACCCTGGGTGCATGACAACCTTACAGAGTTTACATAGACACAATTCCTCCTCTTATTTAACTTCTCACCCTAATTCACTCTGGCCCAATTCATTCATTCATTCCCAGTTCAGACTGACCACTACCTGTCTTCACAAAAACCAGAGGATTGAAGGATTACTGTGTACACAATAATCTACTATTTTATTCATTCCAATTTTCTTGAAATGTGTTTTTTGAGCAATGTCATTACAGAAGTTTCACCTGCAGTAAACAGAGTTATTTTTAGGCTGAATTTGTTGCATTTTCCCTACCATTAAAAAGGTATATTCTGGGCCTAGAGAAAACAAAAATATAGAAAAAAAAGAGCAATATCACTGCAAGGTCCACACACAGTAAAGGCAATCAGGCTCAGGAGAATCCTGAGCTCTCAGCATTTATGTAGCTTTGCCAATTGTCAATTGTCTGACTTTCTGCACATGCCAAACCTTCTCCGAAATGGGGCCTGTCCTGCAGTAACTGCACCAGTGGTCTGTTCATCAGCTTTGCAAGAGGAGCCCAACCCAGTGTTTACTACAATGGTGAGATCTCCTCACTCCAGGAATGTGTGGCATTGCTGGAAGGATGAAAGGCTGCTCAGCAGAACCCCAAGGAATCCACGCAATCAGCAACGCTGGTTAATGAATTAACTCACAGGAGGAGAGTTCCTGTAGGGGTGAATCCAGGCTCTTGAATTTTTTTTTTAATCCTTACAATCATGAAAGAAAAATAAAATTGTGTGGGAATACTGTGGTAGTAGCTACCTTTAATGTTTGTATGTAACAATGCAACACACTAATTTCTTGAATAAATTATTTTGTGTCACGTCTGTAACAACAGTGATGAATTTCTCAAAATGGATTGCACACTGAGTCAGGCCTGTGAGTGCACACGACACCTTGTTTACTAATATATTACTGTTTGACAAATACTGGTCATTTTAATTAGATGGAAAATTATTTATGAGGTCCCAAAACTTAACAAATCATCAAGCAAAATGATCAACAAAAGTCAACCCTACACATCTCCTTGATTAGAAGTTGGTAACAGTGCTTTTCAGGGTGGCAACTCTCTACCTGTTTTGCAACACAAACCCCAGGTTAAGTTTAGCTTCAGGCACAAATCTGTATACAAATACCCAGTTATGTGCAGTCAGTGTTGTTCACTAATTCTCATTCTGCTACAAACTTGTACCTATCAACAGAGCAAGAGACCAATACAATATTCACAGCATCTCCTCCAAACCCCTCGGTGGGCAAAGGATGTTTCTTCATACATTTCTTGCATATTCTCTCACGCTATTACTTAATGCCACAACAAAAGCTCTTGAGGGTGGGAAAAGAAAACAGCGGGAAGGAATGAGGAACCTGTTGCCATTAAAATGCAGAAATTAGTAAGAGTTTAATTAACAGAAGGTTTTGGCTTATATTCCATCTCCTTGCATTTCAATTTCAACTCTTTCCCTTCACCCACAAAAAAAAATTCCACTGCATTTGCATTTCTAGGTTTACAGAGAACAGAGCCACAAAAAACAAAGCAGAAGCCTCAACAGGTATCAGAAATATGTTGACTAAGAAATCCAGACACCACCGAACCAAACAGACTTGAAAGCAATTACAAAAATATGCATCTGACGTTTACTTAAAAAAAAAAAGTTCAAGATTTTATTTTCTCTTTTGAAATAGAAATCTCAGGGATTCTGCTCATTTTGCCTTTTATCTGTATGTTTAAAATCATGTGGTGATGCAGGCATAATTTTCTTTATCAAACAACAGGTTGCCATTTTTACTAGTAACAACAAAGAATCTGTTCTTCTCTTCAGTGAATTATTTTTAACTCTGTTAATTAACATTACGGGTCTAGGCCACCCATCAAGAAACTGGGCTAAAGAACTTTGTCTGCAGAATTCTGGACTGTAGCCAAATACTTTTAGTACAGAATTATCTTCTGAAGATGCATCATTCTTAGGTTTAGACAGCAATAGTTACTTATACATTCACATTCTTTGGTAATACCAACTTTGGTTTCAAAGCAGACTACTAAAAGAAAGTATTTGCTCATCCTGAGCAAACTACACATCAGACTCCACAAAGTATTTTCCTCCTCAGTATGTCTGTTACCTAACCCTGCCTTCATGACACTCTCCTGATGCTCTTCTGACATTCAAAATGAAACTTCTCTGTTAGAAGAGCACAGCAATCTACTGACTAAATCCTGAGGGTGTCTGCTTATGATCTCAGAAAAAAATTACTATTTTACAGGCAAGTTTTATTTAAATAAAATGTTACCATTCATGCCAAACTGTGGAAAATACTCTTGATCCAGTGCATGCCTAACCTGAGCAAATGTTGTGCCTGTGAATGTTACTGAAACAAAGAAATAGCTGTTGTGTGAGCAAATGCTTCATTTGCACTTGAAACCAACTGTAACACTGAGAAATGAACATCCCTTTCCACTGAATCAGGCACCCATGAACACCAAGGTTTATCCTTAACTCTTGCAGGCACTAGCAAGTGATGTATTTAAACTAAAAGGCAAAGTCTGAGTGTTTGGATGCAAAACTGGGTCAGGAAATTGGGGAAGAAGTTCCATCCCAGCTTTTTCACGCTCCTCAATCAGGTCAGCCCAGCCTCCAGCTGAAGGCAAATCCCCAGTATTTACAAGTAGACAGGGAAAGGAAGTTGCATCTGCAGCCAAAGGCCAGAAAGGAACTGGCACATGAACAGATGTGTGGAACAAAGAAGAAATAAAAGCAGTAGATGAATGAAGGCAATGGGCCCAGGGGCTACAAGTGCCAGAGTGAGTGAAGGTGGAGGCAGAATCGGGTTCTTGAAACAAATGGCTAAACCCTTTCACAGTAATTCAGAACAATGCAGTGGGCATCACCAAAATCCTGTGGTATGGCTTCTTCAGTTACTCACATTTTGGACTTGTAAAGGTCTTTCTGCCATTATGGCCTATCCCCTTTGTATTTTCCTTACTGGAGCACCTAATTTGCAACACTCAACCTGTTCCAGGACATCTTTTATTTTATCTTGCTTCATACTGGGATGTAATTTATTTTGAAGACAGAGAAGTTTATCTGGGGTTGAGTGTAGCTTGAAATTATGAATTTATGATTAGCTGTGACAAGAGTGGGAACATGTGTTGGATTCATAATCCATTTACTGGCTAAATTTAGGTAATCTGGTTTTCAGAGCACTTGCCAGCAGGCACATCCCTGCTATTGACAGTCAGCAAGAAAGGGCACACACATGGAGAAGTCGGCTATAATTCAGCTATTATATATTTGGATTCACGTTGTTAGTAGTGACTTCACTGAAATCACAAAAAGACAGGAGCTACTGTGCTTCCAATCATCTACAGCAACCTATTTCTGCACCTAATGCCCCACTGGATTGCAGAAAATGTACAACCTGGGCTGTACTATTTCTTTAATTGAAATTAAACCTTGTTTAAAACATGATCTCCAATACTCCCTCAGGCTGAAGACACTCAGGGAGAAGACCCTAATTCAGTTATCTCTAAGCACTCTGGAATAAAGTAAGGTGGGTTTTATAATCATGATCAAGAATTAGAAGTTAGATGATCTGGGTCTACTCCCTGGCTTGCCAAGGAATTCCCACAGCAGTAGACAAGCTCATCAGCTTTAGAGCAGCTAAAGGGGACATGAATATTACTCTTCCTCATGGGAACGTTTAACAATATAATTGTTACTGTCCGTAAGAAGCTCATGTATGCCAGGAATAGAGGCCAGGGAAATTCCTGTCCTGTTGAATGGGAGTATGCAGACGTGGCTTGCAGAGCTGCAAGAGACAAGAGAAACTGCTCTGTCAAAATCATATCCAATGGAAAGAAAGAAAAAAACCTAATAAATTATATGAATAAGAAACCAGACTAACAGTAGTACCCCCGATAAATCAGCCACTATTTAAAAAGGGGAGACTTTGAGCAAACACAGTTTACTACATGTTCCATGAAGGGAACTTTGTCATGAAGTGAAATCAACGTGGAAGAAAATCATTAAGTGCTCAGATCGGGGCTGTTAATTGCTCTCTGCAAGTCTGCAAATCCAGAAATAAAACACACCATAAATCTTAATAAAAATATAAAGAATTTACAACTCATAACACATTAGAAATTAAAAAAACAGCGTGTCCACACGCGCTGATCCTTCAGCAGCCCCGCACAGCAGTCGGTTAATAGCTGCACTCCCCTCCTTTCTTTGATAAGTATTTTAAAAACAAACATCTTAAAAAATACTTCTCATAAAACCCTTCTGGAGCAGCCTGGCAGAGCTTCAAGGTATCAGAGAGGCTCTGCTGGTGCTGAAGTTGGAGAACCGCGGCTCTGCACCTCAAGCAGCCACCTCCCCACGCCTTCTCCTTCCCGAAATGGCAGCGGCAGGAGAAGTGCTGGCGGCAGGAAATAGCGTGAGAATGGGCTCCCTCATGCTACTTCCAGCCCTTCCTGATATCAGAGGGTGTGAAATGGGTTGCAAAGACCGTCTCTCACATTATTTCCTTTTCCACCCCAGCCAAAACCAGGAAGCGCCGGCGAGGACACATACGTACGCAGAGAAAGCACAGCGTAAAGTGAAGCACGAATTCAAATTAGTGGCCAAGGCTACTAGAGCAAAAATTCAACAATCTGTGGGCACAGCCTAATATTAGCAATTCCAGGAAAAGCACCAGAAGGCTGATGTACCCAGGCTTTGCTTTTGATTTGCTACTGACATCAAAGCAAGTTTCTTCAGGCTATCCACAGACTTTGGGTCAGACCTTCTAGGACGGTGTCAATCCTTCATGTCCTCCTGCCACAAACAGCACATGCCTATGGGAAAGATCCTTCTTACTCTGGTTGCTCTGCTGTGTGTTTGTGAGTCTTTAAGACCAGAGCTCCTCAAATGAAACCTGAGGTAGAAGTATTAGCAACGACAGCACTTCAAAGAGATCACGTTTGCTCGTATTTGACAGAAGGCACAGATTTGTCAAACAGGTCTTGGCACATCACAGTGGGAATGGCTCCTATATTTTTGATATTAAGTAATACATTTTAAATAAAATGCAATCCTCTGCCTTCAGGGAAGAAATATGAAGGATGGTAAATAATTTAGCATCGTTTGGGATTTTCTGTATTCTAGACACTTCTGTGCTCTTCTGTTTATTATTAGCCAAGAGCAGGATCACATGGCAGCTTCAGCACGAACACTCCTCCTCTGTGTAAATCCCTGCAAGATGCAAGAGCAATGAAATTTGCCCTCCTCACAGATAATGCTCCCTCCTCACAGAATACATTCCTCTCAGAGACAAACTGCGGACAACCTCACAGACCACATCGTTCTAAAAGCAGAAATGAAACTAATTACTTGGTACGTCCAGTTAAGAAAAGGGAAACAAGCTGCCTTTCCTTTCTCTGCCTCTCAAGACTGTCAGCTATGCCTCGGCAGGAAGTACAGTAAAGCTCATGATGAGCAGGGGCAGCTACTCTTTCAAAATGAACAGGGCTCCTCCAAAGTGACATTTTCATTTAGCCAGGGAGCTTGAGGATAAAGGGCAGGATACCAGAAGGGCTCTCCAGCAGATGAGGTTACTGGCTGGGCCTTCCAGCTTCACACCTCTGAAGATCCCAAATGCAGGGAAATGGGAAGGTACCTGTGGCTTTTGGTCTTTTCTGAGCCACCACAGCCAGGAACTCAGCAAAGCAATGAAAAGAGTGTGTATTAATGGGGAAACACAGAGTTGTAGTGATCCAGCAGGAAGCATTGCAGTATTTAAAGTTACTCCTCAGCAACAGGTGACAAATACCATTTCCAGACTCTGAACACCTACATTCGTGTTAGAGAGACACAGCACATTAGGCTGACAATATTTGTTCCCACTTTCTTGGATATGAACATGCAGCAAAAAGTGGCTTTATCCTCGCGCTCTGTCCACCCAGGAGAGCTCCTGACCCACCAGAAAGTTCCCTTCTCTCGTCAGCACACACTTCACAGATGTTTAGGCCGCCATCTCCCAAACATCTCTTTTTTCCCAATGCTCCAGCCTCCTGCAGCTGTGCCATTGAGCCCTGAACTTTGAAAAGACCTTCTCTTGGACTGCAGCTCAACTGCCCCCACGGAGAATCAGCTTCTATCCATGAAAAGCAGAATCGTGAAAGCAGCAATGATAGACAGAAGGGAACAAGGTAATGGCCTTCCCTGTAGCTTAGTGCCACCCTCACCCCACTAAGAAAGAAGGAAATAGGAGGGAAAGGATTCGTGCAAGTTCCCAAAGCACGGCAGGCAGGAGGCTGCCAGGAACAGTTAGCCCTGGGATGTGCCCCCTCCCTGAGGACAGACCAGCCCCCGAGCTCTCCAGGATCCCCCAACCTCGGCACTCATTTCATGCAGGTGGGGCACAAACACAAACTAATTTCATTCTGATATTGACATTTCTGAAAGACAAACAAGGCCCTGTAAGACACACACTCCTTGCTGTTCCCTGCTAAAAGACAGGCAAAACTGATTTTTAAACACTTGGCAGAATCTCCTTGCAAAGCCTCCTATATATAACTGTGTCACAACAGTGAAAAAAAAGTTTGTATTTTAAAAATGCAGAATGTTAAATGAGCCCATACCAAGACAAACTTTACACTAAGCAATTCACATGTCAAAGAATGACAGTTGAAAAAAAAAATTAAATTTCTTTACAAACAACTCTGAAAAGTTAATTTTTGTGAACAAGAAACGTTTAGAATTTTAAAGCAATTCACGGAACAAAGAATCCATTAATATTTAAGAATTTATTCAACTTTCAAGAGCAAGAAAGGATTTTTGGAACTGGATTGATCTTGAAAGAGAAAAGCCACTTTTCCATCTCCCATTTCCAGTATGCCTTTCTTGTTTTAAATGGGGACTTCAAAAGGGAATAGTGTTCAGAACCCAAAACTCCTCTCTGAAAGAGCTGACAAGCCCAACAGTTCGCTTAACTTTCTTTTTTAACTGCTATTAGCTCTAACAACAGCAGCTTGCACATTCAAATTGAAATAGTCCTTACTTGATGAATCTCAGCTACATTTTATATTTGCCCTTTGCTACATTTTTGTTAGTGTGTGCTCACCAGGTTAACTTCAGGAAATAATTTTTGTCACGTCCCTTTTTTAATTTAATTTAATATGATAAGAACAAGTTCAGCACTTCAAACTGATGTTATCCTCCAAGCCAACATTTTGGCATTAAAAAACCTCCTACTATGCATTTTCTGCTATTAAAAACAATGCCACTGCATGGTCAAAAATGCCAGAAAGGACAAGAACGACCAAAATGAACAATTAGAAAGCTCCTTCTGCAAGACTGTAACATCTTTTTTTTTTTTCCCCCCAGAAAAAAAATCTAATTTGTCAGCAATGTTCAAGGTTTATTTTTGGCTCAACAGTCCATGATGTAGAATTAAGTGTTCCACTAGATGGAGCAGGACGGCAAAGCCATCATGAAGGCCACTTCCCTTGCTGATCCATGAAAAAGTCCGTGCCCAGAGATGATAAGAATTTTAGGTTTCTTCTGTGCTTTCAGGGCACAACAATAATTTGTTCCTCTTTCAGGAAAGGGCAACACAAAACCCTCTTAGTGCTCAACAATATTTACTTCTTCCCAGCACAGAAGCTGACTATTAACAAACAGTAACCAGAAACAGATAACTAAGCACTACCAGAAACAAAATCAGCTTTTCCTCATTTCTATCAACTTTACACCAGAAACACAAAATTTACTGTATAGTTGACTGAAAATGAAAATCTTGTAGTATATTTTTATTTTGTAGCAACTGAACTTGCAAAAACCTCCGTGCCAAATGATCAAACATTAGTCACCTAACGCAAAAGACATCACTGCACATCAAACAAATTCACACTGGAAACAATGGCAAAACTTCAAAGAGGCTCCTACAGACCTAGAGCTGTGCAAGTCATAGTAAAATTATCTCTCTTGTCTCTTTTCAAACAGAGCTAATTGTTGATTTATCTTTAAGTCTACCTAAACAAACAAACAAAAAAAGAACCTTATAGGTTTTATTTCATCAAGTGCTCTTTAAGAGATGCACTATGAGACAAACTGCAGTTGCCCATCATCATGTGAAAGGAGAAACGTGCATGCCTTTGAGTGTTAAACCTTACTTCAGCTTCTCCAAAAGAGTAGAGAGTATAAACTAAGAAAGAATGTTTTTAAATATCAATATTCCAAATACAAGTCGCGCAATTCTTGAGTATAACACAACAAAAATACCAGGAACGGTCACAATTATCACAAGCACTTTGCCACAAAATTCTGAACCACCTAAGTTGCTGTATGTGATAAGTAACTGCAAACATGCAGCAGTGTCTCAAGACAATACTAATTATCACAGTGGTGTAAATGCCAGAAGAGAATGAATCTCTCAGACATGTGCAGGAAGGCACATAAGCAGAAGTCTTGGTGACTGATCACAGGCTGCCTCCTGTGATTGCTGCTGCCATCTCTTTGTTTTTGGATAAATAAACTGCACTAGAAACTAAAGTGACAAACACGGGCTCATTTCATACCAACGTACTGTCCAACTCCTGAAACCTGCTGCAGTACCTGAGGTGGGAGAGGCAGGAAATTTGGCCTTTGAGACAATACAAGTGTCCCCTCATTAAGGGGTCAGCCTGTATTAAGACCATTTGAAAGCATCTGCAAGGTTCTCAATATAGGCATGAACTGAACACCAGTCTGTCCCACCTCTCTGAACAGCTGATTACCAAGAATTCTCTGTGCAGCAGACACTCCTTCTCCGAGGTGTGGAAAAATAACCATCAGGACATGCAAATCCCAGTCATTACCAGTCAGTAATAAAACCACCTCCAGCCCAAGGGAAGCAATACTTACTACTGTGCACAATCAATCAGCTGATATTCGTTAGATCTCTCATAACAGGCTTTCACACCTTCGTCTTGCCAAAGTGTTTTTGTGTGTTCATAAAACTCCTGAAAGAGGAAAACAGTATTAGCAAAATGGATTGCAGATGAGCGTCAGCAAATGGTAACATATCCCTGAATGATGCAACGAACAGGAAACAGCAGCATATTTAACAAAAATCTTTAAACAGTGTTTAGAACCTGACTACAAGTTCAGTTGCCTTTCTTACTGTAACATTTTGTAACACCTGAAGAACTGCTTTTCCACCACTCTGACTGAATCCAAACATAAGAAGGGTTACCTTTTCATTAATGACAACTCTGGTTTTAATAATCAATGCTATTTAGTACATCTGTTCTCTAACTCACCATTCCACTGTATGTTACATTTATGTGGCTGACACAACTTTTTTTTCTTCAGTGAAACACTTCTCAGTAATTCTTACATGACAGTAGCAAACAATGATTAGGTTTTACATGACTTTGCAAGCTGGTGAGTATCTTCAGGGACTGTGTAGACATCTGTACCTTACTTAAGTCTGTATGGCTTAACTCAGAGTATCTGCAAAATTTATTTTTTTACAGTGTAAAAAGACATTGAACTGTGGAAGGAATACAGTCATACAAGGCCAGATCTTGTTTTGTCTCAACCTTAAAAAATTGTAAGCTGAGATACGAAAGCAGACAGCCAAAAATGCAATGCCTCAGCTTTGCTGAACCTGTCACACAAGTATAAAACACAACCAGAAGCCCTTTCTTTTTTATATATAAAAGATTCACTTTGGCTCCAACAGGGCGTGTGCAACATGTAATTGTATTTCTGGCTATCACTAAGAACTCTGAATACTTAGAAAGAACAGCAGCAGCCTGATGGCTTAAATACACACCCCACTGTGGGCATTCCTTTTATCAACGACCATGGGCTTTTCTTGGCTCTCTCTCAGGGCTTTAAAGTGTTTTGGACTAAATGCTTTTATTCTAAGTGGCTCAGGTAGCTTATTCCAAATATTTTTTTTTTTTTAATCCAGGACAGCATAAGACCTTTAAAATAGTTGCTGTATATATTCTGTTTCTCCCCCTCCAGCATTTTCTTTGCAGTAGAATTATTTTAAAGAAAAAGAATGTATCTTAAATAGCCATTTTACTGCTTCAAGGTTCCTCCATCTCTTGGGATATCAGTCTCTCACATTCTTTTACTATCAGTGTAGTACAAAGAAAGAAGGGGCACATCCAAATGTGACTTCAAAGGTTTCACTTGAAAACATCTTTTAAAAAATTCCCTTTCCTATCAGAATGTTAACTAACACCTGAACTGCAGCAGAAGAGCAGATCCTTTAAACTGCATCTTAAAGATGCATAATGGCACCTTAAAGTAAATTTAGTGATGCAGGTTTTCAAAGCACCCTCTTCTTGTATAAGATGCATATGTGACTGTGTGATCTTACAATTGTGAATACCAGTGATGGAAACAGCCTACCAGATGTAAATTTGATCTTGCTTTTATTGCTATTAAATACTTACTAGCTGCACATACACACCAGACATAGTAAATGCAACACTCATTTCTAAATTTTGTTCTGCTTTCTTTTAATATATAGGTTTTGTTTACATATAGTATGAGATGCATCTTTTCATTTTGTTCCATGCTTTTAGGAACTGTTCACGAACAAAAAGACCAGCTAAATTTCTTGCATAAGTAGATAAGAAAATTTTACTTGATGTTCAGCATTTGCAGACTCTACAACCATTTGCTTTTGGTATTAAAGGACGTAAAAGATGAATCAAAATCTTAATTCCAGTCCAGTTTTCTGTCTCCCACTGCCAGAATTATGTTCGTTGGATGTTTTATTTTTTGAAGACTTCCAGTTTCTTGGCAGTTGGGAGACTGTGAACTACCTTCAATCTACAACTCTGTCACAGCAGAGTGAGGAAAGTATCTTTTCAAAGCAAAAAGGAGAGGGAAGAGAGAGGAAAGGAGGGAGAATTATCTGCAATCTCATTGTATTTGTATCAAGACCATTTTGGGGTAGGTTTCTATATTTATTTTTAAAAGTAACAGTTGCCCAATACAGAACATCATATGACTCACTTATTACTACAAAGCTGAGAAATTGAAAAATTGAATCAGCAATTGTACAAGATTTTTTTTTTTTGCTGAAACAGCAGCTGATTCAAATGGACAGACACCACTTAAAATTCTCATCAAGATAACTTACACCAGACTTCAGATGGTTAATTAACTATTCGGCAGAAATATAGTTCTAAAACAGACATCTGCTTCAAATTGGGGTCAGCATCTGCCAAGTCAATTTTATCCAAATATACCCCCAAATACTCACTTCATCCTGCTTTATAGTAAGTAAACAAATACTAGGCAAAGGTAAGTTTACAGAAAACACAGTAAAACATTCTTCATCATCAAATGTAGATAAAAAGTGAAAAATAGGCAGTGCCTTAATAAAAGAAGTCACAGCATAGTAAGACTCTGCCTCAAAAATCCTCCCTCATTACCGCTTCTCACTGTCACTATGAGACTCAGGCAGAGAGCTGATATAAAACAATTATATCAAAGAACTTCCAAACTCCATCATACCTTGTGGAGAAACATTTGGAGTAGTTTCCACAATCAGACTCTTAAAATGAGATGAAAAATAAACCCAGTCCCTAGCCTTAGCATAAACACATTGATAATGAAAAGCCCAGGATTTAGTTTACCAGAGCAGTTACATATTGTTTAGAAGAGTCCTCCCTGTGTTTTAAAGGCAGTTTTAACTCCTAAGAAAATATGTGAGTTAGAAGAATGGGATAGAGATCAGTGTTTGTGCCTTGTCAGGCCAAATTAGCAATAAAATATTTAAGACTGCCTTTATGCCTGTCCTGCTAATCTGAACTATAACCAGCAATGCTTAAGCAATCTCCTCAGTATGGTTATTAACTGTCCATGTGGGATGGAAAAAGAATTTAAGTCCACATTCTTTGAACTTTTTATTGGCATTTCAAAATCAGGATCTACAGCAAGTAATGAGTAATAGATGATTATACTGGGACACAGTGGGGGTTTTTTGGGGTGGCTTTTTGATGTTTCTTTTGGTCTTTTTTGCCATTTGTTTGGATTAATTTTGTCTTAAAAAGTGAACTACATGACTTGTAATAATCACATATGAAGGCCTCTTATTAACAAACCACTTTTTGTCTTTAGGCCACATCAAAATACATCTTCACACATGTTGGGGCTAATGCTGACCCAGGTTACACAACTGTAAACTAGGAAGGTGTTCACCAAAGCAAAGGCAGAACCAGGTTTGCAGAATTCCCCCCCCCTCCTGCTTTATTAGGAGCCTCCTTACAGTAGTGACTGATTCTGGAATTAAGACATAGTAACTACTTGCAAAAAAACCCCCAGATTCTCCCTCCTCCCCAATACACCTACACTAACCACAATTCTGAAATAATATTTAAGAGAAAGAATAACACAAGAAATCCTCAGCATCCCATTTGAGTCATGGAACGTAGCCTGGGGCTACTCACAGGGAAGGCAAGTAAAACCACAAGATCTGTGAGGTATTTAGGTAAAACAGGGGCTTCAGAGGCCACTAGAAAAATCAAGTTAGCAACAGGGTTTGTTTTGGGTTAAATAGGTCTAATTTGTATGAGAGTTCTAAAAATAATGTGTTAGGAAACAAATTAACCAAAAGTAGCAGGAAAATTTCCTGAAAAGAAATATCCAGAAAACTAGTCCTTACATGTCTGGTTCTTGTTTCCACAACACTGATTCATTTGCTGGCACATTCTAATATAACAGACTCTACAGCAGCATCAACACAGGTTTTCCTTGCACTATAAAATGGAACTCCTCACAAAACAGCTAAAATAAACAAATAATACTAAATAACAATTTGGTTTGAGATGACATTCCACAACAAAGAGGATCTAAATGTTAGGTTCCAAGCGATCCATAGTATTTGCAGTATATGCTCATACTATCCATTCCTGCCCTATGCATACTTAAAACTGAAAAAAGAAAATTCAAGTTATGTCATTTTCCATTAAATAAAAAAAGATAAAAAAATAATGCAGTTCCACAACACACACCGAAGATCCTGTTTAAACTACAGCTGAAGCTGCGTAAAGCAACAAGAGTCAACAGAAGTGGTGACAGGATGGCACCACCAAGGAAGGTGAGAAGCGAGTTCTTCCTAAGCATTATGTCAGGATTGGAGCATTTATCCACCATCAGAACAGACTTCACACTTTTCAAAGCACCAACATAACCCTACAGAAGGAAAAATGCTTGAGTAGGGAAAAGAATGCCAATGTAACACAAATCTGAACAGAAAAAACAGGGCCTGACTTCGAATATGCTCCAGCTGGGCTGGGCATAGTTTGAATTCTGGGCACAATCCCGAACAAACAGGCCACAGAAACCACAAAAAACTCAGGGAAAATCCTCTGTCCAGGTAAAACTTCTCTGGTCTTAGATAACTCAAGGATCAAGGACCACAACTTGTTGATGATCAGGAAGCCTCATCTCTCATCATATCATAACACCACAATACTTAGAAAGTCATATTTATGTGAAATGCATCTCATTATTAATGTTTTATTTATTAGGTGAAGCTTTCTCCACCTGCTGAAAGCTTCCCAGTTCAATGAGTCAATAGGCAACATTTGTAAATCACTTGTATTAACTTACAGGAATCTCTGCAGACCTCCAGAGAAAAAAAAACATCAGTGGAAATCACCATGTGAAAGGGATGCTTGGAAAACAGTACTTCGTTCCAGAAAGATCTTGCTGGAACAATTCTGGATTAGAAAAGGGCCATTGCAGAGCCTTGGCAAGTTTAAAATCTACTTGCATTGGAAAACTTCAGCAAGTTGAATAAATGGCAGCAGGTAAACAGGGGTTCTGATCAAAGTCAAAACCAGAGCAAGTGTTAAAGAACTTGGAGGTTGAGCATTTTGGTTATTAATCCTCAAGAGACAAACTCCAGGCTTGGGAAAAAAAAAAATAAAGGAGCTAAGGTCTGCTTTTGAGAGGCATTCTAAAAAGCATAAAATATGAGTAGAAAACGAAAGAATAACTGGACATACTGTCTACAAGGTTTTGTTCCCCCCAGATATATAAATACTCAAGAGACTTTGAGAAAAATGTTTATGAAGCAATGTTTTATAGGCATTAGGATGTTGGCAGGGAAAAACATTGGCAGAGTTCTTGCCACTGTGACACCACATTCACAGGAAACTTAGCATGGACACGCAACATTACCTTTTCTTTGTGGAATATAATATAGGGTGGATCCTTCATTAGAACAGTTTATTTACTAATTCCAGCAAAAGTCAATGCCATTGAAAAAAAGCTTTACCTACTAAAAGGTGTGTACAACCATTACACAATGCTGTGGTTAAAACTGGGATTCAATTCCTGGGCAAAGTTCACTGTCCCATGGAGTTACACATTTCATAATAAGAGTTTTAAATAGGTCACTGACTTACAAACCTAATGATTAAAGGTCAAACCAAACCAGCTTCTAACTGTAAAAACTGTATCTCAGAGGACATTTGCTTCCCAATGTGTTCAGCCTTTAAAAATAACACTGACCACTGGTTTCAAACCCCTTTACAGACCTACTCTGCAAGGTGGGGGCACAGGAACTTTCCTTTCCTGACAGCCAGGCAGTTCTGCTGCATTCCACTGACCGACCACATTGGAACGGGGCAAGGTCACAGGATGGCAGGGCAGCTCGCTGCATTCCAAGACAAACTGCACGAGTTGATTTTCTCCTTCCAGGATAGATAAATACACAACAAATTGATTTATTTTTCGCTGCTCATATCTGAACTCAAGTGACTATTACTGACTGTAAGGCCACTCGGAGAAGGAAACTCATGGCATCTTTTCATTCCCCCTGTGTTTGTCCAGGGATACCAGAACGTGTTAAATTTGTCAAATCAGACAGTTTAATAAGCCACTTACTTGAATAGGGAAACGTCTGCATTCCTAATGGTGTGAACAAGTGTTAATTATTGCTTGCTATTTTAGGGAAAATATGCTGATGATATCACAAAGGAAACACATACCTACAAATAGTTGAAGATATTCTCCAGTTACTGGCATGTGTCCAGAGCTGAATACAAAACTCTTTGGGAGAGGCCACAGTACTCAGCACTTCCCATAACTGAGTCAGAAATATTTTCAGCAAGGACTCAGTCTCATTATCAAGAGTTTTTTATGCTTAGAAAAGAAGAATGATGCTGAAATATTTTGGGTTTCTGCATACAGTATCCTCGCATTTCTAGTGGCACAAATTAAACTGGATGTTGCTGCAAGGAATGGCCAGTGGGAAGCAGATTTTATTTAAGAAACTTCTGTCAAGTTTGAGCTTACGTTATTCCCCTTTGTTAAGAGTTTCAAAACACCACAGCACTCGAGAAATGTGCCAACACGCAAATCCATATCCACAATCTACAACGTGCCTTTGGTTAAAAGGCCTCAGTAACACAGTATTACACTATTTCTTTTTTATTTCTACTTTCATTGCACAGAAGCTCAATCTGCTGGTACTAGAACATAGTTTGGATGTAATCCCTTCACACAGCTCCTCATGCAATTTAGGGAGGAAGAACTCACTTCTGGTGAGAGCACCAAGGTAGGAGCTGGCAGGTATGTGCACCCTGCTCCCCATTTCATCAAGATTCTTCGGCAATTTTAAACTGAATAGGCAGTGCTCCTCTGCTTCTTCAGAGTGGAATATACAGAAAGAAGGCAATTCATTAATGGAGCTAACTTACTGGTAGCATAAAAGGTTCACAAAGATGTCTTCTACTCCCTTCCATCACTCTCACAGGGCAGTGGAGAGCAGCAATAGAGGCAGTTCATCCATCAGCTATTTTTGTAGACCTCTGGCTAAGAAGGAAGGTTTAATAAAACCCTGAGAAATTTCCTTTGAGCCTTAAATTACGGTTTGGAAAATGTCTTTCATACCACATCATTTAGCTGCTTTTTGTTCAGTGAATATATAGTAAACTTGAACTGTCAAATCAAATGACCTCATTACCTTACACAGTGCTAAGAACAAACACCTGGGACCACACTGCAATTCTGTTGCCTCCTTTCAGGTTGGAAACAAAGATTAGTTTTGCCAGAAACTTCCACCAGCAGAAAAGGGTGTAAGATAAAATAGTTCTCCTCATTTTCAATTCAGACAAATCCTAAGGACAGCTCACTAACCATCTTACAGCCCCTCTGAAGAAGCAGAATCTGTGTTCATAAAAGTATTCATAGATTCATAATAAAGTCTACATGAAAAAAATCAAACTCACATATACTTCAGAGATAAACTGAAAGTTTATTTGTTGTGTTTTTTTTAAGAGTAAATAATTCCAGTTTCCTGAGACCTTAAAAGAAATCTTAAATTTTACTGGAACACTGAAGAAATGTCATGTACTCTCCAAAAGCAGGTTGAAAACCCTGACCAGGGTCAGCTACAGGCACAACAGGGCTGTGGCAGGATCAGAACTTGGAGTCACACACAGAGCAAACACAGAAGCCCTTACCTGCCCACTCATACACCTTCAAGCCCCACACCAGCTTCCCTCCCAGTCTGGAAGGGAAAAGCCTGTGCTTGTGGATCTCCCTCAAGATTTGGGACCTGACATGTCCTTTCAATTCTGTCATAACTTCATAAACTAAGGAGGAGGCACATTCCCTGTTGCACTGTTCCATGTAAAAGTCTCCCTGTTGGGAAGTCACAGATGGCTGCATGGGAAAAGGTAACTTTGCACAACACAGCCACACTACAGCAGATTGTACTTGGTACTGCAATACTGAAAAACAACTTTACATTTAGCACATGTAAAAAGAGCAAAGACTATTCCACAGAATCCAAATGTAAAATAGATCCTGATAATTTTCACTTTTTTCTTTTTAGCTAATTCTACGCTCATCCAAGTTCATCCTTTACTCATTTAATGTGACATTAAATTAATTTAAAAAGCCAAAGTCATCACTCTTTTAGAAGCAGGTTTACCATCACATTTCCAAGTTTTTGTACAAAAAAGACCAAAGGCAATTTTTGTTGTATGCCCCAAACCCATGTTTACAGGGCAATTAGCACACTTACATGTTGCTCAGTCTCCATAAAGCCTCTCACAGAAACTCTTCTCAAGCATTTGCAGTACCAGAGAGGCTCACAGTATAATTTTATTTCATCTATGCATACACCAGTATTTTGTGATAGTCTCTTACTGTGATTAAAACCAGAAAATGCTTAAGAATTTCTATATTAAATTAGGCCTATTTCCTGTTTAATTCAGCTGACAGCTCTTCTATTTCAACATAAATTGAATTAATCTGTTCTTGTTCTTTAAGACTGCTCTGAGGAAAACAAAGAAGATGTATCAAGAGAAATCAAATCACGATTTCTTCAAATGATTTTTTAAACACGAACTTCTGAACCTATAAATATGGTGTGGTATGGTATGGTGGGACTTTACTGGATAAAAGTACAAGTTTAGAATAAAGCATTAGCATGTATTTTAAATGCTAATCAAATCAATAAATAATAAAGCAAAATATAAGGTGGGGTTTTAGTACTATAAAAGCAACTGCACTACAGAAAAGATATGCAGATAATGCACATTGTCTGAAGTCCTGGACTGCACATTCTCCAATTTAAGGAAATTCTTTGTGGAATTTCAACAGAACTCAGTGAAAGCACTGCAGAATTCAAAGGGCAGAAATAATAATAATAATAATAATAATAATAATAATAATAAAATATCACTGCCAATAAATAGGTTAGCAATGTGAAAATTTGCTAGATATTGATAGTCACACACGAAGAATAAAACATTCGTATCGGGCATCTATCCACGTGGACAAAAATCAGAGATTTCAGGAGATTCATTTGCAAATCATTAGTAGTTACACATGTTTTAATTATGAGAAACAGAAATGAAACCAAGTGGCTGCCTCACAGACCCTACACTAAAAGAAAGCTTCAAAAGAACTCTTTAATTAATCTGTATTCAAGAATTTATTTCTGCTATTACAGGATAGGAGAACCAGCTTTACATAAGTCCTGTTAAACTCTGAGCAGGTAAACTCAATTGGATTATCTGGAAGCCCATTACGAAGGAGCTGCTCTGTAGATAAGATAATAGAGATTTAAAAATGAGTAAGCAAGGATTATTTCAGAGGATGTGGCACCACATCACCACATCACTGATACTGTCTGTAAGACTTCCCATCCCTTTCTGTTAACACCATTAACACCCTCGATAATAAGCTAAAAATACTTTATATATCCGTATTTTCTACCAATTTTGCACCTCAAGATGCAACCTGGAAAAATACATATTTATCACCATTTTACAGGTAACAAGATATAGAGGGCACTAAAAAAAAAAAGTTAAGAGGACATTGAGGTGTCTTACTCAAAATAACAGAGAATCTGGACAAGAAAAAGCTGAAGCCCCAGTATTTTCTCTCTGTGGTAACTGTCCAAATAGCATACCATATTATCCACACACCCAAGAAACCAGGCCCTGTCTCCCACCTTTCCCAGCTTCCCATGAGTGTATTCACTGAAGAAAATACTTTGCGCCTACTTCCACACCCTAAAATCTGTGACATTTGAGATGTCCCCATGGGAAATGTCCCCCACTGCAGTATGTTTGTCATTATATTATAAAGCCAGTGATGCTGTCAAACCAGAACAGCTCTCTTCTTCTTCCATGATGTATTTAGACAGGAATAATAATATATCTATCATCATACACATCAGTGCGATTATCTACAGGGACAGATAATTTTGTTCTGTTGCCTACATAATTAAGGAACGCTTTTGGCAGCAAAGAGATCCTAGTTCACATCTTTTCTTACTGAGACTGTATTATCTTGTTACCTTCTTGAAGATTTTGGTGTCAAAATCATTTTAAGGAGTCCAAGCCCACCCTCTGACCCCGCTGCACGTTAATGCATCACACACTGTGCACCACCTCCTTCGTACCACACAGCCCACGGGGGCCAGGTTGTAAATCTGCCCTCAAAACTGATCCCTGTTAAAAATAATCTCCCCAAAAATAGAAGAGTGAAGGAGTAAGGGTTACCAGGGTTATTTTTAACCTGCACTGGTTCAATGGTCTGATTTACACCAGTGACCCACCGGAGGTTTTTTTGGCCAAGTGCGGGTGGCACATCATGGTGTGGAGGAGAGGGAAGGGATGGTTGTGGGCACACAGGATGCTAAGCTGGGCTTTGAGGCTGAAGCCAGCATGTGGTAAAGCCTGGCCTCAAGGACACCACTCAGAAACCAGAATAAAACTATTCAGCAGCAGTGGTAGTGGGAGATTCAAAATAACTACAATGAAGCAGTGTAGTAAAAAATAGATGGGGGCCAAGAGCCCTTTAGACAATTTCATCAGCACCCTAAAAATGATCACATCTCTTCTGAACAGCCTCGATCTAGAGAACCATAGGCTGGATTCACTGCTCTGTTATTCTGCCCTTCAATAGCTAATATTGTGATTCTACTACTTTTTGAATACCATCTTGCTGAATTTATAATGGTGTTTTCAACAGGCATCTTCCTCAGCTGGTCCAGACCAATTAAAAATAGGCAGTTGTAAATCCTGCCCTACTATTTTAAGTATTTCATTAAAACCTGACAATTATAAAGGGACTATGACCCAAAATAAAGAGGTTTTATCTTGTAGCTTGGTTCAATTTGGTTGATCACGGAGTGTGAAACGTTGACAAAACGATAACATTTCCCTCCCTCTTCTAAAAGTAAGAGCAAAAGAAAGTGATGAGAAAAAGGCCACTATTTTAGTTGGTACTGGGGATGAAGAAAATATCCTAACCACTGTCTGGTATGCAGAAGAGGAATAAAAATATCACCTTTATAACCCAGCTAACCCAACATCACCCGACATTTGAGACAGATACACAGCTAGTCTGAATTACTGAAACGATTTCTGACACCGAAAACACACATATAAAATTGTGCTGAGCTAAATGCATCAAAGGACAATAGTGATGGAAATGCCATTTGGAAGCTTCAACTACGCATTTACCTACTAAATATTGCAATATTTTAGAACATCAACATGATTATGTGGAGAGAATTCTTTTCAGTCAGTACTACCCTTTTCCTTTCCCCATATGCTACTACTTGTATTCAAGAAATCCAAGTTCTTAATACCAAGTGTGCTGAATTAATAGATCTCCAACATACTCAATTTCCAGCTTTGAAGGGAATGTTTAACCTAGCATTGCACTCTACTATTATTTTTAACTTAAGCTGTTGTTTTTTAGTTTTTTTTTTCATTCAGAACAATATGGTCTACACAAACGACACACATTTCCTGTAAGTCAAAAACTGCAAAAGCAAACAGATGGAGACATAGACTAAGAAAAGAATTAGAATACCAGGATACAAAAGTTTCTCTTTGAATCCTAGATTACATGGGGAGCCAGACTCCTGTATTGGCATCTCACTGTAAGTTCCTATATTTTTCTTTACTTTCTGCTGCCTTGCACACTATGCTTGACCCTTGCTCTTTGGAAATCTAAATTCTAGCTCCACCTGTGCAACAGGGAATTATAAACACAGATTTTGGGGTGTATTTTAAACTTCATTTAAACCATTCCTGCTGTACAGAAGGAGGCCTCATGTTCTAAAGAAGATCTCCTGTAGCTGAAGAAGAAACTCCACAATCCTAGTGCTGACCCCTGTATGTCTGTGCGTTGCCTTCCAGAGAGCTTGGCAAATTAATGTTTAGGAAAAGGGCATTTAAAGGGAAGCAAAACAGCCTTGTGTTTAGAAGAGTATGGTGCTAAGTACTTCCAGTCCCCAAAGGATACCCCCTTGGTAACCCATATTCTTTCTCCCTACCCTCCTGTTGTTACTACAGCAGAGATGAGCAGCATCAAACATGATCCTCAAAACAGCTGAAATAGGATTCCCCGTGAAGAAAATGGAAGAGGCAGAAAGCAAGTTGTACAACTCAAAATAATCAGCATCACACAGGACTAATATTGCTAAAAATTGCCCTCCCTCCTCTTACATCCATACTGTAGAGAGGAAAAGTTCACCTGCCAGTCTATGAAATTCTTCCCCCAGTGTGCTTGGGGAAGAAGTAGATAATCAAGATTTCCTTAGATATGAAGCATAACTACCCACAAGGATATTCTTTCCACTTACAGAAACTTATTTTTATTCAAAATACTTTTAATTAATCTGTAACGAAGTCAAAATTATTTTTATAGCGGTACCCAAGGATTGTGATTTCTGACACCACGCACTGAGCTGGCGTCAAGGGACACTCCAGACCTTAACTTGATTTAAATCATGCAATTAAAATGCAGGTTCAGTTTTTCATGCACCAAAGGACTATAACCTACATTCAGACTCAGAAATCAGAGACATATTCGCTTATGTAATCACCCAGGGCAGAGAGAGCCAACAATAGTCCTTCAACGTTTGTGGCTAATGCACATCCAGTTTAAAACCTCAACCCTACAAACATTTGCATATGAAATAGTTAATCATGCCAATGAAGGAAGCCACTAGTCAGAGTTATGCACACGCCTAAAGCTCTGTAGACTCAGGGCTTAAAAATTTAAGACACTACCTTTGCTCAGAGAAGAAAAACTAGTTTTATGGGAGCACAGTTATTCCTCAAGTAGTGTGTCATTCAACACAAAGACTCTGCATTGAACTTGAAATTATTTATGCACCTTTTAAGTATGTTTCTGTTGCTTTGGGCATCACGGGTTTGCTGTCATGTATCCTATCAGATGTAATACACTGTGAATATTAATTTTTATGTAAAACCCAGTAAATGTAACACATACATATTGGCTTGTTCACTTACCCCTACACAGTTACCCCTTGCTTTCAGAGAAAAGAAAAATGTAAAAAAACCCACTGCACTCCAATTGAATGGAAGAAAAAACCTCCTCCAAGACAGAAGAGACAAGGAAAATCAAGTATTTCAGTACAAGGTAGGTCACAGGAGCTGGTTACAGCATTGTTACAGCTCACAACCTGAACTATCACAAACAATGGCAGTAGGAGAGTTTGGGAACCCAGCCAGTTCAGGAGCACACGGGGTGGAGTAAGGAACCACTGCCTTCTCTCTCCAGTATTCTCCTAAAAGTATATTCAAAGCATGATCTCCCCAGTAGTGGAGATCATCCATGAAGGGACCAAGTATTCCCATGGATAACGGTGACAAATGTGTAAATTAAAGAGGTGTCACACTGAAAATCTCAAAATACCCAATTTATCTAAGATGCTTTAAGACAAAATGACAACTACTACATTTTATGTGCTAGAGAGGAATTACATCCCCCCCCCATCACCCTGTCTGTACCTGCCGAACTTTGAAAATGACTGGATTTGAAGATTACAATGCAGTATTTCCAATTAGTTGCTAATACCCCATGACTTCTGCCTTGTACGCAAAGTCTGTTTCTGGTTGTTTGTTTTTTTCCTTTTGATAAAGGCTGACAGGTGGAAAAGGCAACTGTCACTGGTTTCACAGAGTAGTTTGTTCAATAATGTTTACTAATCAAGAGTTACAAAACCTTGCTGTGGAGCAAACTATCCCCCATCTTACTACTACTTGCACTTGCACTTTCATTTCAAGCATCTGGTGAGTCCTAGATGGACAAAAAATTCTGGTGTAAATGAATCATGATTTTGACACATCACCATAAATCCTCCCCACAGCACCCTGGAACAGTGCACAGAGAGAGAAATGCCAGCTTTAAAACACTCCTGTACTGCTGCAAGTATAAGGTACTTCATGGTAATTAATAAAAATATCTTCTCGGTGTTCAAGAGTTCAGTGTTTGCAAACTGTATTTTCATGGGCTTCTGCTACTTAGCCTGGTTGAGATACAGGAGAAATTAATCACGGTGAGTGGGCACAAAGTTATATCATCAACCAAATAATTATCCCTTGTGCATTTACTCTGGGTCTGCTGGCACCTTGAATGATTAACTAGGGCTGGGAGGGCTGAGGCAAGGACGTGTGCGTGGAGCCTCTGCAGAAAGTCTGGCTGACACAGGGCCTGAATCAGCAAGAAAACTCCACTGTTCTTCCAGAAGGGAGAGATTCAGTATCACTAAACACCAGCTAATCATCAACAGAGGGCTGAGTGTATCTTCACTCCTTCTGGGCAGGGCAATTCCCGACCCAAACTCTACACACAGCACTGTCCCTCTTAACCCTGTAGCTGATAATTTCACAGAGCACAAAAAGCACAGAGAAGCAGACAAAGGTCTCTGCATTCCTAAAGCATCAGCTGAATTCTGGCTGTGTTGTTACACACTTACTTGATGAGCACTGACCAAAGGCACCTCCTGCAGTAATTCCCAAAGAGCAGCCCACTCTTTTGGGGCAATGTTTACTCCAGTGCAGTGAAATACAATCATCTGCAGAAAGGCCTGGCTGCAGCCACGAGTTACTCACCGGTGGGAAATCGAAGTCTATCTGGTTGGCTAAATTTAAGATGTAGTCGATTCGAAACTGGTTCTCTGGGTTGGCTAGTTCCACTGGAGGGGCCAAATTGCCCATTGCTGTGACTATTGTCTGCAAAGACAAAAAAGTAAAATACTGCAGAGAGTGTCTAAACAGCCACTTTGAACAAGTAAAAACAATGGCTTCTAAGCTTACCTCTATAGCTTCTTTAATATTGTTTTTAATATCCTGGATTTTCATTTTCTTCTCCCTGTAATGAAAAGATACATTATTAAATTCAGAAGTCACAAAAGCTGAATACCTTTTTAAAACTGAACTTGAATTTGAAAAATGCTCTACCGAAACTTTATTGTCCCTATTGACTGAAGTGCTTTCAGCCACTGAAGACTTTTACAGAGACTTGATTAAATATCTCAAAACTTCTCTACTTAAACAGTAACATCTATTTGCATCCAAAAATCAGCATCTAATCATGCATAAATAAAAATGTATTACAGCCTTAGACTGGGGCTAAAAAAAAAAAATCAAAAAAATTTTACAAAATCAAACAGATTTTGATTCACTTGAATGCAAACACTAGACAGGAATGAAAGTTCTTTAGAAATGTATAAACTGGAAACAAACAGAAAGAAAAAAAAAGGGTAAGTTATTAAAAGCAGAAACAAATGAAAGGAGACCAAACAACCTCAAAGTACAAAAAAATTAAAGCACAAAATGATGCCACAGCAGAACAGGTACAGAGAGCAGAGAGCTCAATCTGACAGAGACATTCAAACCAACAGTTTGGATACAAACCTCAAATAGTAAAGGGTTAATCCAAGTATGTAAAATTACCTCTTGAATACAAGGAGAAGAATAGGCTAGAAAACCACTTGGAACTAGCACTATCATTTGGGATTAACTGCAGGCAAATTAACAAGCCTAACAGGCTGAAGCAAGAGTGAAAACCATAGCTCTGCTGCATTTTTATTGGATTTAGTGTCAAATCTGACAACAGCTACTTTCAATGCTAAATAGTGCAGTCCAGTGAAATGCATGATCCAACATTCGGTATAACCCCGAATTAGCACACTCAAAGCATTACTAGTATTGAGTCTGTAAACTGTAACTTAATTACAAGGCACTACGACAAAAATTTTACATTATTCATTTCTTGTTGTACACAGCATAAAATTATTAGTTTGAGATAAACCAAGTTAGCCATGTCATTACTAAAATAACCCAGCTGAATTGTCTAAGTGACCTTTTAATCTTCATTAAACTGTTTCTATAAAACACTTCGATTATCTGAATATTTATAACAACTTTTAATTACTTTTTTTTTCCTTTTGAAAACTAACATTTTCCAACTCAGGATCCCAGAAATTTTGAACTACCAACAGCACGTTGCCTTTTTTCACCCTTTTAAAGGTAGTAACTCACACTTTCGTCTTAAAGACCATAGCCTGAATATCTCACTTTACTGAGTTAATTCAGCAAACACATTGCAAATGCTTTTTGTCACTTTTTCCTTCCTATAATTATTCATGACCAACAACCAAAACGAAACTGAAAGCACATTCACCCATCAGGAATGCAGAAGAACAGCAGGAAAAAAAAAATTAAAAAAACCTACTGCTTAAATAACGAGGCAGACACAGACATCCAAGAGTGGTGGGAATTCTGGTTATCAAATGAAAAATTAATGCAACTTCTTAAAAGACAGGGTCGAGGAACCCCTCCCCCCCCGTGGCAGCCGCACGTTCCGCTGCCTTTCAGGCACAGGCGTGGAGGATCCGATTCTACATTCCCCAGTTGTGACAGAATGATTGCAATGCCAGTGCTGCTCTTACACATGGAAAGCAAACAGCAGCATCAAATCATCCTGTTCAGGATGACTTGGCTGCGGAGGGGACGGGTCTGAATCAGCAGCAGAGCTCTACCAGCAGAAACAGGATTACCCCAAACATCAGCTCCTCGTCGCTGGCCACGTACCCTCCACAGTCTGGGGCAGGGGGAGGAAGGTCAGGGCAGGCTGATGCAGCGAGGAAATGAAATTATCGATAGTCAGATGGAAATTCTTGGGTTTCCCTCGGCTTCTTCACCTACCTACAGACAACCTTATTCCTGAAGACTACCCGTTTTTTTGCTTTACACATTTGGCACCACTGATGAGAACAAAGCAGTGACCCAAGAAAGGCCAAAAGCACCAAATTAAGGAAAATAAATAATATGGTAAAAGAGAGGAAAAACTAAGGGCTTTTCACCTTCTTCCTTCCTATCCTCAATGCTTTCTAGGTCTTAGAAAACTCTCTATTCCACAACCAAGACTTAGAGTAGGTGCAGAAATCCTGTATTTTTCAGTTGGTACACATATGGTTGCAAACCCATTATCTGCTTTCTGTTTTTAAAATCATGTTTCATTATTAAAAATATGTAAATAATGGCACGAAAGCAGGAAATGTTTATCAGTGAGAGTGTAAGCAATTTGTCTGGCTTTATTCTGACTCCAATTTCCATCTGGATCTTCAACTTAGTGAACATGTATCTGGATTGTGCCCCGTTGAGATCAAAAGGGCAATGGATATGCTGAAAGCCAAGCAAGGTATCAGTATTTTTAAAGAATTATCAGTCATTTGGCTTCAGTTTAGAACATCATTAGAGAGACAGAAGTTTAGGAAGTTGTGTCATTTTTGTTATGAAGCAAATTGTAGTTATTCTCTCTCCCCTGGAACACTTTGAGACTGATGTCTCAAAGCATCAGTGAGGTGCACATTTACCTGACTCTGCAATAAACCACATTATTTTTATTATAGGTTTCAGTCAAACTTCCACATTTACACCTCTTGGCTGATCCTCATGCTACTAACAGCACTGCGACGTGATAATGAATACGGAGAAACATTAAACTCCAGCAATTAACAAACTGCTCAATAACCATCATCATCTTTACAACAAGGATGCTCACAGTTCCTATTTCTGGTGTTGTTGCCATGGCCCTATAGCCTGCCCAGTAAACAAGGAATCCTGTTACACAGCAGTGAATGTATCCCTGCGTTTTGTGTTTTGTAATGTTTACTAGGCATAAACTTTCCATGACAATGAGACACTTTATTCTTCTGGAACTCAACATGTTCATCAATCACCCATCCAACAGCAGTTCAAACACAACTGTAACTTCTCACCAAGAAACAAATAAAAATAAGGCGACATTCATTTTACTCGAGGACTGATGAGGTGCAGCACACAAAAGCTACGACCCTTTCCCAGAACTGTTTTGTTTGGGTTTTTTTTGTTGTTTTTTTTTTTTTTTTTTTTTTTTCCCCAGAAATCCCAGCCAGGTTGCACCTCAAATTTCCAAAAGTACTTTACTTTTCCCAACCAGAAAGACTCAATATTCAACTTAGAAACAGATTCTTGCTTTTTTAATTTCTTATTCCCAGGTGCTGGCACAAAACTACGAAAGAAAAAAGCTGGGCTCCCCAAATGTTTTACTTTGGAAGATCCCAAGGAGACTGGGAATGGCACTGTGCTATCCTGGCTAACGAAAGACTGGTGTCTCTGCAGGCCTGTTCTGTATCTTTAGATGCCATGGGTTAATAAGGTCACATTTTTAATCTTGTTTAAAACTTTTGCTTAGGCTGTGCAGGGTAGGCCAAACAAAGCATTAAACTCTATTAGTTGAGGATTAGAAGAAAAATCTCAAATCCTGCTGTTTTCAATATTTAAATGGGCCAAAGCAAAGCTGCACATAGCTTTCAGGAAAACTAATAAAATCTATTTTAGGTACTGTAAAAAAAAAGATGACATTTTAATTCAAGTACCATAAATTGGAATGACATAATAGGTCAGGAAAATCAAATATTCCTTGAAAACCAACCTAATCAGTATTTAGTAAAGAACTTCTCCACCTGTGGCTGTTTTACTTTTAAAAAGGCAACATTTTTACTCAGACTTTATCAAATATAATGCAATATATACCAAACAGATTGTCAGAAATCAAACTAATTTCATTTTAATGTTCATTTTTGGTTTACTTTCCAGGTAAAATGAATAACGATTAATTGGAGAAAAATATTTAAAGTTTAAAAAGAACATTCCAGAGGATGAGGATTCAGTTCACCCTGAATGCTTCTACATCTCATAGGTAGAAAAATAATTTTAAAAACAATGTGCTGAAATGAATGGCCAAAACAAAGTATGTTAAAGAACTGGGCGGGGGGGGGGGGATACAAATGGACAAATGGAGGGGATGACAGGACACAATCCCTTTGTACCATTATTCTAAATTTCTAAAAGCAAAGCAGTTTGAATTTCTTGGTCACTGCTGACAGTTTAAGAAGCCAAACGCCTTGTTGGAAAGTTCTGTAGCTTTGGGAAGTACATAGAGGCCATTTTAATAGGGGATATTAAAATGTAGCCACATAGTTCTTTACAAGGTTGTAAACAGCCCAGCTTCCATCACCTCCAGTGATCAGTGTCACGCAGAAATTACCCTTATTCCTGAAGCACTGTCAAACTTCCCTCACTCCCAAACCTGCTGACACAACAGCTCCAGGCAGTGCAAAGCTTCCCTTCCCCGTGCAAAGCACTGCAGTTCAGTCAGTCAGTTCACAAGTGTCAGAGCCAGAATAAAAATCTTACAAAAGAATTTGTTTGCTTCTGGCTTTTTATAGGACAAAATGTGCAGCACACACGTGCATCTCCCCGTTTTCAGGTATTGCCAACAAATGGGAATGCACAGGGAAGCGGCCACGGGCTTTTGCTCACCTTCAGAGGCCCATCACAATTCCACATTGAAGCCAATGACAAGTTAATAGATCAATTTTGTTTTAAAGCACAGTTCGGTTCTTTGACAGGCAGTCATGCACTTCACAGGCGTGTGAGCTTTAACTGTGTCTATCCGTCTAAATACGGTGTCTTTGATGCAGTGAAACATCTGATGGATTTCATAAATATTCCATGAAATCCACATTAAAATTTGTTTACTGCACCTTATGGAAGTTAACAGAAAATGCAAACAGCACTACCTGCCAATCCACCTCAGAAAAACAGAGCTGTGCAGTCGAGATCTTCAGACACAAGACCACGAGCAAGGAAATTCAATTAAGGTTTTGCTACCAATCCACATCACAAAAATCCCGCAGTAGTTCACAATTCAACAAAGAGATAAATTTGGGTTAGCAGCCTGGGTTATTTCTAACAGAACATGCAATTACCTCAAAATATAACAGCTAGAATGGCAAACAGGGCAGAGGCCAAGTTAGAGGCACTTGAAAATGGGGGAAAATAGTTGCCTAGAGTATTCAGGGTGAAGCTGAAATAATTCATGTTAGACCTATGACAAAGTTCCAATTTTACAGACAAAACTGCTAAAAATGCAATGGCAAAACCCACCAAGTATCTTCTGCAAATTGAACGCCGTGTCTATCACACCACTGAGATACGTCAGTAATTCGGCCAATTTCAAAGACATTTTCTGTTTTGTCCTGTTCAAGACCCGAAAGGACAAACCCTTGCAGTACCACAGGGCAGGAGCTGCCACGCAGCAGCTCCACAGCAGTAACTCTGTACAGTTTTCGACAGGAAATATGATTTACTTGGGTCCTCACTCGCAGCAGAACTGGAAGAGATTTTCTAACCACATTAATACTTTGTTCCCTTCCTGCTGCTGGCTGCAGAGCCATGTTTCCCTCCCCACCCCTGTGTTCTTCCTCCTACACCACCTTTCCCCTCCCAACATCACTCTGCAAATTCCTGGGTTTATTTCTCTGAGATTCTGGGTATCACCAAATTGTACCATCCAGCTACCAAAGATGATTTACTGTGAGAGGAAATAAAGAATAGCTATGAGGATAAACTATTTGCTTTCTCTCTACATAAATAACACCTTTTGGAAAAAGAAAAACCCAACAGGTTGAGTAATTTTGTCATGATACACTTTGAATTAAACATACAGTTAAAAACTGAGAATGTTGGACAGGTCTAATAGTGATCTAAATTATTCGGGAGAACTTAATTCAATTATCCCCTGAAGCATAATCACTTTCTCACACAATACATGATGCAATATATAGAGTAGACAATACATAAAGGGCTTCCACAAGTTCCCTTTTAAATATTGGAAAAAGCACTCTAAATTGCTTTACCGTTTCTTGTTTCAATACATCACCATCTTTACCTTCATGAGTTATATGTACGTCTTACTACATGGTCACAAACAGACGAACATGATTAGGAAATACAAGCACAAAGGCATACCTTCTATTAATGGAACAACAGAACCATCCTCTAAGTTAAAAGTCAGGAAATACAAATTATTGAAGCATTGATTAAAAAACACACCACACCTCTGTGAAAGCAGAAATCTTGTTATTTTCGATCATTATTTGCACTACATTGTTAGGGGTCAGGGGTGTGACTTGTTCAAAAACTCTACAAAAGGCATCCCTGAACATAAACCTAATTAACACAATATTTAGTTTTATTTTATCTCTGCCCACTGTGATATGCCAAGTGTAAAGGTTAAAGGGCAGCTTTATTGAGCATTCACAGATATTCTGATGCAGGGACTGGCTGTGGGCAGGCTTTGCTCCTGATGGAGTTCCAGGAGGTTGGACACACACCTGAAGGCTGTCCCAGAGGCTGCTCCGGCAGCTCATGGAACCCTGACCATTCCAGCTGCCCAGGGGGATGTGGCACAGAGATGCTACTCTGGCTCTAAGCCACCTTCAGGCTCCCCTTCAGCTTTACCAATTCCTACATAAAACCAGTTTAACTGGTTTACAGTCTCTTTATACCTGTTAGTGGCACAAAGAGACCATCATAGACACAATATTAAGAAGCACAACTCTGCTTCTCCTGCTCCATTTACCTCAACTAATTAACTAGCAATAGTTTAGGTAAGGGATGAAAGCAGAACTGTTCACAAAGAGCTCTGTGATGTATGAGGCTGACAAAGGCCCTTTAATTCATACTGTACAATTAAACACCTTTGTTCATTGCAAGCCTGGTCTGCAGCTCCCCAGACGTGCACACAGAGGGGAACACACTGCTCTCATTTTCTTGCTCTAAGTACAGGTAATTAAGCATATTACAATAAAAGATGTTCTCAGAAGTTTAGTACTATCTCTAGATACTTGATACAATAATTAACAGGGCTATAGAGTCTTCAGAGGACAATCTGATTCCTTTCTAGTCAGGGAGGACACCTCTCAGAACCAGCAGGAACAGGAGGATTCCAGTCAAATTGCTGAATCATCTTGCCTTGTACAATTCACTACTTTGAGATAATCAAACTGTTGTCAGGAAGCACAGAGACTTGTCCACTTATTTATTTATTTAAGCATTGTGAATGTAGTCATTATTAACAGACTAAATACAGAAACATGCCCATCAGCCACCACCTTTTAAACACTTCTGTCCACTGAAATACAGCACGTGACACCTCTCAGGATGGACCCTCCACTGTTTCATGTTGTCTGCCTGTACATCCATCCCTCACAGCAGATCCAGCCTACTGGGGTCTCCTGAGCTACCTGTCTCGGTCTATCCATCTCTGCATGTCCAGACAAAATCCTGTTGCGTGAGTACATACTGACCAGGCACTGCAGTACATGTGGATTAACAGATTCTGTTCAAATTGGACCATTTGCTGCACTGTTCATCACTCCATCCCTGGTCTTCCCTTTAAAACACAGGCAGTGTTATAGGGGGGTCTTGTTCTCACCTTGTTTTCACTTTCAAAGCATTTTTAAAACACTGATTTCACGAGTGACCTATGAGTTTCATTTGCTCTAACACTGTTTTGTAAGTGTCTGTATTCCAGTAACTCCTTCAGGCAGGACTGGGTAGGAAGCTTTTGAAAAGAAGGCAATCACATCCCAGAGCTCTTCAGAGGTTCGTGCACAAGAATGAGAGGAATAGCTCCTATAATGGCTGATGACCTCACTGCTACTTAAAGCTGAAAAAGTACACAGCTGGCTAAGTGCCAATATTAAATGGAAAGAAGCCCTAAAATAAAAATGGCTGGAACACTGGATGCCAAGTAAGTATAAACACGGAGCAGCCAAAGCAGGATGCAACGCAGCAGGGAGGGCACGGATGAGACAGGTGGAATACGGTTGGTCCTGAAAATACCCTGATTTTTTAAAGTGATTATGATCTCCATTATCATCTGAAACACTTCCGGCATTTTAGACGGGTGATCCGGAAAGTGCTTGCCTCTAACAGTGACAAAACCCAAGGCTTTTAATCCAAACCTCTACGAGGTGGCAGGAAAGACATAGATGTCAGAAGGACACCAGCACAACAGAAACAGCCAAAAGGGAAGGTTCAAATTCATACAAGATCTGTCCCAACAGGAACAAGGTAAATTCTACAAAACAAGCTATTTTTTGCTTACTGGGGACATACACTTGAGTTGTTCAAAAAACGTTACGTGCAGTCGAAGTTTGCTAACAAACTCTGGGAGAATTATTGCAATATTCAAGTGCATGTGCTCATGGATTCCAATTAAAGTGCAATTTGATCACAGAAATTCTTAGAGAACATCTCATCAGGGCATAAAAATTCCCCCTGAAGTACCCGGGAAAAAGAAAAATCTTGTGAAATTTGTCAAGTATTGTTAGATTTCAAGAGTTCTTGTGTATTTCTAGTTCCAGACAGTGTATGAATTTACTATGACTGTGCATGTAAACTGCAGTTTCAGAACACAGGGTAACTAAATATTGGAATGAGCAAATCTGAGAATCTGTCCCTTGGAGACCCAGGCTGGAGCACAGGGAGGCAGGTGTAACACAGCACACAACAAAGCAAGGTGCTGACAACGTTGGCTCTAATCCATCAAAGCACTTAAGCACATGTTTAATTTTAAGCACATGAGTAATTCTATCAACTTTAATAGGGCTACTCATGGTTTAAGTACTGTGATGGATGGGGGCCAGAATGTGCAGAACCTTTAAGAATGCTGCATGGCCTATGTTTCATAAAGAAAATAAGGCATTCTCCCACTGAACAATTAAGTTATAAACCCTCTGAAGGCAAAATTTACCATAAATTGAACCCAGCTCGGCTTATGTAAACACAGAGGTGCAAGTTATTCCACAGTCTGTGAAGATAAAATACGATGAGGCTTCTTATGCCCAAGATGTCCAGGAATTTTTACACTTTGCTTCAAAACAGTGGGATCAGTTAAGTAGCCTTATGGAGAAAAGAGCAAGAATTTAGCTACTAGTGACACTTCTTAAATAAGATGCTACTAGAAGCAGTTTGAAAACATGAGTACTACAGCCTTTCTTGCCTGTACAAGACACCAATATAATACAGGTTCAACTGTAACTGGTTTAACAGTGCAATAACTCCTCTCTAACATCTATTATTTTGGAGATTCAAAGCTCTACACACACCTCTTAAATTAGTATGTTTTTAACTAAAAATATGATTTATTTGAAGTATTTTATACTTCAGTCCCTTTATACCTGTTAGTGGCACATCCTCAATGTGAACTCACATACCTGTTAGTTCACATCCTCAAAAAGTCAATATTGAGGATGTGAAAAATAAAAAAAAAACAAACCACAAGCACTCCAGGACAGCCTCTGTAAATGAGAGGTGACTTACTTGATCTCTAAACCACTGACAAGAGCATTCTTGGTCTGGTTTTATCTGCATGTGGCTTCAAAGAACTGTTACCAAGTTTGAGAAAACAGTTTTCTAAGAAAGGAAAGAATCGAACCATTTGAAAAATACTTAACAGGCACTGGTCAGGAGATCAAACGAGTCTACACTAAATAGTAACACACAAATAATCATCTGGTTTTAGCCCCGTACTGATAAGTCAGAAAAAACCCACAGAAAAATGTCAGTTACAGTGAATTTTAACAGCCTCTAATATGCTATCAAGTAATATCTGCTCTAAAGCAAACGGCGGAGAAGAAATCAAAGTCAATTAAATGATCCCTGTACCAGGGACAAACCCCCCATATCAAAGGTAATGTTACAGTGTCTGTCTGCTACCACTTGTAGGCCTGTCTTGATTCTAATGTTGCCTCAGACCTTAAACTAAAATTTAGTCCTTCCCTAATTGCTATCACTCGAACTTTGGTACAGTGTGCTTTTGCTCTGACTGTTCCCCACAGAATTTAAAATTAACATAGTTATTTCACTCCTTGATTTGTCAACAAATATGATTGAGAACCAGCGTGTTTAGGTTTGGGGTTTGCCATTATTTTGTTTTCTTTTCTTCTTGTTCTTTTTAATTTGATTTTTTTTTCACTTGTTGGTGAACACACAGCAAAGAGAACACAAAAACAAATAGCTTCTGTGTGGATTGTGTTTTCTAAGATACCTTCACCAAGGGAATTATATACTACTACTTATTAGATGGAATTTATAGAAAATGAAATACACTACTAGGGAACTTAAAATTCCCTCAAATACAATTCAAAAAGAAAATGCTTTGAAACTATGTCACTGCAGAGTCTACTTTTAGCCAGAATTAAAACAGTGTATCTAGCAACACATTTTGTAGTGCTACGGCTGTTAACGATTTTAATAATAATTTTGACAATTTCTAACTTGAAAAGCTTTTTAAGTTATCACAGTAGAGCATTTTACAATTATTTTCATATAACAAATGAGTTTATCTTTGACTTCTAGTACTTGTACTTCACTTGTGCACATCTATCACAGCAGAACTGTGTGAGAGCACAAGCTTTTTATCCTTGTTGATAAGGGAATGGAGGCAAAGGGACTATGTCTCCAAAAGGCAATTCAGAATAACTATGACAGAAGTAAGGTTTTCTCCAAAAAACACTCAGGAGGTCAAAGCATCATATCAGGCAAGAACAAACCAAAACAAAAAAACCCACCACAGACTCTGCTTCCAAAAAATCTACACGGCAGTGAGTGAATTCCCCAGCACAACACACAACTCTCAATTCAAGCCATCTTCATTTCACATGTCCAATGCTTTTACCACATTGCTCCATCCTTAAAATAAGGAATGTATTTTATCTTGTGAACTTCAGCGTGTCCTCAATGCTTCCATCAACGTACTGGTTAATTGGGGCTGTTATTCCAGATTCAAACACACAGTTCCTTCTGTTCCAATTTCTAGAATTGAAAGCAGTTTCTTCTTTATTCAGGATGGGTTTGAAATACTTTCCCAAAGTCCCAGTTGCTGTTGAACAATCTTCTCTTACATCTGCCACGAGTGTCAGTGAGCTGGTAATCCTCAACAGAGCAAGTCTACCAACTTGCTGCCCCAACACCTCCCATAACCTCCGTCCCAGGGAACACAAAACTTTACCCTCCAGATTAACATGTTCCAACCCTAAAGCCCTGAGAAACAGTAGCGTTGGCTCAGTTACAGCCAAGGTCATTTGTATCAAGTTCAGGCTGCCCTCAACATAAAAGAAAAAAGGTATAGTTTATATCTGTTAAGGGAGGAACAACCCAAGTATTCGCATCTCCTACAGAGCTCACAGGAAAATTCTGTGATTATTAGTCTTAAACAAAGAAGTCAAGGAAGCACAGACTCTGCTGCTACAAAAGGATGCAGGTTTTAAAACTTGATTTCTGATATTTTCCCATCTCCTATTGTTACAAACAACACATCTCTTGAAACTGCAAAATTACAGGAGGAACAGTTTCCATTTCACCTTACTTGTGCAACTGCCAGTGGTTTTGGCCAGCTTCATGTTCTGAAAACGTTTTCTTCTGTTTTAGTCCTCCAAAGTAACAGGAGTGAAAAATCACTTAAATAAATTATGATCTTAAGAAAGGCAGTCTCTGAGTAGAGCCAAATTAAACTTTAAACTCATCAAAACCAAATTAAAATTTAGCTGTTAGCATACTTTCCTCATATGCTCAGTAAAGTTCCAACGTATTTACACACAGATGCCTTGACACAGTTATACAAGCAAAGTTACTCTCCTAACAGCCCAAGAACTAACACAGAAATTGTTTATAACCAACTTTCCATGCAAAAGACATGAACCATACTGAATTTCAAAAGCCAGCACTGGAAAGAGTAAATAAGGCAAAAGAGCAAATAAAAAAAAAAACATTGTACATAAATAAATTATTCAAAAGCAAGTTGACACCAAAACCAATGAGTCTCAAAGGCTACACCACACTGGTAACAAGCCCAAACTCAGATCTTTTCGTACTTGTTACCTCTGATAGCCCAGAGTTCAATGTGTATCAGCAGTAGCTGCCTTTAAAGTATCAGCACTGACTACTATAATTATATTTAATATGATACGAGATATTTTAATTTCTTTTCCAGTTATTAAAAGTTTTGCACTACCAGAAGCGAAAATGATATAAGAAAAGTATTTGTAAATAAACACCAAATATTACCAGGCAACAACAACAAAAATACCCTCACTTCCTTCCAAGCACAGATAGTCATCATCACATTAAACCCATTAGCAAAATTCTTCAACCACTGTCAGGGAATATTGTTTCAGGCAACAGGTTCCACCTACCTGATCTCCTTGCTGGCCTGATTTTAGATGTCACTAAAAGACATCTAAAACATCTATCTTATTTCTAGCTATCTAGGGTTCTCTTTACAGAAAAGTTGGAGCAATTTAGTGAAAGAAGCTCAAGTTTCTGCACTGTTGCTTCTGAAATAATTTTGCTCTGGATTAAGCAGAGAAAAAAAAAATCTTCCTTCAATACAGAGAAGCTGTAGAAATGAATCTGCACACATGATACACATTTCCCTTACCTAGATATTGTATTTCCCATTATGCCTGTTCACTTAAACTGCGTAGTAAGTGAACAATATATTCACAATTCAATTTTACAGTTCCTTAACTGTGTCTCAACCAGCTATTTTTAGTCACAAAAGCTTAGGCGAATACAGCACACAACTGTGGGTTTTGGGCATACAGTCAGGACTGACTCCTGAACTCCTCCAAAGTCAGCCCTGAACAGATGGGTAGATGCAGAAACCTCTTCTCAGCTTCTTGGCTCATGTGCCTTGCAAAAGCTGCCTCTGTGCCAGCCAGCTGAATCCTACACGAACGTACTTTCTAAGCAGTTTTTTTGGAAGTTGGCAGAGTAGCTTTCCCACCCGAGTTTCCTCTTATGCAAATTACTTCCCAACACACACCAGGAGGCTGAGTCTTCACTTCTCGTGGAGTGTAGATTCAAGCTGAGGACAAGCAGATCCACAGGATCTATGACCCAATTCACTGCCCAGTTCCCACTTGTGCAAAGCTAAGCCTGAACGTATGAGGTACAAAAGACTCGAACAACTGTTCAGATTGTCGAAAGCAAACACTACCAAAATGAAAGTCTTTCCCTTGATCGGTATTAAACCCCCAAATATTTCAAGTAAAACACACAAAAAATTGCTTGTTTTTAAATCTGCTTAGGAAATGCTGTTTCTAGAAACAAAAGCACAACCCCAAGGTCATAACCTACCATGACCCTGAACTTCCAGGGACCCCCACCTTTAGTATCAAGAGAGTTCATTTAACCAGGTAGGTACCATTTAGAACCAGGACAGTTCATGGATGTTTTGGACAACCACTCTGGATCCAAATTAGAACCTTCCCCAGTGCAACACAGGTTAACTGGAAAAATTCAAAAAAGCTCTTCTTGAGAAATCTGGAAGTCACAATGTGAGCAAACTTTCACTTGACTGTATTTAACATCTCTATATATTTGAACTCAACCAGTAAGAAGAATGACCTTTTACTGAGCTCAAAATTGGAAATTAATTATACCTGAATAAGCACATTTATTATCATTTCCCCTGATAAAAGGGAAGTTATACTGTTGTAATTTAAGTCAAACTACGACAATGGCACAATTATCATGTCCTGGCCCTGACCTGACATTTCTAAATGATAACAGAAAAGTAAAAGATAGAGTTCATACTGACAGTATATAATAAATGGGAATGTTAGGCCAAAAGTTACATGAAAAATAATTTGCTGATACTTGATTCATCAGTCAGAATATACAGCACCTCTTCATAATTATCTAATTACTTTCACAACATAGGGTCCCTTAAATATTAACAATATTGTCTGAATGAGAAACTTAGACATAGCTGAAGAAAATAATCTCCAGAGAGTGTGGGTTGCTGCAACACTGCAAATTCCTTAAACAGTATTGCCTGGGCACAATTATTGATCCAACCAGCTGCTACTTTGGCTGCAACAAAACCACAGCAAAAGCTCTGAGAAGGTGGAGATACCTTGGCTCTACCTGAATCTGACTGACCTCTCAGTGTTTATAGTCCCAACTAGTGCAGAGTAGACAGCACAACTAAACTGCTGGATTTGCATTCTGTCTGAAAAACAAGGAAAACTAGAAACGTCAAAAGAAGATGAGATTTTTTAGATTATGCAAGTATTAGGCTTTTTAAAGAAAAACATACTGAACGTGACTGAATTTCAAAACTCGTTACGAGTCTCGCTTCCTGGAGTTCCTGAAGTGCCAGTGGCAGAACCTGAAGAGGAATCACTGACAGTCTCTCACACTTTTTCCCTAGTCCTCCTCAAGTGCCATTTCTAACACATTATACTGGACTGCACAAACCACTGGTCTAACCTAGTGTTGCACAGATTCTTAGACATTCTCTTCCTAGAAATTTCAGCAGTCCAGATGCCACCGTGTTACAGAAAATGTGTGCTCAGTACCACAGACCTGATGAAAAGAATTTGGTACATCATCAGTATCTACAAAGTTCTAAAATATATTATTTATGAGATACCTAAAACAAACTACATGAAACATCTCTTCATTTAAATAAGAGAAGCTGCTTCTCAGCCATGGGGTGAAACACAAGGTGGGGTGGAAAGGGAGAAAAAGAGAGAGAACAAAAATGCCGAACTAAAGCATGTCTTCCCTCCCTCCACCTTCAAAAATAATACCAATACTAATAATTCTTATAAAATTTAAAGCAACCTGCCTTAATAAAGTGCCAAAACACTTGTCTCTGACTTGTGCTTTTGCATACCTGACCATTCAGAGCAGTCTGATGGCAATTTACTGAACGCTGCCAACCTTGACAAGAGTACTGCTAGAACACAGCTGTGCAAGCTCTTTACTCAGCACAGCTCTCTACTACAGCTCTGGACTCAGCACAGCTCTCTACCACAGCTCCTGTACTCAGCACAGCTCTCTACCACAGCTCCTGTACTCAGCACAGCTCTCTACCACAGCTCTGTACTCAGTCACCTGCAGTCACAGTTCTCAGCTCTGTTTGCCAACTTCCTGAAACAGCAGTTCTCAAACTTTTCTGTTCCTCCCCAGTTCTGTTATAAGAACAACCAGATCGTGCCTGGGGAAGGTACACTGTTTAGAAAGGTGTGGAAATGCATCAGGGACACATGGCTTAGGAGAGCCCAGGCTGGTCTGGGACAGCTGTGGGACAGAGGGAAGGCTGGATGAGCAAGAGCAGCTCAGCCTGCCATGGGTCCTGCAAAGGCAGCAGATGGGTACAGTGGCTCCTACTGCACTCCTGGCCCTGGCAGACTCTGCTTCTCTGGGATAAGTTCACAGGTATTGGGAAGAGAAAGGGAGAAATGGACCCTTCTGCTGCAATCACTGACATACAGCAAGAGAGACAAGGCTTTCTTTTCAAACATTTAGCATACAGAATTACAAAATCTCTTTCTCCATTAAAAGTCTCACAGCAAGATAAATCAAGTTTATTCCCACCAGCTACAAGAGTGTATTTTCAACACATGCAAATAATATGCAGAAATGGCCTATCAATCTACTACCTGGAAATCAGATAACACCAATGTACCTACAACATAATGGTATTCACTGGCATCTCCCCCACCTACTTTTGTGCGGGAATTAAGAGAGACTTTTCAAAAGTTTAGAGCTATAGAACACAACATAACTAACTGCACATGCTGTGTGTCCCAAACACATTTATGAAATGTTTAAGTTAGGTATTTTAGTAGGTTATTAGCAGCTGGTGTTGGGAGCAAAAAGCTACACTTCTCTAAAAACATAAATCATGTAAACATAGTCATAAACATTTTTATGAGTAGGTTTTTTTATAAAGCACTGTATTGACATGAGCTAGTCAATCCTTTCCTAAGGGGCAGATTAAGTATTAAAGTACATCCAAGGTGTGGCATCATATCAGTTTACCCTTAGTGGCAGTTACACTTACACAATTAGAGCAAATTCTCTATCAGCTTCATCACTTGAAACCAGAAGCTTATGACAAGGCTAAATTCTACCAAGTGATTCTGAGGGAAGAAAACCCAGTAGATAACCTACAGTCTGAGCTGTGTAACTACATATGAAGTCATTACAGGGAAAAAATTAACAATTTTCACACTACATAATTATGAAATCCACAAGGTACAAAGGTGGTGCAAGTGTTATGTCTTGAGCACTGTGCCTCAGAGTATTTCAAATATTTGTCTGATCTAACTCTGCATTTATGCTTTTTGCACTAGCAATCAATAAAAAAAGAGAGGGGAGAGAATAAGTATCTGGGTAATAATTTCACCTTGGGCAATCAACATTCATATCCAGCATTAATATTCAGGAAATGCCCCAAGTCTCAATCATTAATGATTAAGTATCACCACACCCTGGAATATTTTACTACATATCTGTATTGACATCATGAGATCCAAACTTCAAACGTAACTGCTTGCCATTTTAAAGATCTTCTTGGAATTAAGGGACGCTCACTGCAACTCTACACAGGAACTCCACCTCTGTGCCAAGGCAACAGACAACTGAACTAAAAGAGCTGTAGCCTCAACTTCCAACACTTCAGCAATTTGAGGCTATATTAGGATATTTTAAATACAAAGAATCACCTTCTGGAAGACTGAATTTAGCATATTTAAACCTTTGACTACGAGAGACTCCCTGTATTCAATGAGAAACAATCCTTTAACATTTCACCTCACAGTACCACCTACCTGCTACACAACTTTCCAAAACTATTTACAGCTGCACTCCTGAGCTTACACAACCCAGCTCTTGGTGAACACTAAACACATGCAAATGGCTCTAGGGATCCAAAACACCCCTGGACAAAGAGTATGGCAGAGGAATCCCATGTTCCTATTCCATGAGAGCTGCCTCAGCAGGACCTGCACAGAGAGCCCAGGGAGGTCGGACAGCAGAGGCTGCTGGCAGGTACCCGCAGCCCTTGATGGCTCCTGCACCAGCTCAGGCACAGCCCCCTGAGCAGAGGTGGGCCTGGACACCCCCACATTGTACTCACACCCCACAACACAGGAGTGGCTGCTGAGTCTTGGTACAGGCAATTTTGGAAGTGGGATTTAACCCTTCCTCACAGATGATGCTCTCCTGCCAAGCCCCTTCACATGAACCAGCTACACAGGGTCCTGCAAGGTGCCTTCCACCAAACCTTAATCCATTAGATTCCAGAGAATTCAGGAGTTCAGCAACATGCAGATGGAATTCCACCACAGTCACTTCTGTAACACTTGCAAATGAAGCTTCTCAAAAAAGCTATCCATGAAGCAGAGATTTTGATGTTTAAATGTTTGCCACCTTTTGCAGTATCATTAAAGACACTGAAAAAAAAATCTGAAGTAAGTCATGGATTTACTCTCATTTTGCAAAAAAAGGGATCTTTATTTTGTGACAAAGATGTTCTCCCCAAAGTAACTGGGTACCTTTTTTTGTTGAAACAAAAGCTGGACCAAAAGAGAAAAGCAAAAAGCAGTGAGTTCTATCAAATTACAGGGCACACTTGCTTGAAAACCTAAAGTTTAAGGCACTGCAGCCATACTGAATATCACTGCATATACAACTACTATACAAAGGGTTAATGTACAATATGTAGCTGTTAGCTGCCACAGATAACTCTAGTTAGAGTTCAATAAATTGGTAGAAGGACTATAGTGCAGTTTTATTACTACCTCCAACACTTTTACTGATGTGCTTATTACTTTTTTTATAGCACATTGCTCTTGAGCAACCAGTTTATAACATTTACCCTTTTAAAACGAGGTATACAGAGAACACATATATATATAAAAGGGCAACTAAGTTTACATGGCAACACTGGTGCAGCAACTAACACATCACATATATATACATACATATATATATATATAGTAATTACACACACCTTGCACAGACAAACCTACTTACAAGCCTAGAGGCAAGAGGCAGCTGCCAAAATCCATGTATTTCATGCATTACAAAAAAAAAAAAGCATGAAGTAGGACTGGTCTTTTTCTCTTAGGAGATGAGGATAAAAATACCACCACTACAAACAGTTTTTGTATACACATCACACACACAGAGACTATTTTTCTATCTCTAAATTACCTCTATTAGCTGTAGTATGTCAAAAGAAATTTTAGTCCAACACAAATAAACCTTAGAAGTTGAACGTGGTAAAAATACTCCATAACACTGGGATGCTTTTCCATTATGTTTTAACCATTTCCAAGTGTAGTTCTTTTGTCTGCATTCCTTAATTCAATTTATCCTTAAACCTAGGACGATCTAGGTATTGTTTCTAATCCTCACATTAAAAGCAACAAGTAACCTACCACCAGCTGACTCAAATCCACTGCTCTGAAGAACAATTCACCACTCCTCACACACAACGCAAAAAAACAACTCCTCAGGCATTCACTCCTTTGGGTCTGTGATGCAGATGAACACACAGACTGTAATTTAAAATGTGTATGTTGTTCTCTGAGTAACAGCTCCAAGTATCACACTACCTTTAAAACACCTCACCCTCCTGGGGAAGCAGGAGGGCAGAAAGTCGCCTCGCAAGGATAAGCTGTGAATTTGCACCCCGAGCCTTCGTTTTTTTGTGTTTATCTGCATCACACAGAAAATGCCTCCTATATTATCCTGCCTAGTTCTGTGTCAGAACAGAAGCCTCTCGACCAGAGCACCTCTGTGGACATGCAGTGTGTACACACAGGCTGAGCACAAAGCACCCTACACGTAACAGCCTCGCTGGGCCTGGAGCATGTCTGACATGTGTGTCTGTTTTCCACGGACACCGAGGGTGTCGTCCAGAACACATCCTACTTTGTGTAAAAACTGACATATTCCTGTTTCTCACAACTTGCAGCACATCCATTTTTTACTACTCTCACCCAGAAGTGGAACAGGCATGTTTCTAAAACCACCCTCTTCAGGAAAAAATGAGTGTGAAGGGAAAGATTAAACTGGGACCAAAAGTCCTCCAGATCAGAATTTGTAGGATAGCTTAAATCTCTGGTAGCTCTTAATGGCACACAACTTGGTAATTCCAGGAAGGCTGTGACCAAGGGAAAGTGAATGTTTACAGTGTCAGAAACTGCTTTATAACAAAATGCATTAAAATTGATTACTGCTTTTTAGGAGTTAGTTACAGAATTTAAAACTACCTTTCCATATAGGCAGTCGGTGGCAATGGTGTCTTAGACTGAAGTGAACTCAAATTAAGGCAATCTTAATTCTCATACTTTTTAACTTCAGTGTGTCCACAATAACGTTGCTTTAGTCAGTCTACATGTAACATAGAATTTTCTTTTTGAACAGAAATGAAGCTATCATTGAAATGTAACAATCTAAAACCAGAATCATTTTCCCAAATCAGCTTTCATTTGCATCATTATATACTTTTCTGTGGTAGTTTGTTTGCTGCTCAGATCACATTTCCCACAGGAGAAGGAATATAAAAATAAGCTCTATCTATTGCTTTAGAAGCATTACAGCATTATCAGGTAATAAAGGACCTACACACAAACTATAAAACTTCTAATTTGGAAGGCCTTCCTGGTGATAAATATTTTAATGAAACTCAACACACTGCAGGTGCATCTGCATGAAATGAATAGATAGTGCTGGCTATGGATCAGCAAACACACAAAGAAAAATCTTCCAAAACCCTCCAGTTAATCTGCCATTCAACCAGAAACAGGGGGAATCAACACAGGTCAGAGAAAGAAATACATATACTAAACTAACTCCTGCCCTCTCGGGACTGAATCCTGCCCTCTCCTCTTTGAAGCATAAACATAATTGTGCTTCACTCCCTGAAAGGGAAAAAAATAGTCTTTATTTAATAATCTTACGGTTGCTTGATTAGTGCTCGGGAAACAAAAAGCTCTACTTAAGTATCATTGGCTTTTTCAGAACATCAGCTCCAAACTCGCCACTCCCCATTTCCTTCTCTCGTAACTCTCTTCATTCATGTCATCAGAAGGCATCTTATTTTCAGCAACAACTACTCACTTCTTTTTTTTTTTTTCCAATGCTGCTGGATGTGCAGAACTACTGTTGAGGTTGCTTGGCAACTAGTGAGACATATCGGAAAGAGAGATAAGGTCCAGAATGAATGGAATTGAAGAGAACTATATTTGGTTTCATTAAGAGATACTAATGCACTCAAAACTCTACCAATTTGAATTATCCAAGCTAAGGTGAAATTTTGCAATTTTTTTTCCAAGTACTGACATTTATAATCACAGAGTAGCACTAAATCCAGCCAGTACCTCCTCAGGCACATACATGTCTGCCTCCACAGAACAGACTTCAGAGTCAGAGCTTTTACCTGGGTTAGCACTTTGGTACAGCAAGGAGCAGCCAGGTAACACAAATATTTAGTAAATATTTTTAAGACTCTTAGGCCAGAGAGTATAGCTGAATACTTCAGTCTGCCTTTCAGGGCACCATAAGCCACCGCGCTTGTCCACACACTTCAGTATCAAGATGAAATGTCAAATAAAACAATTATTCCTGAAGGTCACAATTTGAAACTAGATGAGATTGAGCACTCAAAGCTCCTGCAGTGGCAGAGAACTGCTTACAAGAAGTCTGTCCTAATGAACTGGCGGTCAAGAAAGTCTTGTGCAGCAGAAGATGGAAACGTGCCTAGAGGTTCCTAGGGAAAGTTTCTTTCTTATCTCAAGCTCTTCCACCAACTTGATCTATATCACGTGAGTAGGAATCAACCAGGCTGGCACAAAAGAGGATCTTCTGACATCACCTCAGACCCTGCCCAACCTTTGATGCTTTGGAAGGAAGTGAAAACAGTGACGAAACACAAGTAGCATGTTATCCGAAGGGAAAAAGCCGAAATTGAAAGTCAACCCCCACACTCCCCTCTCCCTGTAATTCCACATCCTTCATGAAGTGGAGACACCAGCATGGAATATACTATTTTAATAACACCCTTATCAGTGTTGGAAGTCCCCTTTATCACTTATGTTTCACTTTCCCTTTTTTTAGGCATCCAAGGCTGCATTTGCCTTTTTGCCACAAAAAAAGTCCCAAACCAGACTATGGTAATTAACTAACTGGCTTTCAAGTCCTTTCCCAATTTTACAGATACAATCTAAATTCTGCACCACTGTTATCCCCTGCACCAAAAGATGTATCAGAAAGGCAGCTTCTACATTCCTGTAACACAGGCACTGTTAATGTCACATGAGACAGTATTTAAAATCAAAATATAACATGATATTACATCAAATACCAAACCAGCTGATTTTATCAATCAGATCTCTAATATTTCCAAAAAGCACAGGATCTTTCAGTAAGATCTCACTAAATGTGAAGCTAAGCTGAATTTTAAGGATTTTCTTCCTGTAGCCCCTTGTTGCAAGAAACCAGAGCAAGGAATAATGATATCCTTTGGGATTCTTGTCCATTATTTATTGAAAATATCCATGATCCTGATATTTGCCTTTCTAACAGATACTAAGCTTCCTTTTCTCTTTGCAGCATTATACAGGATGGAAGCATACTTTCTTTGGTAAGGAATAAAACATGAACAGTGTTTCTGCTTTCTCTACATAATGATATATAATTTTACCTTTTGCATTTGGTAAAAAAAAAAAAATCTATGTCCAAACAATTTTATTAAAAATTAAGTGAAAAAAAATACTGTTTTTATATTGCATGAAATTATCGGAATGGAATCTATTAATTTCAGTTAAGAAAACAGAGGTCTTGGCAGATTCCAGTTAGTCCCAGATAAAAGTACATTTTAAAAATCTATTCATTATGAATAAACCTGTGAGGAAAAAAAAACCAGACAGTGCTGCCTGCATAACTCCAAAATGTTTTCTTCAGCTCCCTATGATTGCACAAAACGTGCAGAAATGTTTTACTAAACTCACTCTTTTTTACTTATTTCTTGCCCCTTATTTTCCAGTGGTGACAAAAAAGATACTGAGGTAACAATGCTGTGAAGTTCTTCGATGATAAACATAAGGAAAGTAAACATATGATTGCATAAGATGCAATTACATAAAGTGAAGACTGTCCAATTAAGTGAAAGCAAAACACACAGAGACAGCACGGAGCATCCCAAGTTCCTAAGAGTTTGGGCAAATTCAAATCCAGTGACACAGTTCCAATTCAAAAAACTAACAGGGAAAATAGTTACATTTCAGATTTTCAGGTGTTCCATGTGTAAGTTATGGAACATGCTTTTATCTACAACGTTCAGCATAAGCAGGATGTGTTCTTAGGAGTAACTATTTTGAAACAACCTTAGTCATTTTGACATAGCAAAAGTAAAAGGCTGCATCAAATTTCCACGCATCTATTTTAGTGTGCTTCAAACCCCAACACTGAAAATCCAGTAACTTCCCACACCATGAAAATTTAACAACTAAAAACCCTAACAACCCCAAAAAGCAAGTCTCCCAGGAAGTTGTATAATGTGCCTGCTGCAAAATACATTGAAACAAAGTACTAGAAAACTTCATTTTTTTTACTGACACTGAGCTCTGCAACTGTTTTGTTAAATATTTGAAAGTGTATGAAGTGCAGCACAGAAGAACCAGAGCAGCTCTGCCTGAGCTGCACGTGGACTTGGGGCTTGTGGAGCAGATCAGGCCTCAGTGTTTCCAGCTTTCCTGGGAATCCTGAGTTCTTAACTCAGCCTTTCTCCTTCCAGTTTTCTCTCATTTAAAGAAAAAAATACTTTTTCTCAGCTTTGCATTGTACTTATAGTTTTTTTTGTGAATAACGCAGTGCTGTTATTACAGTCTCATTTCAGAAATCCAAAAGAACTAACAATATTCACTAAGATCTTTTTCAGCAAATGTTCTTATGATAACTATCTTTTGGTTATTGAAGAGTTATTACAGCTGTACATTTTCATATTTTTCTCAAATGGTCTTAACCAGCAACACAAAATACATGAAGCTATGCCAATCACTGTTATGCAATTAAATTAAAATTCATGAAACCAACTAGTTTAATTTTTCCACAGTAATGCCACATTAAACCAAATTTAGCTAAAATATTTATTTTAAGTTAAAGCAGGCATTACACATAATTTTCTGAAGCTACTGTGCTAAGTGTCCCACTACAGATTTTTATCTATATTTAAAAAAAATTAAATAAAAAGCAAGCAAGATACGAGCAAGGCATCATTTGTTATTACAGACTTAAGGAAGAAATTTACTTCAGGCACCCACTGCCTTGCAACATTTTTTAATTAATGTGAGCATTTATATTACATATATATTTATATGTATTACATTTCTATTACATACATATTGACTGTACTGTCAAAACAGAATAAAAATGTCTTGTCTAAAGACAAGAAGAGAGTAGTGAAATCACAGTGATTAAGGAGGCAGAGGTAAATCCCCCGGCAAGCTGGGAAGGTGCCGTTCAAGGCTAAATGTGAGGTCTCCTGGGACTACATCAAACCTCAGAAGGAAATCCTGCACACCTCTGCCTGCTCCATTAGCTCACCCACCACTCCTGGGAGGCTACGAGGGTGCAGCTGGGAGAGATAATTATTTTCTGGTGCCTTAAATAAAAAGAGAAGCGAACACAATGACTTATTAAATGGCCCTGTGGAGAATACATCAGCAACAGGTACTCAGAGAGAAGGTCACAGGCTTTTCTGCACTCTTGTAATAGCAAGCCACCTTAAAACAAAACATCTCATTAAGATATTCCACTACTACATTTCTCAAAAAGCGGACAATTTTGCCTCTTAGCTGTCAAAACCACACCTCGGTGTATTGCTGTTTCTGAGTAAGCAAGGTCAGCAGTAAACAAGTCATTTTAATTAACTGCATGTTTACAGTTGTAGAAATAACTATTAAAAATGCAGCTCATTTCCACTGTATCCTAAATAAATGCATTTGCTATTAACTCAAGGTTCAACTGTCCAAGTAAAATGCAGGGTATATTATTTTTGACATCAGGATTCAAGTTATATTTAAAAAAAAAAAAAAACCTCCTCAGTGGAATTTCCTTCATTTCAACTTGAGAGCTTTGAATGACAAGGATCAAGCTGAACAATTTCTGCACCTGAGCCCTTCACCAGAGATGGGACCTGGGCAACCCTAATATACAAACACATGATATATCTAAAAATAAAGAGAGAGAGAGAGATTTGCCTGCTGGATTATACTTCAAAGCATCAGCTCTGCCTGCCTTGATCTAGGAGATGCTCAGGAAGGATGCTCAGGAAACTGGAACAAGAGCAGTGTTTTCACTTCCAAAAAAATGCCTCAGAACCCCAAAACCTGTTACCCCAACCCAGGAGAACAACACAGGAGCTCATCAACCTCAGAAACAGGGAGCCCACACTCAGATCTAGATATTTATTCATACCACATGTTATCTTACGGGACAAAACCACAAGGTTTTAACAAAATGAAACTGAACAAATGGAATGACTGGCAACAGGTAAAATGTAGCTATGGCATGAAATAAGAGGAAATCTTCAGAAATTGCAATGATGTGAAGGTACAGTTTTAATACCAGAAAGGTAACTTCCATGAGCTTAAGATGATAAGCAGAATTCTGTTCATCTATAAAGTAACTTCAAAGTCCCTCTGGACAAATTAGTAAAAACATTTTTAACTGGGAAAAATCAGTGTACTGCTCAGTTAGCCCCTTCAAAATCTATGGGAAATAAGAAATACAATAAGATACTACAGAGGAAAATTCTTCACATAGAACTAATTCTGTAGCTAATTCTGGCTAGAGAAAAGGTAACCACTCTGCACAGCTAATTATTGAGAAGAGTTGGTGAAAATCTGAAAAAACACACTGCATTTTTTTTCAGAAAGGACACTGAAGTGTGGGATAGAGATATATATTTAATATTCTCCATAGAGAGCCATATTTTTAAGTTATCTGAAGGTTTTTTACAGTAGTTAATATATTTTGTTATTTATTAAATAAGTTAAATAGAATACGATACATTGGCTTATATCAGTAGATGTTTGCTTAAGATAAGAAAATGGAGAAAAACACAACACTTCCACTTTAACTCATGAATGTGCAGAGTAAAAGTTTCTGGAAAATGTTTATGCAAGTTACATATGACTTCCATCAACTTGAAAGAAATGGGAGCTGAGAAAAAAAATTAGAAAAAAATATTACGAGTGAATTGAGGAAGAGCAAGACTTTTTTTAGGTTTTTTCTGTGCCTCACTTTGTCTCAGATACTGTTGTCCAACCAAAACTGAAGAAGGGTTGGGCTTTTTGTTGCAGAAATTTATTTCCAGAAATGAAAATCAGAGGCTGAGTAGAAGAGAGACCAAAATCAGTGCTCCAGTGAGGGAAAGCAGGAAGAGTTCATGTAGATCTACACCAGCTTTGTCCAGGTAGCAGGAAAAGCAGAAAAAGGAAGATAAAGGGCAGGACAACACAGGAATATTTAGGAGTCAGCGTTGCAGGAAACATCAGAGCCATGGACTAGAATAAGGACTGGAGGAAACAGGAGATCCTGGAAGGCTCCAGGTCCCCTAGAGGAGCTGCAGATGCTGCAGGGGACTGGCAGGGACTTGCAGAAAAGATCTGTGAGACAGAACAAGTCACAGAAACCTGACTCCATCAGCTCAGCTACCCACTGGACAGTTTATTTTCTGGTTTGGGAAAGTAAAAGGAAATGTGGAAATTTTGTAAAACGGCATTCATTTTCATTTGTTTGATTTCACCAAAACTAATGGGTAAAATCCCACATCTACCATCAAAAGTCAAAATCCTCCCAGATCCATTCACAATGTTTTCCACATAGTTAAGTCTTAAGCTCTCTTCTGTCTCTCTCTTTGGCTTCTCAGATTACATCACTCATGCTTATTCTGCTATTCATAGTTATTGCTCTCCAAGCTCTCTACAACTCTAACTATAAAGCTTCCTACGAGGTTGATAGCTGCATACTTAAAAAGCTTTTGTGAAATTTAAACCTCAAAACAAATAAAACTACTGCCATATTTTTGGCCAGTCCCTTAACATGCCAAGTCATGTCTGCAACATATGCAAATTTAGCTTAAGGGATGAGTTTACTACTTGGGGTTTTTTGTTGGTGGTTTGGTTTTTCCCCCCCCCCCTAAATCAGAAAACTGAAATATTTAACTAAAACACAAATGTCAAGTTGCAAGGCCAGGAACAGTAATGCAGAGGACAGAGAGCTCTCATCATGTAACAACGCAGAACTGGAAGTTTAAATATTGCTTTTCTAGGAGAATTCAACATTTCCCAACCAGTAAATGCGAGTTTTGTTATGAGCAACACCACATTTCCCGTGAAATTATCAAAATAAAAAAATTTTTACGTTCAATTCCCCCTTCCTTTTTTTTACCTAAGTAACAGCTTCTTGAAAAAGCAAACACACAAAACAGGCATTTGAAAATAAAGCAGAATGTAAAAGTGGAAGTCAATGCTTTCTTTCAATACTGTGCTGTCAGCCCTCCACTGATGGTTAGTCTGAGCCTACCACGAGCATCTAAAACCAGATAAAACCAACCAGCTTTTTAAACTTTTGATTCCTTCATACACTGCTTTTCTGTAATATTATCAGGAACCCAAATAACATCATTTTTCACCCTGAAAAAAAATGCACTTCACTTGCACGTGGAAATATTTTAGTGGCTTGACTTCAGAAAGCCTCTGAGCAGGTAAAGGAGTTACTCCACTGACCATTAGAATATTCAACACCACGGTGTGTTAACAGTCTTTCCCAAATAAGGCCCAGTGTAGGCATTTATAAACGTCAGAATTTTCTGAAAAGTCACCTTACAATATTAAAAAAGAAAATCACACTTGAGTAGGAGATCTAAATACAAACCATGTGCAATGATCCTAATGGACAATGTTTTGTCTATTAGGGCAAGACCTCACAATGAACTTGAAAAAAAACCCCAAAACTTGAAAGTTTTTTCCTTTATTATTTTAATGTTAACAAAATATTAATACTGCTTCACTGAGTTCATATTTTCACAGAACAGAATCTTCTCCTTCATAGAAATAAAAGTATTTCCACAGCCAAGATAATTTCAAGCACATAAACATTACATTAAACATCCTAACAGTTAAGGAATTTCTTTCTTGCTTAAGTGGTATAACATCACTAGATATTACCTCCCATTTTTTCCAGGTTGATGGAAGTTTTATTTAACATGCATAAACATTTTGCATAAACTTTTACAAGCTGTATGGAGTAGTCAGTTCTTATTCATAGTATTTATTTGCTGCTAGCAAATATTTTTGTCTTTTGACAAAACTCAATTACACAACTGTGCCAGTTCTTAGGACAAGACCTAAAATTGACTGAAATACAAATCCTGTTCCCCTCTTCAACCACACCTTCTCTTTATGTTCTATGGCTCAAATTTTGATCAAAAGCCATAACTAGTTGTTCAGCTGAAATGGAAGTTTTCATAGTCTTGAGCAGACATGTACACACAAATTTTCCAGCACAGTGACACCTCATCTGTGCCCTGGAACAGGAGATGAGAAAAAAGAAACGCTCTCTGCCTCAAATGTGCAGAAACCTCTAATACACACTGTGATACAAAGAAATAAAGAAGGGAGGAGGGAAATCACACATCCCAAACCTCCCCCCCACTCCAATTTTCAGTGTTACTCAAATACCAGGAAAAAATTACTTTTGCTGCCAGTCAAATAAAACACATTAAGGTCTGTTTGTTTCTTGGCAAGGAACTGATGGGACCATTCTAGAAATAGGGGATTGGTCCACCAATGTAAATAAACTGTAAAAATGGAGCCGTAGTGTTTGTGCACACAAACTATTATGAGCCATTAGGTGGGAATTCATTATTTTAGAAAACTCAGTTATAAATATCATACTTTTTCCTCACTCATAACCTTAACTTCCCTTCCCTAAAATCACATGCATAGAGAGACCAGAAAAAAAATAAGACACATTAGACAACAGAAGAGTAAAGTTACCAAAAGCAAAGTCTTCTTAGTCACAAGAGAGACTAACATTGATCAAAGTGTCCGTATAATATAATTTGCTGGTTTGTGTGAAATAATGATGGTAATACAGTTCAACGTGTATGAAGAAAAGATTAGATACCATCAATTACTACTTTTCTTTCCTCACATATTACTAAATCTAGGTGAGGAAATAGAAAATGTTTGAAACCTGTAAGAAGGTGACTTGGCTTTTTAACTTTCCCACCAAGAGAAAGTAATTTTTAAAAGCACAAGAGAAATGCAAATATCATCTAAGTCTTGGAAATACAGTTCTTCATCTCTGCTTCTGCCTTCACCATCAACAGATTTGATAAATATACAAATTCCCATTCAACACTTCAACATACTCATTTAAGAAAGTGTCAACATTATACAACATTGTTTGGGAAATCGAGGCTGAGAAGCATTACCTGAAATTCCCTATAACCTCAAGACTTCCTGACTGCTAAATATTATCCAAACTTACTAATCACAAAGGCACATTCCCCATATTTGTCAATCTTTGTAGTGGATTTCGTAAGTCACATTTCAACCATTTATTTCTATTTAAGTATTTCTGCTTGTCCCAGTTTTTCCCATGACACTTCAGAATTGTCCATCGGCTGTGCCAATTCCCGCTTTCTAAAGTCGTGCACGACAATGACCCTCTCCTTAGAGTCTGTCAGCCAAAGCCACAGCGATCACTGAGGGGAAAGATGACTTAAAAAAAGTGAAAGTAAGTGAAAGGCCATCACAGAAGCAGAGAAGCCCTGCCTCGAGATACCAACTCTTTTCTGTGTTTTTTTCCTCTTCAGCCTGAGCGACACATTTAATTCTTCCAGCTATATTCCTTACTACTCCTCTCCTCCCTTTCCCGTTTTTAGTCCTTTCCTGTTCATAAAGACTGCCACCTGAGCAGCCAAAAAGAGAGGGTTTTCACTCCCCTTTATCAGTGGACCCTCACAAAACACCGTATGCAATAGCAGAGACTACTCCTCTGGAACAGCCTCATGAAAAGACAGTTTAGAGGAGGGAGGAAAGGAAAGGAAGGGAAGTCACAGGCTTCCTGCTATTAAAAGCCAAATTTAAACCCTTTCCACATCAGAAGGGCCTCTGTTGTTGGCTGTAGTGCTAAGAGTACAAAATTTGGTTGATACAGCGTCTTCATTTGCTTAAAAGGCAGCTCTTCCACGTTAAAGATGAGGAACACTGGAAGAATACAGTGGGGAAGCCACACTCCCCTTGTTTATGGAATTGCTGTAGGAAGAGGTCAGAGGATAGCATGGCCACCTGAAGCCATTCTGCAGGAGCTGGAAGGGGGCTAAGCCCTTCCAGAACACTCCATCCAGAAAAGCCTGTGCTGCAGAGCATGCTTTGCCCCTCCAATATTCTACTCCGCTTCCCACACGCCACCTTCACAACAGGACAGAGAAAAAAGAAAGACATTTCTCTCTCTAACTCAGCTACAGATCATGAAAGGAACACAGAAAAAAAAAACCTACAGCAGTCTTTGTTGTAGTTAACTTGCCTAAAACTTTAACCACCTTCACATTCAATTTAGCTTTAACTATTCAGCACATTAATTACCTGGAACACTTGATTCCATACAGTTCCTCAAATAATTAATTAGCTAAAGGGATTGAGGATTGGAGTCCCAGAGGAAATGCTTCTAGTTTTGTAGACTACATAGATTTCACCTTGTTCAATGCTACAGCAATTCACCTAAATGCACACAACAACTGTCCCTTCAACTATTTAGGGGCAGAATCCTAAAACCAAATTAAGCAAAATCCCCTCAAACCCACTGGAGTAGGCCAGCATTTCTAGCACTGGGTATCCTGCCTAGTCACCTGAAAGAAGAACATTTGAGTAACACCAAAAAAACAACTTTTGATTCCTTTGTCAGTAGCACACTAGACATTTTTCCCAACAGGTATCCTCTTCCTGCCACAAACAACAACTGGTCACAGGACAACCAAACCAAAGGGAAACAAGTTTTAGACAGGACTTTAAACTGGATTTCTCTCAGTACACCAATAAGCTGCTCCAACAGGAATAATTCAAAACTACGGTTACGTCCACAACACCAATATCAAAAAAAAGTTTCCTCATCTCCTGCACAGTACAGTTTTCACCAGCACGCTGCTGTTATTCATGGCATCAGCTCTGGTGTTGTAGGCAAGCATATTTATGCTCCAGAAAGACTGATCAGGACATCAAGAGAAGCAAAGCTTTATTTTTTCCTACCCTTCCAAAAAAACTCCGTGCTATCTCTCTCGTTAGCTGAATCCCACATCATTTTTCCACAAGGTAAGCAGGATAAAAAGGGAATGAATCCAGCAAAATGGGTAACACTGAAAGCAGGCCAACATAGGGAGCAGTCAGTTATTTGGAAGAAAATACAAGTTACTTAAGGACATGTGTGTAACTTGCAAGAATTTCAAAACACTGGAAAACAGCCTTCTCCCCCCTGTAAAGTGTATGTTATGATCCACTGATTGTTTTTGGCAATAGAAACCTAAAATGATGCGTTATAACTTACTTCTTGCACATTTTAGAATACTGGAAAACAGCCTTTTCCCCCCTGTAAAGTGCATGTTATGATCTACTGATTGCTTTTGGCAATAGAACCCTAAAATGATGTATTATAACTTAATTCTTGTACATTTTAAATACACCGCCTCTTGATTTGATTTTTTTATGCACCTCAGTGTTCCAATACGTAGAACCCACAAAAGGACAAGCAGGAAGGACTCACTGCAAGACCGAATGCCATGGGTGGGTGGACAATCCACGGTTCCTGAGCTGCAGGGACCTTCCCTGCAATTCCCGCATGGCTCCCGCACTGGGATACGCTCCGTGATTGGCAGCAGGGCTGTGCTGGCACAGGGCTGCTCCGTAATCCAAATCCCTTGCTATGAGAAGGCAGAAGCCAGCAGAGCCTCCTGAGGCCAAATTTGCCATGTTGCCCTGGATTCCAGCTGCACACTCAGCTCTGCCCAAACCCACCACGCAGAGCGGGACGCTCGAGGAACGCGCCGCTGCTGCGAACCCCAGCGTGTCCCAGCCCCTCTCCAGCTCCGCAGGCTTTGTCTGAGGGGTCTCTGGGCTCCCAGATTCACACAAATTTGGGCTTGCAGCTTGTAGGGTCGAGAAGGTTATCTACCCACCTAATACAGCATTCATTGCCCAGCATCATTATCTCTTTAAGAGCATCAGTATGCTTAGAGAACTTCGATCTGTGTTGGATAAATGGATTGATGTTCTCAAACACACCAGGGATCCCCCACTTGCACTTTCACTTACTTCTTACTCAGCACCCTATGTTGGGAGCTGCTACATCCGAGTCAACTCGTGCAAATCTTCTAAGTCACACAGGTCTTTTAGGAGGTCTTTAGTAACAAGAGCAGCCAAGATGACGGAGACAACTCAGCAGTAACAGGATGCAGGACTAAGCACTTACGGAAAAGTTATTTGGAAAAAAGAAAATATTCCCTAGAAAGAGGGGCTTAAAACCTGTACCACAGAATGCAATTTATTATGAATCAGTCTGAACTTTCATTCAAAAGATGGTGTACCTTATCCTGAACCAGCATTAGGTGATTAGGAAGAAGTACTGTCCAGGCTCCTCGGCTAAACTTTTAGCTCAGACATTCTTACTTAGTAATTAACTACTGGAAGACTAGGGAAAGCTTTACCTTCCCAAAAAGGTAGGATTAACAAAATAGATGATACCACTAAAAGCTAGAGGACGACAATACAAACTGCTATGCTTGACAACAAGCAAGACAAAACCAGAAATATAATATATATAAAAAAAAGTAAAATTAAACATAGAGAATAAACTTTGAAATTTCAATACTTTCATTCCATTAGAATTAATTTAGCAGGTTTAGGGATATACACACACAGATGCTTGCAGGCATAAACTAACATGCAGAAGAATCTCTTCTTACTCTCTAGCAAGGTTAGACAAAAAGTTAGCAAACACAAATCCTCCTCAGATGAAAAAAACAGATGATCCATCTTTCCTATCTTAATGCCATTCTCCTCCTCTCAACTATCAAATAACAGAACAGATACTGAGTGTAAAAAATAAAAGCTTTTAGAAAATAATTTAACACAATTATCTGGACAAGCAAATGCAACAGAATCCCCAAAATTCATACTACAGTTTCGTTTTGTGAGGAGACGGAAACTAAAGCCTTACTTATTCTAAATAAAGAAGATTGCACTTATTTTGTACACTGACACAAGGCCTCTTTTCAGCAATATGAATCCATGTGCTATAGCTGAGGTAAATCAGTGTCAGCCATGTTGTGAAAGAAACTGCAGTTAACGAACACACAAAACTTAAGCTATGCCTTGATATAAGTAATTTTGTACTGCTGGATCTCACTCAAGATTGGTGCCTGACTTCTTCAACTGCATGTCTTTAATCTAATTTAAAAATGCACATCCAAGTTCTAGGGACGGTGAAACAGCAGCAAGAAGAAAACATCCCAAGCTACAAAAGAGCAGCCCTGACTCTGTGCAGTGCACAGGCGGAAGGTACGCTGTGAAGTGAAAAAGCAAATGCACTTACTCAGCATTAAATCCATTCACGTGCAAGATCCTCATCTGTTTGACTATTGTGCTTTTACCGGATTCACCAGCACCTAGAAAATGAAAGTAAATCAATTTCAGAAGGAAGCATGAGTGATTAAGGGACACACCATAATTTATTTCTTCGGGGTAAAATCGAGAAAGTTGGTTTTCTCAGTGCAAGAGTGAAAAGTGAAAGAAATAATTGCCACTGGAAACTTCAGTTGTAGCTAAAAATAAATGCCCAGCTCAAGTCATGTGTCAGATCTGAATCTTGGATCATTTCACTGTCCGTTTTTCCAGTGTCAACGTTAAAAGCAGATTGCAGTATTTGGAAAGAAAAAGGACAACTTCAACATTTTATAGAGAAGAAAACAGGGTACGTCACAGCCTGGTTGCCTTGTCATTACTATCTGACAGAGGGAAAGGCTGACTGAAGTCCCTATTAAACCAAAGCGTTTTTCTTAGATCCTTAAATTATTTTAAGTTTGGCTGCAGTTTATCATCACCCAGTCAAAGACCGTATCTTAAATCACAAGAAGTAAAATATGTGGATACTCACATCTGAAAAAGGAAGGCATCCCTTTAAGCCTCCACCCACAGTGCTACAAAAACCTCCTTCTCCTATTTGTGTCTTGTAAGCAACCTCCCACCCTCTCTACACATTCCAAAATCAACCCTATAGCACAACGAGACGCAAAGACCACTTTCTGTGGTTGCCTGCTCCAATGAGCCCCCCCCCGCAGCTCTGCCCTGCTTCCCCCTTATACCTGCAGTACATAAACCCCCACTCCACTTTACTCCAGTTTCCATAAGTGGATGGATGCTATTTCTGCTGAGCTGCTCGGATGCCAGTGCACAGGGCAGCCCATCTGCCTATAGTACCCGTTTTTCCATGCACGCTGAACAACTCCAACAGCAGCATTTAATTGAGCTGCTCCACGCTGCCAGATCAGCAGCTTCCTATATAAAGCAAACACATTTTTGCAAGAGTAGTAGCACAACCTGGCAAAATTCAGAAAGATTTCCCCTTAGCATCTCCTGGCTACTCGTTTACTCCTCTCATTAGCCTGTGTCTCAACAACAGGAACCACACATCTGTGGCAGAACGGGCAGGGAGGCACAGTTTGTATTTATAGGATGTCAGGCCTCTGCTAGCACACACTGACAGCACAAGCCTCCATTTTGAGCCTCGTGTTCAAAACTGTATTTTAGCAGTTCTATTTCAAAGTTCATTTTCTGACGAACACGTTTCCCCCTCTGCTTTCTCCCTTCCTTTCCTTCTCCCCTGTGAATTCCCAACAGTCCTGCTCTGCTCTCCATAAAACCTGCTTGCGTGTTTTGCCACTTTAATATCAGAGCCTCGCTCCTTTTTCTTCTCCTTGCTCACTGACGTTTTATAAGCATTTAGAGAGCAGCTTTTATCTACAACTCTTCATGCAAGCACCACTTCTCCCCTAAACTACTATTCTGTAACATACAACCCCTGTCTCTTCAGACGGACTGCATGAGGCAACAAACACAGGTGGCAAAACTCATCAAGAATTAGTCTGGGGTTAAGATAGAAAGACTGGGTCCTCTTTGCAACCAAGAACTATTCCGGAACAGCAGTATTTGCTACAGTCATATTTCCATTTAAAAATAATTAACAACTAAATTTCAGCTGTAACTCTAGATCACATCTGATATTTATAAGCACTGGGAGCCAAAATCTTTACTTCACTTAGGCCAAGAACGGGGCTGGATAATTGTTGCATTTGCTATAAACACATACGGTTTGGTATTGACACACCTGGGTTCTCTGGATCAGATACAACACCAGGGAACCAAAATGAAGTATTACATCTACATAAGTCTATTTCTGTATTTGGCTGCTCATTAAGGCCATATTCTTACCAACAGTTACACACACATTTAACTTCACCACCAAGGAGAGTTCCATTAATTTCAGTGAGACTGCTCGTGGCAGCGGGACAAGCACGTGTACGGTGGTGGGGCCTACAAGGAGCAGCATAAACTCGCTAGAATATTCAGCAGCTCTTTGTTGCTACTTGAATATGATTTGAAAAGATTATGAATACTTTCAAAGTGCCCGGCTTTCTATTTCACGTGTCTTATAAAGGAAGCATAACATAATAATAGGGACGGGAACTGTTATACTTATTTTTTACCAGTGAGTCTGTGTTACAGACTATCCACAATCCATGACAGAAACTGTAACAGCTGAAGTACCACTTGAAAACACACACACACACACACACAGATGACCTTACTGCCATCCCTAAACATACACACACAAATTTTTATTTACAAATATCTAAACTATTTTTCAGCCACCAAAACTAAAAAAGAAACAAACAAACAAAAAAATCAAAAACCAAAACAAAAGAAAAACAACAAACAACAAACAAACAACAACACAAAAAAAAAAAAAACACAGAAAGAAAATCTAGGCAAGCCCATCATATTTCTGTTTGCTGAAATTTTGCCTCTTACGAAAGTAGCCCGTCTGATGACAAATGGTTCCTATGTATCTACGTAATGTTCAGCCTGAAATCTGGAAGTCTAAGACATTCCCCAAGAGCTGAAGTCCAAATTATCCTGTTAAAAGACTTCTGGTGGAGCCCTGGCAGGCTCCTCAGTGCTGCAGGTGCTGCTGTAGCCCCAGTATCTCTCCATTTATGTTAAGTCTCTTTCTTCGAATGACCATTTGAAAGATGTTCCTGGTGAAAGTACACTTCCAAATTCACAGCCTTCAAAAAAAAAAAAAATCTTTCTTTTTCCCCTTCAACGAAGGTTTTTTCACCCCAGAACTGAGTCAGCTCGGCAAGGCCTACCCTGTGCTCCACACTACAGCCCTGCAGAACGTGCACAGGCGGTCCCTCGGCGTGACCAAAACAACCCACGGCTCGTAACTGCATCCGAGCTTAAAAAACACTACTCCCAAATACGCTGAAATAACGAGCCTGACAAAACATTTCCTTGCTCCCCCCTACAACGATTTTTGGACCTTTCCCTTCCTTGGGAAGCCACAACCTGCGTTTCTAAATATATCTCGTGGAAAAAAAAAAAAAGACAAAAAAAACAAAACACCACAGGCAGGTAACCGGGAGGAGCGGCTGGAATCGCACCTGGAGCCGGGCTGTGCCGGCGCTCCAAGCGCGGTACCTCAATTCCTGGTGCGACAGCGCGGGGGGACGAGCCCTGCGGGGCCGGGGCTGTGCCCGCCCGGCCCTGCGCCGCTGCCCGGCCCCAGCGCGGCCGCGCTTCCCTCCGGGACAGACATCCTCCCTCCGTTTCCCCCAAACGATTCCCCGACTTCCTCCCTTCCTCTTCCTCCTCCTCTCCCCGGCCTGGCCGCACGTCCCTCGGCACCCCGAGCCGCGGCGAAAAGGGGAGCGGTGTCCGGCCCTGCCGCGCTCCGCTCGCCCGCGGCCGCTGTCACTGCCCTGCCCTGTTTATCTCCCGGGCTCCCCGCGGGCCCCTCGCCGCGGCATCCCCGGCCCCCTGCCCGCGCCCGCCCGAGGCCCCGCTGCCCGCCCCGCCGGGGCCGCCGCTCCCGTACCTGCCCCGGCCCCTCCCGCGGCGCCCCGGGTGGTGTCCGAGCCCTCCCCGCCGCTCCCCCGGCGACCCCGGCCCCGCCGCCCCGGGCGCTGTAGCGGATCCCCGCGGCCCCGGGTGGGCCCCACCTCTGCCCCGGCCTCCCCGTGCCCGGGCTGGGGCCGCCGCCCCGGCGGGGAGGGCACGGCCCCCGGCCCCGCTGCCCGCGGCCCCTTACCCAGCAAGAGGAGCCGGTGCGTGGCCCTATAGACCTGCTTGTCCTTCTGCAGCTGCTTCTCGATCTTCTTGTTGGCCTCCCGCTGCGCCTTCTCCTCGTTGCGCTGATCCTCCGTCTTGCTGTTCCCTAAACAGCCCATCTTGGGGAGGGGAAGGCAGGGACGCGGGGCGAGGGGACGGGAGGCGGCCGGGGCTGCCGGGGGGAGGGAGGGAGGGAGGGAGGCACTCCCGGGCTCCCTTCTTCTTCCTCCTCCTCCTCCTCCTCCTCCCCCCCTACTCGCTGCTGTGGCGGCCGCTGCCCAGAGCCAGAGACATGGAGAGCGCCGAGCCCGGAGCCAGCCGAGGGGGGGCCGATAGCGATGACTTTGCTGCCGCTCCGCCGGGCCTCCTCCCCGGCAGCTGCAGCTGCCTCTCCTCCCCCGCCCCCCGCCGATCCCCTCGGCGCACCTTTCCCGGGGGGTGCGGAGCGATCCGCGGGGATCTCCGCGCCCCGGCCGGGCCGCCGGCTCCTCTAGAGGCAGCACAAATGCCCCCCCCCGCGCCGCACGCACAGGAACAAATCCAGCTTCAGTGCCACCCCCAAAAAAAATAATAATCCTCTTTAGATCCAAAGGCACGGGCTCCAGGCGCGGAAACCTCCCCAAATCCTCGGCGGGGAGGATCGGGAAACGTCTCTTCCTCGCCTCTCCCCCCGCGCCGCGGGGTTCACGCAGCCCCGGTCCCTTCCCTCGCCGGCCGCCGCAGCTCCTCGCCCTCCGGCCGCGGGTCCTTCCTCCCGCACCGGGGCGGGGGGGTCCAATCCAAACCCCCTCCCTTTTTTTTTTCCTCCTTTTTTTTTTTTCCCCCTCTCTCTTCCTTGCTGCTG
>JAWWES010000051.1:10747565-10768491 GCA_035583135.1 Lophotriccus pileatus
ATTTCATTCCCCTTTTTTTTTTTTTTTCCACCTTTTTTTTTTTTTTTTTTCCCCTTCCCCTATTGAGCGGCTCCGCGGCGGCGGAGCGCGGGGTGGGGCGAGCGGGCCCACACTGCACGCCGGGAGCGAGCGGGGCCGCTCACATGATGCCCGCGTCACCCCGCGCCGCCGCCGGCGCCCTCTTCGAACCGGCCCCGCGGCCGCCCCGCAACCCCCGGCGGGACCCGCCGCCCCCCGCGCCCTGCGGGATCAAACAGCCCCTGAAACGCCCCGAGCTGGGCTTGGAGTGAGCAGAGTTGTGAATAAAACGTTAAGGGAGTCGCGCCCCCGCGGCGCTTTTGTGGTACACTTGCAAATAATTAATGGAGGAGTTGTGGGGACCGAACGGTTTGGTCTGTGGCGGGGTTTTGGGTAAATGCGCTTCCCGGGCGCGGGGCAGCTCCCTCGCACCCCGCGATCTGCCCGGCTTGTGGAGCCCCTGCGGAGCCCGGTGAGGGGCTGCCCATCCCTGCCTGACCCTGCGCATCCCTGTCCATCCCCACCCGTCCCAGCCTTGTCCATCCTCGCCTGTCCCTGTCCATCTCTTTCCAGTCCATCCCATCCCTGCCTGTCCCAGCCCCATCCATCCCTGCACATCCATCCCATCCCTGCCTGTCCCAGCCCGATCCATCCCTGCACATCCATTCCATCCCTGCCTGTCCCAGCCCAATCCATCCCTGCACATCCATCCCATCCCGTCCCAGCCTTTTCCATCCCTGCCTGTCCCTGTCCATCCCTCCCTGGCCCAGCCCTATCCATCTTTGCTTTCCCTGTCCATTCATCCCTGCCTGTCCCTGTCCATCTCTGTCCATCCCATTTGGGAAGGGAGCCTCATGGTACCAGGGCATGCTGCGTGCAGCAGTGGAGTACAACTGGATGCACACACTTGCTCCTCTGCATGGTTTTACCAGCTGTCAATCTCCATTTTCTTTTCTAAAATATGTTTTGGAAACCTCGTTACCAAAATTATACAACTTATCAGCTACGTCTGGAAAACAAAGGTTGGTGCTTTGCTCTTGGTATAAGTCAGTTCCCTAAAATACACAGGCATTTTTTTCTCTGTAACCCTCCCTCTGAGATTAGTGAAATGTCCTTTACTATACAAATATTATTTAACCTCTTTTGCAAAATTCAATTATCTACAACACTGTTCCCACGAACACACCTTCTTACATCATCCAGTTACTATATTTAGAAACACCTACAGTAAAATAATTATGTGAATAGAACAAACAACTAGGAGGTCACAGTTAATGTCATCAAATCCACCTGTGGAGCTGCCCTTGATGAAGGAGGGGTGGACTTCAGGAGAAATAAGGAATATCACAACCACATCTTGGTCTTTGAGGATTTATTGGCACTTTCAGTCTATTTTTAAATGCCAGAACTTTAGGGCACACAGAGCCTGAAAGTTCTGGCGTCACTGGAAAGACTCTTACCAATGTCTCCAGGTGTTGTTTTAGGCTGAGGCAGTTTTAGAAAGTCTCAGAGAGACTTGGCTCAGCAATGCCCAGATTCATCTGAAGCAAGGATCATAATATTTCCTTGTATCTTTTATAGGTCTTTTATTTATTTGTATAGTTTCCCTGTAATATGCAATAATCAAACATATTTTAACTATGGAGTTTACAAGGCATAAAGGAGTCAATAAAGCAGAATTCAGACTGAAAATTATAAAACCCCATAGGTTTTTTAATGGTTTCAGGCATGAAGAGAATGCAGAAATGCCAGTATCTGCCACCTCACACGGCAGGGAAAATCTGCCCCAACCTCCAGGCTTTGCCTCCCTCTGAGTCCCAGCTGGGGGAAGGGAGCCCAAACGTGAATACACACAAACAAGATAAAAATCATTGCTGGAGATATACAAAAGGCTAAAGTCTGGGTTAGTGACTTCAGAGTAGAGAAATGGGAGTACTAAATAAGCATCCACGGACAAGGGAGTCATGGCTGTGTAAATGCTGTTGTCTAGCAGTGCACACCCATCCCTTCCCAAACACAACCCGGGACGGGCTCTGCGAGGTTAAACTCCCAACAGGAATCACTGCCCTCCTGCTGCACATACCCTGTCCTCTGTCTCTGGGCTGAACAAAGCATGAGGTAGCTGAAAAGGAAAAACACACTCAGCTAATTCACAAAGCTCCCAGTTACTTACAACAGAATTAAGAATTAGCTCCTTGTACTACAAGTGTTATTAAAGTGTGAAAGTGTCAAAAGCTAGAGAAAACAAAAAGAGAACTCCCAAATTGTGAAACCTATCAGCAATTACAGACTTTTTTTGTCTTTCTGAAATATGACAGGACAAAAGACTTAAGGCACCACCCGTACTTCACAAACCCACTGAACTGCCAGGAGTTTTTTCAGTGCTGTCCTGATTAGGAGCACATCGTTTGGAGAGTGAGCATACCAACACATTAGCTGTTCTCACTCTTTTTTATTTGTTTAAATAACATAATGCTGCTAATGTGTCTTTAGAGTAAATTGTGTTTCTTATTGAAACTAGTTCCATTAGCTTCCATCTTGTAAAAATGAACTTCAGTTTCCAAGAACTTCACTTTCACAAGACTCCTTTTATCAGAAGGGTAAGCGCAGGCAAAATCTGACCTTAACTCACCATAAAATTAAAACTCACTTCTGAAGAACCTACAGTCTTAGGAACAAATAATTCAAAGATAAAATATGTATGGGCATAGTGCCCTTGTGATAAAAGTCTAACTAAGGCTTGAAAATTGGGTATTAAAGGACACTGCTTTGTACACAGATCAGATGCCCATCTTACCCCCACAGCTCTCCTCCTAACCCTCCAGGTGACACCCTTACTGCAAACAATTCACATTCGTTGGTGAGCTGAAGGCGCTGAGTGCTTTGGACCCTCCAGAAAGGAAGAAATGGTTAATTAGTTTTCAGTGGGACAGTTGTGCAGCTCCTAATGGGCTCTCGCTGTCCACAGTGAGCACGACCTCGTAAACTTTTGGCTGTGGACCGTGGGGGTGGAGTTGTGACCAAACCAATGTGCTCACTTGGAGGAGAAGACTCAGACGACATCTCGCTCAAGCATCCCTTAGCAACTGGACTGAAACGGCACTGCAGCTTCTGAGGAGGTGTCAGACTTCCTTGCCACTGAAATAGCCCGTATTCCAGCTCCTGCCAGAGCTGAGGAGACATGGCAGAGAGGACAAAATCTGTAGCTCAAAAAGTAAAAGCAATAGCAGTGATGTAATTGTACAATTTCCTTTGTTTCTGTTTGTAGGAAATAGCCTGTTTTCAGCAGGGACACGGAGCTCAATTAACCTGGAGGACACATCAAGCAAACGGTTCTTACAGCAACACCTTTATCTCCAATTTACTTTAGACTCTTTCCACTTGAAAACCCAGACTGTAAACTTTGCAACATTCCTCTCTATGATTATCAGGATGAACCAAAAGAGAGCTGGAGGCTTTGCGTGTGTGTGAAATGAAAAGCAGCAGAAAAATACTCTCTGATTTAAAGTTGTCAAGGAGTGGATCAGTGAACAATAAACTCTGGGTCACTTCACCACAAATGTGGAAATGCAGCTACACATCTCAGTTATCTCCTCTCCCTAGTCCTCACACCTGTGAGACTGTTCTACTCCCAAGAGTTTGGGTCAGAGCTGCTCATCGTGTCAAGGTGAACTTGCAAGGGGAAGACAGTTTAATCTTTTTTCACTGAGAAGCTGCAACCCTGTAACTCCCCCACAGCTGAATATATGCACCCTGCTTTCTTTTCAAAAATAATAAAAATGTATGCATTTTTCTCGACTCTGTGATTCAGTTGAAATTTATTATATTTATGTACATAAGTAAGAAATTAAGATTTTAGGGGTGCACTTTTTCCTTCCTATTTTACTCAAAAGATTTAAAGTACTGGGAAAATATAAACAGCAAATAAATTTATATTAGAAAGGTGCAGAGGAAGCTCCCCCTGTGCAAAGCACCTTTGAGGATTAAAATCTTATGCAGAAATAAGTAGCTGTGAATTTTTGTTAAGGACCCTACCTTATCCCATGCTTCACTATGCTGTCCTACAAATTCACAGTGCCGTGGCTGAGCAGTTGGAAGTGACTTCCCTCTTTTAAAAGCAGGGATTAACTCTGGAACAGATTGACTCTTTCAGTTAAAGGGCAATTTTTAATAGCACACACTGTATACTTTTGTGTATGGGTACTCTCTGGTTTGAAGTTAGTAAAATTTTCTAGCTTTAAAAATACAGAACTGAGGGTTTTCATCCTGGTATGGTAGTTGAACATCAAACCTATCAATCTCAATGTATTTAATACCCACTAAACTTAGTCTTTTAGTTAGTTATAGATAAGGATTAATTAAGGGTCTGATTTAGACTTGGATCATTGGGGTTTTTTCATCTAAAAAAACCTCTTGCAGTGACTCAGGTCTGCTGCTCCCGTTTTCCTTAGATGGAGCCATCCTCCAGGAGCTATCATCCTGAAAATCCTTTGGACTCTTGGAAGAACAAAACTTGGCGATAAAAAGGGAGACGGTTTCAAAGTCTCCAAATTACCCTTTGACCTGCTGAACAAGGAACCCTTGAGTAATCTCAAACCCGTTTAAAGGAGAAACAAACACATTAAAGCCAAACAATAATCTAAAAAGGAAAACCAAAGCAAACAGATTGGAATTGGAGCAAGAATTCGCTGTGGGGTTTTTTCATCTGTTTCCTTTGTGGGGGCCAGAACAAAAATCAGTTTAAAAAAGCATTCAAAGGTAAACAAGGTAGGAAATGCAGCCATTACCAATCAAACCCTGGGAGGGCAAAGCAGGATCATCACGTGGAAGGACAAGTTTGTCTGTCATACGGGAAGGAATGAGCCCATCCGAGTGCAATGAAACGAGCTTTGTCAGGGAGGAATCAATGCACCACCAATGTATTCAATAAAGAACAAACACAAAACACTTAGCTACAGATACTCCAAAACAAACAGAATGAAAAGGAGATACTTCCCTCTCTGGCAAAGAAGAAGAATTTTTCCGTACAGAAATCCTAAACTTGAGAGGGATTTTTGTTTTGTTTTTAAATAAAAACAACCCCAAAGTCTACTAATAGAATTAACCAAGACTTTCCTCTAAACCAAAGGAAAAAAAAAAACAACCAACTTGCCTCCCTCCTTTCACTTCGATGCTTTTCCTCAGAAACATTAAAAGAGACTTTTAAGGAACCCATGGAATTATGGAAATAACACACTGAGTAGGAGCTTTTCACCTAATAGCTTTTCTTATTTTCTTGCAGGTTTTTTCCTTGATATTCCTTCTCACTCCTCATGCATTCTGCACTGCATTTTATTAAAAAAAAAAAACCAACAAAAAACTCTTATGTAACAGAAGTAACAGCACATCCTAACTCTCCACATAACACATACGGAATGCCGATTAAAAAAAAAAAAGTTGGAACAAGTCTTTTCTCAGATTTAGTTTCAGTATTTGTCAACATTCACTGCCGATCTACCCCTGACTGCAAACTCTTTATAAAGCATTATTCTGCTTTAATCCTTGTTAACATCTGGGTCACAAAGCCCAGGGAGGCAGCAGTAGCAGAGGCTGTGTTTTCTAAATACTGGTTAGAGTTAGTTCCTGCAAAGAAGCACGAATCTCCCAAGCCTTTCTCCTGCCTCGGGGGTCAGCAGAGGAGAGGAGGCTCCTGCCTTCACCTCCCCAGCACACAGGGCAGCCCAGCACCAGCCACAGTTCCCACTGTGGGAGCAAGGACTGACTCTAGCTTAGGCTCAGCCTGACCCAGCCTGACTCCAGGAGCACGGTGAGCCACCCCTCCGTGCCAATATTATTTATTACTGACACTGCATTCTCATTTTATGGTTTATAACAGGAAAGGGAATAAGAGGATTGTTAAAATAGTTCTTGCTAAGTTGTCACACAGGTTTTAATGTGCTGTAAACATTCCTCTCCTCCTTCTTTTACATTTTTTTAAATAGAATGACATTCAGGCTTTCATGCTCAAAATAACTTTACATTTTAGTGCTAGCAAACCACAATACTCTCAATACCAGGAGCTGTTATTAGAGACAATCTGCAAGGAAAAACAAGACTGTGATTTTGCTCCTCTGCCTCTGCAGTGCAAAAGGCCTAAAAGTGTTCACTTTGAAAAAGGGTATTTTCTCCCATCTTTTTCTTTAGATGAAAAAATGTTGAGCCCAGATCCTAAGATTCCATACTGACGCAGTTATAGAATGGGGGTCTTTTGTACCCTGTTTTTCCTGGAAGAATCGGTCTGTCTGGCAAACTAACTGCACCATTGCTTCTTAAGTGCCTTGATGTTAATTTAGAGTGCCCCACATGCCCTAGGGCAGTTGCAGAATTTAGACTCTTTTACAGTGAAATAAGTCTTTCTGGTGTTTTTTTTCTTTTTTTTCATGCCTCTTATATTTTAGAAACGTACATAAACCAATTGATTGTCTCCAAGTCTTTAGGTGCACAATGAAAGGTTTCCCTTGTTGCTCTATCTCAGACAAAGCCAGGAAAGACATCCACAGCTGGGGCTCTGGGAAGCAGGCAGGGGTCAGGGTCTGCACCCAGCTCTAGCCCTAGGCTGGGTCAGAACCTGTGATCCAACACTGGATTTTGCCTCTGTCACATTAAAACTGGCAGAGGTGAAGGATTATCCCCCCGCCTGCAGACTCAGCTGGGGGATGCTCAGCCCTATCTGAACACTCACAAACTGGCAATGGAGATGAGATGAGCGTGGGGATCAAACAGGGGAACAGGATCCAGGAGACCAGATCTACCCCAGATGGCTCAATCCAGCGCAGCCACTGATCTGTGCGTGACCTTGGACGAGCCACTTCCCCTTTCTGTGCCTCTTTGTCCAACTATCTTTTATCTGCCTCTCTCATACAGGTTTGCTGTTTGCTTCCGACATGTCTGCACAGCACTGAGAACCAAGGGCCCCTGATCTCACTGCTGACCTTTAAGCCCTTCTGCTGCACATGTCATTATAAAATAATCATTCAAAAAGGAAGCCTTTTTTTTTTAATAATGTCTTCCTTTTCTTAACACCTCTTTAACTCAGACATTTTCAGCAACGTCTGATGAAAAAAATAGCCTCTATTCAAAATCTTAACACTGTTTTTTCTTAAATGAAAATGCTGAGAAAGCTGCTAGTATTCTGTCAAGTCCTTCTCCCATAAGCCCTCCAGCAAAACCAGGGAAAGCTAGAACCAGCATGCTTGCTACATTCAAAGTACCAGACAAAGATACTTTTTAATTTGTAAATAGTAAAAAAAAAAAAAAAAACAAAAAAAAAAAAAAAGAAAAAAAAGCCTGCACACTTCTCAGTCTTTCTTTGTCCACCACGAAGCACCCAACAGGACAGAAACCCGGTGCCGTGTTCTTTCACAGGTCACCTCCGGGTTTGCTTTATGCTCTGTGGTGTTACAACAACGAATTTGTTTTTCCACTGCTCCCTTGTCTAACTCTGACCCGTCCGCTCCTGAAGCAATCGGCCTTTTACAGCTTCCAACATGCTCTGTAAACAGAGCGAGGGCGCCGGAGCCCCTGGTGCTCCAGTTCCCTCCATCCCAGGCTTGAACCAGCCCTGGAGACTGGACCTGCTTCCCGGGTGTCCCCCCGGTGACAGAGTCCCCAAAATCTCCCTGTGAATGGCTGTACCACAGCCCGTGGTGAGCCCCCTCCCCTCTGCTCAGCGGGGTCACAGCCATGTCAGCGCAAGGTCTCAGAACATCCGAGAATCCAGGGATGCTGCAAGGGCCAGGGGATTCAACGGCGTTGAGCCACCACCTCTGCAGCTCCTCGGCCACCCCATAAACTAGAAGAGTGACTGGTAACCTCAGCCACAGCCCTGGGGTGACAGGGATCCCTGTGTGCCCTCCTGCCTGTCCTGGGGGGTATCTGGAAGATGCCAGATCCCCCGGCCCCGGCAGCCCCGGGCTGCAGGCAGGGCCCTCCTGCGCGGCTGCACTTCACACCCTATATATAAAATACACAGCCCTACAGTCAGCCTGAAAAATTCCTTCTATGAATCGCTGTTACTGAGGGATATATATACTAACTCCATACATGTGAGAGTTAAGGAAGATTTGTCCAAGGAACTACTTCCAGAGGAAGTGCTGGGCAGCCACATTATTTGTTTTATTTAAAATGATTTCAGGCTTGATAATGTCTCTTTATCAAAACTACACATGTGCTGAGCATGCACAGTGCCGTGTGTTGTGAGGCAGACAGGAAGGGGTGGATTTAATTTATTTCTTTATTATGAATATCATGGTGCTGTAAGGAGAATCCTGGCCGACAGCGTGAAATAAAGCCAAACTTTCAGAGGATATTTTGGGGGCTGAAGTTCCTGTGCTGCCTTTTCAAATTTAGTTTTAAATTCTTTATTCCTAATCCTCTGCTCTGTCTGGACCATCTCATGAATGGACATGTATATTATTACAAAGCTGAGAAAGTACCTCATAACATTTGCCATTAATATTCTTTTGAAAGAAAAATGGAGTTTCAGTTTCCTGGTTCTGCTTCCCTGGAGTGAGGAAACTAGAAAGGGAGTTTATAAATTCACAAATCTGGCAGGCAAAAGGGACCGAGGCAATTGTGACACACCAAAAATAGTTCTCCTTCAAAACGATAACCCTGCTTTATTTTGCACACATCGTCTCGGCTATAAGGTTTGTTTACACTTATTTGGTATCATCCCCTCCATGGTGGATCAAAGCACTCCTGTTGTTGGAGACACTCTGTACCCAGCTGAACAACAATGGCCCAAAGCAGAAACAGAACCATCATGACCAGCACAGACCATCTCCACACTTTCAGCCTAGGAATAAGAACAATTAATTCTTCTCCACCCCAAAAGCTGGTTTGGAGGGAAGAAAGGGGTGTAGAGAGAATGGACTCCAGACTCTCCATCGCCCAGTGTGGGCTGTATCAGCCTAATCAGAGGGAAGGCATGAAGAGCTGATGGGTGTAGGGACAGTGACCCAATCTAAGACACACAAGCTCCGAGATCAAACTGTGCAGGAACAACCTGAAGGAATGCTCTTTTTCAGTGACCTGTATATGCTTAGTACTGTCTAAGAGTAAAGTTAAAAAGGCTAAGAAATTCCTTGCCTAAGGATGAATAAAGGATTTCCTGTTCCCAGAGAGTTGAAACTAAGATTATCTTACAAAATTAAGAACATCAAGTGCTGCAGTAGGGCTTACACTAGCCAAGAACATGGACTGCAGGATCTCACTGCCCCAAAGAGTGTCCCCGAGGTGTCTTTATAGAAGCATCAATGCGAAACATGTAAACAGGAGAAAACAACCCACGTGAGAGGTGGCAGAAGGACGTGGATTCACTGGCTGGACCCAAACACTCCAAACCAGTCTGCGAGCGGAGAAGGTGGGACAAGACATGACAGTAATAACCAACCATGGTTTGAGACCTCCTGCCCTAGTAACAATTATATAATTGCTATAGTCTCTTAATATCTGAGTAAGAATTTATTGCATCAAGTTCTCAAGTCTAGACAGATACACTTCATGAATGAATCACTACTGACTACCTTGGAAGACCCAAGCTGAAGAGCACTCCATGGTGTAAAGCCACTATCTGGACACATCAACACTTAGGGAACAATTTTCTGGAGACGGTTCTTTTGGAACATTTCTGTAGGGTAGGTTGGCTGTGAGAAACTCTGATTTTCCAGTATTATCCTTACAGGAATAATCAGAAAGCAGTAAGGCTTAGCAAAGGAACCTCTTAAACACAGAGACCCAAGTCCTCAAAAATACCCCCAACTCCTTCTCAAAAAAAAAACCCAAAAATAAAAAGCAAACAAAAACACACAGGCCATGGAAAAAAGCAAATAGGCTTGAATTCACCTCTTAGCCTGATTACGCCTTTTCTAGCAGCAATGAATCTACCTCATCCCTCTCCGGAAAACTTTGCTTCCTTGTGAGGCAGGGCCTCTTTCCTAAATAAATGGAAGTCCTCTTCTGCCCCTTTGCTTTGGCTTCAAAGGTTCTTCTTTTGTTCCTTTCCAGAACTGCTAATCATTTTCTCTGCAAAACAGTCACTGTCTTATGGAATTCTTTTCCTCAGTTATTCTGAATGATTCCCAGCTTTCTCACCTGTCCTCTTGGAGGTGCCCCTCTCCTTGGCAAGGACGTAGGGCATCTCCAACACGGGCCTGGATTTTAATTTAGCACAGATGTTGCAGCATAGGGCGAAGGATTCAGTGAAGGTTAAGGTGTTCTCAAAAACTATGTTCTCAAAACCACAGTTTGACTCACATATGCCCCCAAACAATCACACATTAGCAATTATAATGATCTTTAATTAAAAAAAGAAATATGTTGCTGTTCTTACAGATAAGGATCTACAGAAATACTTGTATAGGTGCCATGAAAGTTTATTTTTCAAACTACATTTTGGTGAGGGAATTTTTAACTACCTTACCTGCATTGCTCGAATTCTACACTAAAAGGAACTTCTTTGAAGTTTTCTTATTAAAAAAGCTTTAAAAAATAAGCAGTTTGAATTATTTTTCTATGAACCACCTAATCTTCTTAAGTAGCAAAAAGTTAACTTCAGCCCAAGTCATTCCACTTGGAAAAAGGCACTGAAAAAAAGCAGTAGATTCACGCATCTCACCCTACATTTTCTCTAAATGTAACATCTAGTCCCTGATTGTTATAATTTTTCATGGTAAAGCTTTCTGAGTGTTTATAGCCAGCAGACTTTGGCTTTTATACTGGAAAGTCTGTTATATAAATGTCACTTTCATTTATATCCTCGGTTATAACAAAGTCATTAATGCAGCTGATTCCTAAGAAACCTTATATTTTAGCAACTTGTCCTAGCTCTGGTACTGCATAAACACATCTAAGGCAAAGCATGAGAAAATTATACCTCAGATATGCTACAGGTTTTAAACCAGGGGTGGAAACTAAATTCACACTTCTTGATATGAACATCAGTTGACAGTGTGACATGTGATTTCCAGAGGGCCATGATCACCTAAATACATTTTGTAGCTGCTTACATTTTCCTGTAGAATGTTGTGGCTTGGATCCTAAGGTCTCACAAGAGGAGATTTTGGGGTTGGATGCCACAGCACTAAAACTGCTCTTCAGAGATTCCATCACTGTCAAAACCAGAGCCCAAAAAACCTCCCCTCCTGGTTTTTAATCCTGCTCAAAACCAGATATTGGAAGCAGGTTAAGATCTATGAACTAACAGATCTGGCCTCTTGCCACATGCCATATTAAGATGCCATATTTAGCTCCTCATTCCCTAATACTCAGAAATTTAACCTGTTCCCTCCAGCCCTTTCATCCACTTCCAGTAAACTACTAACCAAGACAGCTTTCACCCTTCCCTTTCTTTCTGCCATTTCTCTTTGCTGCTTTGCACACAGTCCGTGCTGCTATCCCATGGCACTGGAAAAGGGACTGTTAACTTGTGCTCCCTCTGCTGCCTGCTGGGCTCTGCAGCAACCCGGCAAGAGATGGTCAGGAAACCGAGAGTCCTCCTCGGCAGAAGAAAGTACTTACTATAACGTGAAAAGTCGCATGTGTGAAACCCAAAAATGCCAGCCTCAGTATTCCCGACGGACCTCTTGTGTGGCAAAGACCAAAGAGGTAAAGGCCTCCTGCCAGAGTCCCTCAAAAGTGCCGGGAAGGCCAACAATAGGGAGTAAAGAACACAAATGGATGGGGCAGCTGAGCAACGCTCTCCAGCTTTGATTCCTGGCCAGTCCTCAGGGAAAGTGGGCCAGCCAGTTTCTCAAGGTTAGTTGCAGTGTCCCTGTTACATGGTCCTTGACACGCTACCGAAGCTGCAGTCGCTGGGAAGGAGCCTGTTGCAGAACTCCTTGTGCCACAAGGTTAATTTCCAGCTAATCACGGACATTTAAGGATAACTCTTCTTCACTTCTGTTGAGGAGGCTATTTTCAGGGCTAAGAGTATGGAGAAGGGCTGTGGACAGCCAATTATCTAAACAATTCTCTTGAATCCTTAACAACATGGAGTACTTTGTCCCTCTCAGTGCCCGCAGTCCGGGGGCTGTATCTGTCCTTCCCGTGGGTGATTCAGCAGCAAAGAATATTTACTGTTATTTAACAATGCAGTGGTCTACAGACATAATTATGACTCAACAGAGAATACACTGGGTGCAGACCTTTACAAAAAATTATCAGCAGATTATGTCTTGCATTAAAAAAAAAAAAAAAGGAAATGTCTTATTTATTTGAAGAGACGATCATACAAGAAAAAAAATGGATGAACTGGAAGATACCTTTGTGCTAGTTCTAGAAATCACAATCTGGGTTGATTCCTCTCAGAAATACTTAATTAATATTTAGGATATTATGGATGAAGTGAAAGGTTCACACTGGATTCTGTCTGAAATGTCTGAAAAATAAGCCTTCAAGTCTTTGTTTATGTTGGCAAGTAACCTGGCTGGGTATAAAAGCCAAAGGTATGATTGACTACCTCACATATTTTACAACTGTTACACTAAATAGTTATTTTAGAATTTACATCGTTACAGAAGGATCCTTAAATAGACTTTCTTAAGGCGCTTAAAACAAACATACTTTAGGACACACTTCCCCTTTCGTTGCTGTATTTAACTAGACTTAAAAAAAAACCAAATTTCACTTTTCCTTCAACAAAGATCCAAAAATGTTTAAGGGTACCAAGATCACAGAAATCTACCTTATTGTTTTTCAATGTACTGAAACTGTTTAATGAATACCCACAAATCCTTGAAAAAAAAAATCAAAGCAGTGAATACTTTTAAACATCAGTATGTGCATGTTTAGCCCTTAAATACAAAAGGCACATCTACATATTGCTCAGAACGGAAAACTTCTGCAACTAAAGCTCAAATCAAACTGCAGATCATTGATTGGTTTTGCCTGTTAGAGATACTGAAAAAGAAGACAGTGACATTTATTGTCTTCTACCTCCTTTAGCAGCGTGTGGGACAAATTCATGCAAAAGGATGGTTGGTTGTTGCTTTTTTTTTTTCAGTTTTAATATTTATCACCAACTTTCAGGGTTAATCAGCAGCTTTTCTAACCTGTAGTTAGAATTGTGTATCAAATCTGGCACTGGGAAGACCAGTGACAAAGAGCGAGACACCTTTTAAAGACACACGTTACCTCACTCAAGATTTCCCGAGTTTTCAAGGTGAGCAAACCAATGCCCCACCACTGTTCACCATTCCCATTTATTTTCAGCCTCATTGCCAGTTGACTGCACACACCAGTCACACACCTCCTTGATCCTCCCCAGGGGCTTTGCAACAGCTCTACAACTTTCTTACTGTTTCTCACTAGGAACATCCATGTTCCTCCTCCTCCCCACCAACTGCTCAGCAGAACTTTTCATTTACAGCTGGGAAACAGAGCCCGCTTCTACAGCAAAGGAAAAATAAGGATACATTCTTACAAACCCTCAGCAGTGAAAGGAATCTCCCCCAGCACTTATTTTGGGAGGAGAGGCTCTGGCATTGCAAAGCTGGTTGGAGCTGGAGAGGTTGGTGCCATCCTGCAGTAGCCCAGTTCTGCAAAATCTGAAGAATTAATTGTGTTTTAATCGGAAGTCAGTCACGGCTTCTGCTTTAACTTGATACACTCCAAGGTACTCACAGTTCTGGGAACTAAATTCAGCTTATTAAACAAACCCTTTCTCTGCACAATTTTTTTTTCTGTGATGTGTGATATAAATTCTTCAGACACAGTTTTGGGAAGGAACCAGATAAAAGCTGATACTCAGGATGTCTGCGGAATAGTTTTCAAAAGCACAAGGAGACCAGACTTCCAAAAGTCCTTTGTATCTAAAGATGCAGGTAGATCTCCAAAAGGGCTTCCAGCTGAACCTGAGGTGAATCTATTTGCCCTACCTACAGCTGCAGGTTTGCATTAGGAACTCACTGTATTTTTAAGCAACTAAAGACATCTAAACAAGTTAGAATCTACATTTTACTTTTGCAAGACGGTGCACACGACTCAGGAACACAAGGCTCCAAGTGCCCCAGTTGATGCAGGAATATGTGTCCCCGCTCCCTGTGCTGCAGTGGCCACCACCTGAGCTGCAGAGGTGCTTTCTGGAGTTGTACTTCAGCCACTCCAGCTCTTTGCCTGGATTCAAAGAGGGGAGGCTGAGTGTTTAGGACTGTTCCTCCTTCTGTTTGCGCATTTCAGACAAGCACTCGCAAAGGGACACTTGGGAAGGTATTTCATTGGGAAGCCCACATGCTGGGCATGCACAATATGAGTGCACAGCAAATGCTAATGCTGTATATTTATATTATGTATATCATATCTAAACAGCAAAGCACCTGCCAGCAGGCAGAGACCTCATCGTTATTTCTATGTACTGATTGCAGTTGGTGTTCTGTGTTTATTCAGTTTTTTTGTACCTAGCTCTAACATTTTAACTCAAATCCCTCTGAGCTGTGCCTTCCTTCTCTCAAATGGTTGCCACAAATCTTCCAGCTAAAGCAGTGCAGAATAAACCTTGGGATGTAAGGATATTTCTGCATTTGTCAGTACATGATTCTAATAAAATACATATATATATATCTATATCTCTAAGCTTGGAATAATGATTTACCCACAACTGTGAGCACACAGAGTCTATCCAGAGGGATTTGTTCCCTCAGCCATCCAGGGACTACACATCAACATTCACACCCAGGACAGACGTGTGTATGTAATTCTACAGAAATCTCCTTTATTCCCAACTATTCTCCTGTTGTAGTTATCTCCTCACATGAAAACACTCTTTTCATAGCCCTCTTAATTTTCAGAATAAAGAATCCAAAATTAATTGCAAAACCTGTGAGCATTCACTGCAAACAACAAACTGTGCACAAATTTAGCCTATACAGTGTCCAGCCCAAATCCCACAAACTGCTCTGAACTTTTTCTCTTTCTTTTTGCCATTTATCTTTTGCAAAGCTCCCGTCTCCTGCTTTCTTGCAAATTCATGGTTTTCAGGGGGTTCTTGTTTCTGCTGCCTTCTCAGATTACAATTTCTTTTGTGTTAATTAAGCTGAAAAATTGAAAGAATGTCGCTGACTCTACAAAGAACACAAAACAGGCTTGCTTGAAAAGCTAAAAATAGATCGCTCTGTTCGGAAGACAGACGACTCAGTCTTCAAACTATTTGTACAATGTGAATTAATTGCAGATGGCCAATTCATTTATTTAGACCTCAGTGACAGAAATGAAAGTGCTACTGCGACGATTCCATACGTGCATAAAGCTCCTTTTCAGGTAGTTGGGGCTGGTGAAAAAACCGGGAGGCAGCGCTTTGTTACTTTCTGGAAGTCAGTTTGTCAAAAAGTTTTTCTGATGTGATTCTCCCCCTCCAGCGTCCCGGCCTCTCTCCCAGCAGCTCGGATTTAAGACGTGAGACTGATGTACACAAACTAAAGTTACAATGGCCTGATCACATTTCCTTCCAGCATTCACAGTGTACTCTGTAAATCACTTACATTCCTGCGATTAAAATCACATTTTATAATGATGTAAATGTTGTAACAAAACCCACCCAGATTATTTAACTTATCTAAAAATTAATGCCGTTTTTCTTTTTTTAGGCCTCAGTATTTGTTTGAAGTAGAATTTTAATTTTTTCCTTTTCAGCCTTTCTCCCTAAAAGCAAAAGAAAGTTTAATTTAAAAAAATAATGTTATTGATTTAATGGGAGAGAATTCAGGAAAATCTAAGTGGGAACTGATATTCCATCCTGGCTCTTATTGTTAGATAAACGGGAGGTTTCCAAAAATACCATCTATTAGACTAAGGTCTATAAACTGTAGCTGTGAAATAAAAATATCATTGAACTAGATAAATTGTTTGGGATACAGAATGATCTGTACCAGAACTTTACAGCAGATCCTGAACAGCATGAAGCCTCCTTTGTGCTAGAAAACTAGAAACGTTGTCATTTGGGAGTCTAAATAATGCCAAGAAAAAGAAACTAAATATCAGAGTCCCTTTTCTGCAACGCCACTGTCTCTCCTTTGCAATTTTACTACTTTACAGTCTCTAAATCCTTGTTTGCAGCCTTGCTGATTTGAAATATGTGCAAAAGTTGATCCACACAGGCTCTGAGCTAACAGGGCTGTAACAAAACCTCCCAAGAAGTTTCAGGTGATATGATATCTGGCTCGCTGATAGTATCACAGAGATTACATTTTTCTGTTACTTTCTTTAAATAACATGGCATTGCTGCCTGCATTTCCAAGTATTTATATTACATCTTAAAGACTTCAAATTGAGACTGGTGTTTTTTTAAAGGCATTAAGTCTCATAAGCCAAAAATAAAGCTTGATGCTGAAATGAATTAAATTTTCTGCCTAGACAAATGATCATAATCTATTGAAATTAAAATACCAGTCCTCTCCACTGATCAGGCTCCTTATGAAATACCTTTTAGGAAGTAACTTCAGCTTACTGGTTATCATAGATTTAGAAGGGGGCAGGCATAACCCTGTACCCTATATTTTAAGCTGTATTCCTTTGCTGCAACTTCATCCAAACTCCCACCAAGGTCAAAGGAAACAATGTGGTCTCAAGCAACACAAAGCAGTTATGCTACAGCACCTTCCTCCTGCCTTTATGTACTACCAAAAATAAAAATTAAATAGAGCTACAAGCTTCTTAACAATTAAAAAAACCCCAAACTTTTCCCCAGGATAGAAACTTTGTGGGATGTCTCTCAAAGATGACCTCTATCCTCCAGGCTTCAAAATGTTTTCATCTACTTCCTCGAAATACAGGTGAAACCCGAGGTGCAGCAGAGGACAATAAAGCTGCTAAATAACAAAGGTCGCCTGCCTTCAGCTACATCAATAAAAAAAGGCTGAGATATCCCATGGGTTCAGTCCAGGCAGAGATTTCCCAGGGCTGGGGGACACCCACCACACTGCCACACAACCTGCTCCTGTACTGAAGTAATATGTGCCCCACTTAATTTTGGTGGAAAACTGCAGTTCTTTGGCCACGCATTGGGAGAGGAATCTGCTGTTGTCCCTCAGGACATGCAGCAAGGAAAATGCTTTTGGGGAAGCACCGTGAGGCAGCAGCTGGGACACACCAACCAACAGCATCCTGACGATGAGACACTGGAAAAGCAAGAGCAAAAAAGCTCCTGATTTTTTTTTTTTTTTAATTTATTTTCCACTGTGGATTTTTTTTATTTTTATTTATTTATACTCTGTGGTAGGGCAGACTCCATAGGGACCATGTCCTTACACAGACACATCTACCTCCTCGCAAAAGAGAAACATCTTTGTTTACTTAAACTATTTTCGTTAGACCTAGTTTTCGCTGGTTCTAAAGAATCTTGCCTTGCTTGTAAACACCAACATCTCTGACAGAAACACCACCTTTGAGTGCCCACTCCTGGTAAACCTCGTAAGGGTGACAAATATATATATATATATAAAATTGTGTATGTATGTTCACTGCTTGATGAGATGAATCACATCAGCCAAGGTCTTTCTAACAAATTAAATGCTTTCAAAGCATTATCTGTTAAAGGACAGCAGGAGTGGAGAATTTTTGTAACAGAATCAGAACAGGGTCTGGTGGTATAAAGCAATACCCACCTCAAACAACAGGGCTGCAAAAGAGGAGAGTTGGACCCAGTCAAGGGCTGGGGCTCCTCTCGGTGCTTTCCAGCCCTGGTATGATTTGCAGAATCTCCAGCAGAGCTGGAAAAGCATTTTTTACAGACACTGATAGAGCCTCATGACGCAACACAAATAACCAGAGCACCGGCCCATGGGGTGAGTTCACTTGGAGTGCTTGTGCACCAACAAAGCTCAGAGGTTGAAGGTTCAAGACAAGGCATAAAATTGCAGGAAAATGCATGTGGAAATAACCTCCCCCACCCCGACACAAACTGTCTGCCCTGCAACTAAACACCCCAGAGATGAACCACTCTGACCCTACTGTGATAAGAGCAAAGAAGTGAGAAAATTAATGGTTGGAACAACAATCTGTAATTTATTAATTTCTTGTACAATTCCACAAGAAAGTACAGCTTGCCTGTAAACTGACAGCTCAAAAGAAAGAACCAAACTCACTTTTCAGCAGTGACATCTTTGTTATAAAGCCAGAAAGTGTTTGTTTGGCTGGTTTTTTTGCAAAGTACCCTTTAATGGGTAAAGATGAAAATTCAGTGTTTATGTGCTCCATGGCAGGAGGAGAAAGGAGTGCAAGACACAGACTGTGTAAGTTGTGCTTTAGCATTTTTCCCCAAATTTGTAAGGAATTGTAGTACACCTCCTCTTTAGTATGTTCTTAAATAATTTTTGAACCTGGAAGAGTGCTAGAATTTAGCATCTTCCCAGATGACAGCAGAAATACAAGTGTAAGCCCAGCACTTCTGCTCTGACCAGGTTTGTCCCTTCTCTGGTGCCCCTCACTGGCTTCTTGGAAGCATCCCTGAAGGAGAATGAAGTCAGAGAGTTTACATTAGTTCTTGCATCTCTCCAGCCCCTGTCCCAGCAGAAACTTCTCTATCTGGATGTAATTAGAGCTCAAGGAATAGCCAGCCTTTTAAAACAAGATGACAGAAATCAGGTTCCACTGTTAAAAAAAAAAAAAAAAGGAGAAGAACTTTCTTTGTACAGATTGCAAGATTTCCCAAGTATTGAAAATCAAGATGTCCCACTGTTATTCAGGATGACTGAGAAGCTGCAACATTCACGTTTTCAAAGGTTGCTGTCTTATTTTTATTTCCCCATCAGGTTGCATGAAAGAAGCACTTTCTTTCACTTTGTTGAAAATCCAAACCATCACATAAATATCAACACAGTTAAACTAAAAGAAATCCATCATCCTGCAAATTTTGAAATAAATCTCTATACTGCTATGTTTTCAAATGGTATAAGACAAATTTTCCCCCTTCTATAATTCAAAACCAGCCTTAACCAATTACTTCAAACTTTTCCCTAGACACATCTCCCTTGGCTCAGCGCTTCACATGAGAGTTTCCAAGCCAAAAAGAGTTTCTTCCACAGACAAAATTGGAAACAAGAGATTGAAATCACCCTAATGATAGGTACCGGGTTATGCCTTTCAACTATGGATCCATGCCCGTATCTCTATAACTGTGACAATATTTTTCCAAGCAGAGTATCATGTTGTACGTAACACTGAAACTTCCTGGTCTCTCTCCTTCTCTGCTGCATGGTTACCATCTTATTTTTATAAGCATTCCATTCTGGGGCTGGCCCTTCAGCTTTGGCAGAGCGAGGCAGCTTCTGCTTTAAAGCGGCTATTTTGCAACTAGCTGCTGCTTGCTGCATCCCTCTCTTCCAGCCAGCGAGTACCTGCAATGTTTTCCTCTCCAGCTCCTGAGAGAAACGGCACATTCTCACAGGTGCTGCCCCTAAAACAGGGCACGTGGTGGGAATCACCAGCAGGCAGAGAATGGCCAGGGTGGGTTCGTTTCGGGTTTCTGGACCCGCTGCAAAATGGCTGGTTTTAAACAAGTTCATACAAAAATTTCCAGATTCACATCCTGCTGGTGCTGGCGCTTCTGGTGCTGCACTACTCAGGCTGGCATCAAAGGAAAGTCTTCATTGCCACCCCAAATCAATGGATGAACACCAGGGGAGCCAAAAGCAGCACCACCAGGCACTTCTGAACATTTGCTGGCTCAAAAATAGTGGTCAGAAAAGCAATGGTAGCAAACTTCGCTTTGTATTTTAAGCAAAGTAACTACTGTATGAATTAATTTTACTTGGGCTGTTCAGTTGTCAGAATCTAGCCCTTTACAAATAACAATTAATATTCTATTTTTTCCTTAAAAGCAAACAAACAAATAACCCCAAATTAGTGGATTTAGAGCATCCAAAATGCTAAGCAGTGCCTGGAGGGAAGCTCTGCCTGTCCTATCCTGGGCTGCCAGGGCACGAGCCTTGCTCACACACAAAGCAGCTACCTTGTCCCAGAGGTAGACAGGTTTCCTTCCTATTTTCCTCAGTCTTTTAATTGCTGCAGTTAAGAGTCTCACACACACAAACACAGGTGAACTGCAACCAAGAGAAAAATTCAACCCTGGTCACAGTCCCTGAGGCACCTCAGCCTCCTGATACTCCCAGGAGCCCCGAGGACATTTTTTGGCTGATCCTTACTCCAGATCAGACATCTGCATCAAGGCAGTAAGTACATCACGGGGTTTTAGCAGAAGTTCCTCGCTGCTCTGGCAGGCAGTAATTAGATTACGAGAATTACAGAAATGACAGGCTGCTTGTCTACTCACTGTATGGGCAGCCAGCAACAGCTTGGAGAAGAGTAAAGCACTCAGATTAGTAAAGGGATGAGCTCAATGTAAATCCAAATAAAACCGAAATAATATGTATTAACAAATAATGCCTCTGAACCAGCACATTTACTGCTGCCATGCTCACCCTTATCCCCTCCTGCTATCTCATCGAACTACCCATGCGAAACACCCCTGTAAGGGGCCCTCTGGTCATTTGCTTTCCTAGAGCATCTCAGCATCACGCCCTGTGCTGTATCCCTGGTTCACACTGCTACTTGAAAATCCTAAATAGGTAGGAGAATGCTGGGAACCTGCCTCCATAAAGGCTGCAAGCACACGATGGCAGCCGCAACGACAGCGTGCCAGATGCTGGCATCCAAATGAACATAACAAGCATTCAGCTTTGCTTATAAAATTCCCATATTCAGCACTGCTACAACACACAGCTTTAAAAATTAGAGCAGGGTTTTCCCATATATGGGAAAGCTGACCTGCTGCTGCTGCACCAGCTCCCCGGGCACGAGCAGGAGCAGAGCCGGAGCCGTACAGACCCTGCCTTGGGCTGGGCTCAGCACGGAGTTCGGGTGCTCCCTGAGTGCTCCG
>JAWWES010000051.1:10768591-10939519 GCA_035583135.1 Lophotriccus pileatus
GGAGCAGAGCCGGAGCCGTACAGACCCTGCCTTGGGCTGGGCTCAGCACGGAGTTCGGGTGCTCCCTGAGTGCTCCGGGGTGATGCTGCTTTGCAAGAAGCCTGCAGCCACATACTTCTGTGCTGGGCTGGCTTGCCAGCCTGACCAAACCTGTTACAATACAGCTACCATGCTTTTCCAATTCTCTCACCCAAAGTTGTGTTTGTGCACTCAACACTTCTGTGCCCAAAGCAAGGCTGAGAATGAGGTCTGAGCATCTGCGTCCTCCTCTGGGTTTGGGCTGTATTCCCTTTGCAGGCTCCCTGGAGCCCGTCGGGTTCAGGATCTCTGCTCGAGACCCCTGCATCAGGTCAGCAGACCCCACTGGGCCAAGTTTTAATGCTCATGAGTGATCCATGAGACCCTGAGAGTGTTTGTAGGATGAGCACTCCCAGACGTCTCGCTCAGGCTGCAGGAGAGCACTTGAGCAACCACGTTGCTGCAGATTCCGTGGCTATAGAGCCCTGGATGGAGGGCAAAGGACCATGCAGGGGGTCCTGAACTGCTGGGGGCAGCTGTCAGTGATTTTTTAGGAATATTCCATTGTTTTGAACATATAGAAAGCACAGAGAAAGCGGTGCCAGTGACCGTGGTGGAGCGTCCACGGCCACGCCGGCAGCTGGGAACGGTCCTTCCGCGGGTCTGGTAACGCACGTCGCTTTTAGTCCTTTGGACTCCATCAAACCTCTGCTCACAGAATCCTGACCCCGGGTAACTGCATGAGCAGCAGTGTGTATTTATAAACTCCTCACAAAAAAGACAGGATGAGCAGGGCTGGGACTATCCAGCTGCAGCTCTGGTTATGCCAGACAGCTGCTCTGTCAAAACTGCTGGGAGAAGCCTCGTTTCCTTGCAGGGGATGCCCTTTGATACTCGGCAGGAGTCTGCTTTGGCAGCTCCGTGCTGCCTAAGGGAGAGATCTTGGAGAGGTGATTTTTTAAGAAATCAGCAGTATGTGATGAATACCTGCCTCTTCTGACTGCGAGGGATTTGCAGAGGGGAAATAAAAAGTAAGAAATGCAGGGTAAGCACTATTAATCACTACATAACCATGACTACTTTTTTTTCCCCCCACGGTCGTTAAAAATCAAGCAAATCAATCACACATGACTTTTGAGCTTCCTGACACACGTTTTATATTCTGCAGGTTTCAGACCTGCCCCAGGGGTGCCCATGTGAAGGAGACCCACCAGCAGGGGTTAAGCTGCAGAGCTAAACAATAGCAAAGACTTCAACAATTAAAACTGGTGCCTCAGTACAGCAACAGAACCAGCACAGTCTGACAGAAGAAATCAAAACTGTAGGTTGATCATCTCTTTTGGTTTTGTTATTAGCATGGAAGCTTCTATTTAGGTAACTGAAAGCGTTGCATCACTCTGAGAAACGTTAATTACATCAGTGGTTTTACTGTAAAAAGTTTCTTTTTCCTTTCCAGTTTTCTAAAGCCTTAGAAACATTTCAAAGGGAATCCTTCCCAAATATGCAAACAGCAAGTCAATACTCTGAGGTTTTTTTGCCAAGCTTCCTTTTCCCTACATCTCTCACTCAAGAAAACAGGATTAAAAATACACTCGAATAAATAGAGAGGGACTAGAGCTTAGCAGGTCCATTACTGCCAAATAGTTATAGATAATCAAAATCATCACTAAACTAGTCACAGACTTCCCCATCTAGTGGGGCCTCCTGATGTTCCTGTGCTCCCCTGGAATAGGAAGCAATTTAAGTGTCTGCTCCTGCTGTCAGACACAGGAAGGAGAAGTGCAGGAGTTGGGAAAGTGCAGATCTCCTACGGGCTCTGGCAGAGGCTGCTCCTTCGAGCTGGGAATCTTCTGCTCGAGACACTGTTTGGTGGGTTTTACTATTTGAATTGTGTCAAGATTGAGTTGGGTTCCTGTTCTCTCAAAGATCCTCAGCTTGTTCATTGTTTTAATTAACTAACTTTCCCTGGGGGAAAAAAAAATACTAAGGCTCAACAACAAATGTCCTAATTAGTATCTCACTAACTGCATTCCTTCTTTTATTTAGAAATGCTATGCTACAGCTTTTCTCTGAATATTAGTTTTCCTTGTGTTCATTTTTCAGTATCTAGCAAAATGTTAAAAATGTATTTTCACCAGATTTAGGAATTTTACAGAGCTACAAAACAGATTATTTAGTATTACTTTTCCCCATCATTTAAAATACCTAAATTTCTAATCATGGGTGCTGCCATCCAATTCCTTACTTTTCCTTTAAATTTAGATATTGCAATTGCATGTTTAACACTGTGGTTCCAGTTCACATTTAGGACAAAACTGACTTCTTAGCACTGAGACACTATAAAGATACAGAATAATCTTCAAACACATGTAAAGCAGTTTCACGTGTCTCCATGCATTTTAGCATGGAGTTTGTAGTAATGCTGAGAAAATTTAGTATACTAACCTGGTAACAATGTAATGCTATTTACATGAAAAAATCAGACCGACTCCAATTAAAAAAACTACATAAATTTCTGGAAAACACAAATTTTATCCATTTTATTCATCTGTGTAAAAAAGAGGAAGAAACACATTATCCAATAATTTAAATTAACAGATTTTATTTATGCCATCTCAAACTGAATGCATTCAATGTAAGGGGAGAGAAGGTAAGTTCCCAGGAAAAATGCAGGTATCAAAAAGGTTGATTCAACCCTGCTCCTTTATACCCTTACTATGATAACATGCAACAGGAAAAGTCTACCAGGAAAAATGGTAACTACCTTCTTTTTAGAGATTTTTGGCTTTGCAGCTCCTGTCTTTGTTTTTTTCCTAGCAAATCTAATTATTCTGTTAAGTTCTAGAGAACAGTATTGAATTCCCTGCCATGCATCCAAAAAGTCTAGTTTTGTAAAAATCATTCTGAGCAAACAAGGGCTGCAAGATCTGAGCTGTGACTTTCCAGAGATATTCTCTTTACCCTGTCAAAAAATTACTAATTTTTCACTTGTTCTCAAACCTAATATATTCTCTATAAAACAAATACCGTTTATCTGACATTTTAATAACCTAAGTTATCCCTTTCAAATAAATGCTACATTATTAATGCACTCTACATTATGATACTTATATTTTTTAGTTATTATTTTAGAGGGCAGTAAAAAATGCCCATAAGCATTTAAGTACTTACTGTGTATGTTTGCACTCTATGAACAATATCCTCACCATCATACCATTGGCAAGAGGGTTTTAAATTTTACTAGTTACAAGTAACAGTCACAGGATTGATTTCTTTAAAGCTCAAGCAAATGAAAAAATACAACTGTGGAATAATCCAGGAGTTAATCTCAGCTAACTGTTATCAATTACCAACGTGAAGAGACATGTCACCTGTGTTCTGAAGGCTGGAAAAACATAACAAAATGTCAAAGCAGTGACAAACAGGAGCAAAATAACTCAAAAGGCAATGCTGACAATTTAACAACTAACAAGTTAGCAGAGCCATATGTACAACTTGAGCAATTTCACATGCTACAGGTTGGCACGTTCACACTACAGCAGTGAGAAAAAGTTTTCACTTTTTTTTTTTTACTTTTTCTCCTGTGCCACCACTGCAATTTGGAATTAGACATATAAAATTCAACAATCCACTGACACAATCAAAACCAATAAATGACAAATCAGTGCATCCCTCTTTCTGAGGATCAAAATCTTTTTTACCTATGCAAGGCACTAAAATAATCCATTTGTAAAATAACTCTGTCTTGTGTTCAGTCATCTAAAACTCCTTCAAAAATTTGCCATCTCAGTTTAATTTCTTTGCAGACTCCCAAGGGATTCATTTGAACTACATTTGAGCTTTTTTTCCTCCTAGTTCTGACTTCATAAATTATGGAAGACAGCAATTATTAAGTATGTAAAAAGGTAAGAATTTAAAAACGACAATTCCTGGAAAAAAACACTCTTTAAATGTTAAATTCCCTAAAGAATAGAAATGGGCAAGATGTCTTTCAGACATCTGACTATTAGTCAACTATTGTTAAAGTGATCCAATAATTAAATAGTCAAGAATTATTTATTTTACTTATATAAACTATCCCTCCTTGCTGGGTCTGGAATAAATTAACACATCCACATGTTTCTTTGTTTACTATGCCAAGAAGAATGAGTAATATTTTTTGATAATAATATTTTGATAAGAAAATGAATGTTCAGTTCAGATTCATAACAGGAATTTCTGCATCATTTTTATGTGCTGAATCAAATTTGAAATGATCAAATTAGAAAGATTTGAACAACCTAATTCAAAACCAAAACAGCTTTGCTCAAATACAAAAAGGTTTTTTTTTTTAGATAGTCTATCAAATGAAAGCATAGTTGCGCTTTCAAAAATATACTGGTTAAAGGATTTAGACAGGCTTCATATGAAATATATTTAAACATCAAAACTAATCTAAAATGATCTAGAGAAACAAGCTGCGGAATGTCCAATCCTTTGAAAAAAAAAAAGTAATTAAATGCTCAGGGCTTAGCTTGCTAAATACAATTAAGGACATTCTCCTCCTTTCTCACTTTGCCAGATAAACGCCCTCCCCTTCACCTCCAGGGCTGGCACCACCTTGGAGACCAGGATCAGACCTGGAAAAACAGGGAGACATCAACCTGCGTTTGAGAACCAGTGACTTCCAGATGCACCAGTAAGGTCTTGATACAGAAACTCACGTAATCTCATTTATCACGTCTGGTTTCCGTGTTTATGAGCTGAGGAGCACAGAGACACAGAGTCCCACGGGCAGGGCAGGTTGTTGTGCACAGGGGCTGTGCTGGTGCAGCCCTGCCAGGGCATCTCCTCCATCCTGCTACCAGAGAGGAGGTGTAACAAATGCACCCCTGAAACACGCAGCCCCTTCAGCCTGGGCAATAAAGAGCCAGGTGGAAAGTTTCAGCTGCTTGGTTGAAATAGGAAAAAACAAAAATCTGATTAAAAATGTAATTGCCTCTGAACTGCAGGGCCTCCAGTTTGTCCCTGTCCTGTGGCAGGGCAGCTTCAGGAACCAGGTCTGCCTGTCTGTCACAACAATTGTTTCTGCCTCAGTCACCTGGTCCAGCCAAAACAGCCACATTTATGGCCAGAGCTACAAAAAGATCTCTAAGGAGATTTCTACCAGCCCTCCTGAGCATTTCCTTACCCACCCCGGTAGCCCCTGCTCCTCCCTGACCCCCTCCCATCCTCAATCCCTCAACAGCTCCAGCCCCACCAGAGAAGGGACCAGCCAACCTTTTGCTCCACAGAACAAGCTCCCCAAGGTCTCTCCATCCTTTCCTGTCGCCCATTTGCTGTTCCTTTCCTCTGCCACCCTGCCGGCCCCTGGAGAAAATCCCACAGCCTGTGATGTGTGGGGAGCTCCCCAAGACTCTGCCCGGGCGGGGGGGTTGCTGCTGCCAGGGTCAGGGGCCAGGGCAGGGCAACAAGACTGAAGTTTGCACTCCTAGGAGCGACAAGAGGGTCTTAAAAACCAAAGCATGAACGCCATCAGAAAAAGAACAAACCAAACCACAGAAAAGGAAAAAAAAAAAAACCAAAACACAAAAAGGAAAAAAAAGGAAACAACCCCCCCTACACATCAAAAAGGTGAAAAGGAAAGAAAAACGTCAGAAACAACCCCAAACACCTTCTATCATGTCTGTGGCAGGATCACACGAGAGACTCAGCAGAAGAGGAATTTGTTCCCCCCTTTCTCTGGCGCAAAGTTTCAGCAAACAAAATAACGCTCACAAAAAAAAAATTTCCATAAAAAAGTCAAAAAAAAAAAGTCCCCAAAGCTCGTCCTCTGCAGAGTGAAGGGTCTGCTTTAATGTTTTCAATGTGCCGAGGGGGTTTGTTTTGGGGTTCCTGGCTGCAGCACAGCGGGGCGCGGGCGGGTCGGGAGGGAGAAGTTCCCAGGAGGGTTTTCAGGAGTTGCTGCACGTTTATTTCACCAGATGCTATTTTTAACCCCGCTGTTGCTATTTTTACCCGTGTCAGTGTTTTCCATTCGCTGAACTCTGTCCCCGATGCCGGCAGGGCTCCGCTCCCCCCCTCCCCAGCCCGCCCCGGGTCCCCCCGCCGCGGCCCCGCTCCCGCCGCTCCCCCCTCCAGCGCTCCCATCGCATTCCAGGCTGCGCTTTTGGATCCCTTCAGAAGCGGCATCAGTTACCCCCGCTCGACACAGAGATACAGATCTATATATCTCAGTCTATAGGAGCTGCACGCAGTGCAAAGTCCACGGGCAAAGCTCCTGCTCTAACTTCGTTCCTCTCCAAACACATTCCAGCCAGCGGGGAGGGGAAGGAAGAAAAAAAAAAAAAAAGAGGAAAAAAAGAGAAAAAAAATAAAAAAGAAAAAGCAAACAAACGCCACTGTTGCTAAGTTTTGCACTTTATACCCTTTTATATTTACAATCCTCTCCCGGCTAAAAATAGCAACACATGATCCATTTATAACTGGCCGGACATGCCCCGCAGCCGCCGGCGGGGCCCTGGCTGATGAAAGGAGCTCTCTGCGTTCCTTCTACCTGAGCTCATCTCCCGCTTAAAGGGCTCAGACAGCCCTGCTTCCACAAAGCACACATTGAAATGACTGCTGCTTCCAGGGGAGAGCGGGATGAGTGACGGGAAAAAAAAACATGAAAAAGAAAAAAACCACAGTAAGCCATGCAGGCTGCCCCGTGCCCTCCGTGCCCTCCTGACAAATGTACCGTGAGGAGGCAGCAGGGAAAGCAGAGGTGGTCCGTGCTGGCAGCAGACCCAGCGCAGGGCAGGACCTCACCAGGGGCTCCAGGGGCAGCTCCAGCTTGGCTCCGTGTGGGATCAACACATTAACTCACGCTAGAGGAGAGCTGGGAGTGACTGCAGACCCCGACACAGGGGCAGGTCTGATGGTTGCTCTAGAGATTACCTCAGAGTTGGAAATTACTCTAGACACGGCCTTAGAGGTGGCTCCAGAAATTATGCTGGAAATAGATCCAGACAATTCTAGATGTGGCTCTGGGGGTGGGCGTGGAGAGGGTCTGGAGGGCAATGCTGGAGTCAGCTCTGGAAGTTGGTCTAGAAGTGGCACCACAGATTGCAAAGGCATAAACTCAGAGTGTTATCTGCAACAACTATTCATCCAGGAGATTGTAAAACGTCGAAGTTATTCCTTTACTGTTGCTAGTACCTTCTGAATTCGGTGTCAGAAACTTCCACTGGCACATGTGCAGGACTCACAAACTGCACGTGCAGCAGAAGGAGCTGCGTGACTAAACCGAGTCCCAAGGACACGGCCCAGCACCCAGCTCAGTGGAAGCCACTCCTCCCCACTGAGAAGATCCAGGTGCCACATTAATGCCACCTCCCACCTCATATCGACATGGTTGTGTGTTTGAAAATTTCCGCTCTCTTGGAATCACAGGTTTCCTCATTTTCCTCTCGTTGCCAAAACAAAGAATCCCAGTTCAGCAGGAGGATGACAACTCATACATCCCCGAGTGACAGCAACAAACACCCCCACACAACAGTATTTTAGTGCAATTTATCACAAGTGTGCAAATCCCAGCCACTTAAAAATAAGGGGTCAAACCCTCCCAAAGTTATGAGACTTTAAAAGAAAATACACCTTCCAGTTATGAGTCTTTTGGGTACACTTGAAACATTTCTCAGAACTCTTAAAAGCCAGAAAATGTGGTTTGTTTGGACTGACAGCAGAAGTTCAGTGCCAGTGCTCCATGGATTGCAGCTGAGGGAAGAAAGCAATAACCATGGTGGAACCCAGAGAAAAAAAACTTATTGTAACAGTTGGCAACATCATTACCTACATTTATTCCTCCTAAAAGCCCCATTCAGCTTTTCTGATACTCTTCTTGATTTTTGGCTTTTTAGTGGGGAGTCACGTCACCTCATGTCCTGCCTGTACAGGAGTTTTCAGGCTGTATTTTCCCTCCACGGCTCGACCACGTATGCACTCACATTGCTCTGTTTATACAGGAACAAAAAGTGTCTATGTGTACTGTTGCCTTTCCAAAATTTTACATATCACCAAACCAGACATGCAGCAGGCTGGTCAGACTTCTTGGAGATGTGCTCCTCGTATGCATTATAATTTTTTCATTATAATCCACAGATTTCTACCCATTTCCATTAGCTTTTAGATGCCTGCTACAGGCAGAGCTTCAGACTAACCACCTCCCATGATGTCACATTAGCAATCAAGTGCCATTTGCAGGCTGCTGCCAGCAGCAAAAAAAAAAAAAAAAGCCTAGAAGCAAAAAGCACTAAAAATCATGATCCTGAAAGTCATAAATAGGAGAATGCAGCAGTGGTTCTGCAAATGCCTTTCCGGGAGCAGAGGCAAATGGAAACTTTGCTGCCACATTGCTATCAGTGTTGTAACTGCCTCTGTGTTTGCAAGAAATCCAGATTATCCTCCTGAAAGGGAGGCATATGAATGCTGGCAGCATTCAGAGACACTGCAAGGTGTGAGCATCCCTGGACAAACCTGCCATGAGAAACCATTTGCTGTGGCTGCTCTGCAAATTATTTTTCTGAGCAAAAGAGAGAGAATCAGAACCCCAGGTCCAAAACCCCAAGGGCTGGGGGTACTTTCTAACCAGACATCTCTCAGAAAAAGCTGAATTTGCCATGGAAGCACCATGCCATGGGTTTCAGAAGCAGACACAAGACAGAGACAAAAAAGTACAGCTTCACCCAAGCTATGAATAAATGCCTGTGCATTAACGTTACAGAAATCAATGTTATTATGATTATTATTAAGGCAAGTATAGCTCAACTAACTTTTTTTTTCCCCAAATAATAACCCATTGCAGATGTCAAATCTGTAGCCAGAGGACAGTGGCAGCCACCCCCTGAGCTGGGCAGGCACAGCCCCAGCTCCCCTGGGTAGGCTGCCCAGTCCACCCCCGCCTTGGGAGAGGCTTCTCCTGTGCACCCAGTCCTTTACTCTGCTCCTTCACTTCCCTGACTTCTTCCTATTGTCACTCTCTTCCTTTCTTAATTTGAAACCCACTCTCAGTCCTTGCAGCTTTGGCCCCCTCTTCTGTTAGCAAAAACAAACTCCCTGGTCATGTTCCCCTTGAAGCTTTGCCAAGTAATGCCACCTTTTTTTTTTTTTTTTTTTATCCCTCCCGTTCTGTTTCTGGGGATTTTTCCCCCACCTCCTTTTTGAAAGGTGATAGTAGAGCAGGTGTAAAGAGAATGCAGGGACAACTTGCATTGTCTCTGCAACACTGTAATGCAGGGTGTGATGTCTTTTTAGTGTCCTCTGCAGATATCCAGCTCCAGCTTGGCAGAAGCCAAGGGAGGAGGAAAACTGAGCAAGTATCTCTTGTGAAAACACTCCAGTTCCCAGTGACATGCATCCAACCTGGAAGATGTTTTTGGAGACTGTTTCTGCCCTGAAACATTTCCTCACTTTTGGCAAAGCTCCTGACTCAGGAGTGCCCCTTTCTGCTTCCAGATGTCACATTCCAGCATCCCCTGATAATGTGTGATTGGACATTTCACCTTCAGAAAAAGACTAGAAATCCAGCATCTCCAGCTGTGGTCATGTAGGATTATGGGGCAGGATTAGGGATTCAAGACCAAACACCTGAGGAACCTGCTGGATGTCTCACCTGGAGGGGGCTTTAGTAATTAGAAGCATCTTCCTCCAGCTTGTACCAGGGAGCACTAAGGCAGCTGTAACTGGGATTGAATCCCAACTCTCCACAGCACTGCTCCACAGTGGTAACACCTCCAGCAAAAGAAAAGCAATCCTTTTTCCTTCGTGCAAATCAAAACCAGCCCGAGGTCACCCAAGGAAGGAGTTGTGTGAAACTCCACATGCACAGCAGAGAGCAGCACTTGGGCCAAAGGCTTTAGAACTTCCTTGTTTAAGTGGCCAAAAAAAAAAGCCCTGGGCTACTGAATCTCCATAAGGCCACTGACCTTTAAATTTAGTTTTTAAAGATGCGTCACTGTTCTATTTTTCTCATAATTCAAACAATTGAATGATTTCTAAATTCTCTTCCCCCTGACCTCTTACTGTCTTCCTGTTTTATTCTAGAAATACTCATTCAAGACTCAAATATAAAGAGTGGGTAAGGCCCAAATGTTGCAATTCCTCATTCCACAGATTGCTATCACTATTGCAATTGCTATTCCCCCTGGATCCAGAGAAACCCACACAAAAGAACACTACAGAACACACATTTGAATAGCATATGCAAGGAATATTAAATGAAGACTTTGAAGTACCTTTACAAAAATACTCAAGAATTAGGAGGAGAGGGCATTATTTTTACACAGGGAGTGTTGTTAAGTGATGCATTCTGCTCTCAGCAATGCCCCAAATGTTCATTTTGTGGATACAGGTAATTATGAGGTGCTATGATTGCACTAACCCCATGGAATCATTCCCTTGGGCTGAATTTTTCTTCTCCAGACACAGTGGTATCACTCAGCAGCTCTGCTTTTGAACAAAGATGACTTGACCTACTTTGATTACACGTGCTGGGAGACAAGAGGTGGAGAGCATAACATAAGGGAATTCTGGAAAAGGGAGGAAATCACACAGACAGCTCTGTCAGACAGCTCAAAGAGATGCTGCAATTCTGGAAGCTGCTGTGGCTTTATTGCTCAGAAGCTGAAGAGCGAGCACAACCAGGGCTCCCTCCAGCAGCTGCCTCGAGAAGAGCTGGAATTCTGCTGGCAAAACCACAGCCCAGCGCAGTGAGTCCAGGGGCTACGGGGTCCTTGCACAACTCTAATGGCACTGGTGTGTTTAGGATGCAAAACACCTCTAGCAGATCACAGTTGTTTTGTACTGCCACAGTGATGTCCGTACAGTTTATGCCATTACAAATAGTAGGTGCTGGTTAAAGTCCACAGCCCACCAGACACGGCTATCTCAGCACCAAGTGACAGTGGATACTATGCCTAAATCCAGACAAAGTCTAAGTTAAGGTCCTGAGTCACGCCACAGAAGGTTCTGCTGTGTTATCTCCACAACCTGAACTAAAAAAATCGGCCGTGGGACCTGCAGAGCAGTTCATAAAGCCAGGCACTGGGCTCTGCTGGCACCAAGCATCCCAAAGTACAGATCAGAATCCTGCAGGACCTGGCCCATGGCTGACCTGCCTGAAGAAAACTCCTCTGCTCAGCCCTCCTTCTGCCATCACTTCCAACCAAACTGGTCTCGAGAACACCTTTCTTACCACAGAGCAACTAAAAAAGAAACTCCCAAACCAGCACACTTCCCTTCACCCTGGTATTAATTTAAATAGTCTCACAGATTTGTGTGAACACTCAAAATTACACCAGAATTACAGACACGCTCTTACTGGGCTAAACACACTAAAGAATCATGCCCCAGCACACAAATCCCAGTGGGACAGTGAAGGGTCGCAGCACTTGAGGGCGCTGCTGCAGTAAATTTAACTCACCCTAAAAACCTCTACTTCCTTTTATTATGAATTCAAGTCTTCCCTTAAAATATCAACGCCCCATGTTGACACTGACTTACACTATTGCTGTTACACAGTGGCCTTGTTTTGGTAAGCAATGAGCAGAAGTTAGTCCTAACATTAAACATCCAAGGTTAGCACCTAGTTATCTCTTCAAATATTTGCACAAAGCGATAAAGTGGAAGGACAACAAGAAAACAGCTTCATCCAGAATTCATTTTTTTTTTCCATATAATTTCCTGGCTCTAGGTGAAATTAAAAACTGTGAGAAAAGTTCATGGAACTAAAAAAACCCACAATAAATTAGAGGTGAAGATGAAAGCACCTGTTTCTCCCAGAAGAGATACAGAAGACTTCTGTATTTTGTTCTCAGTTTTGAGTCGTATGCTCAATATTTTTCATTGCAGTAATTACACACTTTTCTCAAAAAAAAAAAAATTAAGGATCAACTGAGAATTTTACATTTAACTTTGATTAATACTGGCTGCTTAACAGAGTAAAGGTAAACAATGAAGGCTGAAAAAAACTTTCATTTTTTTTAATATTTCTGCAGCACTGTATTTCCCCATCATTTAATTCAACAGCTGTCTATGTCCTTAAGAGTTTAATATTTTAAAATGTCCTTGACAGTGTTTCAGAAAAAGCCTAACTTCCAATTTGAGAAAGCAGAAATATGGTAAAGCAGGTGTGCTAGACAAAACATCCAAGAGCATATGGACTGTTCTGCCAAAGGTTAGGGACAGCTACAGTATCAGTCTTCTAAAAATATATTCACGTAAGAAGTACTGCTTATACATCAAAAACCAACTCCAAGTGTAAAAAGGCAGGGACAAAGTTAATAAAGGGAAAGCAATCAAAGAAAATTGCCCCAAAATTCACATTTGTCAAGAAAATACAAGAAAACGAAGAATAGAGGACAAAGTAGCTCAGCACTTTATCTGCAAATGAAGGAATCCTTTTTCCCGTTCTTTGATCATTATGCTTAAAAAATTAAGTAATAAGGAACAGTGCATACAGTCCACCTTTAACAGCTCTCCTAGTTGTGACACGACACTGATCTTTGTGCTTATAGCTGGAAACCAGAGCAGCACATTTTACCCTTTAGTTCTGGCTTGGTGAAGCCCTTGAGACGGCTCACCAGGACTTGAGAGGGCAGCAGACCCACAGCCAGGCTACTCCTGGGATCAGTTTACCCACCAAGGGCTCTCTCTTTGGCAGAGCTGGAAATCTTGCAATCTCTTATCTCTTCCTACTGAACCAGCATAGCTGGAATCTTCTGTTAACAGCCAGCAGAGTAGTTTGCTGAGCTTCAGCTTTAGCATTTTACCAAGACACACAAAAACCTCACACATCTGCAAAGTTTAGATCTTCCAGGAACCATTCCAATAAGATGCTTCGTGTTTCCTGCTCCACGCAAAAATAGAAAAAAGAAATAACCTCATCTATAATTGACCTTGACAGATATTGAGAACATTTGGCATCTATTAAAACCCCTTTAAGATGAAACCCGCCGAGCTATAAAAAGAAACGTAAATCTGAACTTTACACCACATTCAGTGCACTGGAAACACTGCCATGGTAGGTTCAATCAGTTATTTTAAGATAACGTTTCAATGGAAAATATGTCCAGAAATAAATTTTTAAATATTTATTGGAGAAGTAGGACCCTTCTGTTTCATCCTACACATCTGCTTTTTGCAGGTAAGCTATTAAAGTTAGCTTACAGAGATCTGCATAGCATTGCCATTGTTCATCTGTTTGGTCCAAAGATACACACAGGGGGGATGGAGAAATACAAAAATCCACTTAATGAACTTCTCTACTGAGAATTATTCCTACTTGTGACTCAGAAGATCATTAGAACCTCAATCTGACCACATCTAGGAAGCAGAGACAAAGCCAGGAACTACCAACAGTGAGCAGCTCTGTCTTGGTTGACACAAGTGCTTCTGTCACCGGAGCCACAACCCACTGAAGTGTCAACAAACAAATCCTTAATCAAAGGAGAGGCGGAGAAAATACACTGGCGGTTTTAGAGGTCCAAAGACACCACTCCCACTTGAGAAATATAAAGGTCCAACTTGGAAATAGGGCCAGCCAGCACTGGCTCTCCCTTAAATTAAAACCAGTGTTTGGCTGTCCCTTGAGTTACGCCAAGGAGAAGCCCTCTTCCCCCAAACACTGTCCTCATTGCTGTGATCAGCTCCTGAGTGTGAGGGGCACTCCCAGAACTCGCTGTGCCGAGACACTTTGTTTTCCATAAGTATCTGGCTCAGATGTGACATAATCCCTTCCTGGAGGGGATTTTGGGAAGCGCTGGAAAACTGCTGCTCCCCAAGTGACAAAAGCAAGGTTTTCCCTGTGCACAGTAGGATGCACGTGGAGAACTAATCTAAAAATTAAATAAAAGTCTCATCTAAAAATGCAGCATGGACAAATTCCTAATGACCAAGGCACACTCTCTTCTCATGACATCTTCCCAGGACAGCTCCACTGAACCAAACCCTCCGCACAGATGTAAGAAATTCATGCCCTCCCAGCCCTGTTCCCATGGGGAGTTGGCAGGGATCTCTCCCACCCTGCAGGCACAGCTTTAGCTCTTCAGCTACACAAAAATCCCACTTTCTCTCCTCAAACACAATAGCTCCAACAGCATCCCCGTGGAAGGATGAGCCACTTCTGTGCTCCAACACAAAACGTGCTCGACCCCAACTGCACAAACACAAAGGGCTGTTCTTGCTCACAATCAGGGCTTTTCCAATGCCTTTTTCTGTCCCCACTCCTGAGCTGCAGCACGTTCCCCTGCACTGGCTATTCAGGGAACGTAGCGTGTGAACCACGACCGTGATGCTCCAGGGTAAGGCTTGGGGATGGTTGAGGGCCTTTCACTTTGTAAAATTGTGGGAAAAAATTAGGGGGGGGAAATGGGGGCGGGGGGGGGGGAAGGGGAATGGGAATGGTCCTTCTGATTTTTGCATTAAAAAAAAAAAAAATCCTGCCTAGCAGAGGGAATGTTTGAGTGTGTTGATGGCTCAGGACAGATGGGCCAGGATGGACAATGAGCTACAGGAAGAATATAGGACTGAACTGCTAACTCTCCATCTCAAAAGCAATTACAGATCCCTACTCTTAAAAGACTTAGAAACAGCACAGTTTAAATTTAATAGTTAGCTATTGGCCATGCTAATGATAGTAGGTGAATAACCATCAAAAATCTCAGAATTTCTCTGGAATAAAGTCAATTCAACTATTAGAAACTGATATTCTGAAAATTACCTGTGATCCCAAGGCCTGTAGCATATCCTGGTGGACTTTTCATGACATCCTGAGTTTTCCACATTTGTCTGTAACAAAGAAGAACTCAAGCAAATGCTCCTGAGAGTCCACTCATGTCCTGCCAGAGCAGCCACCACCAAGGATTCTGTGTGCTAATCCACATCACAGTTTGTTTGCTCTACATCCCTTCAAGGAAGTTTCAAGTGAGTAAAAGACTCTTTTTGGACTTGGAAACGAGTTGGCCAAATGGAAATTGCCTTCTCAAACGATTATTTTAAAATGACAGAGAATTACTCCGTCTGACATGAAGCTTTATGAGTACTTCTGGAGGCAGAGAACTGGCTTTCTGCTCCTGATGCAAAGAAATAGTCCAGTTGTTTCAAGATACATTTGCCATAGCTTAATCCTTACATTAATACAGAAGCCTGCACGAAAATTCTCTTCTTGGAGAAAAATATACCAGCAAATGTTCATATTTTCTGATTCTAAAGAACACAACTACAACATGCAAACACAACACTCGAGCAAACTTGCTTTGACTGTGCAAATAGCTTTAAAAAAAAAAGTTGTTTCTGGAAGCCCAGCAAAAGTTGTGCTTGAACTCTCTCAGTGGAATTACATTTTCGCTCAAGCAATACCACATAGTTTGGAAGCCACAGAAAACATCTATTAAGACAGTTGCTAATTTAGAGAAAAAAATGACCCCATCTGGAACAGTGTCTGCAGTGCTGTTCACTGCACCACAAGAAAAATATTATTGTACTGCAGCGTGTGAAGCTTCGTAACAAAGATGACGACAGGTCAAAAGAATCTGACTTAGAAAGAAAAGCTGAGGTTAAGGTCTTGCTTTTACTGTAAAAGATTAAGTCCAAGAGGAAGTTTAACACGAAGGAAGGGGTGGAAGAATAGATGAACTGAATTGACAGCTAACCATTTCTTCCCCCCTCTGAACAATAAAGGCTTCCAGCTCCAGGAGGATGTCTTCCAATAATGCAAATTGAGATAAGTAAATTAAGAGACCTCAGGAAGCATTATTTTAGAGTTTAAGTAAAGCTTAAGTAAGAGATGCCAAAGAGAAACCAGGGGAATTACATCCCTGAGATGGAAACTTCAGTGCCTTAAACAACAGAGAGGATGAGTCAGGTATTTATTGACAACAGCTCAAGGCCAGGGTGAGTAAGGGGGTGCCAAAACTACCTGACGGGAAACGTGTCACAGGAGGGTTTGCAGTAGGTGCTGCCTGTGCAGCAGCATCGAGTCTGAGCAAATTCCTCCCCAACTGCAGCATCATTAGCCATAGAAATCTATCCAAAACTCATCCTCTGAAGAAACCACAAACACTGCCCATGCTCAAGCAACAGCAGCAGGGCAGTGCCATGGTGCAGAGATGTCCTGGGTTGCCCAAGGAGGTGTCCCCAGCTTACCACACTGCCCTCTGGACCCTGGCTGACACTCTCTGATGTCAGTGATTGCCATTTTCCCAATTTCCATTCCAATCTCACATAAAATTAGTCCAGCAGTATTCCTAAGAAAGGTGTTATCTGTACTGGGGGAGGTCAATGGGAAATCAAGATAGTAGGCATTCCAGTACCATGCCAGGCCTGTTGTTGAGTAATCCAGATTTCAGCTGAATTAAACAGCACAGAGTTATACAGGACTACAAACATCTGTTTTCAAGAGGTGTCCAGATCATTAGCAGCTAATTCTACATCTCTCTTACATTCCCTGCCATATGCTGGGGGATAATCTCAGCAAGCAACAGGGATTTTCATCTCAAATCCTAACAAATCTGCTCTACAAGGCTTCATGGTTTTTCTTATGTCACTTATTAGATTATACCTCTCAGCTGCTCCTCTCTGCTCTTTCCATGCCTTTTGTCTTTTCTTTCACAGCACCCAACAGCTCCTGAAAACTGCCTGGTAACAACTGACCATTTCTGCCACCTGCAAGAGGTTTAAGGCAGGACAGTCTCACACACTGGACAAGGCTCTTAAAGCTTTTGTCCATCTTTGGTGGGATCAGCCTTCTGCTCTCATCCACCCTCCTGGCTAGAGAGGTCTGTGCATGTAGCAAACAGCACACAAAGGACAAAGGAGAAGACCTGGCTTTACTGAGGAACTTCATTAACTGAACAGAAATCTTTTGGGCACTTTGCTTGGCAAACTCAAAGTGCCTCCACCGAAAGCTGGGATGGCACTTTTGTGACCATAACAAACATATATATATATAAACAGAATTTGATCTTTGACATCAAATAACAACAACAGAATTGGAGGTGACTGCAGTACTGCCAAAAGATAAGAGATGGACTGCTCAGGAGCCTGAGCTGACTCCCTTCTCCAAGACATCAGCAGAGACATCATGAATCTCTCCCATTTTCCAACCTGGTGGCATCCCTTCTCTGCAAAGGGGGATACAAAATCTCACTCCAGCTTTGTTCCCTAGTGAGGTGTTAGCTGTGCTGGGCTTCCTGACAGACCTAGCAGTTGCTTCATTCCCGGGGGCATCTTCTCAATGCCAGCTCGGAAGAAGAGCAGCTGTCAGCAAGAGCTTCCACCCCACACACCCCATCCTCCAGATGAATGATGGCAGTGGATTTGAAACAATCTTGAATGAACTGTAGCAGACCAACCTCAGGGCAGTGAGGATTTGGTGGTCCTGCCTCCTGCCAGCCCTCAAAGCAGCGAAGAGGAGTTCCTGCAATCCCATAGTTTCCCCCAAAGCCACGAGTGCTGCTGCTGCTGGCGAGGAGGGACGTGCGGACGGGATATTTTTATCTCCTCTTCATTCCCATCCCTGCCAATCCAAAACAAACTTGAACTAGTTCGAGGTGGGAAAGATGGTTCATGATGAGAAAAGGATTCCCTGGCTCGATCTGTGTGTCACCACTGGATACGTGGATACGTGCCACTGCGGTGGCACCGCTGCATCAGTCCTGGCTTCCCAGCTTTCAGTAACCTTCCCAGACTAAAATAGCAAACCTACTGCTTGATTTTTAGCAGCTGAAGAGCTGAAGTAAACCACATAAGTATTATGTAAAATGATCTTTTTCTAAGTATATGTTTATTGTGCACAGAAGAAGTGGATTTAATTACAAGCAACTGGAAGTTTTTAACAGGCTGGATTGCCCCCTACTCCCTTTCTAAAAACTAAGGTTTGGCAGCAGCTTTTGGGTTTCATTGCAAGTCTTCTAAGTATTTCCTTGGAAAGACTTTACACTTGGTCCCAGGCAAGGAGTCAAAATCAACATTTAAAAAGCATGCCCTGCATAATTTCCAGGATTCAGCAGCATTAAGGTATACTTATGGAGGCCAGGAGGAGAACCGCTTTTTGTGCTTTTTGACTTTGTGCATAAAGCTGGTCTTGAGACAAGGAAGTTTATATTCCAAATAATATTTTTAACTACATGCGGTCAAGTACATAACTTATCAGGCCTTTCCTCACCGCCCTCCCAAAATAAGCCTGAATGGTGAATATCTTTGCAATATTTAGACTCTTGCTTAGACCTCTACTAGAACCACCAGACTCTCAAACCTAATAGAGAATAATTCAATGGCAAAGCCCCAAATAACATCTTAAACTCCTTTGTACTGTAACACTCCAGTGTGGGCCTGACAGGGGTTCTCAGGCTACACTGGCTGGTTCTGCACTGAAGAGGGTTCCACACAGCTTGATGGTGTGTCCTCATGCCTTGCCCAAGGGATGGAGTTCTGTCCCCTTGCTGGTGGGATGGCAGCACACAGGGGACTCAGTGGCTCTGGGGGGACAGTGGACACTGCCCTTGCTCCCATGAATAATCCCACTGGAATTGCCAGCACTGCTGTGGAATAAGCAAGACCAAAACTGGTTTGGTCCAAAGGCCAAGAATGAAATTTCACCCATTTCATCTACTTGCAAATTCCTTCTGAGCATCCAACAGCAGCGCACATGGCACTTTTGGATACAAGGATATGTATATGTTTAAGGACTACCCACTCAAATTTTATGTTAATTTTTGCTTTGGCAAAAAACAGACCAGAAAGACCATTTTCCTTGTGAACATTTGAAGTGCTGTTAAAAACAAATACATGGTCTTCTGAAATATGTGCAAGTGAAGCCCTGCATCACTCACCACCTAAAACCACAAAATGCTGCAGACAAGGCTGAACTTCACAGAAGCTGAGAGAAATGAGAGCACAGGTAGTGCTAAGGAATCAAGCTTAGAGGAGAAAATACCTTTTATCTTTCACAGTCTAAAAGGAATTTGTTCCATGTTTTTCATCAGCAGAGAAAAATCGGCTCTATCAAATTGTGAATTTCCCGTGTGGAGGTAAGGCAGGGAAATCATCAAAAAACTGTTTCATGAGGTATTTTTCTTCCAAGCCGACAGTTTTAACTGGTATTTACAAAAAATAAAATCTGAATGCAGATTTTCAGCTCACAATACCGTAACCTTCTCCTCAGTATCTCCATTCCCTCCCCTTGTGAAGTCCCAGTCCCACAGGTCCCTCCGTGCTCCTCCCGGCTAACAAGAGATCCTGAGATTTCAGCATGAAGAACAGCCAGGAGAAATGCAACCCCAAACAAATACAGCCCACAAAGTAAAAAGTGCGTTGGGGAAGGGGTAGGGTAGGGAAGAGGAAGAGGTTGTGGTGTAAAGTGTCACGATGAGGGTGTCACAGAGAAAGAGAAGTGCCATTTTTTTCTCATTTCCTCAGCATCTCCCCATCAGAGCTGCTGACCAAGCACAGCCCCACACCCTGAGCACCCTGGGGAGCAGGGCTGCTCTCCAGGCACCCACAGCCTGGCACAGCTTGGGGACAGATGAGCTGCTGGTTTCCACCACAGGCTCTCTGTGCTGTGGCCACGTGGACTCAGGTGTGTTTGTCACCTCCACAGCTCACGAACTCTGATGGAGTAAGCAATGCTTCTGCGCAGTTGTTCATGGCCCACTCAAACTAAGCAAAACTAAGGAGTCAGAAAGGACTAGAGCAGTGTTTTGATGCCTGAAACCACTCTCCAACAGCACAAGGCAACACGAGAAGCTCAGAGTAACACTGTCTTCCATGTGGATTTGGATTCTGAAAATCATGCTGAATGCACTGACAGCCCAATGCCAAGCTCAGGCCTCCTGGGATGGACACATGCCAGGACAGGTTTGGTTGGTTGGTGTGTTGTCCATGATTTCTATATGTAAATCCCCCCTTGCAAAAATATTTAATTGTGCTTAGGATGAGGAAAAGGAGGAGGAATAGTCCTTCACTGGGAGTACACTCCCCATAACTCTTCCTCCAACTTGTCATCAGAATTTAACTGGGTATCCCAAGAATTTCAGCACTTCCTCCCTTTTCCAGCACACTACAGCAAAAACAGGAGAAGTAGCTAAACAGAGCCAAACTGTAGATTGTAAAACTACATCTTATTCATTGTTAGGAACTGACCCATCCTCCTCAGCATTCCCTGACTTCACTTGGCAAAATAAAGAGCAACTTTCTGACATCTGTCTAAAACCTACCGGCTCCCCTCATTCCTCAATGTAGAGAATATTCATCAACTTTTTTGTCCTTGTAGTGACATACAGACCTTACAAAATGCTGCCCAGACACAGATACTGAGGGTTTTCTTTGAAGAGGGAACACATTAGAGGAAGTAAAGAAAACTCTGGCTGAGCTATTTATAAAGCTTACATGGCTTGGTTCTCAAATGCTTCACTGACCAGGGGAACAATAAGAACAAGTCATGAAGTTCAACTTCTCAAGACACACTTTTGAGGTCTCAATATCTAAACCATTTATATGCCTGGCAACTGAGCTTTTTCATGGGAAGTATCTGAGTTGTGCTCACATCAGGGAATTTCCAAGCTTTTTTCTTGACATTTTAAAATTACAGCAATTAGAAGGAAATTCAATGAAATCATGCCTATTTGTGAATAAGGTCACTCCCAAATTTAAGGGAGCCAGGGAAGAACTGCATGTAATTAACTGTGCTCTTCAAGGCTTTTCCTCTAGGGAAGCCCTTGCCCAGGAGACAGTTCAATTTAAGATGTCCCAGTGGAGAATGGAGCCAACAGTTGCACAGAAGCAATCAAGGCATTTCGCCTGCTCTGGAAGCAGATGGTGCTGCCCAAGCAACAGGATGGCAAAGCTCCTGCCAGCCCTGCTGCACCTAAACCAGCAGGAGCTTGAGCTCACCATGCCAGCCACCAGTTAAATATATAACAGCACAGGTGAGACCTAAGCACCACCATTTATTTGATATTATGCCCAGCAGGTAACAGTTTGTCACTATGAATCAAGGCTATAAATAGAGATTTTCACAAGTTTCCATTTCCCTCTAAAGTCAGGCCAGACATTCACACCTGAAAACCCTCTTCCCATTTTCAAAGAAAAACTTCATAGGACTCAGCTGCCCTGATAACAAACTTCTGACTCCAGTCCCCTTGTGTGCCAGGCAAGTCTTGGCTTCCTTCAGGGAAGAAACACAGAGGTTTCACTCACTGCTTGAGGTGCCACAGCCATCAGTTCTATAGGTGGAAAAGTCAAGCTGGTACCTTCCTCCAGAATAACAGAGCTGGAACAAACAGCGAAAAAGCAGTAATTCAAAAAGAAAAAGCCTTTGGGGTGGAGTTTTAGCTTTAGAAATAAAAATTCTCTGATAACTCTGAAATTAGATCCATGGCTACACATGAATGCAGCATCTCTAGAGTAAGTAATGATGATCTTTATCCCACCAAGCATTCAATCAGTGGAAATACAGATTACCACTAACACACAGATCACATCTGTGCTGGGGAAGGGGAGAGATTTTGTGTGTTTATGTTGCTGTGTGACTGCACAGGTGTGGTTGACCCTGGGGATCAGGAGATCCCCCAGACTCCTCACCCCCTGCCCACAAAAATCCACGCACAGAGCATCCCTCCAGCATTAGCTATAACTGTAAAAACAGTTATTTTGCAGTTCAGATCCCTGTACAGAGAACATCCAGCTCACATCACACAGCATTGCCATCCATTAGCAGCCCTCCATCACCACACACTTACAGCAGTGCCACTGCAGGTTTTCTGACACCTTCCACTGCCAGACCCTCTCTGAAGCAGCTCAAACTTTGCCAAACTTCAAATGTGCTGGCTGTAGCTCTCCACACCACGTGTCTGCCTGGGGCTAATGATCTTTTGGTTTATGTGAAGTGGTACAAGGAAGAAGTCACTTTCAGGAGCTCTCAAGGTAAAAACTAACCAAACAAAATGAAACAAACAAACGAACAAAACAAAAAAGGGGGGAAAAAAAAAAAGGCAGGAAATGACAAGTAGCTTGCCTGTCTGCTTTCTATAAAATTTTAAAATAGGAGCAGGAGAGAAACTACTTTACCAAGTGATCTAAAGCATAGAGGTGCCACTGCTGCAGACTCTTTGTTGTTTTGAGCTTTCCAGGTACTTTTGTTTGGGGTGAACATGTCCAGACCCAGAAAATCTGTTTACCAACTGAAAGGCAGAACATTTTGGATACAGCACTGGGAACCAAGTGGGACTCCTCCTGCAGAGGCTCTTCATTGCAAAAGAAGACCCATAATTAGCATTCCACCTCCTTGGTGTCCAGAGCAGGATTGTCATGTCTGCACTGGAAAGCACTGGGCAGATGGAAACCACGGAGATTCCCATGTCCAAGTGTTCATGCAGTGTCTGGTAACTACTGGGAACCCTATTGGAAAATATTGTAATTCCTTCACCACTAATGACAGTCCATTTGGAGAACTGCACACTGTGCCCCACAAGCTGCTATCACAGTGTGTAGGTTGCTCAGCAGAGCAGCCCTGTTACAAGATACACACACCACAAGCATCCCCCTACGACTGAAACCAGGACTTCTTTGTCTTATTCCTGCTTTTCTTAAAGGGGAGATTAAATATAGCTTGGTATAAGACATTCAGTGTCAAAAATCACGTTCTCAAGAATCAGGAAGCACCAGGATAAAGGTTCCCTCTACATTTTCAGCCCACTCTGTCCTGTACATCTTTTACAGGATCTTCTGATAAGGAGCACATGCTTTTTTGCAGGGTGTATGCCCTCTCTTCCTGCTCACAATACATGGGGCACAAGAAACAAACTGGTTGTAAGTGAATGAAACTATTGTCAACAAGAAGGAATTCTGTCAAGTGCTTCAACACACATCTGTCCTTACAACTGAGTGTTTCCCCCTCCTCACCCATCCACTCCCTGAGAGAAGCAGAGCAAGGATAACCACCTCACTGGGAGCCAGCAAAACAGGGAATCATGACAAGAGAAGGACTATTTTGTGGGATTTGCCACTGAATGCTGCCCTGGAGAACCAGACCAGCTTCAATTTGCCACAGAGGTGCAGCACACAGCTTCCATCACGGACGTCGAGCTGTGCTTCTCACTCCTGTGTTGCTCTTCAGAGCATCTAAAGCTCACATTGCAAAAATGCTGAGTGTTCACAACAATGAGGTCCATGCTCTAAGCACATGAAGTGTTACTAAAAAAAAAAAGTTGAGTACTGTGGGTTAAAATTAGCCTTTGGCAAAGACTGGGCATTTAACATCAGTGGCAGCTTCGGACAATTTCAGCTTTAGTCTTTGGTGGCATTTCCCAGTCTGGCATCCACAAAAGAAGGATCCCACCTCATTTGACAGCAGTGCCATGTACTGACATTTAGGAAGCATTCAGTCCCTGCAGTGATCAGCACTAGAGCAAAGCCCATGAGGAGTTCAACAGCTCTTTATTCAGCACAGGGTAGGGATGGTGTGTCGTAAATAGGGCACAGGGTGACACATTGTATGAGGAGGATAAGAATATTGAATAGCTGCTCATTCACTGCACAACATCCATCTTGTGCCCTGAATGAAGTACCAGCCCTGTGGAAAAAAACACAATGTAAACCATACAAGACAGTCTTTAATTATATGGTTCGGAGGGGGCTTACCATGCAACACACACACAGAGGGTGACTGTGGTTAGTCTTCGCACTGATATTTCTCAGCTTTTTAAAGTATGTTTTTCTTCTATATAACATATTCCACCATAAAAACTTCACATTTGCATGCCCTATATTCATATTTGTACCAGTGTAAATAGTTCTGTTAAAAACATTTTTACTCAAGCACTGATGTAGGTAAGATTCAGAATGGCCATTATTTAATATATTGTAATTTAAGATATATGTCTAAGATGACAAATACATATATCTGTGTTGGTATATTGATATCCACATTTCCTTTTCAATATGGGGATAAAATACAAGAACTTTTTATACGGGCAAGAGTTCAGCCTGAGAGAATGAAAAAGGGATAAGCACACAAAGATTGGCAAAGCACTGAGAAGGGACCAGCCCAAGTTTACTCTCTTACAGAAAACCAGATTTATACTTTGAAGTCTAAAAAAAAGGAAGACCCACATTGCTGTCACCAGTGAGAAAGCACACACATAATGGAATTGTTTTATGACAAAGCTTAAAATCCTTTCCCCTGTAGGCACATACTTTCACTTTTAGAGCCAGGATTATTCTCAAAACAAAAAAACAACCCCCATGCACTGAAAAATCATTCTCCAGTTCCCAGTAGTAACCCTGAATTCACTATGCTGCCAACATAACAATGATGGTAATCTTGAAGTTGTGACTTGCATAGTTCATGAAACAAAATCCATTGAGATTACACCTGGCTGAGCATTTCACAAAAACTATAAAAGTAAAAAGTACTATACAGCAAGTACAAAGTCAGATTATTGCTTCTGAAATAGAGCAGATGTAAAATCTTTGCTTTACTGAATTTAAGGCAAGTTGCAGGTCTAGGGAATTTACCTTATACAACTGTAGTGATGAAAAAAAAAGATTGAAAAATTATTAAAGAGACCTAAAAATCAATTAACAGGGCATAAAACTATCCACTGAGTAACTACACTGCACACCCCCGGGCACTCTGATAAAATGATGAACTTCTCCTTCCAAAAAAAGGAACTACAAAGTGGGAACATCAGTATCAGCTGTGCTGAAGAGCACTAACCCAAGTAATACTCTTGAGTAACAGATTAGTATGTTACACACACAACTACAACATGAAACCACACACAGGCACAGGGACTTTGTGCTGAGCACACGGTAGGAAGAAACACTTCACATTTCCAGCACAGCCCTTGGAAATATATGAGCTACTGCAGCCATATGTTACAAATAATTCAGCCTTGGGGACAGATCAGACCTGAATCATCAGTGCAGTTTTCATTTAAATTCCGTTACTCTCAAAGAGCAGCCACCCCTGGTGTCCTTCCCTGTCCACATCAGGGATATGCTCCTGCAGGAGCTCAGCAGCCTAAAAAGTTGGGAGGACAAGTAAGAAACCACAAGTACGTACTTCAGCTTTTGTCATTGAGCCTTCACCCCAAGCAAGGAGACATCCTTGGCTCTGCACTTCTCCAGTCTTTTTTCCCCCACCCCAACTCCATTCCTTAGACTCAGCGGTGGCTTTAAATCCCAGCTGGATGCTCCTGCCCCCCTCACCCAACGTTACTGTCCTGCTCTATTTGTGTGCAATCTCTGAGCATCTAGGCAAAGACACTCTCAGCTGTGGCAGCAATACCTGCTGATGTACATGAAGTATAACCAGATATGTCCCAAACTTCATATTCCAGCTTCACAAAGCAACAGTGAAAGTGGGATGCAGAGGAGAAGCAGCAAGGGAAGGAAGCTAACTGGAAAACTGACAGTCCCTGTGCAAGGAGCAGGGAAATGGGTCTCTTAGGCATCCCAAGATTTACAAGAGGGCCAAAAAGTGACTTCCTGCTATTCAAGTCCAGGCTGAAATATAATAAACGACTGCCAGCATAACACTGACTCATATCCATCAGATTTATAAATCAGTACTTCGACAAAGAATGCTCTCTCTGTTGGCTTCGCCATAGACAACTCTAAACCAATAAGATATGTTGTTTAACCCCACTCAGTGTTCAGTGTCATTGCTGCAAAAACCAGTACTGTGGCACAACATCTTAGAAGCAATATTAAAAACCAGACAACTGAAATATTGCCTGCTGCGAATACAGAAGCCTATCAGATAGCCTTTATGACTTAAAGGCTTGCAGATTAACATCAAAATTAGCCCTACTGCTGGGAGTTCTTCCTTAGTCATTTAATCTACAAAGAAAAAACAGTTCTCACAGGTCCTTCTTCACGCACTTGTTCCCTATAGAACAAACTTGAAATATGTTAAAACAAAACACCAAACCATAACATACCTACAGGTAGCCTGTGCTTGGGAATGCCAGGCTGATTAGAGGAGTGATTCCTTTCCAACACAGCCACAGCACACAAGCTTTACTCTTTCCACAAGTGTTGCTCAACCCCTTTCTCGTGAGAAGGAGGTGCAACTTCACAAACAGACTCACATCAGCAGAGCTGCAACCACACAGAAAGATGCTGTACTTCTGGAATAAAAGCTTTTACCACTAAGACACAGAAAACAAGGTCAAATATTGTTTTCTAAAGCTCCCTAAAGTTCAGCTCTTCTATTACAGGCTAAAAACACACACCAAAAAGACGGGGGCCAAATCTTGCTGCTTATCACCCACGGCATCATGCACACTTAAGTTATTCGTGAACATTTGAAAACATTCTCTACTATTCCAAGATGTTCATGATAACCTATATTCCACCTGCCCTGTGCTGGGGGAAGAGAGAGTAGAAAAATTTCCAACCCTCACTGACTTACCTGAAGGCCAACACATGACTTTCTGTGACCGTTTTAGTTGGGGCCACGTACTATACAAGCTCAGACATCACACAAGTGGATAAAAAGGGCGACTTTCCACAGGGCATCCCTAGGGAAGGCAATGCCGGTGCTGCCACCGTGCAGGAGCATCCTCTGCCCGGGAGCCCTGCCCAGCCCAGGGACAGGGGCCATGCAGGGAGCAGGGGCTGGTGCATCGGGCAGCGATGGATGGCACCGGCACCGCCTGGGAGGCGGAATCTCCGAGAGGCGGAGCGGGCAAAGGCAGAACACTAAAGCACACAGGAAAACTCAGGCTTTCTCCTTACAGAGGAGCTCAAGAACAGCTCCTGCGGTCCCGGTGCCTGGCTCTGTGACAACAGCCAGCGCAGGGACAGCGTGAGGACAGGCGGACACTGTACTGAGCATCACCTTCACGGGGGTGCGGAAGGTTGCCCCTTTCCTCAGACCGGCCACCGGCTCCTACCGCAGCGGCACCCGCGGGCACGGCGATCCCCGGGCGGTCACAGAACCCCCCGGGCACGGCGACTCCCGGGCGGCCACGGCGACCCTCCGGGCGGGCACGGAACCCCCCGGGCACAGCATCCCCCGGACCCCCCGGGCACAGCATCCCCCGGACCCCCCGGGCACAGCATCCCCCGGACCCCCGCCCGGCGGTGCCGCCACGTGCACGCCCCGCCCCGCCGCCCCTCCGCCCGCGGGCCCCCGCGGCGGCCTCGGCCCCCGCACCTGCCGGGCCGGGCCGGGCTGTGCCGCCCCGCTCACCCAGCAGCAGCAGCCGGTGCGTCTGCTTGTACTCCCGCTTCTCCGCCTTCAGCGTCTTGTCGATGCTCTTGCTCCGCTTCTTGTCCGCCCGCTCCTTGGCCACCAGGTCCTGCCGCAGCCGGTGCCGCACCTGCGGGTCCCCGTGCTCCGCCGCCGCGCCGGCGGTGTCCGGCTCGCCGCGGCCGCCGTAGGGCGCGGAGGGGTGCGCGGCGGCCAGGCGGGAGCGCAGGCTGTAGCACAGCCCCATGGTGTGCCGGAGCCGCCCGCCCTACGGCGCCGCGGGCATCGCTCTCCGCCGGCCGGGGCGGGCAGGGCGAGGCGAGGCGGCGGCGCCCGGCGGCCTCTTAAAGCGGCCCCGCTCGGCGGGCGCGGGGCGCGGGTCCCGTCCCGTCCCTCCCGTCCCTCCCGTCCCGCCCCCCGGCCGGTGCCGCGCCGGGCCCGCGGGAGCGGCCGCACGTGATGCGGACATGTTTTACCGTATTCTCTGGAAAGCGGCCCCCGCCGCGCCCGCCCGCCCGGGAGGGGTGGGGGGACCGCAGCTCTGCCGCCCATCCCCGCCGCGTCCCTCCGGCTACCCCCGCTCCCCCACACCGTGTCCCTTCGTGACACTTCTGCCCTCTCGGGGGTGCGGGGGTCGCGTCCCGCAGTGCCCGGGGACTGCCTGCCCCGCGCCTGCCCCGCGGGAGGTGCCGGGCAGCCCACCACGGGCTGCGGGTGCGGGGAGAGCCGGGGGTCAGCGCTTCCCATTCCCAATATCCCAAACCGACGAAGCCAGCGCTGGTTTGACGTTTCACCCCCGACTGGGTAAGGCTTTTGCTCCAGCCACGAGTCCAGCTCGGGGCATGAGGTGATATCCCAGCCTCTGGAATGTCGTGAGGATGCCGCGGCTGCAGGGACAGCCCTGGTCCATGGGGAGGTCATGCCCAGTTTGGACACTGCACCAGAGCTCCTCCAACACAGCACCTCATCCCACTGGAAAGAAGGTCATGACAGCAAGACCTGCACCATTTTCATGCCCCATTTTTAATTCATTTCCTGCCACACACGTATTTGTCAGTGTCTTCTTGTTATTTTCTACCAGTGCTATCATCTAGTGCAGAAGTTACTGATGGAGCTTGCTCTGGAGGCACCACCTCTGCCTTCTCACAACAAACTTCACAATCACCTCCTCAGTTCTGTCCCTGTACCTGGGCTGGGGTGATGATGCTGGCTGTGCTGTACCCCCCTCCCTGGCAGCATGGTCCATGCACAGCACTGCCAACTTTGTCATGCTGTATTTTGTACTCATCTCCGGCCAGCTCTGAGCGTTCACTTAGGAGATGACTAATACTCTCTGGGGCCTGGCCACACATCCTGCACTCTGGAGTTGAAGCTTTCCAACCAGCTCTCTGTGCTGCAGCCTGTTCTCTGCAAATAGCCTATGTGGTTCTCACCAAAACCTCTGTTTCTCCTCTCAGGGCTTTCTCACAAGTTAGGTGTCTTCTTGATACAAATTTCTCTTTCAAAATCTTCTGCAGGTCTGTGTCAGCAAAGGACAGATCCTGCTACAGTGGCCCTCTCTTCCCTCTTTATTAGCACCACGCAAAAGGCTGAGCAGGTCATATCCTCTATGACACCTTTGAGGGTTTCTGTTGCTGACGCATCAGAACAGCTTTGCCAGGGGAGGAGCTGCCCACGGAGGTCACAGTTAACCAGGTAAGCTAACCAGCACGCTTTTTTGTTCCTTTTGTTACTCTCAATCTTGGGATCCAGCCTTAAATCAACCCTTTTGTTGAACTGGAGCAGAGGAGGAGCAGTGCCCCAGGTCCAGCAGAGAGCACGGTCCTGGCAGGCAGCAGTGAGGTTTTGGTGAGGCTCACCCCGTGCCCTGCCCTGCAGGAGGGAGCTCAGGCTTCTCTGCAAACTGGCTGCCTGGTGTCCTGTTCCCAGAGTGCTTCCAGGAACAATCAGTGACAGCAAGAGAGGGTGCCAGAACAAAGTTCAGGAAACGTGTTTGAATGGCCTGTGAGTTTGGGCTCAGGCAGACACGAGCACGTGCTTCACAGAGGGGACATGCCTGGAAACACAATCGTCTATTCTGTAAGGAGATGCTCTGTGTGTGTCCCTCGCAGGAAGGATGCTTGTCATTTCATCAAGTTTATTTCTATTTGACTCACTTTCAGTCAGGTCTGGTAACTGATGGCCAGTTTCCTACCTCTTCTCTCCTGCAAGTTATCCTATGGAAAGTCAGTGCGTCTCTTCCTGAAGAAAGAGATCACCTGAGCAAAGGGAGACAACATCTCCTCCTTCCCTGCCCCTCCTCCTGCCTGTGTCCCGCTCAAGGCACCTAATCAATAACTCTCTGCCTGTCTGTTACAGCAATTAGTAAGTGTACAAATGAGATCATTACACGGCACAGAAGTTCACTTTACATATCACTGTTAGCCCAAGGTTCAGCAGCAGTTGCTGCCTGTAACAGGAATGAGTCCATCCCACATCAGGCTCAAGATGCCCACATGACTCATTCTGTCTCCACTGCTGTAATGCCTTTTCCTCTGGGACCAAGAGTTCGTTCTTCTGATGAACACACCCCTGAGAATGTAATATAACAAGAAAATGTAAAGGTCAGCCTAGAATATTATTAGTAGTAGTTTTCTTTTTCTTCTTGTGCTTTTCAGAGAGACACTGAAACAAGAGGAGTCTTATAGGCAAGACAGTCCTTTGAAGCACTCTGGGTTGTGGGCATCTGTCTATGTGCCACCTGCACATGGGGAACTCTCAAGGGCTGTGAGGAAAACAAATCCAAACTAACCCAAAAGCTAAAATGGCATATTAGTTAGCAGCATTCAGCTTATGAATTTGTGTTCCTGGCTCTGAGGGTAGACAAGCAGAGTTTTCCTGCTTGTGCAATTCCCAGCAAAGAGAAGTTTAAGGTCAGTCTGTCTTGGTTTGGTTACTCTTAAAGCTTTTCCAGTGCAGGCAACAAGTTCTACAGAGCACACCAAGCCTGCCTTCACTGCAATATCCATCCTCTCCCAGGTATCCTCTGAAGTAGAAACCTGAAAATGAAGTAGGATTTCAAAGTGAAAGACAGGCTTTCCCTCATCTATTATTTTAACCCCCTAGAAAAACTCAAAACCTTATCAGTTACTTGTTTCAGGAAACCAGAAATTTCACATCCTGGTATAGCCCTGGCTATAGCCCTGCTTCTAGATGTAGTTACTTGAATTCCAGCTCTTTACAGTGTCAGAGGCACAATTCATCACTTCCCAGCTTACACCAGTTTTAGTTGATGGCAAGGAGTGACAGCAAGGATAAAGTCACATGTTTCACCTGTGTAAAGAGTGCTGACACAGGCTGACAGCCTCCTGAAATCACACACAGCTTCAAAGATAGAGGAGGAAATTACCTTGAAGGTCTGCCCCTTCCTGACTCCCAGCAGGGAGGGAAGGAGTGGAGAAGTGTCGCTTCCCAAGCACTGGGCTGCAGGTCTCTGCATTTTTATTCTGCTATTTCTACCATCTGCAATAGGGGGAAATAAGAAGTGGAGAGGTTAAAAAGCAGAGTAAATGCAAAAAGTACCACAGAAGAAAAGAGAGACAACAACTGTGAGACTGCAATGTTAAGAGACATGGACACATAAGCAAAAAAACCTGGAGCAACACCAGGAAATATGACAGCAAGAGAAATGTAAATGAGTAAAATTTGCATTTATTCGTACCTTGGGAGGGAAAATAATGGATTGAACTCAAACTCCCACCCCTCTTACTGTAAGGGATCTGTATGCCTTCACTTCTTGATGCAGAGCACCACGTACGTGTCAGACCGGCTGCTGGCACTGCCGTCCCGCAGGCAGCCTCTCCAGGGCACTGCTTTGCACTCAACTTTTCCAGTGTAGGTGGCTGCAGCCTGGCACTGTGTTAAAGACATCCTGGGGAAAGGCAGGAGCTTTTCCGACGGGCCCTGGGATTGCTGTGCACGGCGTGGCTGGAGCAACACAGGCTGCTGAGCACCCCTGGAAATAAATCGTGCCACCCAGTCAGAAAACAGGGCCTTTAGGGCAGAGGGAGAGGAATCTACATTTGTGGAATTTGCTCAGTGTTGATATGACTGAGCACCCACTACAGACTGTGAGAGTTTTCCCTTAATTTTAGCTGAGGCAGGTTCTATCTGGTCTTTGCTCCTGGTCCTTTGCTTCACTCAATACTTACTTTTCTATCATTCCTCTGTTTCCTACATGGAAGTTTACATTTAAAATAGTGACTAATTTCAACCTTGGATTCCTAAATCCTTGTTTAAGTATCAATCTAAACTGTTAATTTTTTTGTTTTCTCTCAGAAAGCCTGAAAACCAAGAGCTCCTGATACGTAAAACCACAAAACCATCAGTGGCCTCCTCACGTCTCCTCTCCTAAAACCTCGTTCATGTGCAAAGTAAACACCATGATACACAGATAAGGCACGATAGGTAGAATTAGCTCCATTTGAACTGTATTTCAGATGTAAAGTGACAAAAGGTGTTGGTGCTTCTAGTCAAGAGAAAGTGTTCTGAAGACATGGTCAACAAACACAGTGTTGCTGTTCAGAGGTGGCAGTGGGACTTGGATACCCATATCCAGAGTATCATTATGGATTCAGACTGGCGTTAAATAATAAAATAATGAAGTGTGACTGCTCCTGGGTCCATTCCTCTTGCCAAACTTGAGAAGGCACGCCTGTACGTGTCTTTGAGTAGAAGTGATAGCTGTGCTCAGGGGAGGTAACAGCACCTTGGCAGGGAGGCTGCACTGGACACAGACCCAGCCACTGTCACCATCCAAGCTCCAAAGTACAAACTTTTCCCTCTCAAATACAATAAAACTTGCTACCTTTCCCCTTGGCTATCCATCATGCCCCAGTTTTCCTTCAGGGACATCAAAATACTTTCCCTTTTCTTTTTCCTTCCCACTGCAGACCATGTGTGAGGTTCTCTACAGTGGCCTTCTCCATCCTAGAGCAGTCACCTGAAAACATATTTATGGCTCCAGGTGGAAAAAAGATTAAATCCCATTGTCAAAGTCCTTCCATTCAGACATCACTTAACCAGATGATCTTCCCAATTCCACTGGGATTTTCCTGGGCTTTATACACACATCTGGCATTAACTGCCACGGAAGAGGTGCCCTGAACTGGGCTAGAAAACCACTGGCATCGCACTTGTGAAAACAGAAAAGCAATATTTTGATAAAGCAGGTTATTTCCATTTCTTAACTGCTTTTCCTACAGCCTGCAGATACTTCCTGCTTCCCCTCTGTCCCCCTCCAGCAGATAAAGGGACACGTTTGCTGTTGAGATCATTGTGGCACCCTCAGCGAGCCGAGGTTGTCATGGGACTCCCTGCACAAACAGAGCAGGTTTTCAAGGATAATACACAGCATAAATGAGCAGTCTTGTTCTGTCAACAAAGTCTGTGTGTTTATAAGGACCCTCGAATGTGTTTTTAAAAATACTCGGGCGGGTATTTTTAGCTGCGAGAGCCTCTCCAGCCGCCCCTAACACACCGATAACTGTTCCCGGCGCCGCGCTTCCCCTCGCCCGGGTCTGTCGCGGCCGTCTGATGGTGGAACTCCCACCCAGGGGTGTTTCTGCAGGAGCAGAGCCCTGAGCAGAGCACGGCCCCGTGTTATTCAGGCTGCACTGACATCTGTTGGCTCTTATCACCGCGGTAGGAAAAAGCAGCCCCGTGCGGTTTCACACACTGAGATAGCGCCCGCGGGCAGGAACGACTGACGGGGCGAGCGGTCCCGCAGCAGCTCTGCCGCACCAGGGGCGATGAGGGCTCACAGACTGCCCTGGGCAGCAGGCAGCGGCGAGCCAGTTCAACAGCTCACTTGGCAACCTGATGTATTCCCTATGAGTTCCCAGCGATCGTCCTTCCAATCCTGTGGCTGCCCTCGTACCCTGAAACAGCTCAGGTCTGCAGGAGAAGGCTGAAGCCAGCCTGGAGAACCTCTGTGCTCCTCTGCCAGCGTGTTCTTCAGTCCACGTGACTTATTAAACCAGTAGGACACGAACACTCATTTCTGAATCAGTGTCTGAAAAGATCACATAACCTTTTGGAAAAAACAAGTCAGATCCGAGCAAAGCGTTTCACTCGAACTGGCAAACTCTTACTCAGATGTACAATTTGGAAGATACAACTGTATGTTTGGTGCAAGAAGCAAAGAGCAACTGTATGCCCTGGAGTTAGCCAGCATCCTGCTTTGGTTAGAAGCTCTGTCCTGCAAATACTGTATCATATGTCAGTGCTCTTATTCACGGAATTAACACAAGACTTGTCTGAAGTGGGTAACAGCGCTACACGCTCCTCTGTCAGGCTCAGTGAGGAAGCAATTACAGCCCTCTGGTTTTAAGTGACTAATGCCCAAAGTGTGGCGAGTCCCAAGCCTGACTGCGCAGCCCAAGGGGTTTTCTGAAACACTCTGCAGACACGGGGCCTGGCTGATTTGGGCACTGATGGTCCTGCAGCGCTTTGCAAGTGAGAGAAAGAGCAGATAAGTAGCACAGAGGTGTTGTGGGCATGGGAGGAAGTCATAGGAAAGAGGACTTTTAGAATAGCATAGACTGGAGGGGCAATCTTGAGAGAGACAGAGACTACCATCCATTTCCTGTTTGAGTGGAAACAACTCCAGAAATCCCTGCTATGCCTCAAAAATACTTAATAAGTGATTGGGTCAACAGCGTTTAATTTTGGCTGGATGAAGTATTTTTAAATGTCAGATTTGCCCTTTGATTTTAAAGACAGTTTGTGCTGTTCAGGTTCTGAAATAATCTAAAACAGAATTAGCTTATTTTACAGCTTTATAAATCTCTCCTGGTTGGCTCCAGTGTTAAGTAGGTTGTTAAATTCTACCAGTAAAGATTTCATCGTTTCTCTGAGCGCTGCAGTTTAATATTTGCTGTTGAAGCACTGGGTCAGGCTGACTTTGCCTGCTAGACTTCACTGTTCTCATGCAGCTTTAAAGGAGAAAATGTCAGAGAAACAAGGGATCTGCTTTCTTGGTAAAGAAGCACTGAACATGAAAGCATTGCTGGCTGTGCAGGACAGGGAAGGTGGGGAAGGCTGGTATCCCCACTGCTGGCAAGCCCTGGACCAGCCTGGCAGCTCTGCCACCAAACAGCTCTGTGCCAACACACTCCAGAGCCAAGAGAGAGCTGGAGCTGCCAGGACCAAGGAGGCTGAGCAAACCCAGGCTCTCAGGGAGGCACTGCAGTGACATGCCTCAAAGAACTGGGAGGCAGCAGCCCTGCAGAGGAGTTTGAGCTCCCACTTACACCTTCTCTGTATGTTTTTTCATGCTGCCTGAACACCTGCCTCTTGCCTCTCATTAGGACTGCAGGAAATAGAGGCATCAATGCACCACAGCTGCAGTTGTAGTAATAATTCTGATTATTTGTGCACCACTTCCAGGGCAAAATACTGTCAGTGATGGGAGGGGAACAGGGGATATGCTCCCTGAGCACAGCAGCTGCTTCTGCTCTGTGTCACACACTGTCACTCGATCCCAGCTCTGGGAACAGTGTCAGAGCTTCCCCAGACACAGGCTCCTGATAAGTCAGTCACAGCAGTGAAACAGCAGATTTTGGTCTCTGTTCCTCACTTCCAGGAGCACAGTTCACACCATAAGCTAATGAAATCTGAAGCTACAGCGAGGGCTGCAGAGGGGGGAAAGCAGAGCGTTTCCTCAGGGGCAGTTACACAGGGGTTGGTTTTTAATGTTCTCTGCTCCATCAGTCTGAGATGAGCCCAGCTGGCTGCAGGAGATGGCCCACGGCTGGGAAGCCCATCCTTCCACAGCACGGAGCTGTGGCTGACGCCGAGAGCTGGAGTCCTCTAGATGTCACCAGTGCCACGGGCTTGCTGGTGCCTGGTCCTGCGGTAGCACGTCTCAAAGTGTCCGCCAAGAACAAAGGCAGAGCTGCTGCCTTTGAGATGGCCAGCTTTAAAGCCGCCTGTAAGCTGCTAATGAGTCCCCGGTGTATTAACACCAGCCTCATTAAAAGTTAAAAAAAGAACAAAACCGCTTCATTTCTTTTTCACCGTTTCAGCTGTTATTTCACTCTGTGCTTTCTCATATCTGGTGTCTGATCAGTCCAGGTGTTCTGTCCTTGCTAATGCTGCAGTGCTCAGGTGCAGGCACAAAAAAAAAAATAATCAGTAATTTACCACATTTCCTCTTCTGGTGCAACAACAGGAAAAAAAACCTTGAGAGGAAAATACAATGTTCTTCACCTCCACTAACTGTCATATTTTTCAGCTTCCCAATACTTCTGTAGGGTAAGGAGTTGTTAACTCTTTGCCTGGACAGAGCCAAGCCACATCTGGCTGAAGGTCTCAAGGAAAAGGCTCATGTTTGTCAGGACAGATAGATGCCCTTCACCCAGGAGGGCCCTTCTGTGCTGAGCTGAAAGACCTGCAGCCTCCACCAAACCAAAGGGAAAGGCCCAAAGGAAAGAGAGAACAAAGATGTCAAAGAAAAAGAGCCCTCCTGGAAGTGCAAAGCATTCACAATTCCCCTTGCTGTTATCACTACTGAAAAAAAGAATACAAGAGAATGGAACACTGAAGTCAAAAAGGTCTTTTCATGTTAAGAAACATGTGGCAAAAAAGACACCAAAGGCTGTACTGACAATGGGTACAGAGGCTACAAGAGGAAAAAGGCAGAAGTCTATCATTTTATGGATGTGAAAGCAAGTACTGACAAAGGATTCTTGCTTTCAGAGCCACAAGCCAGAATTTTAGTATTCTACACCAAGGAGATTTGTTTGCCAAACCTATGTCTGCATTGTGATTTCAGCCAGCTCATGTACAGCTGGTAAGAAAACATGAAAATAAGATTTTTAAGACATTAATTTTCTCCAAAGTTGCCTATTCTGGAAAAAAAATCTCAAACTTTTTTCTAGAGCAGATATAAATCTTTTTCTTAGGTTTCAATATTTTATTGCCACACCTTAGTGACACCAGAACATACCAGGATGCACAAGTTCACACCTTGCTGAGAACTTAGGCAACCTCCAAGGTCACTGGGCTTGTGCCTTTCTTACAATCCCTTATTTCCCACGTTCTCTAGCCATAAAAATCAATCAGTAAATCACTGTAGCATTTTCCTTTAAACCACCTGTGCACCTTTAATCTGTTTCCACAAATTAAACAAAGCAATCTGTGCTTTACACGGGGAGAGCTCAGCTGGATTATAACATCACCTTATCACTTTAATCATTCCTTTGTTTATATGATACAAAAGACTTTGGTCTCTGTTCCATTTAAAAACACGCTTTTCCACGTCAGTCGTATCTCAAGTGGTGTTTGTTGCTGGACTGCACAGGAAGTTTTGATGAGCTTTATTAATTTTTGCTGATGACATTTGCACTCCTGTTGTGAAATATTTCTTTCTATATCCGGGGCAGGAGAAGGTGCCTGTTGTTCTTTCCAACAGGATTTTAGGTGCAGAATGCAATGTTAATATCATTCAGCCTTCACACAGACTGCATTAAATTCCACTGAGAGTAGGAATAACTTGGAGGTGAAATTGGTAAACAGATGTGAGCATGTGTAGTCTGCAGAGGGTCACTCCTTGATTGACTCGCTCACGCTGAGGATTTCAGAAAGACTCATTCCTCTGCAGGACTGACACTCCACAGAGACAAACTCCCTTTGGACAGACTGTGAGCAAGGCACAGACCCTGAACTAGCTCCTGTTCCAGTGTGGGAACAGCAGGCAGGTGCCCAGGGCTGGAGGAAGCCCTGGGAATTGGTGGGACACAGGGTATGGTCTGACCACCTCCATCATTTCAACCAAGCATTTGCACCCACTTGCTGACCAGTACTAACATGTTCCAGCATTCTGCCTGGACTCTGGATGGGAGCTCTGCTTCAGCCAGTCATTAGTTTCCTTTAAAACTCACAATGACATAAAAGGAGACTTCACACAAATACCAGCCTCAAAACAGCTTGTAATTGTTTTCTTGGCAAATAGTCATAAAGAGCTCTGTGTTTTCAGAGCTGCAAAGTTCATTCACAGATAAATTTGGCAACAGAAGTCACAGACCCACCATACACTCTCTGTTGAGTTACCTATTACGAAATCCTTAGCCATAGATTGAAAGGGAAATCCACAGAAGTATTTCAGCTTTCACAGTTTAAGTAGCAAATGGCTTCAGTAAATAATTAATATGAGAGAAAGAGGATTTGCTGAGTGAGGCAACAGCACCAGGATCACTAGATGAACTTCATTGTGTTCTGCCTTGCTATTTAATTCTGCCCTGCCTATTACTAGGGATATATGATTGCTGCTTGGAAAGTTCTTTAAAGTCTCTCCACTTGGCCTGTTAAGCATTTAAGAATACGTTGCATACAGACTGCATTCACCTTAAACTCAAGAATTACACCATTGAGCATTAATTACAAAAAAAAAAAAACAAAAAAAAAAAAAAAAGAAAAATCAGGTCTTTTTTTGCTTGTTTTCAATTTGAAGAACATTTCTGTTCCAACTAGTTATTTGTATCAGGTATGAAACCAAGCAGAGAAACTCTGATTTAGAAAGAAGGATCCTACAGCCACATTTCAGGGTAATTGTTCAGCAATAAAGAGTCTGGATTAAAGTGAAACACAAGAGATCAATAGTTCCCATTTCCGAGAAAATGAGGATTATTGGACAGAAAGCAAATCCCAGCCTTTGGTTTGATGATTGGAAATGTATACAGTAAAAATACCTGCAAAGCAATCGATGGACACAGTTTGTGCTTTCCATTGGAGAGACCTGAGGGGGGAGGGAACAGGAGCAGCTCTCTGTGAGGTTGTTCCCCCTTCCCGAAGCAACGTGAACAATTCCTACCAGCCCACATTTTGGGGACGCCTCACAGTTTGCCACACCAACCACAGAGGTAACAGGACAATTGTGGAGGATAATTTGGCTTCTGGGTTTATTTATTAGAATCGTTTTGCCGTTTGCTTTGATAACAAATAAAACCACTTATTCATGGCTAGAACAATGCAGTAAAATGATGGGAAAATTCCTAACTTAGCTGGGACAGGATTGAAATTGAACCAATAGAAACATGATTTTTAGGAGCTGTAGTCACTCAACAAAAAAAAAAGAGAAGGCATTGCCTGGACTAAAGATCTGGGCACATATGTGGGGCAGCCTCGGAAGCTCTGCAATGCTCTCTGACATATTTATTTGTCAGAACCTTGGAAGACTTTTTTTCCCCTCAGAAGATTTTTCTTATAGATAATGTCAGAGAAAAAGAGTGAGAGAGAGGGGGAGAGAACAATGATGCTTGGAAAGGAAGGATTGCTTTTAAAAAGTCCTGCTGTGGGCACAGGGACATTGGTTGTGTCCCACCTTCACCAGCAGCCTTTTTTTTTAATTCATGAAGGATTTCTCCTTAAAAGAGCCTTACTTATAAAATATGCATGGTTAAAATTTTAATCTATCATATTTAACTTCATTTATTCTGCTGAAACTTTTATATTCTTATAGTTCTTGTACCTGAGTGCAATTTAGCCTGGAAAGCTCTCCTGGAAAAAAGGATAACTTTTTCCGTTGTTCTATTACGAAAAAAATTTACTTTACTTACTTTAAATTCTATTAGCTGAGTTTTTAATTATCTGATATGAACTTGCTTTCCTGTGTTTATTATTTTTGGAAACTTGTTTTGAAGAATAGTCTGTACAATATACCCTTGGTTATTCTTCACCCTTAAAGAAAATACTGACTTGGTAAACTTTGTATATGAAACAATTGGACAACATGAATATATGACCTAATTTATGAGTGTTGCTTTTTTTGGCACAGCTTACCCCTCATTGAAAGCAGCACCCTGTAACTGCATTATTAGCTTGGCAATACCCACTGCACTGAAGAGGGAGCTGAAATCTGTGCTTCTCCATTTCATGAACAATCCAAACTCTTTACAGACCCACACCTTGAAAGAAAAATGAGCAATAAAACATTGTTGACTTACAAAACATGCCAGTGCTTCTTTTATTTTATTTTAAACTGGCCTTTTGTCAGTTTTGTGTCTGAAGAAACAAAATTAGTATTTCAGGGTTTTCCATGTGCTATTGATTCATTTCAAATACAGGTTTTGTACATTGAAGGTTATTAGCTGGATTCTACTTTCATTGGTCAGGCAAGAACTACTCTGTATTTTATGAGGACGGAAGAAAACTCAGGAAAAAGTGCTACTCTTTACCTTTCAGAAGAAACCAAACCATCTCTCGTTACCTAAAAATCAAAGTTTACCCAAAGCTTCTGGCTCCCACACCCAGATGGGATCACACTTACCCTGATGAGAAAGTGCAGCAAAGATGTCTCGAGCCTTGTTTAGCAATAGCTTGGTTTCCCCACTGTTCTTCACAGCGATGTTTCCCTCCTGCTTTTTACAGGGGTTGCTAATGGAAGAATTTCAGGCTGTTGGTAAAACTGTAGTAACAAGCTAGTATCGATGGTAGTGGACAGTGTGTAGCTGTGCTACAGGAAAGTGATATCCTGGGGCGATATTTGTTGGAGCAGTGAAGGCAAGAGGTGCTAATGTGCCCAGCTGAGAGCAGAAGTCTGGAGCAGGGTAATGTGCTACAGCTGAGCAAGAATGAAGGGAATAACGGGACTGGCTTTACCTCCGATCAACACAAATGCATTCAGAGAAATCCAGAGCTCTTGCTTTTCCTTCCCTGCTTTCTCCCTCCACCCATTTGCATTTCTCAACCAACAAATCCAGTACTCACAAATCCAACATCTCGACAGCCGAGCCGACAGGCAGGGACAGCGAGTCACTGGAGAGCAGCTCCAGCACCCTGCAACAGTGCACCAGGAAAACCTGTGGGAAGGTGAGGTTGCACCTACAACATTCCTGTTTCATTTCTCAGGGAGCTCGTTTGGCAGGCGGAGGCTGGCAGGACCCTCCTGTCGCTGTGTGTGCACAGCGTGTCCTGCACAGCCCCTGCCACCACCAGCCCTGTGCACGGCCCTCCGTTACCAGGTGTGGGACACCAAGAGGGATCCTTACACGGCCCAGCCTGACACAGACCAAAGCACAGTTGCCATCTAATGCTGTCTTTAAAAAAAGGAGGTGGCTGTGTTGTGAATTCACATTCCTGAGGAGCAGTTCCCTGCCGTTCATGGCCCAGCAATGTGCCATGTATGTGCTGTAGGAGGGATTCATTTGCCTTACAACCAACACAAGCAAACATGAAAGATTCTCTCTGACATCTGGGATTTTTCTGGGGGGAGGGTCCAAAGAGGACGGAAAACACAACTGTTTTGATGGCAGGTGCTGCATCTTTTACCTTTTGGACATGGCTAGGCAATATACCACTGAATGAAGAAATTCCAGTGGCAGATGAGTTCTAAAAATAAAATCTGGCTGCAAGAGCTTTATGATGATGAAGAGCATACATGCTCACCTGGTCAGTTATGTCTGTCTGAACTGACTTTGTGACCCATTAACGGTATAGTTTTATAACATTTGAACAGAATTTTAATGTACCTTCCAGTGTCACATCTGCTTCCTACTGAAATGGGACAGTAATGGCATTTGGAACAGCAAGTGAAAGGCACAGAGACTGTTTACACAGACACTAAGTGTGACAGAGACCATGACCAGACCAAGAAACATGTCCAAAGGAACACTGACCCCTGATTCCCTTCCTCATTCCTTACAGACACTTTGGGATACCCATTTGTTTGGTGCAGACACACATTTTTACTCTGAAACAGATAAATCCTTGATTTTTGTTTTGCACGAGGGAATCCAAAAGTGATAACATAGAAAAACTATGCAATAATATGTCTAATTTTTTAGGCATATTGGAATTTAAACAGCAGGATTTCTTCCCCTGACTGTTTCTGTTGCCTTGCAGCCTCGGAGCATTGCACATTACAGCTGCTGCACTTTTGTTCTGCTGGTTGGGTCCTGCATCACTCGGATGGCTCGTGACCAGAGGCATTATGCCTTGCGTAGTTCCCAATTCCTTCCTGCTTTTGGGAACATCCTGGTTGTCCTAAGTTTCTTTGCAGGGCTAAATACCTCCCCAAAGGAATTCTTCCCTGCAAGCCCACAATCAGTTCTTATCAGCTCTGGCTTCAAACCACACCGACTGCCAAGGCTGCTTCTTGGCATGGAGGTAGGAATTCCACATTTTCTCATTCCCTGGTCAGGTGAGCCTGAGAGAAAAGTAAAACTGTGTTTTCATTCTGGTGCTGTATTGTACTCTCAACCCAAAACACGTTAGGAATGATGTGAGGGACAAACCAAAATTACTTGGCAAAGGCATTAATGAAATCCATGCCGTTTGGTGTGTACATTTTCAGCCTCTGAGGGCAGGCCACATGCAAAGTCCAACACCCGTTATTAAATCTTGGGAACTCGTTCCAGGCCAACCAGTTTATCATAGCCCAACAATTTGGCTTTGTAAGAGAGTCTGGAGTGGTGAGTGGCCAGTCCTGGAGCCTGCACGGGAGAACACTGCGGTGTTGGGAACACTTGTCAAGCGTGGGCCATGGAATTCAGAGGGGATCGTGCTCTGTAGCCAAGTGAAACCTTCTTCTTCCTATGCTGACTTAATTAACTGTTGGGGAAAAGAGCCATGTGGTGATACTGAAGAAAAGTGCAGCCATTAGACGTTACCCTCCCTCCTGATAAAGCTCAGACCTCACAGTGTGCTGTGCAACACCCACACAAAGCCAGTCCTGCCTCTGAAGCCTCTGCAACCTGAACTCCCTAATTTACACTGTGAAAGCTATGGCCACTGGGACAGACAGCCTCTCCAAGGTATGTTACCTTTCTGGCTTGTTTAGGTAGTTTGTAAGGTTCTAGTTCTATCTCAATTACCAAACCAGGAAAGGTGTTGCATGTTTACCTCTGTGAGTTCTGTGGAAAAAATAAGGTGCAAATGTGGTTTAATTGCAGCTCCTCTGTGCATTGACAGTCTGACTGTTGCTAAGACAACAAGTGATTGAGAAACAGAAGAAGCATAAAAAGGAATTTCTCAAAAAAGTGATATGGAATGGAAACAGTAAGGAAACAACACAGGTTTATCCTAGGGCGATTCTCTGACCTTCTCTTCAGCAATACAGTTAAGCATCGAGTTTTCTTAACTAAGGGTGGAACCTTTTACCAAAATATTCTAAGGACAGTTTTAATAAATACCAGTTGTGCAAACATGAGCACTTGATTTGTCTACACAGGTATCTGCTCGTCTGGGAGGTCCCAGGTGTGCTTTTGCAAACCACTCAGCCCTGCTTTGCTTGGGTGATGGAATGAGAACAGACTTTTGGACATGGGGCAGAGGTAGGAGATGTGTTCGTGCTCCCAAGAGAGACCTTCCAGCCATTCTGGGAGCAACACAGAGTATCACAAGGACCATACCTGGCTCCTGAAGCAGAAGTTTCTGCAGCCAAGAACGTACCTTTGTTTCCACCACTTGTTCAGCTCTCACTGGTTGCTGTTTTAAGTAAGCGTATTTGGGAAAGACAAGTGGATGCCACACAAGGGAGAAGACAGCAAGTTACATGTATTCAGGAGCAGTAACCACTCTTGGGGACTGCCAGGCTCCTCTGCATTTTTGACCTCAGTTGCTAAGTGACAATGTTTAAGGCGAGATAAGTCACCTGCTATAGAGGCGTTTGCAGCCATAGGCAGGGATAATTATAAAAAAGGTGTCAAGTCAGTGCAGTGGTAGCATCACGCCCAACAGATTTGTTTTCTTCTCATTACAGAAGGGGACAAACCACATAATCTTCTTTTGGAAATCCTTGGTTTTCTGCTTAAGGGAACATTAGTTAAACAGTGGAGCTATTTCTGTGCTGCCATGTTTTTAATTCTCAGCCTCGGTGGCAGTGTGGTGGCACATGGGACACGCTGTGCTCTTCTGGTTCTGTGTGGCCCAGTACCAGGTAAGCAGGGAAAGCAAATTAAGTGTCCTTTAGCACAGATTTTCAGAGGGGTTAAACTGTCACTGCTCGAATTTTGTTGGGGAAAATCAAAAAGAATGGTTTTGTCAACCTGAGCTTAATGGACACCACTGTGCCAGGCTGAAGGAGCTGCTGGATAAACCTCTCTGTGCTGTGCTCCTGTTGATCCATAGGCTGGTGCTGAGAGCTCTGGGAGAGTAATGGCTCTTTGACCCTGCCTCGAGGTGGGAGCCCTATTTTAATAACCGAAAGATTGCTGGAACAATGTCACAGGAGGGCCAGGCAGTCCCAAGCTCTGCTGCATATCAGGCTGTGATGTTTACCAGGAGGAGGGCCTTGCAGTGTGAGCAGGATTTGCACTGACTGCTTGTTGGGTTGGGGTTTTGTTTTTGTTTTTGTTTTTGTTTTTTGTTTTTGTTTTTTCCAAACACAGTTTCACTAATTTTCATCCTTCTATTTTGTTTGGCTTTCTCCTTTAAGGAGAGCTGGAATGTACTTGCCAGTTGGCCAGAAATCATTTCAATGACTGGTTCAGTCAGTAGGCTGAATAACCCTTTACCTTGGCATAAATGAGGTGTAAAAGGTTCTTTAAAATAAAAATCCTGTTTAGATATTTGTGACTGCCAATGGAGAGGAGATTTATGAAACAAATAATACTTTCTCAGCTACCTTAGTGCATTGTTCTTGACTCACTCTGCTCTAGGCCCTGTCCCACTAGGATCTTTGTTGCACAACTCCAGGAACATTATTCCTTGAAATTGCTGCTGGCCCAAATCCTTTACTTATTGCTGTTACTGCAGAAATACGAGGAGGACCTTCCCACATCATGACATTGCATGTGTTCCAGGCTGGAAATGGGCTATGGGTCATCCAGTTCTCACTGAGCTGCTGCTCCTAAAAACAGCCCCAGAAAGTGGCATACACAGCTTCTCTTCCCAGCAGAGAAAAGCACAGAAGAACATTTTAAATGCTGTGATTTTTCGAGTGGCTTCACCTTTCCCAGTTCTTACTTAGTACCACATTTTGGATTTCTTTACACCTAAGACTATTTTGCGCAGATTTTGAAGAACTACACGCTTATTTTGGAGCCAGTGGCAGTGGAGATGATGGTGCAGCTCATTCAGCTTGTCAACTGGGTTCAAAGCCAGCTGCCACCACCCATGAAGGGACTGGATTTGAGAGCATTACTCAGGAGCACTTGGATGATTTGACTCAGCTGTGTCAAATGTTTTCTCACCTACAGTTTTTACAAATTTGGATTGGAGGTGAGGAAATATAAGGAGACTAGAAGTATCCTAAGCAAAGGGGTATCAGTTTGCCAAGGTTATTAAAACACTCACAGTCAACTCAGTTAAACAGAGGCCAAATTCTCTCATGCCATAAGCCCACACACCAGCAGTGACATGAAGATGCCATCTCTTCCCTCGGAGCACCTGCTGTGTCTGATACCACTCAGGGCTGTGTTGTATACAGCAGGAGGAAGGTTGTGGTATCAGGGGTTCTCATCAGTTCTCATCTGCATCCCTGCAGAGGCACCTCACTGCTGCCATCACCTTGCACCACACTGTGGATTCCTACGTGCTGCTCATGGATGTTGGGCAACCTGGAGAAAAGCTGTGGCTGAAATCTGGCCAAGGTGTTGCTGTTTGCTGGTCATTATTGTGGCCTTTCAGCATTTTGCTGAGTCTTGGCCCCCCTCCCTCCCTCTGCAAAGGTTTGCTCAGGGCAATTTTTAGGTTTGGAAAACTGAGAAGGCAGAAAAGACCCAAGAAAGAGCTGGGCAAAGGGTGGCAGAGGAGGACTGGGAGAGGTGCTGCCCTTCCAGCTCTGCAAGGGAAGAGCGAGAGCAGGGTGAGGGATCACAGTCCATAGTGCCCCTGGCTGTCCTTTGAGCTCCCTTGGGATTTTCCTTCAGGAGCAGGGGTTGACTGGTGAGAGGACCCCCACCAAGGGGATGCAAACAGCTCTCCAAGCCTCACGTCACTGTTTCATTCCTCCAACACGAGGCACATTTTGATCCTGCAGTGAGGCCTTCTCAGTGCCTTTCTAGTGACCAGGGGCTGATCAAACACTTCACCTTATCTGGGGCAGAATCTCACAGATGTTTCCTGGCAGGAACCTTGAGCAGAATAGCGAATGTTTCAACATCACATACAAAGCTGGGCCAGAGCCAACCCTTTATGGTGTTGTTTTGTGTTTGCCTATAGCATTGCATGTGGCCGTCAAATCCGCTTCCTGTCTCGGATATTAGATCTGGGGATGGACAGCTTCCAAATCCTGGCCAGCTCCAAAGTAAGCTGTGCTCCACAAAAATAAAAACAATAGTATCAGAAGAAGTATAAATACTCGGATGAATAATTGTCTCTTTATTATTTCCTGACTTGCCAGCTTACATGTGTTCCTAGGAGGGGGGTAATTTTAAAAGGCATAAGCTAAATTACTGCTGGCCAAAGAGATGAAAGTCTCTGTTGCTCTCACAACCTTTGTATCTTACGTGTCATAGTGATATCCAGCAAAATATGCATTTAAGAACCATCCTTATCCCTTTTGGTATTTGTACAAGGGGCTTTGGATTAGGTTTGTGAGATTGCCCACTGTTGGGAAAGTTACTTTGCTATCAGGGCATGATTTCAGACAGATAGGAAAAGTGGTGAGGTGTTAGGAAATGGCTTGAGAAGGATGTGGGATATCCAATCTTAGGCGAAAGAATGACAGGCAGATGGGGAAGAAAGTCATGTGTGAGAGTAGAGAGTATTGCCTTAATTTTTTTTTCAACAACTGCCTTAAACTAGAAGAACACTACATTAAAGATACTAATAAAGAAAACAAAAACATTAACTAGTGTTCCATTATTCTGTGGTTAACTGGTACTACAGTGTTAAACATTCTGCCATACGCTGGTCTGATTTATGTATTTCTCTGGGTTAAAAATGCTGTTTAACAATCTCACACCCCTTTTCCTAGAAAACAGAAATGGTTCATTTGAACTGCTTTTTTTCCTCCCACCCCTGTGGTTCAGGCTATGTCATGACCACGAGCTGGAGGAGTCAGAGAGGTTTTATCTGTCTGCTTTGTGCTTTGCTTTGTGGTGTCCAAGTCAGAAAGACTTTCTATTTCCTGACCATTCTGAATCGCAGGATTTCTGCTTCAATTCCTGCTTTGGCTCTGCCCATTATTCTTTTTTTTTTTTTTTTTTCTTTCTGTGTCATTCTATCTTTTCCAAGGCCAACAAAATCCTTCTGGATGACAGCTATTATTTATCCACAGGTATGTTTTCCTTACTACTGTGAAGTTTTTCTTAGTGTTGAAGTGAATAACTTTGCAAATAAGACATTTTTAAAGTACAATGAATGTCCTTCAGGACCAATGTTAGAGTGGATTAGCGAGGACACGAGACTTCAAACGTTTTGTTCGTGGACTATAGACAATTCACTGACTTGAAAATGAGAACTAAATTGAGTAAAAAGAAAAAATATTTATTCATCCTAAAGTTTCACTGGCTTTCAGAGCAAGATTTGCTTCCAGAGCTTCAAACCATTAAGAATGTCTGTTGGAACCATCCCCTATACTTAAAAAGTCTGCAGATTCCTCTGAGAATAAATATAGCTCCAAATTTCTAATTTGGTTTCTTTACCCCCACCTCTAGATAACAGTGGCTGTCAAATATTATCACAGTTTGGATTTTTTCCCTGGACCACTAAATTACATTGTGCCATCAATGCAGGAGAACCATTTGTTCTGCCAAATACTGTTGGGCTTGAGGGTGGCTGGCTACTTTGATCTCATCAGTTGCTGCTTTGTTACTGCACAGGTCAATCCTGAAGGTAAAACTCCATTCATGAAGAGAGGAATTCCACTCCCCCCCCCCAGTTGTGATGCATGTTTGCAGTTAAATTAAGTGCTGTTGAATGTATTTTGTCTTAACTTTTGTTATACATCCAAAGTTTACTTTTTTTTCTTTTGCTTTAAGAAATACAACCTCAGCATCCAAACTTGGATTTGAAGGTGTGTCTCAGCTTTGTGAAAGGCTGAGTCCCACATCTAAGGATCATTGTCCTGCTTCTCCTGCCACACCACACAGAGGCCCTGAGTGAGAGAGACACTTTATTCCCTTTAGCCAACTGCTCTGCCCTACCACTGGAGAAATGATGGGAATTGCCTCTGACCTACAGACATGGACCACTTGGAGCAAGTCCAGAGGAGGCCATAAAGATGCTCAGAGGGCTGGAGCTCCTCTCCTGTGCTGGGGGTGTTCACCTGGAGAAGAGAAGGCTCCAGGGAGACCTTAGAGCCCCTTCCACTGCCTAAAGGGTCTCCAAGGATGCTGGAGAGGGACTTTGGAAGTGTCCAAGGCCAGGCTGGACGGGGCTTGGAGCAACCTGGGATAGTGGAAGGTGTCCCTACCTATAGCAGGAGTTTTGGAACTAGATGGTCTCTAAGGCCCCTTCCAACCCAAACCCTTCCATGATTCCCCCTTCCTTCACGGAGGACTGGTCCAATCCTAAATAATTCCTCCATTTCAGACACATGGGCTCCTTTCTGGCAGCCTCCCCTACGCTAAATTCTCTCTGGTGCCTGGAACAGCTGCTTATTCCTCCAGCTTGGGCCTTTGAGATGTAAATAGTGTAATCTGACTTCAAGAGGCAAGGAAATATTAGCAGAATTTAATGTAAATATTGTATAAATCATCCCAAAATAGCACGGCCACGGGATCAGCCAAAGACACTAACTGAAAGTTAAACAGACTAAGTAAATATAGACTAAATATATTCCCCTCCTGGAATTGCCTCTGGAATGGATCCAGACAGGAAATAGGTTAAAATGCAGTCTTGTGGCAGCGGTATTAAAAAGCCATTGGCCCGTTTGGTGACATTTATAATGAATTTTATGTACTCCATACATTTTTAATACATGCTGAGTTAAATATTATCGAATCTATAAAAAGATTATGGAAAAAATGTCTGGTTTCATATGGGTGGACACTGCCTGGAACTCTCTCTGTGGGTTTTGTGTAAGAGAAGTGTTTGAGAGAGAACATGAAAGGGAAAAATAAAAATCCCCGCACTGCAGTTTTGGAAAACTATTACTTGTCCATCCAGAGCCCAGAAGTCATCACGTATCAAGGCAACAGCATTTCCAAGACACAAACCATAACGGGGACTAAGGACTAAGGACTAGTTCCATCCCTTACACATGCAAAGGGAGAAAATCCGATTTCATTGGCTGGTGTGACTTTGTGCAGCTTCTGGGCCAGTGCAGTGGAGGTACAAAAGGTCCCTTTTCCTGTATGGATGCTTTTCCAGCAGGTCCCTAATCCTGCTGTAGCAAACATGATAAACAGGGGCTTTGTGCATAGGCATTAGGAGATAAAAAGATGCCCTGACTCACCTAGAACAGTCTTGGAATACAGGTGCTTGTCTTGATGTCCAAAAGACTATTTTCCAAGGAACTACTTTGTCCAAATTGTCCACAAGACAAACAAGATGGGATTTCCTGCCTCCTGCTCTCAGTGTTCCCAGAGCCAGCAGGAGGTGTCTATGATCCCTCCACACCCAGCATGGCTCAGCTACCCTGCAGATTCAAACCAGAGGCTACAGGCAAAGTCCAACACACCCAGAGGGAACCCAAATGGGTCTGGATTAACACAACCTTAATGTCAGGAAAGGCCTTTCCTGCAGTAAAGGAAACATCATAGGCAGGTTTTTCTTGTGATTAATCATCAACCTCCCCTTATAAGTGCTGGGCCCACAGCTGCAGCAATTTAAGCTCTAAGACCTACAAAACAACCTAGAGAGGCACTCCCGGGCTCTTGTGCTGCTCTGTGACCCTGCTGCACCTCCTGTGGTTGCTCAGAAGGCACCTGAGGAGTGGGAGGACATCTGGGAACCTGGAGTTTGGGAGTCCCCAAGTTTCAGTTCTGTATTTCAACACTGAGGTGACCTTTGGCAGCTCCCTGAGCCATGTTCTGCTTTGGAAGGGTTGATCCAGGGCTCTCCACAGAGTGAAGGACCCAAGGCCCAGCAGTTTTACAAACATCTGCAGGTGCACCCTGCCCAGAGTAGGAGTGTTTCTATTTAAAGTTGCTCAAGTGGTGCCAGAATACACTTCAAGTGCAGTCACCCAAATCCAGAGGTCAACCTCTGGTGTCTGGAACAGTTTCCCGTAAATAACTGCTGCTCTGTCACATGGAAGGGCCTTGGAGCTGTTTGTGTTCGTGCTGGTGGAACACAGGTAGTAAAGACACGGATGTCTTCAGCACTCTGCTCACCTCTGGCCACGCAGGGATTAGCAGTGGGCAGCAGCTGCAGAGACTAAATTCCAGTTCTGCTGCTCGACATGGGCTTATTTTTTATTTTGGTAACCATCCCACATATTAATTTCTACATATTTTCTACTTCTAAGGCAGTTTTGGGATCTCCCCTTTCATAAATTGCTTCCACATCTCACACCAAGATGCTTCAGGGCAAAATTGCCCAGCACCTGGAACTAGGCAAGTATATCCAGGTGGTGGAAGGAGGTCTTGAAGGAACTAAAATTCTACTCGTTAAGGGTTCAGAAACACTGTGGACTTAATGGGAATGATCCCATTCAAGTCCTGTGAAACACAGAAGAGAGACAATCATTTAACTGGTAAATACAGCTCACAAATCACTGTCTTGTGTAGGTCCAAGGCTTGTGCTCTAGAGGATAGACCTTTTATCAAAACAGAGAGAGATAATAATGTACATCAGGAATAGCAGGGGATTTTATTACAGATTTGGAAAAAAAAGATACCTGGCTTTTATTTTCTATCTCTGAAACAGAGAAAGGATCAGACTCTTTTACTGTTAGGTGCTGAATTATTTATTTTACTCAGCTTAAGCAAACTTAAGCTGGTATTCAGGTTTTGATTTCCCAGAAAATTATCCCATTTGCTTTTCAAGGTATTTCATAACAGATTTCCTCATTATGAGGTATTTCTTCTTAAAAATGGCTTCCATTAACTACCTTCCAAATTAAATCCAGTAGAATTATGCCTTGAGACACAGTAAAATTGAAGAATATGATTATCAGCCATCTAAAGTGAACTTCTCTGCTATCATTCCATGAACATTAGAATTTAGCCTCATGCCACAAAGCCACAGGTTACTTTTTATGTAAAAATCTGGCAAAACACTAAATTCCAAAATTAGAATTGATTTATTTGAAGAGTGTTCCTACAAGATGGGGATTGAAGACTTGATTTCAGAGCACAGAAATTAGAACACGTTGCCACTCGCTTCAGGGCTCAGTAATGAAAACAACTTCATCAACACATTTCCCGCAGCAGTTTTTCGTACCAGAAAATGCTTTATCCCAAGTGTCCAAAATGACCAAAGGCAGAACTCATTCAGATACAAATCTCTTAAAACCATGCTCAAGTGGACCAGGGAACCAGAACAGCAAGGGGGAAACAAATACAGGAAGTATTGAAGTTCTGGTGGGTTTGTTTCAGTTTGTATTTCAAGTTACATTCTAAGAATCAAATAAGGCCAGAACAGAATGAAATCTGTTTCTTCTCCCTTCTCCATTAAGCTCTCCATGAAGTCTTCAATCAGGAAGACCAATACCTAAGCCAGACGTGTATCCCACTGCAGGAACTCCAGTAAAACCCACACCAGTTCTCCAGAGGTCCCCTCTGACAGGGGAAAGGTGCAATCCATCCCAGCCCAGCTTGACTTCATCTGCAGAAGCAGCCAAGCGTGCGCTGGGGGGATTTTTCACCACTGACACTGGTGGGGAGCCAAGGAATGTTTCCAAAGGCTGACGCTGGAACCACGGGACAGGGACTTGGTCTCTCCATTCCTGCCGCTGACGTGACACCAACTGGGACAAGTCACTTCCCGAGGTGTCCCAGCCAAACCAGTGCCTGTAAGCAAATTGTGACTGGCTTGCACAGACACTCACACTGTGCATCCCTGGCTGCTGCTTAACCAACACATGCAGTGACTCAGCCAGTTCTCCAGAACTGCCCCCAGCCGCTCCGTGGAAGCTGCTCCTCTCTCAGGCCTGGTTAGGGACGTGAGTGCTGGGAAGAGGAACGTGGACAGAGGAATGACGGCATGCACAAACTCTTGGAGCACTTAGTGTTCTCAGAAATGTAAATAACACCACGGAACACCACATGGGATATGTAAGCTTCTTTAATAATAATAAATTTATGAAGTGGCAGGAAGCCACCACTTTGTAAACCGATTTTACTCAATCACAGTCCCTCTATTGTTTTCCTCATTGAACATGAATACATTCTGTAATTTGTATGTGAAACAATTACACAGAGATATGTTCTGAACCCCTCTTGCTGATTTCACTGGTCAGAAAAACATTTAACATGCGGAAACAGCACCTTATTAAAACTATAGGCCTTTTCTCATTACACCTCCTTTTTCTAAGCTAACATGTCTCTGAATAAGCCAAGTCTATAGAGTTTTTTTACCTTGTCCTGTGTTCTGAGATGCAGAGGGGCCTGCAGAGACTTCTGATAAAACCTCACATATAATAAGTAATTCAGAAGGCTTTGTAAGCAATAGCTGCAGTTGCTTCTTCAGACTAGAGAGAGCTTCTCATGCATTAATGCACTTAGTTAGGTTTTGTGAGGAGCTCAGAAGAGGACATGCCCTCTTCCTGATACAGTTAGTTGAGCCTGGACTCTGCACCACTGATATTGTTCAGCAACTGTGTGCACCAATAATTTAAAAAAAAAAAACAAACCACAATACATCAGGCTGTTCTCATCAGAAACAAGTAATAAATCTTATCATGATAGTAAAAAAAAAAAAATAAATGGCAATTTCCGATGTGTGACATTTTCATTGCTTGAGAACGAATCAGTGCAAAGTGAGGTAACCCACACCCCCACCCCTCGGGGCTGGGGCGCGTTAAACCAGGCGCCGCCTCTTGGAATCCCTCTCCATGTCTTCAGTGGGAGAGTCTCCGTTGCACCCAAGAGGAGACACCAAGTTTAGCAAAGGGTCTTCAGATGCCCCTCCAAACAGGGACAGCAACAAAGCCACGCCATAGCCAGTAGCTCGTTCACCCTAGAACAGATGCAGAACCAAACAATTCGCACTTCAGATTGTATGATCTGAATTAAGTTTTAATTTACCCCCTCACTCAGCAAGAGGAATTGATGGTGAATAGTTTCAGCCAACACTCAGGGTCCCTGGCAGGCCTTGTGCTGCTGTATCCTCACTGCTACTGGAATCTGTCCTGGCTGGATTAACCCAACACGTTGGCTGATTCACATGAGAACAAAGCTCACAAGGACTCAAGCCTGGATTTACACCAGCGTTGTTCAGGGCAGGGAATCTTCCACCCAGCCTGAGCATGGATTTGGAGTAAAAGCTGGATTTAAAAAAAGAGGCAAGGGGAGTTAATTGGCTTGGTTTTTAGGAAAAAAAAAAGAATATACACAAGTTCCATCAAAGGGATAAGGGGAAACCCCCAAGAGGGAACATGTTTTCTCTGCTGCAGGTCAGCAGGCAGGATGATCAACTCTGGTCAATCATCTTAAAACAACATGGGTGAAAATGGAAGGCTGGGATAACTGCCATGAGCAGAAAGCAGACAAGCTGTCAAAGTCTACAATGATAAAGATGTTGCTGATTAAAGTGTCTGTCAGAATATATTTAGAACCAAAATGAAAAATACAAACAGATGAAGCTACCAAACCAAAGAAATTTGAAACAGAGATGACAAGTCAGCTTTTCCCAAGAACTCTTCTCCACCTATTTCTGTCCCTCTGAACTGGAGGGACACAACTCAGAGCCCCTGCAGTGTCTTTACCCACCACATGAACATACTCACTGCATGCACGGGCGCAGCAATGTCTATATGGACCCAGACCCCAGGCCAGTCGAAGCCAATGTGGGAAGCAATGAAGAGCCCGGCACAGGAGCTTGGAGTATTGTCTCTGTCCTGCAGGAACAGGAAACATACAGTTGGTCTTGCAAGAAAAGAAAATGGCAATGGTTTAATCTGCCTACAGAAGGCAAATTATGCAAATCTTATTCAAAGCTTAATCAATGGCCCTAAACCAAACCATTTATGCTGTAAATCCTTTGACTCAGTCCCTGGTTGCAGCATGGCCCTGCTCAATTCCTGCTCTGCCCACGCACCTTTCTGCAGTGTTTTTGGGATTTAACCTCACATTGTAACTCTCAAATGCAGCAAAAGCAGCTGCAGCAATTCCTGAGGTCTCTGTTCTCAATTTCCCGGTTTCTGCATTCCCAGTTACAATCTCTGCTGGTTATGCAGGATCTGAGGAATACACATCTTGACTTCCTAAGCAGTCTCCGTGCAGGAATGGATTCATTCAGGGCCATGTTTAACAGGCAAGCAGCACAAAGATACCTTTGCAGCAGACCACCACCTTTAAAACTGATGCTGAATATCACTGCAGCAACATAGAGCCCGCAAAGCCCCAGGAAAAGACCCTGAAGTCCACGATAAGATGGCCACTTCTGAAAGATCAGAGCCCCCAGGAAGAGCTCCCAGCAGGCCAGCACACTGCCCAGAAAACACACACTTTTATGTAATAAGGAAATTTAAAAGAAAAAAAAAACCATAAATCTTACTGCCACAGAGTTCTTCATATCAGCTACAGCAGAGGTAAATTCACTGAAGTGGAGCTCAGGGCAATACACCAGAGGATGGACCAAGTCTCCACAGTTCCTGCCAGCTTTAACACAAGCCTTTTCCCACTCTTCATTATTGGTAAGGACAGCAGCATGGTACTTTCCTGTAGCAATTCCCTAGTGAAACAAGAGACAAAACCAGGAAGAAGTCACCTTAACTGCCAGGCAGGATAATTCTGTACTATTCCCCCTCACCATCAGGAGCTGCTTTCCATCTAACAAAACCACCAAGAAAAAATGGCTCAGAACTACTTCACAGTAAATTAATGCTACAAAGACATTGTAGCTACTGCTGAATATTTTACATTTTCTGAAAATCCATTCTGTGGTGAAACAGTCTTCGTTTGTATGTCCTATTCAAACCACTGTCCCGAAAACATACTTATTTGTAATTACTGAGTAGGTAAGCTATCATTTTGCAATTATTCATCCTTAATAAAATTAAATCAGAAATTAATTATAAGTAAAAAATCTAAAATGCATACAGAGGATACCCCAGCAATATGTGTCCATCACAGTATGAATGTAACATCCTCATTCACTGGAAAGGTTGCTTCCTTCCAAACACACAAAACCCAGAAGCCAACAACGAAACACTATTCCAATAGGACAATGATGGGAAAGGATTCAATTCAAAGGACTGATGTTTACAGCAATATGTTTACAGCAATATATGCAACATTCATGCTTCTAAAATTTCCCACCATTTCTCCTCCTGATATGAAAACCAGTTCATTCTCTAGAAAATTAAACTACAAGAATCACTGCTCCTCAATATAACCTTCTGTAGAACAGGAACAGATGTCAAAAAATAATGGCATTAAATTTGTACCCATGTGTATGTGTATGACTTGCAATGGAAGCCATAAACAAGAAAATTCCTGATCACTATCATCAAATCAGTTCTGCTAATTATAAAGCTACTGAATTGCAACCACTGAGTACTGGACTGCTTACATCAGCTGCTTAAATCATCATCAGAAGAATAACATTTTTAATTTAAGTATGCAAAAGCAAAAAAACTTCATAAAAAAACAAAAAAGAACTTGATTGAGTAACACAGTTACAATGTACCACGCTCATGGCAGAGTGCACATAGGATTAATTTAATGGGGTTGCTGTTGGCAACTTTCTCTTGCCCAATTTCAGGAAGCCTCCCTCAAGCACAAGGGTTTCAGGGTGGCTCCTTTCCCCCAAGACTTGCAGCACAGAAGCAAAGCAGTGCTCAGTGGCCAGAGAGCAGAAGGATTTACCCCCTGCCCACCAGCCGTTCCAGGTCATTACCTGAGCTCCAGTAAGAGTGGCCATGTCCAGGATGATGTCAGCTCCAAGATCTTTGCATGCATAAGCTACTCCATCAGCCAGTATCAGTCTGCCTTCTGCATCAGTGTTATTGATTTCCACAGTTCTAGGAGCAAGAGAGAGGGCACTTAAGACAAGAGTGCTTCAGGCTGGGAGTTAAGGACTCCCCTGCCTGGACTAGAACACTGGAGGAGAGCAGAGTCAAACACAATGTGCTTTCTTATTTGACTCAACAGTCTGTAGAGATGCTTATTTCCCCAGCTCCAAGCATCCAAAGCACACATGGAAAAGGGATATGGCAGTATGTCCTCATGGCAGGGTCTACTTGTTGGGCCTGTGTGATGCTCAGCATGTTGAGCTGGGGCTCTAAAATTACTGCCACAGAGGTCACATACTCTGCTTACAAGAGATTCTGATCCAATGCTAACCTCTGTGACTGAGACAACACAGACTACAGATGGATACAGAAAACTGGCTGTACTACTAGAAAAAACACCTAAATTTGAGTGCCCTAAGGAATCAGCTCATGATATATATGTATTTTGCTATGCATTTACACACCCAACAGAAAACCCTAAGCACACTTAAAACTTTCTACTATGGCTGCCTGAAATACTACCATCAATATTTAGGGAAGCTGATTAGGGGCAGGTTCACCGTTTACATGGCTCTCAGACAACCAAAACCAAAACCCATGTGTGCTCTCAGTTTCTGGGAGAAGGACAGACACAATCTTACTTTCCAGAGTAAAGAACATGAATGTCATCAGGTCTTGTTGCACGTGGTCCGACTGCGTTCTCGGCCAGACAAAAAACAGCATGAAGATTGTCTTTGAAACCCTGTAAAAATCATGGGAGAGAAATGGCTTTTGATTCACATTGAGCTAATTTATTTGGACTGAAATCAATGAGGGATTATGACTTCTTGACAACGATGCCGTGAATTTAATGGAAAATCTGTGGTTTTTGGAGGGGTGAAGTGGGTGTTTGTCGGCTTTTTTTCATGTATCATTTCTGCTGGGAGGCACACAGCATCTTCAACCTGGTTTTTTCCCCTTAGCCTCCCTTCTTCTGGTATAGCTCATCCTGTTTTGCTTTGGTTTAAAAAAAATTACAGATGATATTTTAAAATCTATGATGATTTTGTTATTTATGCAGTAGTTGTGTTGTGTGGAGAGATCCTGGAACAGACAGGGAGACAGCAGCATTTCACAAATCAAAACAGTTCCTCCTCAACTGGGATAGTTAGTCCTAATGACATCACATCCCGAGGAAAACCAGGGCCAGTTTTACTGTTAATCTCTTGATAAAAGTGCCTGGCTGAAGAAATCTGGGCTTGCTGAACCAGCTCATGTTCTGAAGCCTGAAGGGCAAATGCATCTATCAAAACCTTTCAAAATAACAGGCAGCATCTGCAAGCCAGAAAGTAACTCTGCAGTTTCTCATCCAGTTAGTGGGCAAACAGCATTGCTGGTGAGACAACCTTCCATCCATGGCCCTCTGCTCTTCCAAAAGGGTCTGTGCTGCAAACCCCCCACTCTATTCACAGTATCTTGCTGGACTGCACTGAATTTTCCTCCTCCTAGAGAGACAGGTGGGTAATCTACTGTCAAAAAGTGAAAATCTGCTTCCAGTATCAGTTGCCTTTTCCTGAACCTCGTTCTGCCTGCAGCTCTCCAAAAGCAGGATTCAGTATGTTAACATGCAGGATCAAGAAAGAATTCAAAAATTTAAGTGAGTGTTTTTCTCTTCTCCCTTGGGTTGGGAAGCTCACAATAGATGAAATGCATCTTTCTAGGAAAAAAAAAAAATCACTTGCTGAATTTTGCTTCCCAAAGCCTTTTAAAACCATGTTGTGAAACTGCTAAGCAGCAGGCAGCCAGGTATTTTCTGAGGATGGATAAGAACCTCTGTCCCTCTTCTCACTGAGCTTTCTATCTGACACCCATTTCCCAATTCAGCCTCTGTGACAAAGCAGAGCTCATTTAAACCTCTTCCACCTTTCTTTTATCCTTAAAACCATTTAAAAAAACCCCAGTTTTGAAACAGTAACAAGAACAAATTCTTCCCACTGCCTATCTGAACACATTTTCTGCAGGGATGGCATTAACAGGTCTTCTTACATGAGGTTGTAAAATTAAGCACTGAGCTCATTCTTTTGTTTTTACACACAAAGGCACAGATTCTCCAGGCTCAGTTGGTCCAACCATATCAGTGCCAGTTTGTTCATTGTTACAGTAATTGTGTCTGAAATGACAGATCACCTGCATTCACATCTGCTGTGACTGTGAATGGACTTCTCTCAGTGCAGATAATCACACACAAAACTGCTCTGGAAACAAGGACTGAATCACTGAAAGAACAACATCCATGGCACCCCCAAAGCCCAGTGTAAGTTCCAGCTCATGTCCCTTGCAAACCTGTAACTTAACTTTCTGAAGGACTTAGTTATGGCAAGGTAATCGTTCTGCCTAAGATGCAGCTCACAAATCTGTTTTCAATTTTAATTCTCTGCAGATAACTATGAAGTTTACAATCTCTCCACATCAAACATGCTGCCAGGGCCCAGGCACGGAGCTAAACTATTGGGAAATGGGAATTTGGCACTGATCAGCCCCTGGACAAAGCTTCCATCAGATCTATGCATTAATCCACAGCAGTAAATATTCTTTGAACTTTGGATACTCCTTGGAGGCAAGAGCTGCTCTGTCAGCAAGACTCAGTCATTGGATTTGTGGAGAGGGCAGTTTTATTGGCAGCAGCCACTTTCCCCCAGTTCATATTGTTAAAGTGCAATATGCTTTTTTTTTAATTCTTCATATTTCAATACCTGGCTTCTTCTCAGCTCCCCCACCACTTTCTGACCACAGAAGCAAACCAACAAGCAGCTCCTGGTGAGACCAGAGCTGCCATTTCCCCAGCAGATTAATATTAGACCTGGCACAGGATTTGGAACATGGAAAGACTTCATATCCCAGAGTTGCTCATCCCCTTCTTTGCTAAGGTGACAACAGCTGCCCCAAATCCCACAGCTTAAACAAAATCAGCACTGGATAACTCAAGTAAAGATCTGATTCAAGGAACTAAAAACCAATCAGTCCACAGAACCAACTCTGAAATTCAAGAGAGACGCTTGAAAAAAAAAAAATCAGCAGTCAAGGAACTTCTCACAATTCTCAAGATCCCAGTAAAGATGTGAAATATTTCCCTGAAATAGCAGAGAGAGCGGGGTGGCTCCAGCTCACCCACAGCAGTGTCAGGTCAGAACTTCAGGATTAGACCGGCCTCCATATCTGGGAAGACATCCAAAAGCCAGACTGCTCCTTGGCAATGCTGGGATACATGATATCAATTAACACATTTTACTTACTTGCTTTACAGTGGCTTTGAAGGCACCCAAAATAGCAGCTGCTCCACCACAGTCTCGTTTCATTCCAGGCATAGTAGTCTGTTTAAACAGAACCATAGAATTTTTTTTTTCTTTAAAAGAGAATTTCACAGTAATGCCTCCTAGAACTAGTGTTTCTGATGCTTCTGTGACTCTGGTTTTGACAGTGCTCAGCTGCAGCAGAAACAAGGAACATGTGCGTATATTCATTGGTGGATCTGGCCTTAGAACTGAAAAAATACTTAAACCTCTGCTGCTAATTTGTTAGAAAAGTAAAATTAAAAAGGTGGTTTACAAGTTTCATACTGAGGCTAACTCCAGTGGGTTTTGCTTTAATCTCTGAAATCAGAAACTAAACATCTTTGTTTCTAGCTTTCTCCTAACAGTGGGCAAGATTTAAAGGGCAAAATATCAGGTTGCTATTTAATTGCTCTGTAAAGTGTTCCTTGAATCCCATTTGGTCTTCATCCCTAACAGTTTGTGTCCATATGCATGACAGCAGATCAAGCCTTTACTCGAAAAAAATGTACTTTGGTTTCCTACAGACATTAAGTGAATTATTTTCATCAGAAAACAACACTGTAAATAAAGGCAGTAGCAGAACAAGTGTTTCTGTACCTTTCCCTTAATGCTGAGTCCTCCAGTGTCATACACAATACCTTTGCCCACCCAAGCAATGGTCTGTGTTGCACCATCTGGAGTGTGACTGAGAACTGCCAGGGCTGGAGGATGCAGAGCTGCCTTGCCAACTCCATAGATACCTGGAAAACACAGAATTAAACCATTGGTGGGGAAGAAAGACTCTGGGGAGCACCTGTGGCTATTTTCTGTAAAACATCTTGGGCAATAAAACTGTTCAAAGAATGTGCAAATAAAATATTACACTGGAGATGGCAAAACATTCCAATTAAGTGCTAGGAAAAAGTGGAATATTCAACAAGATATACCTCCAAAGCCTCTCTCTTTCAGCTCCTCATCTCGGATAATGGTAGGAGTAATCCCAAGATCCTTGCCAACTTTTTTGATTTCCTTAATCATTGAAAGAGAAAGGACATTGTCAGTCAGTCATCAGGACACATTTGGGCCTTTCCACACGTATGGGTACCCAATTAAGGGGTTTGTGTGATTTTTTTGCATGCATACACATACAGACATTCACAATTTTGGGAGTGGTGTATGTTTTCCAATGGCCTAATTCCACTGAGACATCCTTGACTTACTATGGCATGAAATACAAATTTGACCTTTAAGCTCTGCCAGTAAAAGAAATCTTCAAAGGTAAAGGCCAACTGCTCATTCTGTTGGATCATGATGCAATAGGACAGGAATAATTTCATTCTCAACAGCTTTGCAGATCCTTATGATAAAGCTCATTTGGAATTATGTCAACTGCCCCATAATTTCAGAAACTCTTTATCACCATCAGGCTTAAGACACGAAACCAGTGTATAACCAAATCAAGAACTCCTGTCTTCTGCCTCCCAGTGCCTTACTCCCAGCTGTACACTCTGCCTCCTTCCAACTCTGCAAAGCTCTACAAAATGTTAAAGGCCAAAGAAACAGCCTCAGCATCTCTGGTTTGATGTGCTTCCCACTGCTGACATACAGGTTTTGCTAAGAGACAGCAACAGTAGGTTTAGATTACTGTAGTCTAGACTTACAATTAGTAACCCTTACTCATCAGGTGCATTACCCACCTCCAGGAAGTTATCTGTGTTCATCTCATTGCACGGGGTGTCCACGATGCGAGCAGCCAGCCTGACTCCCTCTGTAGCACTTGCCAGGCACTACAAACAGAAGGGAGGACGCCTGAGAAGGGGCCTTGGCTTGGCTGGGTTTTGGCACAGCTTTGCATTTAGCCCTGTGCAGCCAACACCAGACGTGTGGTTCCTCTGGAGCACGTTAATGCTTAACTGCAACCACCAAAGGCACTGCAGAGTATTAAATAATGTCAGCCAGGCTAACCATTACTTTTTGTATGAGTCAAACTTTTCCATGTGCTCTAATTTCTAAGCAACTGTGTTCCTTCCCCCAGTAAACTGATACTGCAGGCTTCTCCACTACCAGAGGAAGACCAGGAAGGCAATGTGAGGAGGAGGAATTCAGGAAGTCCACAGTGAGCTCATGGGCTGCTCAGGTTGGAAACCTGCAGAGATTGTGCAATCTACAACATGGGAAACTGCAGAGTTTGTACATGGCAGGCAAAGTGGCTGAGGGCAACAGAGATTACTAAAGTAACACATTCTATATGGCAGGCCCATGGGGAACATGGAATATTTTATACTTGTGTAAAACACGTCTGCATCTGTTTCCTCATTCCTGTGGCAAAATGGTCTGACCCTCACCTGGACAGAGTAAAAACTGGGCAAGACTGGGCAGAATCAAAATGCTCAATGGTGAGCATGCCAAAGCTGTTTCCTTCAAGAAGGTTCCTTCTGGCAAAAAAAGATAATGGGGACATGAGACTAAGCTTCAGCTTTTAACTCCCATGAATCAACAACTTGAAGCTGCAAGACCAGGGGGAAGGAAGCTCTGTGCAAGCTCTGCAGGAGCCACACTATGCTGAAGACCACACACAGCAGATGGGCAAGTCAAGACGGGTTTCACAGGAATCTGAGGTGTTGGACAGTCACTTGTGCTGAGGTACCTGAAGTTTGGCTTGGCCAGACCAGCCTAAGGACTCCACACATTCTTCATCCCACCAGATTCATAAACCTTTGGAATGGTGCCCGATTCTCTACAATTACTTTTGATTGCTTCACGTTCCCTAAAGCCATAAGGACCTCCTCAGGAGCCAAGCCTGGTCTAGAGCGATTCCCCCTTAGGGCCATGCAGGTTAATGGAGGTGCTTTAAGCCAAAGGCCAAGCTCCAGGAACTGCAGGACTTACAGAAATGAGCTGTGCCTGTGTTTGTGTTTCCAGGGTGCTCCAGAGAACCTGGATAATGGCAGCCTGTAATAAGGGCCTTGTAAATCTATGACAATCCCTGCTAGTCCTCACCATAAAATATCCTGGACAATGCAACCGGTGTAAAATACAAATGTCAAGGGAGAGGTTTAGATAAAAACATCCTACCACATGCCTCTTCCACGTTCTGCATTAGCTCCCTGGTGCTGGTTGAATTTACGGGGTGCAAACTCAGCTTGGAGGAAGCCAGTAGTAGTTTTGGCATTGACATCAAGGGGAAGAACAGGAGGTAGAAAGAACTGCAGCTTTAAGTTAAAAATAACCCAAGTGGTTTGGAATCTACCTATCCGAAGGAACTGTTTTTGACACCAGTGAACTGCTTTTTCTGATTTGGGGCATGGAAAAATTGTGTGATCAACAGTTGTACTCATAGAACGCCTGTCTCTGCCACTTTCCTGAAAACTGGCCTGGCATCATTTCCTGGGCCCAAATCAGTTCACCAGTAAGGACCAAGCACAGAGGAAAAGATACTGAAAAAAAGTACCCTAAAGCTGTGAATTTCAGATGCAGCAACACCATATCCTTTGTCAAATCCACTGCCTGGGATTTGTACAACCTCAGTGATCAGCTAAGGAAGCATCCATCTGTACTGAAGTACAGAACCTGGAGCACTGAACAGGGAAACTCTAACAGCTTAACAGCAAACCTTGGAATAGGTTTCAAGTTTATGGATCTGGAAGAGGAACGAAGAAAATGAGGAGCCCACACAATGAAGGCAATGTAATATTAAAGGCTAAAAATACACTATTTGCATCTAGGATATACGTACTTCCTTGTGCTATTTGCTTATTTTCCACCTCTGAAATCTAAATTCCAAATAATATCTTCACCCTTTGCTGCAGTAATATTTCAGTACTGCTACGAGTGGTAGTTCAATATTTGTCCTCACAGGTGCTGTGAATGGATCCATTTCAAGGAACTTTGACCTAGACTAATTCATGACTTTAGATACAACACCTATTCCACATGTAGACTGAGGCAGATGTATTTGTGCACGCAACAAATGGAAAGAAAAGACGTATTTTGGGGAAGAATGGGAAAAAAAGGCAGAAGAGCCACAAAAATCTTACTTTAAGTGTTGCCACTTCTATTGGTCCGTTGTTTTGTCCAACCAGGAAGAACTCCACCGTGACAGTTTTCTTCTCGGTGCGTCTGGACGCGCTGGAGCGGTGTGTGAACAGCGGGAAAGCCCTGGCCAAGGCACAGGCAGAAGCGAAGACTTCAGACCTCTCACAGACCATCTGAAACATCAACCAGCAGGGAAACACGTCAGACAACACCAGGGGATGTTGGAGACGGCATTTAAAAGGATCTGTTACCTGGGGTATGACTGGTGAAGAGGGAAAAAAAGGAGGTGGGTGGGAAATAACCGATCTCTGAGTCAGGACGTGCTCATTCGTCATGTTTTGCATGGATGAACAGACCCACACTGAACTGGCTCATTCCCATATGGAAATGAATTACACTGCTGGACTGTGTGGGAATTAGTACATCCTTCTAAGGGAGCTGGACTGCTTTAATTACACTACTGCAATTAACACAGGTTAGCCGACAGATCAAGGAGAAAAAAAAGCATGGGAACCACCAATATGTGCTCAAAACAAATGAAACAAAGACAAATTTTATCAGAATGTGGCTAATATTAACCCAAAAGCTTTTTAACAGGGAGAATATTTTCTGAAGTTCATTACAGAAATTACCAATGGAAAGTAGTTTTAGCTAAACATTTTCAAATTAACACCAAGGGTAAAAATTAAGTAGAGTAATTACTCTTGAAAATAAGTTTTCCAAGTGAAGAGTATAATCAAATTTTTTTACTGGCACCGACTGCATGAGTCTTCTCTGACAATCTACAGATCTGATATACTCTGGAAAAGCCATAGGAACAAATCAATTCATCAGGCTTATACAGAAGATGACTAAAGCAGTCCAAGAGCTTGTCCTCCAAAGGACTCACACTGCAGCATTAGTTTGCATCAGGATTTTTAAAACTCACTGAATAACACAAACAAGGCACCTTTCATGGGTAATGTGATACACCCATGACATGCACCCTACATCAACCTCCCCAAGCACTGCGTTAACATCATAAATTCCAGGTTGGAAAAGGCCACCAATGGTTCCCTTTGCATGGGCATTCCCGTTGAAGGTGTTCCATACATATCCAACCTTAATTCCCTCCAACTGCTTGGGCATGCACAGGTTATTGCAATCAGGTCTTGCTTACGTGTCAGTGCAAAACCACTTGTGTCAGTGTAACTACATCAGCAAAACTTGTCCACCTCCAGTCTCCTTGGAGACAGCTGAAATCTGAGGAAAGTCGAGAAAACACTCAACCAGACATTTCACCAGGGGCATTTTAACAGCCACTTACAACGATGCATCTGTTGACACCTCCCGGCAGGCAGTTTCTGACCAGGCGGGTGATGAACTGCGCCGCAGACGGGCTGTTGTGCCGGCTCACCCTGGACGGCAGCGCGGCCACTGTGGCGTAGTTCAGGTAGAGAGGACAGCTGTCCGTGGGGTTTGGGTTCAGGGTGCTCAGAGCAGACTGCCATATCTGGGGGGGAGGAAAGAAGAATTTAAAGACAAAGAACGGTGTCAAGACTTTCCTCTCCATCTCGTTCCCACTATAGGAACTCTTTTAATGACAAGGACTTCAGGTGCTGGAAACAAAAGAAGCTGGGCTTGCACTTCTAAGTGCAACAACCTCTGGAGTGAAAAGAAACATGAAATTTGACAAACCTGTTTATTAATCAGAAAATACAAACATACTTTCCATTACAAGCATTCTCTTCTAAGCCATACGAACCATAATTTAAAACCACACCATTTAGTGCACAGGCTGCTTCAGAGCTTCTTTAAGTTGAGACAGCTTTCCTACTGATAAACAGGAGAACTGATTTACCAGCCCTGAACTACCGTTTCACATAGCAATTTAATTAAAACCAAACTAACCCAATAAAGGTAAATATTGTCATAGGAGAGTGCAAAATAATCATAATAAAAAAAACCTTGCCAAACACCCAGCGACCTAAAAGCCGCAATGCCAAACGCTCATCATTTCACCACAAGCCATCAGCACCGCCTCAACACACAGGTCCGCAGCGGCCGAGGCGGGAGAGGGCTCTGACGCCGATTGTGTCCCCTCGCAGGGGGCAACGCGCCTTCCCCCGCCGCGGCGGGCACCGGGGATGCGGGAGCGGCTGCCCCGGGCGCAGCAACAGGCTCGGGCCGGACCCGCCGAGCGTTCCCGGGGCTCCAGGCCGGGTCCCCAGGAATGCGGGCACCGCGGGCCGGGACCCGCCGCCGCCCCACGCGGCCGGGCGGACACGCGGCGCGGGGCCCGCGGGCGGCGCCGGGGCTCGGAGGGCTCTGAGGGGACGCGGCCCCCGCGGCGCGGCCTCACCTCCTCGGTGACCCGCGGCTGCAGCTTCCCCCGCAGCTGCGCCCAGGGCAGGCGGTGCAGGTTGTGCAGCTGCCCCAGCACGAGCAGCGGGCGGCTCTGCGGGTCCGCCTCGCCCGCGCTGGCCTGGAACTGCAGCTGCACGTTCGCCATCTTCCTGCCCGGCCCGGCCGCTCCGCCCCGCCCGGGCCCGGCTCCGCGGGGCGGGGACGCGCCGGGTCACGGGAGCGCCGGGACACGGCCCCGGGACAGCGGGCACGGCCCCGGGCACCGGCCGTGCGCTACCGTCAGCTGAGAGGCTTGGCTTTAAACGTAATACGGGGTTTATTTTTATATATATATATATATATATTTGCCAAGCGCCTGCCTGTTTGGTCAGTAGGCAGTTATCATAGGAGACCCATTGGGATCGTCCCCTTCAGCTCCTGGCCTTGCACAGCCACCCCAACACTCCCACCCTGTGCCTGAGAGCGTTGTCCAAGCGCTCCCTGAACTTTGGTGCTGTGGCCACTTCCCTGGGGAACGCGATCCTCGTTGATCTGCAGCCAGGAAAGCCGGGAAGGTCCGAGCGACAGAGAGGGAGGAAAAGTGAAACCTGATGCACGTAATAGAAATACATCTAAAAAGAAAAAAACAAAAAACCCTCTCCAAAACAACAAAACCTAGGCTGAATTCCAAGAAAAAAAACTTCCATACAGTAAGGTCTTATGCAGTCTCTGAAGCGACATTATGGAAACTTTATTGCCTGATGCATTTAAAATTGCCATAAATAAAAGTTGTAGGAACATCTGTTGCAGAGGTCGGTTGTGCATCCTCACAGACGGGAAGGTAACGCAATAAACAAGCTCCAACTTTAAAGAGTCTTTACTGAGCTACAGAATACACACTGTTCAGGGGTTCACTGTTATCCCAACACATTTGGACAGTGTGGGAGATAGGAATGACAGTACACACAACAATTCAGGCATTCCAAGGATCTGCCAGGCAGTAAACTCCCAATCATTGAGTGTTCCTGTACTGTCAGAGTACAGATACAGCACATTCCCTGAATCCAGTGTCTGAAAGGCAAGCAAAATAGTAGGAAATGCTCACCTAGCCCAGAATCCTTCTTCTGTCAGTTAAGGACAGCAGAGGAGCGTCCTCGTGAAGGGAATGGACTGAGGAAATCAATCCTACCTACAGAAATTCCCTGTGAATGTCCCATTGCCATCATCAGCAAACATTTCTGTTTGTACAGCCATGGCAGAAGCCGCAGCCAGGATCTGTCCTCCAGTTATTGATCCTCTACAAGTATTTGTGGAATCAAGCCACTAAAACATCACCTTACATAATCCATCATAATTAATATGCAAAATTATAATGAATTCCCTGTTTTAATGGCTTTTATTCAAGAAGGCTGCTTGGTTTGGGGTTTATTTTACAGTAAACATATTTTTTCCCCAACAAAATTGGTTTCACTACCACCTATCCAAGAACTTACATTTTGCAAGGCTGCACCAAAAGGAAAGTTTCCAAAGATTTAAGCAAAGGAGTTAAAGCTCCTTTAAGTGGTTCATAAAAGCAAACCCTAAATCAATACAATCCAGGCAATCTCAGTGAACACCTCACCAATGACAGTCATTCAAATTTTTAGCACATTCCAAAAATCACCAATCAAGAAACCAATTCTTCCGTTTAACTTTTCAGTCTCTAGAGAAAACCTGCAGTAGAAATAAATTTGCTCTTACAGTGCTTTTAATGCTCTCTTTTCCGTATATGACTCCCATTGATTTCTGTTAACAAGTAGCAGCTCATTTTTCGCATGCTTACATGCATTTTAATGGAGAAATTCTGTACAAGCCGACGGCTTTATAGGCCATTCCCTCCAGGTGAGGAGCCGCAGATTCTTGGGAGATGCTCCAGCAATGCTGTTCTTTTCCTCTGTAAGGAATTAGAGCTTCCATACAAGATAAGAATCCAGCAACCACGAGGAGGCCACAAGCTGCAGGAGAGAGGGCACCAGCTTTGTCTGCAGCAGCACAGAGGACTGGACACACACAGGGCTGGACAGAAGCACAGTCAGCAGGTTCAGGCAGCTCCTGCTCCTGGAACACCTGAGTAAGGCGGCAGCTGCTGTGGATTTTTGGGCTCTCGCTGCTAAAGGGCACACACAGCACCCCTTCTTCAGGAGGCCACATGGAGAGGGTCCCACAAAGCACAGCATCAGGGTTTGATTTAGCTGCTGATGGTTATTGAGACTGACTCAGAATAAGTTACACACCTGCAATGATTTAGAAGCCTGGTGTGGGTTTTATTCCTCTATATAATCAGCTTAAATAAATTCCAGCTCGAATTACGCAGGACAATTGACATCTGAGTTTAACCTCTTGTTTGATACATATTAATAATTCATTTCCTTGTACAGAATTTGGATAGAAAATTGGTAGCCAGTTACTTCAGTGGAGTTAGGATATCATGGGCATAACTCATGGGAAATAATTCTTGACAATGCAAGTTTACATTGTGCTACAAAAGTTACTTTTTTTAAAAAAAGATATTTCACGTCACTGCCACTTTCATTTAATTATGAAGAACAGAAGTGCATTAACATCACAAAAATATGTTTCAGTTTATATTAAAAAAACAAAAAGAATAATTGCCCACTTAGGTTGGAAGTGTTTTATTACTCCTTCAGATTCATTTGCCATGATAAAATGTCAAAAAGCACCGGTCAAGACAGAAATAAATAACACGATCTCATGTTAGAGAGAAAGTTGCAAATACAGTATATTAAATTATAGCAATATGCTGCTTCACACCAGCTGATGCAGACAGCACGAGGGAGACAGTAGTTTTACTCACGATCATTGAAAAGATCTATCACCAGAACAGGGGAGCTGCACACCCAACCACAAGCCTCAGTCTTTTACCAATTTACTTTGTGAATTTAACAAAGAGTTTGAATTGGCAGTTTTGGTAGTCCAACATCCCCTTTCTCTAGAGGTAACAGGAGTGGTACAAAGCTTTTCAGAAGCCCCACAAAAAGCCAAGGCTTTTGTGTCTTTGCAGTCTTTGATTTCAGGTCCGTTCCTGAAAATGGTCAGTTTAAAGCCACATCTCAAGTCCTCCTTCAGTACATAGTAAAGAAACTCAGGGCAGGCAACATATGCAACTTCAGTAGTGTTATGAAACTGCATTCAGGGGTTGGAGCAGAGCATTTCTGCAACTGTATGGAGAGCACTTTTATCTGTCAGAAAATGAAGGAAGTTACATTCCCTTTGGGAAAAAAAAATAAAAAAGCCGTATTAAAAATATTAAGGCAAGGCCACCACAATTGCACACCACTTCAGGCCTGAATTAAATCAGGACTATTCTATTACTCACATGTTGCCCTAATTCCTGTTGTATGGCCTGCAGCAAAGTTTTCCACTGAAACAAATAGTGAAAAGAACCCCCAAATTCTCCACTGAAGGCCTTGGAACATGTCACTTGCATGACACCTCCCATGGTCAGTTAGACCATAAACACGTCCTCTTCCAGGCAGACATTTGAAAGAGAATCTTCTGCCAGGGAAAATGGTGTAATATATACTGTAGTGAAGTCACTTCCTGCACAAAAAATATAACCCATATGGACAAATGCACTCTAAAATAAAGAGCTTATACACCAACTAAAGTTTGAAACATCTGAGACCCACTACAGCAGGCCAGAGAGATTCTCTTTTTGGGTTTCTACTCCATTTTTTTTCAGTTTAACTTTGCCACTGCTTTCATGTAATGCCTGTATTTTAAACTAAAAAAAAAATGATGCATGAAATGATATATGATCATTCTGGTGAGGAAAATCGTTCCCATGATTACTCAAGCTCAGAAAATTTTTTAATTAACTAAACATGTTAAATTATGCCAGTGATTACATCTTGTTATTTACAAGATCAAGTACCACTGATTCTTAGTAATGGGGCAGTATCTAAATTAAGATCACAGGGGTTGGATTACGTTCTGATTGCTAAAAGCTTTCTGTTTTAGCTGTCTATCCAGTTCTTTGGAGTTCTGAGTCTGGAAGAAAGGGGATCAAATCAAACAATTTTGTGCACCTGGATCAATTTTTGATATCTAGTCCCATTGACTCAGTAACATGGTTTAAATTTGAAGCCTGTAACAATTATGACATAAGAATATAGAAGACAACACATTTTTGTTCACAGTAACACACTAATTACTGTACTCACTGGTAAACTTCAATTTTTAATAAGTTTTAAATACTGTGTTTTCCAAATACCTCAGCATAGAATGCCAATTTTTTTTGTGTGGGAGCAACAGATTTCCTGAATTTTTCCACTTAATCCTCACAAACACCTCACAGATCACCAAACTTGGAAGAATTCTACAGAAACATTGCACAGACGTTGCACCACGAGGGCTCGTACATTCAAAGGCAGCTTTCTGGAGTGCAGGTCCATCCATTCACATTGGGAAAAAAGTTCACAGAAACTCCAAAAATGAGAAAATGAAGCGAAACCTAGTGTGACTTTACACCAATAAGAACGACAATGAGGACAATTACTATAACAAACAAAATTAAAATAACGAGCATCTTCCGGTTCTTCTTTTGATATTGCTCTGCCTGTAAAACAAAAAAAGGAGGAGTGAATACTTAGATTTCTGCAAAGCTGAGGTACAGACACTTGGTATAAGTGAACTACATGTGCTTCAGGTGGTACTTTGGTAACCTGACATTCCATACGATGCCTACTGCAAGCAATTCCCACAAAATAAGCATGATCTGCACCACAGACTCCAGTGAATAAAGTCTGCACTGAAGTCACATCTGCCTGTGTTAAAGAGCAGACTCCCTTTGAGATAAGATTCCTGTTTTATATTTGAAGGTCATTAAAATTCACACCAAAACTTCATTTTTTTAATAGGCATTTTTGTTGGACCTTATCCAGCTGTGCATTTTCATTTAACTTCAATTGGCACTGAAAGCTTTCTTTGTGATTAGGTTCTCAGTTTTCTGCTTCTTTCCTTCTTTCTTCTAACTATATTTTCTCATCCCTTGCTTCTTTTTCCCAGGGGAATTAAAAGGGTACAACGTGGAGAAAACTCTCCAAAAGCCAAATGAAAGTCTGCTAATAGAAGCTAAATGGAACAAAGCTTGAATTTAGTTTTATTTAATTAATATACCTTCAAAATGTAAAGGGAAAACTATATTAATTCTTCTCCTTTATAGTCCCTGGAAAGTAATCAGTTACCTGATCTGCTAAAGAGGAATTTTTGACCTGAAACTATGTAACATGCAACCACTGACTATTGACTTCATTAGTAACTGATTCTAATTTTCATATGAAGCAGGAATTGGTAACTAATGATTCATATCACCAGACTTCTGCAGTGAGTTCATGCAATTCCTGTGAAAGTGCTGTTTTGGTAGTTTATAATAATTATGCCAATTAAAACAGAAAAAAACTTGACATAATAGATATTAAATCAGAATAAAGCTGCCACCAGTATTGGAAACACCAGGGTATCTCTGATATTCCTTCTCAGACCTGTGTGTATGTCTTCCATGACAGGTGAAAAAATTCCTGTGCTGTACTGAAAGCAGGTGCATATTGGATCAAAAATCCATACTCCAGCCAGCAATCCAACCAGGGACTTGCTGAGAATTCATTACCCACCACTAGACCAGAAATAACATCGATTCTAACTGATCCATTTATTTTCAGTTCAGTTTGTACAAATTGCTTCCAATTACTTTAAGCTTTGCTCATCCACAGTCAACACCTTGTTTCAGTGATGTCCAATTACTTTTGTGTATAACAAGAATAATCCTATAACCAATTTATTTTGCTTTTTCTCAAATGGCACATTTTTTGCTGTCCATATATTATAGGTCTACCAGCACAGGAAGTTGTGTGTGTTGAAATCAGATGTTCAGGTTTCCAAAATAGAATGTTTTACTTAAGAGGCTTTCGCATAAATCTCTATTGGACTTTATTTCCAGCAATGGAAGGACTGAACTGAGCTGACAAGTCAGAACTTACCACTGAATGAAAACAGAACAAAAAAAGCCAACAAAACAAAATAACCACAAAACTCTGCTCTGCTGCCAACTAAAACTTTTCAGGTGTTCATACTAAAAACTGCTTAAGGTGTCAGATGGTGAGAGAAGACATTAATAATTATTCTTGCTAGATAACGTTTTTAAAGTGAAATCTAGTGAGGTATCCAATAACCAGTCCTGTTTCCTAAGTGCCTGGCTCTCCAAACACAGAAGGAATTGCATGTAGGTCCCAGCAGGTCAGCAGTATAAATATCAAAGCACATTGCTTGGATGCCCAGAAAGTCATTTAAGAAATTAACACTAGGCATCAAGCATGACATGAACAGAAGTTACATGGAAAGCTCCTACTGCAGTACAGTTGGACATTTCATACTGTACAGCAATCACTCCTAAAAGGGACCATGTCAACCTGAAAATTGCCCAAATAACTTAACAGCTATTAAATTGTAGAATATTATTAGATGTGCAAAACAGCTTAATTATTCCATTAGCTTACCTTATGTAGTTGTTTTAGACCCTCTTCTGTTTTCATACACGACTGTTCAATATTATAGTCAATTCTATCTAGAACTGTTCCCTAAATAAAAAGGAGAAAACAAGCAGCAAATTGAAGCAAAATAAACTTCATAAAGCAATTATCATTATAGACAACAGAGTAATTAACAACACTCACAGTAAACAGTTCATGAATTATGTAAACAATGAACTTTTACAGAACAATTAGTTGGGACTTCACTAAACAACTTCCTTGTTCAATGCCCAATGGCAGCTCTGTCCACATCTCACACCACATCCCTAATTATCATCTTACTTCCAGACCAGGTGCTTTTGGCTGACACACTGAACATGAACTGAATCTCTGGGAGAAATAACCATCAGAACTTCAGCTTTCTATGGCCTTTTTATTACTATTTTTTTTTAGTCTAACACACATAACTAGTTGAATTCTTATTTATTTATTTCCATTAATTCAATTCCTGGAAGTTTTCAACCTTATCCTGAAGATACAGATTATCTTATCCTGAAGATAAGAGGTAAGTTAGGAAAAGTGAGCAGCACAGGAAAACGGAAGAGGTCTGGAAGCCTTAACACTACATGGAATCTCCTCTTTCTTACTAACACTGTGATGTCCATGTACCTGTTCTACTATCATTGCTCCCAGGTCCCTAAATATTTCATTGAGATCAGAGATGGACTGTACAATCTGACGGATTTCTCGTTCCCGCTCTTCCACCATTAGTGTGTTCTGCTCCACCAAGGCCAGCTGGTCATCTGTAAAACCCTGGGGAAATAAAAGATTTAGGTGTTGAACTAGCATTAAGAGCATGAAAACACTAGAAAGAATATGGGTTACAAGGTCTTATAACACAACAATCCTTTTGGAATTTCCTTAGCAGACAAGAATCTAAGAAAAAAATGTATTTTAAAAAGGTTTTCAGGGTCTCTAAAATAATTTGGATAGCTATTTATAGCTGGAGAAAATGCACATCTTGTATCCTGCCCAAATACATAAACAACTGATTTTAAAATGAGAGCTGTCCTAAACCAATGTTTTTTTTGGTGTACAAAATCAATACATGCAAGTGTCCAGCAGTTACAGAATATCTCCTGATTGATCAGCATGACAGAAACTCCCATAATGCCAATGTGTAACGACAGCAGCAATTCTGGTATTTTTATTAACCATAGAGACCTTCCTGTTTTTATCTCCCAAGGCCAATCACTACTGAACACTGTCCTTTCCCCATCACTCTTCCTTGAGATAAGCGAAAAACCTCTTGTACACAGGATTAGCTGAAAAGTTGCCTTGACTTTTTCAGTGAGTTTTGAGTTAAATGTTAACTGAATGTTAACAATTAAAAATATTCTGTGGCACTATTAGTGAGGACAGAACAACTCCCACACTGATTAGAAATGCAGTATCCCCAAACTCCACAAAGCAAAACAAACTCTGATAGAGCTCTACAACATAATTTGTGCAGAAACAAATCACTGCACCATTTTTTTTAGCGATCTGTCATACTGAAAGTCTTCAGTCACTCTTTAAAGTTCACTTTAAAGTTCACTTTAAAGAGTGCCACCTTCCATCCAAACTCAGAATCACAGTTTTCTACAACTGCTTTTGCATGTGGCCAGAAAGGTGCTGTGACAAGGGACTTACTCTGTCATAAAGTGTATCATCCTCCCCATCATCCATCAGTGGGACTGAGGTGTCAAAGAAGTGTTTGGACCTTTCTTCTCTATTTTTCATGCCTGTAAAAGACAAGCCATGTTTGAGCATAATATTTATGCACACTAAAATCAGAATAAAAGTCTGAAGCACCAGATAGAAAAGCGCAAAAAAGAAAATCTGGCTAATAAATGACATAACAGTTCCTAAATTTTAACTTTCACACAGGCTTGCTATTAAACAAAGCACAACAAATTCAACCAGACTTGCAAGATTAATTAAATCAGTGATTTTTAAGTCATGTTCTATGAAGTTAAAAAAATTAGGTAAGTTAAGAGCCTTAAAGTGTGATCAGCTTAGGCTATTTTATAACAGATTCTCATCGGAACATCTCTTGTCTGAACTACGATCTTCAGTTCCACCTGTGCCATTTATACCACAGGAGGAAGAAATACCAATGTTGAATTTGAAGATCAAGTTTTTGTGGGTTTCTTCCACGATTAAAATAATCTTACTTAGCCAAAAATAGAATTGCACACAATTTTAGAGTTTTAAACAGAAGCTATTCCACTTCCAATCTGTTCATGGAGCAGAATTTTAATTTATCACAGTTTTGTCTATCACAGCCTGCCATCTACAGCAGGTATCATGGCTGAAGAGCAATAGCTGCTTCACTAGTGTCACAGAAGCAGCTTTTCAGGACACAATTAGAGAAGCAAAGATGCATTAAAAATGTGGATGTGTGAAATACACTGATTTTGTTGATATGGCTTAACTTTGACGTTTCTCCTTCAGCAACATGAAAGAGAAGTAGAATAAAGCAGTTTGAACACGGGCTGTGAACCAGAAACCCTCAAATTCTAACCTCTAGCTAGGCCTGTGTGCATCACTCAACCCTTCCGTGCCTGAACTTTCCCAACCAAGAAAACAAGCACACCTCCATCAGTGGTTTCCACAGGAGGTGCCCCTGTATTACTGTATCTCTTATGCTTACGTTTGAGATAGTCAGACTGTGCATGCCTAAAGTTGGTGGACAGGTCCTGAAGGGACTGTGCTAAGGAAGACACTACATTCCTGAGAACACGTGCTTCTTGTTCTGTACAACTACGGGACCTGCTCTGCAAGACCTGGACTGCTCTCTGACATCTGTGGAATAACTGAGAAAACAAGTCCATTAGTAAAAACATAGACAGCAGCTCACACTTGAAATATCACAGTGCAAAAGTGCCAAATTGAACGCTAATATTTTGATTTCTAGATTTTTAAAATTAATTTTTGTTGCCTCGTGCAATATTTAAAAAGATACAGAAACAGAACAAACAAGTTAAAGTTAACAAGGTAGCTGAGTAACACAACTACTTCTGACCAAAGGCATTTGCTTCATTAAAATTGCTTGGCCTTAGAATTGATATCTGTATTTCTCTGAGACATCTGTAAATTTGATCTGATTAATCCTATTCCAAGTAGAAAAACCAACAAGTAAGTAAAAGAACAGGGAGGTTAATGACTTGTTGGGAAGTTCAACAAGGCAGTGAGTGCAGTTCTGAGCACAGAGCCCAGGACTTCTCTCTCTAATACTGATTACAAACAAAATGCTTTCCTCAAAGCAAACCACTGCCTTGTCCTAATGCTTCAAGATATGTCAAACTGCAGGGTTAGAGCTGAAATGAGCCTGTACCTGTGTGATCTCCTGGGTTGTTATTTCTATTGCCCGTTCCTCTTCACTGCTGTCATCCAGTGTGGGTCTGTTTAGATGTTTATCGTGAAGACTGGCTAATTCTTTCATCTTCTGTTTCACCCTGGCAATATCATACTGAATCTAAAACAGAAACCCAAAAGTAAGTAACTCGTGTTTCAGAGGAAAGGGTTCTGACAAATGTCAGACAAAAATCATTGACAGTAATCTGTAACATCAAAAGCCGACCAAAGATCATTAAAAACCAGATAAAAAGCTGACTAAGAAGCAACTGAATATTCTTACAGACTTTGAGTTTGGTGCTTTTCTAAACCTACTTTTGTCAATCTTAGGCAAGACTGCTATTTTCAAATGCACTTCATTAAGTTGGAATATTTTTTATCATTATATGGTACCATAGCAAGAAGATTTAGTCGACTCCCAAAAATATAAATGAAAATTCAGGCCCCAGCTTCAACTCTGTCATACATTAAATAGCCTCAACTTAATAGCAGAAGTTAAATGACATGCTTTCAAACAAGTAATTCAAAAGAAATCTTAAGAGTGATTATTAAAGTAGTAAAAAGGAGACTGAGCACCTTTCTGCAAAATGGGTTGTGTACACACAAACTGATGAGGCAACATGTGTTCTGAGAGTACATTTAAAAACAGATTATCTGAAAGTCAAGAACAGCTTCACATTCCAAATACAGAGAAAGGTTTTTAACTGGATGCCTCCAGAATCATTTCCTCACATATGTCCAAATATTTCCATAACTTGCAAGACATCCACAGTGCACAGGCAGGAAAATTCTCCTGCTAGAAGACACTGATGTTTCCTGTTTTCAAACAGTAAACTGCTCATCTCCACCATTTTAGGTCTACTCAACTGGATTCAACAGGTTCAAATAAAAATTCCACTGCGAGTACTAATTTTTCGGTCCCTTCCCTTCTAAGTTTTAAAATCAGAAGAACTTGGCTTTGCTAAGAGCTTTAGGACCTTCCTGTGTCTCAGGTCTAAAAGCTCAGCTATAGCCTATTTACCCTAATGGTCCCAGTGTACTTTTAATACTGGGCTCCCACAGTCTTACAGAACTTCTGGCCCTGGATAATCTCCATTTATTTCACTTGCAATATACCTTTCAAGATAATAAGTCACAGCTTGCCTGACATTTTTGTCTAAACAAGGTGGTCAATTTAGAAAACGCTCATTTTAATCTTTCTTCTCATACTACTTTTTGTCATGGAACTGACAGCACTGAGAAAGTAACTGACAACACCAATAAATCTCCACACGAGAAGCCAAACTGTGTGTTGGATTTGCCACAGAACTTACCTCATCTGCCCCATCGACCCATTTGGGAGGTAAACGTTTCGTGACTCCAATTGCTGCTTCGGGATCTAAACTAATTCCCGACACCAGTGCCATGCGATCATCAGCCAGCTTCAGGGGACACAAAATATGGCAAATTAATTTAATTCCAGTCAGATCCAAATCCTTCAACATCAGGAAAAGTGCATGTGTGCCTTCTCATAAAAAGTGACCTCAAAGATGTGTTCACACATGATGCAGCTACGATCACACACCACATCTCCTGGTTTGTCCCTATGTGCCAATGACCTACATCCTCCCACTTCCCACAGGATCTGAAAGATCAGAGTCACTCTCAAAATAAATTCTTAGGAGATTTTCAAGGAGAAAACATGGCATTGCAGTGAGCTCTCATGTTGGTTCTTTTCGTATTCCCAGCACAGTTTATATCAGGCCAGGCAAGTTTGAGAACTGCTATGGGGAGAATCTCAGAAAAAATGTTTCTTGTAACTGTAAGAAATAAATTAGTATCCCATGCTTGTTCTCAAACAATGTTATTTAGCCAGACACTCAACTACAAGGCAGCTGAAACAACGCAACTTACAAACTGACATGCAGCTAAAATGGTTAAATTACTTGTTTAGTGGATGTTAAAATGTGCTAAACACAAATAGCCAAGGAAGTTCTAGAGATGAGCATCAGTGATACCACCTGAAATATAACTACTTCATTGTTGTTCTCAGGGAAAGATTTAATATAAACACCTCCCTTCCTAGTTTCCCAAATTTCTACTTTTCCTTTATCAGGCCTGTAAAGCTTCGTGTTTCTCTATCTCATCCCTCTTCCTTCCTGGGTAATTCTTTCTTGAAAGCTGTTTTTTTATCCCTGACCTTATTCCTGATCAATGAAGTTTGTATAATTCATGCATAGCATGAGAAATAGTTACTGACTTCATTGTGCAAAGTCATTCTATCCCACATATGTACAGTAAGTCAGACTAGTTTATACACTTATCTAGTCACAATGTAATATTGCATCACTAAATGCTTGACTTTATGCAGCCTCGTGCATGGAGATACTTCATCCTATATAAAGAAATTCAATAATCCAGCAGAGTAAGGAAAGGAACATTTTAGGTCAATGATGTAGGCTTGATGCACCATGGCAGAATAAAATGTGAGAAACAGTACCTCATCCAGCTCCTGAAGTGATTTGTGGATCCCATCAGCCCCATCCAGTTAGAAACAGCAAAAGATAAAAGGGAAAAAAAAGAGACATAGGACAGATATAGGGCATGGTCAGTTGAGAAAATACTGATTGATGTTTAAAGCATGATGGTTTACCAAGAACAAACAAACTTTCCTTTAAAGACATGACTAATCAATAAATACATCATGATACTGTATTTTAAGTCAGCATTTTGCTTGATGCACCAACTTTTAAAAGAAATATTTCAGTTCCTTGGTAAACAGCAAGAATATAAAGAGATCAAGTCCAGAGCTTGGTTTGTTTTCCAAAGTAACTGCACAGTAAAGTTTCTAGATAGTAAACTGTCAGGTAGAGACACTGCAATAGAACACACTGAAGGGGGACAGCAAAGGCCATTGACTGCAGCATTCAGCATCCACGGGGGAGCTGGAGGGGTTGATTATGACTGGAGGAGGCACACACAAGGTTTTGAAAGATATTTATCAACAAGCACCCCAGTTATCACAGGATAACACAGACAGCAAAAGACAAAAAGCAAAAGCAAATGCGGCATATGCTCCCTTCTGTACACACTGGAGTTGTGCTCTGCTTTCAGGGAACATTAACCCTGCAAGCATCTGAAAAAATACAAAAGGCAGCTTCTCTGTTCATCGGTGTTTGCTGTGTGTGTGTGAGCAAAAGGCTATTTCACTCACAGATGAACAAAGAAGATCTAAAATGAGGACAAACACTTGTGGTTTAAAAAAGCAGCATCAACTGATGGTCCTTATCCCACCCCAAGCTCTTGAAACAGCACTGTACTGTTCAAATGCTGCTGTGATTAGCTGAGTTTAAGGAGTGGCTGAGTGTCCTCACCAGCGTGCATCTGCCAGGGCAGAAGGTGACTTTGGACAGAGACTTCTCATAGCAAAGGATGTCTTGAGGAGAAGCCTGGGGAGTGAACTAAGGTGAGCTGAGGTACTGTGAGAGACAACTTGCAGCCCTGCCCTGCTGGCACCACCCAAAGGAAAACCTGCAGCTCTGGCAGGGACAGGCAAATAACTCACACCAACAGTATTACACTTCTTGCTAAAACAGTCCACTCCTGGTAACTACAGAGCTCTGAATGCCCACCAGGATCCAGACTGAGCCACTGACTCACTTCACCCACTGCACAGAGGGAATTTCCAGTCACTGTTTACCTTCATGTGAACAAGCAGCCCAGCAAACACCTCCAATTCACGTTTAAAAACACTGTCAATAAATGTTTTATGCTGAGCCAAGAGCATTTCATGCTCAGTTCTCTGTGAGTTTAAACCACCCCTGCCTTTTCTGGGTGATATTTTAAAAACCCCCAAGGATCTAAAGAAGTGATATTGATACTGGCAAGGAAACCTTAACAGGGGCTAAATGCAGAGCCAAGTTACACACGTGTAATACAAATCACGGTTGGCATTTCCTGTTCTACAAAAGCAATGTCATACACAGCTTGTTAGACACAGGTGTAATAAAGTTACCAAGGAACAAATACCATAAACAGCAACACGAAGCAGTGCTTTTCCTAACAAAAATGCATTAATGTAAAGCAATTTAGAATGATGAGACTTAGCCAGCAGATAGTTACTGGTGCCTGTGACAAATAAATTATAAGCTTAAACAGAAAGTGTGAAAACTTGAGCAGAGCTGAGCTGACAGGCAGCCCATCATGGCTCAAAACTCAGAAAAAGCTGCAGAAACTGCCTCTGAATGAATAACTTTTATGAGGGAGATCTACTGACTTCCTCTCTCAAAGATGTCTTCGAGTACTATTTGTATTTAGGGAAAATTAAAATAAAAAGGGCAATAAACACCAGAGCAAGTTATGGAGAAATTTAAGCAATGGGAATAAACTACACCAAATGTATTTAACAGTGCCCACACCGAGGTGAATAGAAGAGTTCTGCTCTATGAAATGGTTTTGGGTTTTCTTTGAGGTAAAGAGGCATCAAATACCAAAGAGGACCGAAAACCTCGTGTCAACGCTAACACGAAGCTCTTACAACAATAATTTATTATTCACGAAGGGAATAGATCGGCACACAGAGAGATCTCTTCTATTCGCTTTCCATGAGGGGATCAGGGAAAGGGATCACCAGGGCGGGGAGGGAGGGAGGTGGGGGTTGAGGAGAGGGCTCGGAGGAGGGGAGAGGGTCGGGGCACAGCTCGGCTGCCCGGCGAGGTACAGAAGGATGAAGGGAGGAGACTCACCGCAGCAGCCATGCTACGTGACCCCCGAGGGCTGGAGGAGCCGAAACTACTCACTTGCTCGGCCAGCAGCTGCCGGCTCTGCACCGCGTTGTTCCGCAACAACAAGAACGCGTCCGTGAGACGCCGGGTGGCCATGGCCCCCCTGCCCGCCGGGCCCGCGGCCCGAGCACCGCCCGGCACGCGCGGCGGCCGCCCCTCAGAGGGCCGGGGCGGAGACCCCTCGGAGGGCCGATAGCGGGAGCCCTCAGCGGGCCGTGCCCGGGCCGGCCCTGGCCCTGCCGGGTCCCGGTTCCCCCCTGTCCCTGTCCCCGTCCCGGCCCCCGCCGGGCGCCGCCATCGCCCCGGCCCCGCCGACACTTCCGCGTTGTGCAGCGCCCAACGCCGTCCGGCCCGCGCGCCCCGCGCCGCTCCGCCCGCGCCCGCCGCCCCGCCACCGGCGTTCCGGCCCCACCGACACCGGCACTCCGCGTCCGTCCCCACATCCAGCTCCAAATCCAGCCCCACATCTGTCCCAACATGCACCCCCGAGTCCATCCCCACGTTTATCCCCACATCCATCCCTAAATGCAGCTCCCCATCCAGCCGAAAGTCCATGCCCACGTGCAGCCCCACGCCCCACTCCACATCCCTCCCCACGTCCAGATCCACAGCCCGCCCCACATCCAGACTGACCTCCAGGCCCACATCCTGCCCCACATCCAGACCCAAATGCAGCCCCACATATGGTACCATACCCATCCCCCAATCTTACCCACAACCAACCTTGCCACATCCATCCCAAGTGCCAGCTCCATATCCAACCCTTTATCCATCCATCCATCCATCCATCCATCCATCCATCCATCCATCCATCCATCCATCCATCCATCCATCCATCCATCCACACTCCATATCCACTCCACTCCAAAACCATATCAACACCACCTCATCCACCCCCAAGTCCATCCCTGGCTCCATCCCCAGGTCAATGCCCATGCCCATGTTCCCTGAAAATGCACAAGCTATTTAAAATGACAATATGGGGTTTGACTTTCTGAAAGAGGCTTTTCAATGAGGAGACTAAAACGGTTTTCCCCTGCTGCTCTGTCAGACTGGACAGGCTGCTCCCAGTGCAGGGCAAACATGACATGAGCCAGTTTTGGGGTCCCTCTGGTGCATCCCATACCAGGTGCCTGCACTCCAAGGGACATCCAACATAATCCCTGTGGAAACATCAGCAGCCACTGCCCAGCACAGCCAGGGAAGCTGCTTCCCACAGGTCATCAGGAGACTTCCTCAGTTAAACCCTCAAAAAAACCCCCAAACCAACTAGTATTTACACATGTGGCAGGAACAGTGACTGTAATCACAACCATATTTGCTGGAAATGTTATCTCGTTTTATCCAACCGCCTGGGCACACTTGTATGGTGAAAAATAGGGGAAAAAAAAATATTTCTCTGCTATTATAAGGTATTTGGGGGGGTTTCTTGAACAGCCCTTCTGCCTCAGCGGGAGAGACCCGAAACCTGGAATTTAGCAAGGAAATAAGCTCCAGTTATACAAGGCCTAACGCACGCATTTCATTTTTCGTGGTCTGGTGAAATCTGTTTTCATTTTGGCTGCCTGACAAAGGCTTTCAAAATATATGGATGGGCTTCATTTCTTCATGCTAATTTTTAATTTACTGTAACAATTTTTTATACCATGAGAACAGTTTCAGCTAATGACTTTCCTGCCTTCTCTTGGCGCTGCTGCCGTGGTTGTAGGTCAAGAGAAATTTCTCCTGCAGTCAACAGTCTTCCCACAATCTTTTACATTTGGGTGCATGTGCAGGGAAAACCAGTTGGAATATCCCACACAGTGGGATGGAGAACCCAACAGGAAGCCTAATGTGCTGGAAGTTGGTACACACCAGCAATTAACATTTTGCTTCCTGATTTTTCGACAGCTTAAAAAGGTTTGACTGTTGGGCAGGCTTGGAATTTAAGCAGGGGCTATAAAAAGGATTTGGGACTTGTACACAGAGGGATAAAACTCCGCAAGGAAGGGGTCCAGACTTAACCCGGTGAGAAACCACTTCAAAGTGCATATTAGGAATAAGCAAAGGGAGTAGAAGGAATGGAAAAAAAGGATTAATCAAAGAAAACTATGTCTTAGAAGTTAGGAAGTGTAGGCATAAAGGGAAATGTGCCAGAAGTGAAGGCGAGGTAGACCTTGCAAAGGAAATTAAAACAAATAGCAAAATGTTCTTCAGGCATTCATACCAGGAGAGGAAGGAGAGAAGAGGTAGAGGTGATGAAAGGGGGAGAGACAGGACACAAATGAATGCATAATATGTAGTGGAAATGTACACAGAGGAAATGAAAGCATGGAGACAGAAATGACCTCATCCAAGTGGAACAGATCATAAAGATCATAACGCGACCATAATTTGGGCTAAATGATCGTTACAGATCCCTTTCAACTGAAATATTCTGATTTCTGACTCGGACCTCTAACAGGACTTTGTATCTGGCTGTGTAACAGCATCGCTGCAGGAGCAATGCAACACAATTGGAGAGCAGGAAAAATTGTTCCAGCTTTTAAAATGAGGAAAAATGATTGAAGTCTGATCCAAATAAAATACAAAACTTTTGGATAAGTTTAGCAGGAAAGAGTGATAGCAGACATGATGGCAGATAGAAAAGAGCTAAAATACAACATGCATTTACTGAAGGTGGACAGTGCTTGACTAACCTGAGGACTTTGTAAGGTAGTTAGTTTTCATAACAGGTAAGAGCTAGTGGTTCTGTTCAGTTTGGTAGTCAATAAATGTAGTCTGGAAATTAGAAGAATTTGTGTTACCAGCAGAGAAATTAGGTCCTGGTATGTCTTTCCTACAGGCATGGGAACCACATTATAAAGTAGCACTCGATCTGTTAGTAAAGAAACCCAGCTCGTATTTTCCCTTCCTAAGACAGCATGTACCCCTAAACACATCTTTCTAAGCATATAGTGTTAGTATTTAGAGCTGTTGCATCTTGATGCCTAAGTCCCACTGCCATAGGTTTGGAGCCTGTGTCTTCCTTTGCCCTTTAATCTGCTTTTTAAATGTCTGTTCTTTGCTGCTGCTCCTGGTGAGCAACGAGACAGCAATGCTGTCTGCACTGAAACATTCCAGCACCCACCACCTCCCACAAGCACAGCCTGGTCCAAAATGGTGGGAACTTTCCAGTTACTACTGTGGCATTTGGTGGAAAAAAATACTCCATATTCAGAAGAACATTCTATTTTGAGGTGAATAGATAAGCATTTCTTTTTTATTTTATTTTTTTTTTTAGTGGCAAGATAATCAGAGACATATTTGAAACTCCAGCTTTTAAACTGCGCTTGCAAACTCCTTCATCGTGGTCCAGTCCCTGTATCACCACTGTTTAGGTACCTAGGCCAAGGGCAAACAGACCTTATGCTTCAGTGATCAGATGAAGGTCAATCCCCACGACATTTTATCTTGTGTAATTGAGTAGATACATGGAGGAGGTGAAATATTGCACTCTTTTGAAGCCTGAACAATCAGTTTGAGCCAAAGGTAGGATTAATGGACCATGAAGTGCATTTTGCCCTGGAAAATCCCACCATCCTTTTGCAGCTGGAACACTTGGCTGCCAGAAAAGTTCTTCTGCAGGAAAGTTTCTAAGGAAAAAAATCAGCAAAGTGGCTGGGTTAGCTCTGTCATTGAAAGAGTTACCTTTTTTTTGCATGGGAGCTGAGGGGCTTTTGGGAAAATAGACTGTGTTCTTGCCTTTATCTTGTTGCAGAAGGATTTCAGGTTTCAGGGCTGTCAAACTCACAGTTTCAAGAGCGTGTTAATCATTGAATCAAGGTTTGTTTGGCCAGGGAACTGGAATTTCCCGAGGTTTGCAGTGGGTGTATTCTGACAACATCTCTGTAGATGGTGCTGCAAGGCAGGGAGATGGGAGCAGGAGTAGCCTTTTAAAATTCAGACACTTGGTTTCTTAGCCAGCTCTTGGTATTCCAGCTTCCTTAGAAGAAAATGAGACATAGTTGCCCACAGTGTCTTTATTTTGATGAGCTATAATCCAAATGCACCCTTTGGAAATATAAACAGAGGAGAACTGTTATTTTCTCTGGGTTCAAAGAGCTGACATTCTGTACTCTGCCTGGAAAACTGCTGTTGAACAAACTGTCTTTTCATATTGATCTGACTGTACCAGCATTTCAACAGCAGATTAAAGAATCTAATGATTTCGAGAAAAACATTGGAAAAAGAATATTAATTTGGTCATGAAGAGACAATAAGCAATGGATATTTAAATTATAAAGAGAAAGAAATTCACGTCTCTAAGTGGGCTCTGTCCTTTTTGCTCAATGCTCAAATGTTGCCTTGAGTTCAGCTGCTCTTCTACTCACTGAAAAATGGTATAATGAATCCTGCAAGTGTGTCTGTACTCCTCCCCTGCCACTGAAATCCAATCAATCCAGGTGGAATCAAGTCTCACTTCAAGCTGGGTAGGCAGTGAAGACTGATGTGTCTGCTTGGAGGGCTGGGAGGAATTTTTTAATCAAAATTCAGCTGCATGAATTTGGTGTTTACAGGCAGACATACTTCACATACAGAATTAGACAGGCAACCTTGTTCAAAGGCAGATGTGAGAGTCACAGTCTGTGAGCTCCTACCCCAGTCTCGTGACAGGCTAATAATGCCTGTGGTACTTAAACAATGGAACAACTTTGTCATCCAATATTGTGCAAAATTCCTTTCCTCAGCTGGGCACTATATTAAATCTTCTGTGTCACCATAGTTCTAGGTCACCTCTACAACAAAGATAAAAGATTGCTCATTGTAGACATTTATATCTCTGCTTATCCTAATTCTCTCTCCAGTAGTCACGTGGGGATATTCTGGTTTTAAATTGAGCTATCAAATAGAAAAATTTATTAGTGATCTCTTTCTTCTAAGCTAGTTATATACATATATACAAAGATTTTAGATCCAGGTGGGATACCCAGCTGTCATGGATGTGTGTTTTACCTGAGCAAAAGCTGTGGGGCTGGATGTACAGCAGTAATTAGATGCTCGTGCACAAAGGTAGCAGTGTGAATTCAAGAGGTTTCTGTCCCCTGGCTTTTTGCTATGGACCAGAGTGATGATGTTACCCTGCAATTCATCTAGCACAGGACGCTCTGTGAGTGCTTCTCATGTGCTTTAGTGCAAGTTGATCACTTTAGTTACCAAAAAAGCAGCTTTCTTGGAGGTCAAACCACCAGCTTGAAGCCACTCTGCAAACCCACATTCAAGTGTCCAACAGCACCATCTCTGGAGTGAGAGAGGAGACAAATGTGTTGTTTGCATACTGTGGCAGAGTCTCACAATACTTCAACTAACTCCAAACATCAAAAAAATGTAATCAAAATAAGCAGACAAGGGAATTTTTACTGTTGCTGTTTTAGAGCTGAGGAACCAAGCCACAAAGAGATTGAATGAGCAGTTCCCCCACAGAAACACGTAAAGCAAGAGCTGGCAATAAAACATAGGATTCATCATTCCTGCCATTTTACAGATGGAAAAATCAAGTCGCAGAACAACAGTGGCTTGCTCAAGGTCGCATAGGGTATTTATAGCAAACCCAGGACCTGTATCTGGAGCTGCCGAGTCCTGGTCAGCATTTATCATGGATAAGGAGATTAATGTCAATAATTTTCTCCAAAGCAACAGAATTTCAGTAAGAGAAGGAAGACTGTTCCAGAAAAATAATGCCTCTTCTTGTGCTAGAAAAAAGAAGCTTATACTCCAGTATCCCCAGCAACTCATACCTGTGTTCTTGTTATCCTAATTAGTGGCAATGTTCCACTTCCAGAAGGTTTTATCTCTTGAAATTAGGTGGTGGTTTTTTCAACTAATAAAATTAGAGAAGGCAATTCAAAAAGATGTATTACTGTAGATCATGGTCTGACATTCATTCCAGCAATAACAACTGTTATCAAAGAAAGATCTGTTTCATAAACGTAGGAAACAAGTCAGGCTAATAAAGACATGAATAGGGTTTTGCACATTACAATGTAAAAATAATCAATGAAACAGTGAAAAAAAAATCTAGCCAGAAAGTCTGCCTAATGAGTATTATCTTGCACAGAAGCAGTCTGACTCTGTTTTGTAATGATAGCATTTAGCCATAAATCATTCTGAAACAAGAGGGAAGGAAGGAATGACCCTGCCAATTCCAATGCCAGTTGGGAGCAGCAGAGGGCTCGTAAGAGCGGGGTCCTACTAAACAAACCCTCATTTTTTGGGGCCTAGATCTTCCTGTAGAATCAGGAATTGCAAATACCGATTTTCCTAATGAACTGGTGCCCAGTGATTAGCAACTGGGCATCTTCTGGTGAAGAAATCTTTGATTTCTGAGCTGGTTTTCTGTTGCTTATGACTGCTCCCTGCAGCTGGCATGTTGTGCCAAGATTCTGCTGTACGTGGTGTTTATTGCTGTTCTCAGAGGTGCTTAAAAATAGGAAATGCTATAACCTGAGATAAGTACAAAGATGATGTAAGAGCACAAGGAAGGAAACTGGACTAAGCAAAAAAAAAAAGTTTATTAGACCAAGTGGAGCAAGGCAGGGAGGTGGGGTCAGAGCTGCAGCTGAGAATGGCCTTGGGGAGATCATGAAATCCCCCTTCTGCCCCAAATAGCATCACAGTAGAAAAGAAAAGGAGCAAACCATAAATCTGAAATAAAAAACCAAAAGGATTGCAAGGGACGTCAGAACAGCAGCTCCAAGAAATGAACTGCTCCCACATCTTTCTCTTTCTACCTGTTGCTCAGATGGAAGAATTTCAGTGTAAACATTTTTACTGCCATTTGTGAACTTCCACTCCCCAGAGCAAGGCCTTGCAGGAACTCATCCTGTTGTCCCCAGTTTGAAGAAACTGAGGCAGGAGAGTGTGATGCGGATTTGACATTGTCCTGGTTTCAGCTGAAATTAGGCTAATTTTCTGCCTAGTAGCTGGTGCAGTGCTGTGTTTTGGATTTGGGATGATAACAGCGTTGATAATGATGGTTTAGTTGTTGCTGAGCAGTGGCCAAGGACTTTTCAACCTCTCATGCTGCCCTGCTGGTGAGGAGGCTGGGGGACACAACACACTGGGAGGGGACACTAGAAGCTGAGAGGTGATGCAGCCAGGACAGCTGACCCCACAGACCAAAGGGATATTCCAGACCAGGTGGCATCCTGCTGAACAAAAAGAAAGGATAGAAGTCAGCTGGGCAGTGGTGGGTGCTGTCTGGGGACTGGCTGGGCGTTGGTCAGCAAAAGGTGGGCAATTGCATTGTGCATCACTTGTTTTGTATATCCTTTTATCATTATTATTGCTGTTTACTCTTCATTTTCTGTTATATTAAACTGCCTTTATCTCGAACCACAAGTTTTGCCTTTTTTACAATTCTCTTCCCCATCCCACTGTGGGGAACTGAGTGAAAGGCCTGGCTGATGTTTAGCTGCCTGCTGGGTTAAACCACAACAATCAGCTTTTCTCCAAGCTATCCTTACTTCATCCCTCTGGAGACACGAATGCCTGACCTTGGATGACTTACGTAGCCCAGACTCAACTAGTTTGCCTCCCACTGATGCCCCCATGGTTGGCTTTGGGGCAGGACCCCTCAGCTGTTGTCTGTGGGCTCCAGCTGGTTTGCAGTGATAGTGAATATTCCCTTCAACCATCTCCCCACTCACCCCCCACTGCTGGGAGAGGATCAGCCAGTGCTCTGTGAATGATGACAGCAGTGGGCAGAGTGTGCAGAGGCTTATTTTGATCTCCCACCTCCATGCTGCCATGTATAGCCTGATCTGTGGTCTCCAGGCTCTGTTTCTGTGTTCTGCTTGTTGCATCCCTGCTGGGAAAGGTAGTCCAGTGCCTGTTGTCTGAGCTTTGCAGGGGTGGTCACGTCTTCCCATGCTTGGAGTACATCCACTATTGACCATAGAAGGCTGAGCTTCTTGAAACCCTGAGCTGAGTTGCAGGGGGAAAAAAAAACCCAAAGAGACCCATGTCTGAATTGTTGTACTCAAGGGAGGTCTGGATCCATCCTGTGCCAATTACTCTGACACAGCCACCCCATTTTCCTTGCATGGGAATGTTCACCCTGGCTTCTCTCCACTGTGTCCCTCTAGAATCCATAGAAGAGGCTACCAGAATCACTCAGCCGGCAGGAAAGACTGGGCACAAGAACCAAGGAATTGTGTTATTCTTGGTCTTTCAACGTCCCAGCTGACAGCAGTGGCTTTTCCCACCATTGAGAAGGAGAGCACGTGAGAGATCAGGAGGTGGTTCCATAGCAGGGGCCAAGGTAAAGGTCCAAGTGCTGACCTGCTTTCCCTGCAGCATAATTGTGGAAGATGATGGGCTGGGAGAAGTTAATGGGAAATTTGGCTCCACATGTTTTCTTGAGGTATTCTGTCTAAGTAGGCTCAGCAGCTTTACCTATCCCCATCTCAGTTTCCTGACCAAAGATGAGGTGTGAGGAACTGAACCACATTCCCTGGGAAGAGCTGATAGAGCCTCCCCCGTTTCTCCCCCTCCTCTGGTGCTTCAAACCAAAACAGCAGGAAACTTCTTGTGGCTGGAGATGTGCTGAGTGGCCTGGCTGGAGTTCAGGGAGAGGTAAAGGAATCCCACCCACCAGTAGCAAGGGCTCTGTGCCACCACCAGCCTTTGCGTGCCCTAAATCCTGGCTTCCTGGTAATTGCTATCTCCATAAATACCGGCGGTCCGGCAAGAGAAGGGGCTCGCATCACTGGACTGTGTTTTATCGTGTGAAATATGAGGTGTGACACAATACACTGGCTTTAGGTGAAGGAGTTGTCTGCTGATGTGGTGACACACTTGAGGCAAAACTGGAAAATCTGATCCCTTCCTGCCCCGGTCCCACGGGTGCTGTGGTGAGGCACGCTCGACTCGCTCTGCCTGGGGATGTCAAGGGAGAACGGAGCGCACGGGCCAGCACCATCTGCAGTTCACGAACTCAGACATGTCAGGCTGGCAAGTGCCCGCCAGGCCGATCGCTTTGCTGAGCCTGGGTCCTGCCACAGCTGGATTATCGGGGCTGAGCACAGCCCAGCCAGGTTTGTCCCCAGTGAAGCTCAAGGGAGGTGAAGAATGCTGAGCTGCTTTTGGCAGCGTTATGTCAGAGATGACTTTGGCCAGTAGTTGGTCTGGCTGCAGATCCAGCTCAAAATATCTCCCTGCTGCACTAGTTACCCCATTCTCTGCCCCGCAGGACCAGGGCTCATTCCTATTGAATCTAAGAACAGCAGAGCATTTGTCTCAGATTCTCCTGAACGTGCAGTCCAAGCGTGACAGAGACCCATGAACACCTTTCTGTGCTCCCTGCATTTGCTTCCTCACCTTTCTCTCCCTTGTATCTCTGGATAACCTTTCTCCTTTTCTAAGCGTGATGGCAGCTGTGTTACAGAGATCAAACCCCTGCACAAGGAGAATTTGCCCTCTCCTGCAGCGTGGTTGTTAGTTTTTCTGTGTTCATGGCCCAGGGACAGAATGACACTGTCCATGAGTGACCATAAAGCTACAGTCAGTGCTAATAGCTGTAGACCCAGAACTGCATCTCTAATCCTTACATAGTCTGACAGCAGAGCAAGAACAGGGGGGTGACAGCAGGGACAAACTGCTGGGGGCTGAGAAGAGGAATCTCCCTCCTCTTATGGACTGCACCTCAGTGGAATGCCTCCTGTAGCTCCAAGCAGTCCTGCAGATACCCACCTCCCTCCAAGTGCCACTTCTGAGAGTGTCCCAGTCAATTATCTTGGGGTTCCCATGCGGATTCTGTAAAACCAATTTCAAGAACAACACAACAAAGCCACACAATGAATACTAATTTCTGTCAGTTCTAGCACAGCACTTGCACAGGGAAATGAGAATCTCCAACATGTCTGTGATGCTCCTTAGGGTGGATGTGCACACACACACACATCCACAAGGATTTCTGGTTGTTTATGTAATACAAGTGTCTTGAAACAGATCTGTTTGCTCTGAAGACCAAAGGATTAATGAATAACATGCAATTAAACCCTGGACAGGAGGAAAGCAAGTAAGAACAGCTCCAGCTCTGCTCCCTCCCCAGGATTTGTTTCATGTGCACATTAAAGGAGTGCTTGTTTAAAGTAATACGTCTCTTTCTATTCTTTGGGACAGATTTTTCAACAGGGCTTTAGGAAGGCAATGACAGAACAGTGCCCCTCATCCCACATGTGCCAGCTGGACAGGCGTGAGCCTGGGAGGGAGCAGTGGTGGCAAGTGAAGGTCTTGGGGTCATTGCTTACAGCCAGCCCTCCTGTGGAAAGGTTCATCTCATGGAGTAGTGTTTGCCTGGGCCTCTGGAGTTGCAAATCCAACACCTGCGTGACCATCAGTGCTGACACATGTTCCTGCGTGACCTGCAGCGAGCTGCTTTGGGCTCCAACACCCACCCTGTGCCAAACCTTCCCGGGCAGGCGAAGGAACAGGCCTCTGTTTTCATAAGGGGAGGGGAGAGAGGCACCAATGTCTGCCAGGTCCTGGGCTCTGCAGGTCCTGGTCTGCTGTATTACCTTACACTGGTGATTTAATTTACAGCCCTGAATGGGAACTGCAGGGGCAGAGCTGTGATTTCTGCCACAGCCGCTGGGCTGTGACAGCAGCTTCCAGGGAGGAGCAGTGATCAGCCCAGAGAGCAGATTGCTCCAGCTGAGCCCAACAGAACCTTTCCCACTGAGCAAGACCTCTCTGCTCTTTATCCAGCCCCCCCCCAGCAAGAAATGCTGTGTCCCCACACTGGTTTTGAGCTCTTTTTAACATCATTCCATCATCCTGTGTTTGGGAGTACAGGGTCCAGCTACTGTGAGACAGAAGGAAGAAGCAGAAGTAATCTTATGGGAGAAAATAAACTGTGTGCTGCTGTTGACTGCAGAGACAAGCAAACCCCAGGAAGTTTGGAGCCTGGTTTTTCCAGCTCACATGGTGAATCCCTGGACATGGACTTCGTTTCTATTTTACAGATGGGAAAATCCTGGTGCAGGGTGACATAAGCAATGGAGAGGCAAATCTGTGACTGACACAAATAACACTCTAATCTGAACCTCCACCAGCAGATCAAGACCTCCACACCACTAGAAAAATATGCTGGAGCATTCACTGCACATACTGCTCTCCCTCAAAGGACCAGAAGTGTGCACATCATTAAAAGGAAGTATTTTATGCTGATCATTCCCACATGGCTGCTCTGTGTCTATCTGGGGTTTTAAGCAGCACCCATTCTGCACATAATGTCATGCATTTACATCTCACAAAGAAGATCAGACCTCCTCAGGCTAAGGAATTGTGTTCTGGGTCCTGATAAAACCATTTTATGGAGATGAATAACTTGTGTGGTTTCATGCTTCCTTTCCCTGAAATGCCATTAGATGAACACCAAGTGCTTTTGTATTTCTTTGAGGGAATTTCCTTTTAGACTCTGCAGGCAGAGAAAAAAATGGGCATGGGAAGGGAGCTGGGACTGAATTATGCCTCTGACTGGCAGTGCCTCAGCGAGAGCCGAGGAGCTCGGCTTGCTGCCTCATTTATATCCATCAGAGGTGCCATGAGCTGCAGACTGGGATAAGTTACCTTGTCTGAAGGACTGAAATACCACATCAAAGCACCACGTGGATCAAAGGTGAAAGCAACAGGCATTCCTGTCTGGCTCATCTTTCAGACCTTTCTCTCTCTTTAGTTTTCACTTTGAATCTGATAATGCAGCCTGAACGCAGCCTTTCATGCCCCTTCATTCCTCAAGGCACAGGTGGTATGGAGCATGTATTTCCTTGTCAGCAGGCTTCATGGGGCATAGGATTTCCAGGGTTTAGCTCCCAGGCATCAGTGACGGAAAAGATCTGTCATTTTGAGCAAGGCAGAGCAAGACTGGTGGAGTCGGTGCAGCAGAGCAGAGCTCTCCTGCCCCAGGTACAGAACGGGGGGCAAATCTGCCAAAAGTGAAGCACCAGTTTGCATCTGTAACACACGGTGCTCAGGGCCCTCCCAGAGAATCAAACCAGCCAAGACTTTATACGAAGAGACACTAAAGCATCTGTGAGCCTTGGAGAGGACACGCTCAAACAGGCAGGGTAAAACTGGAAAGGCCACTTCCAATGGCACACAGGTCCCAGTGGGACTTGGAAGCACACTGAAAGTTTTTATGCTAAATAAAATAAATGTAAAAGTAAACGACTTCAGAGACTCAGAAAGAAGACTTTCACCCTACTGGTGTGTGATTTCTGTCCCACAGAAGATGATGGGAGCTGTGTTGCTCAGTGTCTACCAAAATCTTGATGTTAATCTTCCATACTGGAGATTCATCCTGCGGTGTTTCTTGTCAGAGAGGATCAGAGTCACCACAGCATAAAGACCTCATGACCTGAAAAAAAATCTTGATTCTGACATTTTCCATCCTTCAGACACTTTCATTCATGTCACCAAACTTTTATTGAGTCCCTAGTGGCTCTCTCTGAGTGGAAGTCTCTCCCTGATAGATGTTTTCAGCTGTGCATTCTTGCTGCAGTTTGGTGTCAGAATCAATATATGTGCTTAAGATTTGTGGAGTTGTTGTCTTCTGGATTCAGAGCTCAGTGATAGTTTGTAGAGCCTTAGCAAGTAGCTTTTGAATTCTTCTACATCTTTGGGTTCATGTAATATGAAATATCACCCCATGTTAAAGATGAACTGGATTCTGATGTGTCAGGATTGATTTCCAAGGTTTATAAAGTCTTTCAGACCGGCAGGGAGATGAACAAGGCATTGTATGGCTCTTTCCCCTGCTCCAATCTGCGAAAGGAAAACATTGTGACTCACCAGCCAGAGAAGTTATGTTTTCTTCAGCAGGAAGCTTTGCAGATTCTCTGCTCCCAGATCTCGTTACACTCTTCCATCCCACCATCCTGGAAAAACTCCCACAGAAAGACAGGCAGATATTTTAATCAAGAAATGGCCCTTATTTCCATTAGCAACAGCTGTTTTCCTTTTAATTCAATTCTCCATTCTGCAGTCTGTTTATGAAAGCTGCCATTAATTACATTTTTCATCAGTCAATGTTCAGAGATGGCTAATGGCCCAGCACACCTAATTAGTCCTTCATGTATGATAATGTTTCATCAAGTCTATAGTTAGTGTGTCGGGCAGATATCCTCTGTGCAGTGGAGCTGAGTGGGGCTGCTCAGACTCTCCCGATGTGTGACAGATCCTGTTACAGCCGCGTTCCTGGCTGCTGCCAGCGTGGGGAGCTGGGGGCTGCACTTACTGGGCTGTGATAACAGCGAGTGCCAGAGGTGGCTTCCAATGTCACTCTGAGCAACAGGGTGAAGAATTCAAGCTGCCTGTGCAAGCTCTTTGAAGACAGGGAGTGCAGAGACTGGAATTACAGCTACTTTTGTTTTTGTTTTAAATTATGCACTTGGTAAGTGTTAGTGATGGCTAAATTCACTGTGCTAGAGTGCTTTCCTTTAGCACCTTCTGTGCATCCTTGCCCAGGTATTCCCAGTTGATCCATCTGTCTCAAAGTGGATGCTTGTGAAGCAAGGAGTATTGCCTTCTTTAATGTCAGTGTGGAGAGACTGGCATGACTTAACCTCACTTAGCCAGTGATGCATCTGTCTTTAAGCAGGTCTTTGGCTGGGTACAGCCCAAAGCTTGACACAACTGTCCAGAAACTAGGGGCATGCAAAACAACTCATCTTTGTTCAACAAGATGCAGGAGTAGGTTGAATGAATTCCTCACATACCTTAAAGCCAGAGCTGGAGTTTGAACATCAGACTCACTTGGAACATTGCCTTCATTTTGAAGGTGTTTGCAGCTGCAAAGAATAGTAATAGTTATTGGCAGGTAGCCTCAGGTAAGGAACATTTCAAATCCTCCAGTACAGAGATTGCTTTGAAAAATATCCCCATCTGTCACAATCATGTATTGAAATGCCATCAGTGTGTGTGCAGAGAGCTGTCTCTGTTCCCTTGCCCAGGCTGTCACCTGCAGAGTTCAGGCCATTGTAGGAAACTGCAGGCTCTGAGTAGGGGCATGTTTTGTTTATCTTGGTAGAAAAGCAGCAAACGACCTGCAGAGGATTTGCAGTTGTGTATCACACAAAGCAGTCAGTCACCTCCAGCCTGAGGCAGCCCAGACCCCCGGCCATTCTTCACTCACTTCATCTGCCTTTGCTGTGAACCCCACGGGAGGCTGCAGGGAAGTCAAACTGATGTAGCAGCATTTGTTGTATGTAATAATAACAATGTACTGCAGTGAAAACACCTCACTGTGTGTGAGTAATGAGAGATGCTCTAATATTCTACCTGATGCTGGAGGTACTTCTCTGTCTGCAGAATTATGTCAGGTTTATGAAGAGGTTCTCTGGTGAGTATTCAATTGGCCAATTTCCAACTGTGTGACCTCACTAAATTAAAGCCTTTTGACTGCTAGAGGAATGAATCTGCCATGCTGCTAAACAGGCAGAAGCTTTTTCACAAGACATCTGCTTCCAAAGCAAATGAAATCTGCTTTGATTTTCATGGCCTGTCGAGGGATGAGAGCAGCACTGCAAGGAATCATACAGGATTGGCTCAGAAATAGTTTAAAAGAGGGTACAAGAGCATCCAAGGTGCTGACATGTGAGAAGAGAGGAGAAAATGCAAGTGACCTGTTAAAGGATATGTCCTGTTCCCAAAGCCTCCAGCTCTTGAGCTGCAAGGAGATATAATTGCAGACAAAACAGTTTTAGACAGGGTAACTCTGCATTTAGTGTTACTCTAACACATTTTTTGGGCAGAGGAAGGAAGGCGAGTGTCCTACTGTTATTCACTGTTCGATCACCTCTATGCAGCTGTTTGATCACCTCAGTTTTGAGCTCTCAGCTGCAATGTCACAGCTGGAAAGTGCTGGATTTATGGAGCTCCTGCAATGGTGATGTAGGAAATGTTCTAGCAGGGTGTTATGGTCCTGCTGTCAAGTCCTTCACTGGAGACCCAGAGTGATTCCAGTGCAGCTGACGGGTTACTGTCGTGGAAGTGAAGGCAGCGTTCATCTCTTGGATGTCACCTTTTGGCCTCCTCTGTTGGCAAATGAACCTGATGTAATATTGCAAAAACACATCCTTTGAGTGAAAGTGATAAGAAAGATAAATGTTTGACTTTAGCCAGGGAATTTAAAACTCAGAGTCCTTTGAAGATTGCCGAGTTCTGCGCTGTGTTAGTCGTCCGTATCTATCTAAGAAAACACTCATTTCATCACAACCGATGATATAAATTCAGACTTGTGAGCAAATGGCTCGGTTGAGTTAAATCACCTCTCTATCTGCTAATGGCATTTTTGCTTTTGCTGGATGATGAAGGTTATCTTGCTGTTTGGAAATTATAACCTACAACTGTTAGACAGCATTATCTGCAGACTTGGGTGAGATAATTTGTATGAAAAATCCAGGGAATCTGGAGCTTATTGGCTTCCATTTGCATGAAGCTGAAACTCTTCAAGACTCCAGCCGCCTTCACATATGCCTCCTGCTCCATGGTGGGGAAGGAATAGCAGCTGGCAGATGATGGATAGCAATGCTGCAGCCCGCTCTAAGGTTAGCAGTGACATCACTGATAGAAAGGGGAGCAGCTTGAGCTGTTTATAAAACTCCAGTTGGGAAGTTTGCCCCAGACTGCATTAGCCTCTGTTCGCTGCCTACCCTGCTTTTCCCCACTCAAATTCCAAGCTCCTTCAAGGGAAACAAACATCTGCAGAGACACAATGTTAATTGTTCTACTTAGCACTGCTGTTTACATTTTTGGTGCAGGCAAGTCAAAGCATGTCAAGGCTATCCTGATGGCTAAAACAAGGCAGAAATCCCGTTCCGGCTGAAATAACATGGGGCTGGATTCTGATCTCCCATACCAAAGCATTTGGCATTAGCCCTGGAGAGTGGAAATCAGAATCTAAGGAAATCAGAGGGTGCAAAAAAAGTAGCAGAGAGGCTTATAAGAGGGTGAATGTGCTGGAGCCACCAGGGAAACATTACAGGGTTAATGCAGTTTTCCATTATCTGAGAACAGTTGGGGATTACACTGCATTTGTAAGCTTAAAAAGGCTGGCTTCCCCGGGTTCTGCTCCCGTCACAGTCCAGCCTAATGGCTCCTTATCAGGAATGATGAATCGCTCTTGTGCCTTCACTTTGGTCCCTAATTTCCACTTTCCTTGCATCTGCTTAAAGTCCTTTTTAATTTCAGCATGTACAGCAGCCTCTGAGCCAAGCGTGGCCCTGGTGTTCACAGGCATCGTGGTAATTACCGCGCTCGCCGGGTCCCTTTAGGATGCGATTTCAATGGGGTGTGACTTTCACAATATTTTTTTTTCTTGTTGTTGCTCGAGCCACTCCAGGAAGGAACTGTTAAACACGAGTCTCAGCAGGATCCATCATGACTGAGGACAGAACAGAATGTAATGAAACAGGGTGAATACGTGTCTCGCTGGGCAGGATATGTTCTCTTATTTATATGGTTGATAAAGCTTTGGCTGAGGTTCAAAAAGGTGTTCAGCTTTCATCTCTGTCTTCCTTCCTCCACTCCCCTAAATATTAATACTGCACTCATACCTCCCATATTCGTGGCTACTTTAATTGTTTACAGATTTTTTCATAGAGGATTTGACCTTTTGCCTTTGCAGTTACACAAGCCCTTCTCTGTCTTCACTCTGATGCCCCTTCATTGCAGTTTATCCTTGGCTTCCCTGCGGCCCGTCTGGCTCGGTCCGAGGCAGGACAAGGGAACAGACACTAAATCACTGTAGTCAGGAATAGTGCAGTGCAGTTTGCTTGCTGAGGAGAAGGAGGAACAGTGCTGCAGAGTGCTCTGCTCTGGCTGTGACCCCTGTTGCACAGAGCTGTGCGTGGCACCGGTGTGTTGGTGTCCCCAGTGCCAGGTCATTTGGCACCCTGGGCTTGTTTGAAATCGTTCTTGCTCTGGAACTTTCCTTTTGGCTTGGGAGAACGTGACAAGGCTGTGTGGGAAGTTAAGGCCGTGTAGGAATCTGAGGTTGTGCGGGAAGTGTGTGGCAGTGCTGGGAACTGAAGTCACATCTCCCAAGTCCCACCTGGTCCATTAACCACAAACCCATTTTCCCTCATTAATTGAATACAAGAACAGTCTCTTTTACATTATTTACATGCTGGGAGAGCAGGGGCAGCTCTGTGAGAAAGTAATGTGCAAAGAAAAGGTAGCAGCATTTTGAAGTGCCAGGTGACAGTGGGAGGAAGGTTTCAGGAGGGTCTGTTAAACCCTGAGCTTCTCTGTAAGAGCAGCTTAGCAGCTGGGTTCCCAGACCATGAGGAAATGACAGGGCATCCAGGATTGCAATGACTGTCTATCCATCTGTCTATCCAGATGGGTATCCATGACAGGAGGAGAGGAAGGATGTGTATCCCCTGTAATGCTGACTGCTTCTTCCTGGCACCAATTGCTCCCTTCATGGGAACCCACTGTCTTGAGACATTTCACAAAAATTGCAGCAGCTGGGAGGAAATCAATCACACTGGTCTGCTTTGGTCATGTTGCTGTGCTATGTCTCTCTATGAGCCAACAAACAGATCATGAAATTCTCCTTTATCACCTTTTTGGCTATGTTTACTGTGCAAAATTATGGTACTTGAATTAGGGTCTGTGTTTATGAAAAGAGACAGGAATGACTGATATTTAAGTGAGCAGGAATTAAACCAGTATTTTAATTCTACGGCAATTAATCAAATCAGGGCAGTGACAAATAAGAGCATAGATGCCCAATTTGACGCTGCTGAACAGGCAACTGAAGAAAAGAAAGAAGTTCATCTGATTAATGTGATTTGGATCAAGCCCTTAAGAAGGAAGAGCCTTTCTGCTTCAAATATTATTTATGTGATTGCTATCAGAAGATGAATTTACTACAGTGGCTCTGGCCAGCCTGTCCTCTCCATTTGAAGAGGCTTGGGTTCCTGTCCTCTCCAGAAAAGCCTGTGTATATATACAATGCAGTTGCAAAAAGCTGTCAGCGAGAAAATGTTAGTTAAGTAAAACATCGTTAATAGCTGGTAGCTGGGAAGGACTGTGTTAGTGATAAATTATAATGTTTATTTCCCTTTGAGTTAAGCTCATTTAGGGACACCCCAGATGTGCAGGGAGGTGAACTGACGAACTGGCTTCTGCAAAGGACCAGACAGCAGAGTCAGTTTTGAGCAGCCTCTGCTCCTGTTCCCACATCTCAGGTCAGAAGGGATGTGGATTATTAGCTTTCCTTTAGCCCATCTCACACCATCCCTCTGCTAATACATTCCAAAAGCAACTCCAGAGGTAGGAGGGCAGGGGTGCTGGTGGAGCTGGGGCAGAAGTGGAGCCACAGCTGGACCACAGGCACTGGGAGTCACGGCTGGAGCGTGTTGGCAAGTGGGAGCACAGGGGCCCCGTGGTGGGGCTGCCAGGGAGGTCGTTGGCAGAGCCACAGGTTTTGGGCAGCGTCCTGTGTCCTGCCTGGCAAGGCTCAGCCTGGCCCTGCATGCCGAGATTAGTCCTTGAGCACTAACTGTACCCACAAAGTATTCAGGAAAATAAAAGGAAACCATGCTTACGTTTGGGTCTGAGTGGCTGGCTTTTTATGGCTGGCTTTTTGCATCTCTCACTCTTTTTCTTGGTCATGAAAGCGGTCGGTCTGCCTAGAAACTCAGGTCTGAATTCTTCAACCTGGAAGGCATTTTGTGTAGTGTAACATCGACCAGCCTAAGACCAAGTCAAGCATCATGCACCAGTGACCTTCATTTTCCAGGCTGGTAATTCTGGCTTTCTGGAATGAAGAACAAAGGCACTGAATAAGTAAACGAAATAAGGGGGGGGAAAAAAAATCCATGTGGAATGGACACATTGGTTGAAACATCCCATTTCCTGAAAAATTGATTTTGAGGTATCTGTCAAAGCAATCCCTGTATTTCTTATGATTATTATATCACATGGCCTTGGCGTGGTTTTCTGGTATTTCAGGAGGACCACCCAGAAGTGGGCCAGGTTTGGTTATTGGATTTACTAAACAGAACAAGGAGCACAGAGCTCCTGCCTGCTGTTCAAAAATAATATCGCAAGGGAAGCAAACCACAGGGAGACCACAGGGAGGTGAAGCCCATTTTCCACTTGCTGAGGGAACTGCCCTTGCTTGCTGCAGAATGCAGTCTCCATATGCTGGGAATGATTCCCAAAAGTACTCCATCCCTGCCGACTCTGCTTCCTTTCAGAAGCTGCATCCACTGGGATGGTGGGTAAGGAAGTGGCTCTGAACAGGATACTCTGGGGTATTTTCTCTGTGCAGTGAGGTGGAGAGAACAGCCTGTTAGAGAAAACACCAAATGGTGTTGGGCTGGAACAGAGAAAGCCTGTTTCTCCCTGTCAGTGTTCCTCAAATTATGGATCCTGGACCATGTGATGGCTGACAGAGTTTTGTGGGGCATAGCACCTCTGTGCTCACTTTGCTTTTGGTTCCCTGCTCCCTTCCTGCCTTGCCTGGTGGGATGAGGAAGAGGAAGACCATGTGCTGATGGAGAGAAGGGAGAGAATTTGCCCCTAAGAAACCACTGAAATGGCACAGAGAAAATAGGGGAGGAAAAGGGTAGGTGACCTGCAGCGACTGGGAATTTAGGGTGGCTGTGAAAGCCAGGCTTCTCCTTGTGATCTGCGAGAAGAAACACTATCAGAAGGATCTGAGGTGGTGAAATAAGTGTAGCAGATTTTTTTCAGAAACAGAGATAACTCCCCATTCCAAGGCCCTCAGGGCATTTGGATCTGGAAGGAGGGGCATTCACTGTATATGAAGCTTTGCCTTGTAACCCAAGCACAAAGGACAGCAGGATTCCCAAGCAATGGTGGCTTTGCAGGTGGCACACAGGTGGATAAGCTGTGCTGGTGGAACAAACCCAGAAGGGCCTGGAGGGACCAGCAGGACCTGGAAGCCAGGGCTGCTGGTGTGTGCTGTGGACAAGGTTTCACCATGCAGAGCACACACTTCTGTGTGGATCACTCAGTTGCTTAAGGCACCAGCTGAATTAAACCAGGCATAAGCTAGCAGAGGTGCAGTGCTGCCACAGCTCTGCTGTGCTCTGGCTCAGGGGTAGGAGGTAAAGCTGTAAACAGCAGATCTTGAGTACTGTGGGGACTGATCTCAGTTGTTCTTGCCTGCACTAAAACATTACATGTTTTCCAATATCAGCATTGTTAGGTGCTGGTATGGATGGGAAGGAAGAAGACAGTGGAGATCTTTAGCTCCCTGTACACTGGCTGACTACTCTATTCAGCTCTTTAGTAGTTAAAGGGTTAATGAGAAAAGCTCTATCCCCTGACCTTTCTCTTCCCCAATGTGCTTGTTGATTTCTTGTCCTCCTAGGCATGATTTTTGTTTGGGAATGAAATGTGCTTACTCACTCATATGCATTTATTACATAGACACGGTGTTTGGGTACATCATCCATCAGTGCAAATGTCACACTGTGTAAAAGCCCTGTATCCAGAGTGACAACTGAGTTAGTGCCTGTGCTGTGGAGCAGCCCCCACCCCCCCTTGCCAACATTCTGCAGCTGGATGGTTTTAAACAGAACTCAGTTATGAACAGATCCACCAGCAAAGAATCTGCGGAGGCGTGTTGCTCCTGTGGAAGCTGCCAGCTCCCGTGGGCCACTGGCCTTCTCCCGGGGGATACTGAGGTGGCCTCTGGCCATGGAAGGGCCACAGGAGGAGTTGTGATCATAGAAGTTCTCAGCTGATTGGGTTTTGACTTCTCCTGCAAAAAATCTGCTGAATAGATTTGAAAGGTGCTAATTCCGCTGCGGAGCTCAGGGCTCAGGGTTAAATGGCACAAGAACTCGTCACCACTGTCACTTCTCCCCTTGGCTGGAGCTCAGTTTGGAGCAGCAGCCTATGGTGCACAGGAGTGATGGCCCAGATTCGCTTCTCAGCATGTTATTTGCAACTTCTGCCTTTATTCTGCTGTACAGGCATCTATTTTTTTAACAAAGATTTGGAGTTTTCATGGCAACAGCCGTGGAAGCCAATGGCAGTCATACAAGTCAAACTTCAAGCAACACTTTGCAAAACACAGAGAGATCTATTTTAGGGCAGCACATCATTAATTAGAAGAGACAGACCAGGCAGGTTTGGAAAATATGATCTCTAGTGTTCAATTTTTAAATAGGATTCTGAAATGGCCATTGAGTTTCTCTGCAGTTTCTACACAGAAGAAAATACAGCTAGAAAAATTAGGTCATGTATTGATTAATGTCAGAATTGAAATAAATTATTTATATTAGTTACCAGAGGACTCTGTGGTGATTCTTCTGGTTATAGACTTATTAACTTAATGTGGTAATAACAGGAGAAGCAGAGAGAGGGATTGATGGTGTAGGAACACTGAAAACCTGAAAAGTTTCTAAATTTATCCCTGTAATTTTGCGCCTACAGAAATAAGGAATTTCAATTTTCATCCGTGTCATTTATAAAACCCAAGCATTGTGCATGACAGCAATCATTTCCTTAACTCACACTTCAGAACACCGGGGTGGCACCAGACCCTGTGAGCAATGGCTGTAGTTACAGTCATACAGGTGACAGTATGTTGGGCTCGCACATTTCAAGGGTAGGTTGATGTCTATTTAAAACCTGTGCTTTTAAAATAAAAGCTAAATTCTACATTTATTAATTTAGAAGCTTAATTTTCTCCACTTATGCTGCTTTTTTTTTTTAGGCTTCTTTCTCTTCTAAAAGGTTTAACCGAATATTTTCTGCTTACATTTTTTTGACTAGAAATATTTGGTGGTCGATTTCTATTTTAATTTTCTATTAGAATTGAGCCTGCAAATTCCTAATATTTTTTTTAATATTAAAAAAGTAACATTTTCCCAAAATTGCATTTGATCCAACTCCCATTTTTGGTTTGGAAGTGCTTTCAGTGCAAAGATTCTAACCAGCCTGATTTATTTTTAAAACAGCAATGATTGTTGCAGTAGGGTGTAATTATCTTTAGTTCCAAGATCTTTGATCACAGTGTGTTCACATCTAAAATTGAGTTGGGATCTAGATCTCTTTTTTATGCCTTAAGCTATAATTTGTGGGGCTTCTTAGACAAAAGAATTTCTTTTATGAGATACACACTCTGAGGAGCAGCACCATGTTTACCCTCGCTGTGTGGGAGTGTACAACCTTATAAAAAATGGATTGTGATTGCCTTAGTGGGAAAGGAGAAAGGAGAAGCCATGTATTCCAATGCTGGGATTTTGTTATGTCAGTAGCAGCCTCAGGTGAACATCACATAGGTGAGGTTAATGACTGCCTTGTGGAAGCCCGTGTGCTATGGGAGTAACTGGTTTCTTTCATAAAAGAATAATATGGACATAAAATTGGGAATTTGAAGAGAGGAGTGGTCTAAGAGCAGTGCACGGGGCTGAGTGAGTGATACTTCATTGCTGCCCTGCTGGGATAGATGCAAACATGTATGTGTTTAACCCCATGTGTCACTTGGGCTGCAAAATAACTGAGGCTGGACAAGATATAAGTGGAACATACGCAGAAATAATTGCAGAAATGGCCCAGTTGTTCAGCCAGTCTTTGCAAGAAATTGCTGTATCTGTGGGAGTGTTCTCTCCTGTTCAGCTTTAACATGAGTCCCTAAATTAGACGGCTCTTCTTGCCAGACTCCCACGGAGGGAGGCTGGGGCTCCTCCGGAGGGTGAGTCAGGAGGACGGAGCAGTCCCTGGCTGTCGGATCCACAGCAACAGCAGCGTGTTAGGAACAATCTCCATCCCTTCTGTGCAGCCCCTCAAGAGTGGAAATAAACCTTTCCTCATGTCAGTTCCACAGACAAACCCACAAGATTCCCAGTGAAAGCTGTTTATTCGAGTGCAATTGGGGCTGGGGTTCCCTGGCCTCAATAAGGATCCCAGATTTCTCTGAACCAGCCACGTGTCTGCTATGGACTGTAACCCAAAAACCTTTATTTATGTGCTCCCAAATTTAATTATGGTACTTACATACTCAAACTTACTTTTCCAAGTAAATAATTTAAGCATGGCTAATATGTCTTTTCATCATCACCATTTTCATGGTAATGAGTGATGAAAGCAACTGTGTTCCTGAGTTGTCAAGTTTTGGAAGAAAGAAGGCAAGTTTTAGCTGAATGGTGGATTTTGACGTTAAACCTGTATAATCAAGAATGCACAGCCTCAAAGCTTACCATCCTCTACCAGGCAAAATGATTTAATTTCTGCTGAAATCTTAAATCATTGTCTGTTTATAGAAAAATGCCAGATGACAGAAGCAGTGAGAGGTAAATGGGAGTATGCTGGATGCTATCAGTTTTGACTGAGAAGGCACAATAAATCTATATCTAGCAAGGAGAGATCTGTACTGCTGGTGAAATAGTATTATCCTGCCTCTTCCAATATGTTTTCACCTGATGGATCAGAGAAGAAAATATCAGTATTAGCACACAACATATTTCCCCTCTGAGTGAAAGTGACTTTATATCAGAAACACATGCTAAAAATGTCTTTTGCATTCCTGGTAATTTCTCAGATCCAGCCCTGGGCATATGCTCCTTATCTAATCTCAATTGCTGCGTTAAACCAATGTCTGCTATTCTACTTTATCCTTTGTGTCATTTCAGACGTGGTTTCTATTTTCTTTGCACTTCACCAAGGTAACATGTAACTGCTTGGAAAATGTTAACATCTGTGAAGGAAAAAAAGAATCAAAGGAAAGGAATTAATCAAAGCCTTGAGATTTATGGGCTAAATCCTTGGACTTTGGTCCAGGTAGTAGGTTGGTTTCTCTGCTGAGGCTGCAGAAAGGAGCCAAGACACTGCCGGTGCAGGGTGATGGAGGATTCTCCTGCATGGGAGCCCTGGAGCTGGGCAGAGCTCTCCTGGCTGGTGCTCTGCTGCCTATCCCATCCCTGCCTTCACACCTGGGTGACAGCAGGCAGTGTGGAGCCAGCTCCAGTGCTGGACCAACAGCTGGATGCAGCTGGAGTGTCCTGCAGCAGCCCCAAGGCCAGCCCAAAGCAGGCTGGAAACCTCTGTACTGGAAACCCATAAGCTGGAAACCCTTTCAAGCCAACCTTTCCTCAGCCCCAGGCAAACAGAAACGTTCCAACGTGAGGCTGGTGCAGCTGAGAGCTGAGCCAGGATTTGTGAGGGTGGCTGCTCTTTACCTGCAAGTTTTGATGGACTGAATATGCCTCCCACAGCATGGCAGGGATCACTTGGCTTATGAGAAACAGCCTTTTCATGCAAAAGAAATGGGTAAGCATAGAAGGCAGGGCAGAATTACTGACCTGCTGAGAGGAACATGACCTGCACCATCCCTGGGGTTAAGAGGCTGTTCTTGGAGAGACTGGGATGTGGGTCTGAGGTACCTTCAGGAACCCTCACAGCTCTGAGGGTTTACCCCTGATGGGATGCCAGCAGAGAGCCGTGAGCTTTGTCACCTGTCTTGACTTATCTAAGAAGATAATTAAAACCTGCAGTCACCGGTGCCTGACCACAATGGGTATGTTCCTATCAACTGTCCCTAAAGGCTCATGGTGCTCCCTGAGATAGCAGAGCTGTGGGAACCTCTTCACTTTTCATGGGCAGCTGAGAGGATTTACCTCTGGTATAAACAATTAGTAAAAGAAAGGATAAAACTTCCTAATAGAAAATGAGGCTTTGGGATAAGCCAGAGCTTGAACAACTTTAAACTTGGGGTTGAGGTGTGTGAGGAGGAGGGGATGGGGCCATCTCCATTTGAACTCTTTTCTCAATTTTCACAACCACATTTTCAAAATCTACCCCTCATTTTTTTCCCTAAGTTTTCAGAGATTAGTACAGCTGCTGACAGAGCAGGAACAGCATATATGGAGATGCCATTGCCCATTACTGTTATTACCATTATGATTATCATTGTTGTTATTATCTATTTGGGGGGAATAGCAAGAAATTAAGCCTTGGAATGGAAAAGTCAAAATTCTTGCAAATGTTTTACTATTTATGGATGACCTGCATATTTGTGGTTTCACAAGTGCCACGGGTACTTTGATGGCCGTGGTGTTATAATCTGCCAGAAACAGACATTCAGATGGGATACCCATTACTGGGAATGATAGAGGGTGTCTGGAATGGAAATTGTATGTTCTTTTGAAAGTTTCAGTTGTCACTATATGTTACTTGCAGCATTAATATTGCAAATTGTAATACCATGTAGAAACATAAAGGGATTTACTACTACAGAGCTGGATGTGTTGTGTGATGTAGTGCTGTGATATTAGACAATGTGACATTTCATGAATAAAACAAAAGATCTTACAGCACTCCTCATAAAGGGAAAAAAGGGCCTGAAGATGGGTCACATTTACAGGGCAACTCTCTGAGGACTATTTCAAATCCTAGAAATTTAATGATGGCTCTTAAAAATCTAATTATATACTGATTGAAATTAATAAAATCCACAGGAGCAAAGATGGGTATTAATGAAACAAGATCAGTGAAGCTATAATGCTGAACAACAGGATTTATGTTAACACCTAAAAACCAAAATAAAACACCATCTAAAGGCACACAAAACCTTGTTAATGGAACTTGAAAGAAAAATGTTGCCACAAACTAATAAAGATACTTCTCCTCCTTAGATTAAATGTATTCTATCTGTCCAAATGCTTGCCCAGCGCACGGCAGAGAGGGGAGGGAGCAGGAAATAGATACTCTTGGTTTTTCAGGATGACTATTTGACCTACAATGAGACTGGACACCCTTGGGAGTGGTGGCCACTCAGCCAGAGGTGAAGCAAGGCCAGCAGTGCCTCTCTTGGCCACCCTTTTTCCTTCCATGTGTCCCAGCCAAGCTGTTTGCCCACACGGTGTTTAGGAACAGTGATGTGGAATCCCTTATGCCAACTTTCCTTTCCTGGTGCTGCTGGAGGGCAGGACCTGGCCGGAATGGACACCATGATCTGTAAATCCAGGCAGAGATGATCTCTGTGGCTAACTCAAAATTTACCTGGCTGCTTTGGGATATCTCCTAAATCCCAGCGTTTTCCAGTTATTATTGTCCTTGTATGCAGGTTGGATCCAGGCTGAAATGCCCAAAAATCCCACCTGCCCTGGCAGGCAGTGGACGCTGTGGCTCTCCAGGAAGGATTCCAAGTGGTGTTGCCTGGCTGATGCTGATGCACTCCCTGCACCCAGGCAGGGAGGGCGTGGGGAAGCCTTGGAGCTCTGGGCCCCTGGACACTGTGGGTGCTGTGCAGTGCAGGGAGCACCTCCGACTGTCCCCTCTGGAGCTGCTAGATGGGTCACCCCAGAGCTGCCTCAGGGTGCTGCAGCAGCAGAGGTTGTGTAATGTAGTGATGCAGAAGACTTAAAAAAAAGATGACACTGACTGAGCATCTCCTGCTGTGCAGAATGCACGGGGGAAAGCAGGAACCTTGCAGCAAAGCAAGACATGCTGGTAAAAATACATCAGAACGCACAGGCACAAAGGGCTGAATTAAAATCACAAAAAAAAAAATGATTCTGGAATCTTCACACTTCAGTTCTTCACACTGCAATAAAATGTTTTTTAGAAAATGCTTGTGCTTGCTTTCAGATGTAGGTGAACAGCAGAGCTGGCTTGGAGCCCAGCCTGGGGTTTATTTTTCCATAGATGCAACCACTGTCCTCATTTGCCACTTCCCATGCAGCACTGTGCAAGTGCAAAGCATTATCCTCCCCATTATTTTATTACCAGACAATCCTGGTTCTTCACAGAGGGAATGTTCTCATGCCTGAGCTCAGACTCGAGAGGATTTTGTCCTCTAAAACTTGCAGTAGTGTTGACATGGAATAATTTTCCCCTTATGAATCTCTGGGCTTTGTGATTCTGCAGTTGCATATGGAAAATGTTAAACATGGCAGCCCACCTGTGTTTTCTATTATTGATTTTTTGTTTAGAAAAGTATTTACCCACTTTTCTCTGAAGTCACCTGCTCAGTCACGGACTCAGAATTTGCACATTCAAATGTGTATGGGCTGTGTTTTTGCACAACTCTTAGTTCATGGTTGATGTTTGACTGCAATTATTATTATTATTATTATTATTATTATTATTACCCACTGGGAACATCCTTTCATTATTAGGAAACAATGTCCTAAATGTGACCAATTTTCAGTGTTATCAGCACTGACCCCTAATATCACCCCAGTATTATTCAGCTTATAGCTTTCCCTCTTGAGCCTTTCTTTACTAATTAACTGAGGGCTTTCTATGCTCAAAATATTTGGCATTACCACAGAGATCATGTCCAGTGCAGGCTCCTGCCTTCACACCTGCCATCCTCCCCCAAAACATGGGCTGTGCTGAGGAGGGCACACATACCAGAGCAATTCTTCTGCACACCAATTGCTTGTGCTCAGTTAAAAGTCGATGTAATTCCACTTTCAAAGACGAAACACATCGTATTTTAGCATCCCTGTTTTTATGATGGGCTCATAATCCCAGATACTGCAGTTCACTGCACCGTGGTGCTTCGAGAGCATTTGTTGGGACCTGCAAATGCTTCTCATGCTCACACTGCACACCTCAAAACCCCACGGTGAGGAGTGTTTTCCTTCCCAGCGGTGAGAGCTGCGAGCACTGGCGCTGGGAACGTGATTAATGGGATCAGTGGCACATGTTTGCGAAACTGGGATTCCTCCAGTCTCCTCTGCTATTAGTGAGCTGTGGGCTTGGAATGTGTTGAGAGTGACTAAAGCGGCAACAGCAGAGCTGGAGAAGCCCTCAGGCTTTGGCATCAGAAAAGCTCCGTATGGCCTCGAGTTCCACTTTGGAAGCTTACTACACATCAAAACATAATTAATGGGGCATCTACTCAGTCTTGATCTTGAAGTTCATTTTAACCATGTTCAGCGCTTTAAAAAAGTCGAGACGATGAACTTGATGTTGCAGAGCGGTGCCAAAAATGTAAGTTTGGAGCGTTCCTACTCCTGATTTGTTTTGACAGACATTTCATTTTCTAGAGCTGCAGTTAGAGCAATAAAAACAAAATTCACCACAGAAAAACAAACACCAGCTCCCCTTCCAGCAAAACTGATAGATTTTTCAAATGCTGGAAAACTGTACAGTTAGAGCCCATCGAGTTTCCACAGGAGGGAAAGCTCATTAGCAAACACATGAAAGACAATGAGCAGATTATTGTGAAAAAGATATTTGTGCAGTTACTTCAGTAAGACTTTATTTAAAGTTTCTGGTTGCTGGCATTTAGACAGTATGTGTGAGCTGGGTTAGGGAATGCTTGTTGCTGAAAAACAGACACTCTGAGAACCCTTACAGCCAGCAAGAGAGCTGGAGGGGTGGAGATCAGGGGAAAGCAGGTAAAACCGACATTTTCCTTTTTATTCAGAGGTATACAGAAGGGGAGAAGCATCCCTGGAGTGGGAAAAGGAGGGACTGAAGGGGGCATGCCCGGGATTGTGTGCTGCTGCTGGGAAGGATCTCTGATTTGCCCCCAGTCAAAGGGGATTTGTGCTAAGCCGAAGGATGCCGGGTGCTGAGTGCCCCAGGAGCACAGAGGAGCTTTCTGTTATAACTTCCTGTGCTTTGTTCAAGAAAATACATTAACGAGAGGAAGAGAGTTCTCACTACAACCCTGATTACTATTTCCTTTAATTCCATCAAAATGACTTCTTCCCAGCCCAGCCTCCCCAGCCAGATGCTCTCCCTTCATCTGCACGGCCTGTAATGTTTTGCAGATTTCAGCAGGACTCCTGGGCTGGGTGTATGAAAGTACAGTTTAAGCAGTGACAAATAGAAAGCACATGCTTATTAAAGCTGCATTACACAACTCTCTGCCACTTTAATCTCACCCATTCCTAAAACAACAAACCTGTGGGGACTTGTGCCTCTGTGTGTGTCTTAGAAAAGGAAGGTGGGGCTCAGGTTATGGTGAGTCATGAGGACAAGCTGGTGGAGAGATTTGGGTCCATACATAGGATCACCATTAGCTCGAGGACACACGGGAGCTCCACCAGCACCTTATTAACAGACACATGTATAGTTCATGCATGTCAGGCAGGACAGCCCCTGAACACACAACAACACCCTCACCACGAAAAATGAGGCAGAAATACAGCATCATAGAATCATTAAGGTTGGAAAATACCTCTAAGATCATTGAGCCCAGCTGTTAACCCACCACCACTGTGTTCACCAGAGTCCCAGGTGTCACACCCACTCACCTTTTGAACACCTCCAGGGATGGTGACTCCACCACTTCCCTGGGCAGCCTGTTCTAATGCCTGGCCACCCTTTCAGTGAGGAAATTTTTCCTCATATCTAATCTAAGCCTCCCCTGGCGCAGCTTGAGGCCATTTCCCCTCGTGCTGTCGTACAGGACGCTGGGCCGTGTGATTTACTCACTAACACTGGATCAAACCCACATGCTGGAGCTCGGGGTGGAGCTGGGGTCAGATATGCAATCCAGGCTCTGCAGTCAGGTTCACCCTTAATATTTCCTTTTATGGTGAGCTGTGTCCTGCTGGCTGGAGGATCTTGCCAGGATCCACTTGCAGGACAGAGTGGGCAGTAGAGATTAACCCCAGTGTGGCAGATCCTCCTCTGCTTTCACCCCAGGCATCGTCCTCCTCGCTCTGCTCCTTCCCCCAAGCCTTCTTGGTGGATCCTGAGCAGTCCTTGAATCTTTTCAGCCACCTAACTTTGTTTTACTCGGAGTCTGATCCAGCCTTCACAAGCCAAACTTGCAATCTTTCAGATTTGAGCCCCCGTGTGCTCAGCAGCCCCAGCACGGCGCTGGAATGCAGCACTGGTAGCATTTGACTGGGACCAGTGTTCTCTGGGTGAACTCAGAGTCTGTGTCTTATTTAATTTTGTCATTTTCAATTAAACTTTGCCTATCCTTCCATTAGTGTTTTCAGTCCTGTTTAGTCCTAATATTTAATATACACATACACTTCTAAGTGTTTTATGTGTTTCAGCCTCATATTTCACACATTCTTTCAAAGATAAAAATAACATTTGGCTTTAGGGTCTTGGTTTCTTCTGTAGCTTTTGTCACTACGGAAATGTTGACGGTTCAGTTCAATTTGCATCATATCAGTATTTTTATATATTTGGAATGGGAAGGGAGTAGGACAGAAAAACAGGCAGTGGAGGCACTGAACACTGCTACATGTAAAACTAACAGAAGGAAAGTGAAATAACATGGGATATTATCACAATTTTTTTTCAAAAATGCTTTCTGAAGTTATCTGTATATTTTAAGTTTCCCACAGTGATACACTTCAAGTTTTTAAAACAACACAAACATTTGCCTTGGCTAACAGCCTAGTGTAAAGAATAAAAATTATCAACACAACTAAATGGCTTAAAAAGACAAGGTATTGTCCCCGAGGAGAAGCAGAGAATGTAGAAGTTATCTGCACAGGCACGATCCTATCCACGTGTGGCCAGCAAAAACAAAGGGCTTGAGTCAGTTGTCTCTTTTAAATGAAGACATTTCATTCTCTACCTGTCCATCATCTCTCTGGGATGCACACACACCATCTCACTGGACTACTTTAAGTACAATTAATATCTGTTCTGTGTCTTATAGGTGCTTTTCCAGTAATGACATGACATTTATTCATTGCTCTTCTTCAAGAATCATTAAAGCCAGAGGGGCTGTGGACCTCATGGTCCACTGGCAGAAGGCTGTGAGTAGGTTCTCTGAACTGTAGAACCCCCAAAAGATCTCTTTTTTTTGATGGTTTGGGCCTTACTGCATTCACACAGGTCATTGAAATACCATTTTTCCATCTTTGTTATTTGTTCTTCAGCCTTTTTTTCACGAAAAAACATCAACTAAGTTCAAGCCTCTGCTGCACTGAATTCTTTGGCAGCTTTTTAAAGCTGCCCAGAAACCATTGTGAAAACTTCCATAATCAGATAGTGACTGATATACAGTGGGTGCTGATGGAAGTGTTTGAAAATAAAACACAGGGTGCCACAAAATGGGTTTACTAGATAGTAAATAAGATTTCAAATATGCAAGGAAATCACATTCCAGTCCTGCTTTGTCTCTGTGTTCACACTAGGCCAAGCACAATACGCCTGGGCTATAATTTAATTTATGGGTACCTCATTTTGCACTTTCCAGGTAAGCCTGGAGATAACAAGTCACATCCAGAGCACTTAACAGAGCTGGGGGTGGAGGGGACACAGCAAAGCTCCTGGCCTTGGCACCAGAGTGCTGGGGGAAGCTGGTGCATGGATGCCCAGTCCATGTGATCCTGCAGTACCTCTTCAGCTGTTGGCTTGGTAAATATGAAGTGATCTGAGGGAGCTTAGTTCTAATGAAAGATGAGTGTGTGGACTTACTGTCAAAGGTCTTGGGAGGCTGTTTTGCTGCCAAAAAGGAAAAAACCCAAACCAATATACGCAATACAAAAGCAATTTCTGACCAAAATGAAACTGTGAGAGTGACCCTGCTAATGAAAAGGAACTATTTGCATGGAGTTATAGATGAATGAGTGACCAGTTAGGGGAAAATATTATTTTCCTGGGAAAGCTTAACATTTGAATAAGTAAAAAAGACCTCTGCTTATCTGCAGCAGATTACTGTGCCCTACTGAAAACACTGCTCTGAATTTTTCTCTCCCTCTCTCTGAAGCTGTTCTTTTTCACATCAGGCAAAAGGGAAACAAATGTGTAATTGTCTCACATATAATCTCTAATCTCAGTTCCAGCACAAAATGTGTAGTAGTCCTTAACTGAGGAAGAGAAAAATGTGATTGTTTGCAATGAATGTTTGGTCATCTTTGAGCACAGACTGGGACACGCTGTTCACATCTTGGGCAAAGGATCTTTGTGACTTCTAACTTGTCCACAAAAGTGACTTTAAATGGGTTTTAGCCAGCAATGAAAATTTATGGGGTCATCTTAGAGACTGGAGCATAAGAAAGGAACAAATTCTGTGGATTTCTTGCATGAAGATGCAGGGAATGACTGTTCAGTGCTGGAGTAGGTACGAGTTCACCAAGGTACAGGCTCTCATTTCTGTCTATAACCCATGAAAAATCAATTGAAGTTAAGGACAATACACTGAGCTTTAGAAAACATGCTTAAATATCTTCCAGGGTCATTAAATGGCTGCTTCAATATTGGCTGTTTCAGGAGTGCCTAAGTCAGCCTATTTGATGAATTTTGCCCTCTTAGTGTGAAATCACATGTGGTTTGCAGGAGAATTTTGTGAGTGCCTCCGAATACAAAATCCAGCCCGTAGATGTGTGGATGAAAGGCTCTGTATAAATGTCAGCCTTTATTATTGTTACAAATTTCCGGCTTCTGTTATTAAGACATTTTATATGGATCTTTGCGTGTCTCTCCGTCTGTGAGTTTGGATTAAATGCCTGCCACAAATCTCCCTGGCATCCCATGGAGGGGATTGCTTTAACTTGGTGCTCTTCTAACCTTTCCTTCTGTTCGGGGAATAAACCTCCTTTAAAAAAATGACCTCATAAAAATGGAGTAAACTCTGAGCTCTTTGTTTTTCTCAGGTCTAACCTCCAGGAAGACTATAAATTAATTTATTCTATAAAACACAGAGAAGTAAATCTTCAGCATAATGTGTGGGGAATTAGCCACTTAACTCCCATTAACATTAATGGGAACTGAATATTTATTTGCCCCACAGCACATAAATCTCCGCCTTGTAACTTCTACAGTTTCTAACTAAAATGTTTCCATTGTTCTACGGATCATGGTTATCCTGCTGGAGTGTTTACTGGGTTGTCAGCCTATGGGAGATATATTGGATGTTTCAGTCTTTCCCTTCAAGTACCCTGTAAAACGCATTGGGGCTCTGTAATGTGAACTTTCTGAAACCTCTGTGTGATAAGCTCAGGCGATCCAAACCTCCTCTGCTTGGTGCTGGTCCCGTTGTTCCTGCTGGGAGCTGGAATCACTTGACATGAATAAACTGTTGTGACCGATAGACTTTTGGTCTGTGCCTGGGGTGAAGGTTGGATGGGGCTGAGGCTCTTGGTGCTCTGCCACGAGTCTCCACCTCTTCCACAATCTGTATTTCTTCTAAGCCTGTGTTCTCATTGTAAGAGAATTACACTCTCAGCTCTTCCTTGTCTACTTAAAGTCAAGATCAAGCAAATCAATGAAGCCCCAAATAATCCTGCTTTGAGGAGAGCTCTTGTCTCTCCCCTGAACGGAGGTTAAGCGGCCATAGCTCTGAAAGACCTACTGGAAGCTCCACAGTTGTCATGTGTATTTACCTGGAAGACACCAAGACTCTCTCAGGGTGGATGAGCCAAAGGACCCTCACAAATAAATGAATATGAAAACTGCCAATCTCTGGCTGAAACCCAGGCTCTGCTTTACTCCATGGCCCAACTTCCCATGACTTCAGCACACCGGGTTTAACTAGTGCATGAAACTACTTTTCCCTGAAGCCCTCCACAGAAAGCTATTGCTCTTCTGTGTGGTTTATTTGAACCATCCTGAGGAAGTTAATAAATCCTCCAAATTTCTGGTTAAAAATAAATAACTTACAATGGAAGCAGAAAGGCTCCATCTTACCTCCTATCGATTTATGAAGTATTTTAGAAATAAAGCCTTCCTCTGCACCCAAGTGCATTGGGCAGAAAGCAACAGGCTTAAACTAAAGCTAGAGAATTTTAGGCAAGACATCAGAAAAGACTTCCCAGGGGCAAGGGTCGGGAAGCACAGCTGCAGGCTGTGCAGGCTGCTGTCTCGAGGAGCAGGCTGGATAAATTGTGAGGAATGACCTAGGTGGTCTAGTTGAAGAGGAAGAGAAGCATTATTACTTCAGACAATCCCTTCCAGTTCTGTCACTCTGCTGGAGCAAGAGGAGATTCATCGATTTTTCAAGGTTGTTGGATCAAGTCTGTTTAGTTCTATAAGACTTTTCAATGCACTGAGAAAACTTTATCCCATGCCACCCTTCAAAGGACAAAGAATCTGAGTGTGCAGAAGAAATTACTATGGAATGTGGTGTTAAGAGAGATGAAACCTTGGACGGTAACTGACACCAGAACTCATAGTGAAGAGTCCCAGTAAATTCTAAAACCCTTGGGAAGAGGAACACGCATGGAAACCCAACCCCAGGCACACAGTTCCTGTGTGAACAGTCCACCTCATCTTCTGATGTGGCTTGCCCCCATTATGTGTCCCTGGGGAGTCACACCCTATGCCAGACAGTGGGAACCCGCCCTCCTTCCCTGTTCTCCACCTGTTTGAGGGAGCTGAGCACACGTGAGCACTGCACACCCCAGAAGCAGGACCTCTCCTCCCGTGGCAGTGTTGCAGACAGCTCTCAGCTGAGCTAAGTGTGCCGAGAGCCTTTTTTAACAGTGTCTGAACCTGTGGGTTTATTACCCAGCCCAGCTTTCTCCCTGCACCTGTTGGGTTCCTCCCGAGACTGAAACGAGAGCAGCCTCCACGTCTGTTTTCACAGCTCCAAAGCAGAGACAGGGATTTGTCAGGAAACCATTAAGCAATACTACACCATTTGTTGTGGATCCATTTTCTTTCCTGAAGCCAAAGTATTTGTGTTCAAGGATTCTGGTGTGATGTATGCCAATATAAATGCACAGAACCCCTCCAGGCAATAACTAGAAACACTTCTGATTCACACACTTTGCTGCACACAAGGCACAGTCGTGAGAACCATGTCTGGTCTGGAGCTTTCAGGACACAGAGACTGGCTGTGACACCTATGACATATTGAAACATCAAGTTGTTGCTTTTATTAGGTATTTGAAGTACCATAACCATAAAGAACAGGCAACCCCACCTGCAATGTGCTGATGGCATGTTGAGGACACCCCTGGAGACAGCTTTGATTTCAAATGTAGCTCCTGTGACATATTTACTAAGGAAATCTTTACTCAGACATTCTCATGTTTTCTCAAATGTGGCACTCTTCACCCAGGCCTTTAAAGTATCAAACAAATGTTAATTGTGGACATGTACCAATAACACAAGCTTCACTGCACCTCCCATTTAGTGTACCCCTTCCTGAACAATCCATTAGCAATCTCTACACTGGGTATCAGTTACTGAATGTAAATACATGAAACAAAAGTTGCTGAACAATGTTCAGCAGCTTCTCTCAAGACAGAAGGATAGGAAATGACTGAAGGAAAAACCAGAAAAGCACTAAACTAGATGGGAAATTACACAACCTGAAGTGAAGTGTTTCCTATGGAAAAGAATGTGGTGTCTCTAATTATGAAAGGATGAGATTCCCAGTAATTATGTTGCCCATGTTCCTGTGCATTAAGTCTGGCCACAACAGTTGCATCCAGCATGGCCAATAGAGTAGCCTCTTTCAGCTGCATTCATCATGATCCTTTGACATCATCCATGTCTTTGGAGAGAGGGACACTCCAGCTGGAATGGCTTTTACGAGCTGGTACCTTCCTGGCTGATGGTGGCATGGCCATACCAGCTCCATGGCACTGTAGGAGCAGGGCTTTGGTGCTGGGCAACGCCATGGACTAGTCAGAAGGATTTATGTTCAACCAGTGGAGAAACAAATGCATGTATCAGATAAAACCATATTTATCTCTTTTTTATTCTAAAGTGCTGGAGGGGTTTCCAGCAATAGATAAAATCATTTTTACAAAACTGAAATGCAAAATTTGTTCCAGAGCTTGTTGGGTCCTGAAATCTGTAGGTGGGGTTGGGAAAATGACATTCTCAGCTCTTCGCCAGCAACAAAGCTATTGGAGCCTTTATAAATGTTATCCAGTTCAGTGCTGCTGCTTGTGCCATATTCCCAACAGCAAATGCAAGCATCTTCAGGATCCAACAGGCTCCCAAGAACAAGCCCAGCAATTCAACTAAAAATAAATATAATTAACCCATAAAAAGAAATATGCCTGTAAGATTATCATCCTTGCAGCTAGTTGGAATGTACTTGGGAAATATTTTTGTAGCTGGTCGCAAATAAAATATGTTTTACATGGAGACAATGTTGCCAAAATAACACCAAATTGATTTATTAAATAAAAAATGAAAATGGAAAAAAGATAAAACATGGAAATAACATTTTCACATGTTTAGACAAGTTGCTCATAAATATTCTTTCCTTCTGTTAGAATCGACGAGTTGGTGTCTGGCCCAAGGTTGTGTTTTGTAACCTGTCAGACTGCAGTGTGTAAGAGTGGATAGCAAACATCAGATGAGTGATCCAAGGGATTTACTAATCTTTAATGGCTAATCCTTCATGCTGATGATGTTTTAATCATTCATGACCTTTATCATGACCCATCCTCTCCATTGCTGGGATACTCATGAACTTGTTCAGATTGATCACCAGATATATGGATTATACTGGCTAAATCATGTCCTTTTGTCTCTATTATGTGTCTGGCTCAGTGCAGCTTTTCAATCAGGACAGTGATGAGCATCACACAAAGAATATTGCATCACCTCCCCCAGCTCCTGAAGCAACTGATCTTGGAGAATCAGTAGGAACGGGTATACAACATTTCTGAAAAGTGAAAGTTTTCCTGAATAGATCATCTAGCATTGTTTGAACAGTGATAAATTAGTAATTTCATATAACAACCACAAATAACTTCAAAAGAAAATGAGTCAGTGCTCAAATTCTGAAGGATAGTGCCTCATGGCAGAGCCTCTAATCTTCTTAAAGATTTCTTTCTCAGACTGTCATGGGATGCTGTCTGGACACACTCTGACTAACGTGCCCAACAGATCAGTTCTTGTGCCTTCCTTCAGCAAGAACAAATTAATTCTCTTGACTTTCAGCAAAGTGAATGGTGGCACTGAGCCCCTCCTAGGAGCTATCAAACCCCTCATGGGTCCGGGCTCATTAGCAAGACCTGTAATTAGTGCTCTCTTGCTGCTCTTGATGTATTTGTTACACTATCACCTCAAAGGCATCCCGTGTTTATTTATCAGATAAATTTCCCAGTGTCCAAGGGACTGAATTCTTCACTTGTTAGAAGTGTAGGGATGTGGGAAAGTGAACACATTAGGCCAGGTCTGACTGCACAAAACTGCCAAAATAAAAACAAACTACTGTCAGGTTTGGTGGCAACTGAATGGGAATCTGAGAGGGAATTCATTAAAAATCATGTCACATATGCCCAGTGTAGAGCCACGATTGGCAATTGGCTTTGCTGGAACTAAAAAGCTGAGCCCAAACTTTGCTGGAAAACTCCCTAAGGCCATTTCATTTACAAAAAGACCAAGCTTTTGAGAACATATAATTATCCTTCATCCCTGCCATCTTATCCTGCATTAAATTTAATTGCTCACAAAACTTGGCAACATTCTCAAATCCATTTAAAGAAATTAAGTAGTTCTGTCATTTTTTAGTGCTCTTGATATGAAAGTGTTTCAATTTTCACTGTGTGACAAGAACCTCTGCCTCCTCCCCTTCCCCCAAAATATACATTCCTCCTGAGGGAACTGAGCTCAGAGGGAACAGACGGGCTAAAAATAGTTGATTTTGGCCAAGACTATCAAAAGTCATCAGTGATTTTCAGTGCCTCTATTTTTAGAGGTGAGTGCTGACCACTTACTGGAAGTCACATTCCTCCAAGGTTTCAGGGCTGGGCACCCCACATTTTTCTCTGTTATTTCCAAAGCAATAGGTCATGAGCAACAGTCAGTGGAGGGCTGTGGTGGGACCATCCACATCACCATGTTCAGTTATCCCAGATCAGGAGAAGCCCCCAAATGTTGCTGTGCAGAGTTGACCCACTGAGTCACTGACCCATCAGTGCTGTTCCATTGCAAGAGCACCTGATGCCATTTGAATCTTCTCGCCACCCTTCAATCACAGCTGCTCGTGATGTTAGAGAGTCAAACTTCTCACCTGGAAATGAGACTCCTAAGATAAGAACCCAAGAGTTTTCCCATGGTGTGTGCCATCCATGCCCAGCCTTTGGTGGTGGTACCTGTACTAGTTCATTAATGCTGTCTTATGATCTTACATGAAAAACAGTTTTAATATTTACCTGCCCAGTACATAAAAACTTGGGGTTTTTTAGAGGTCATGAAGAGGACAAGCCACTTAAATATGTTTCAAAGATAAAAGTTGAATGTTTGCTACTCCTTCCCATAAATGTGGCGTGTCAGCGCAATTAGAGATGGGGTGGAAATTTTGAGTTCACTAAGTGAATATCTGTTAATGTTGGCCTTTTATCTACAGGCCTCTTTTCAGCTGTGAAATACTGTTAATCCATCATGAAGTCTTGTCATGTGCTTGGTAATTATATGTTTTGTTGTTCTTCAAATGAAAACAAATGAATTTGGGTTCTGGGGTGGACGGTGTGTAGGGGAAATTCCTGATGGTCAAGTAAAAATATACCATTGGCACGTGTGAGAATTAAAAACCCTGAATAGGTGTATAAGAGCAGTATTTTCAAAGGTGCTGAGCACCTACAGCTCCTGTTGTTTCCAATCTTATGTACTGAACTCCACTGGACCCGGCGCAGCACTACATGAAATAAGTGTCTCATTTTACGTGCAGTGTGAAAGAGAATTATCTGTGAAGCAAAGGTCAGGGAAGTCAGATTTTCTGCTGTATTTACTGGCGATAAACATCTTGAGAGAGAATGTGAGCATCTCCAAACCCAGGGTTATAATGTTAATTTAGTCCCTTATCGCCTTATAAATGATCTGTATCCTGACACGGGAAGCGAGCTCCAGCCCCAGATGAATTACGAATGAGTGACTCCCTAATATAAATAAAAGCAGGAGGATGGGCCCTGTCGAGCAGTCTGAGCACAAGAGCTGGAAATAGGAGCCAGGGACTTATCTCAGCTTTGGAAAGTGAGCTGCTTTGGAGTCTGGTCCAAAGCTTGCTTAATTAAGTGGGAGTCATTCCAGCAGCATCAGAGTCTTTATCACTCTTTATTAGGGCTACCACATGTCTGTTTTTATTTCTTATGCTTGTCTTCTTTTTCTGCCCCCAAGTTCTTTTCTGCTGGGTTTTTGATAAGTGCAGCCCATAGCCCTGTTTTCCCAAACCCTGAAGTGCACACATGTGTGTGCAGGGGTGGATTGGGATTGCCACAGTGTGCAGGTGCTGGATGTCAGTGGATGTAATTGGCTGGTGGATGTGGGGAGGTGGCTGAGGCAGTGATGGTTCTTATCCAGTCCCTTCTGCTCCTCGGGTTGTCTGGCTGGGATGTAACATGTCCATTGCAGACCCCTGTGCTGTGAGAGATATCCAGGTGAGCTTTAGGTGGCCTCACCCTGGTTCTGGATTCACCCCAGGTGGCTCCCAGCCACTTCTCTCACTCTCTGCCACCAGTTGTGTCCCTCCTCTCGTGCACTTTAGGGCAAGACATCCTATGACTTCATCCCTCCTCAAGGATTTCCGCGGTGTCGCGGTTGGAGCTGACCTCCGAATGCACACACGTCTGGAGCTGGGGCTATTCTTTCCTCTGACAAATTTTTCAGACCTCACACCTCTACAGCTAAACAAATGTAATCCAAGCATCAGATCATAAAATTTTGGAAAAAAACTTATTTGAACTGCTGGCATGGCTTCTAGCAGTACACTGGGGGCAGCTCTCCTTTCACACGTCCCCGGAGGCAAGTAAAGCATTTCACTCCTGGTAACTGAGCTACAAATGTAGGTCTCAAGCAGTCCATGCTCCACATTACAATGTGAGAAACCTGAGGCCTTTTGCTTTTTGAGCAGGAGATTATCAAAGCACCTTTAAGGGGAGACAGATTTCCTGCCTCACCTTTCCTCTCCCATTGCTCCCACATCCACCCCTCAAGAAACCAAAAGGTGTCAAACTTTCTTCCACACGTATGAACGAGCCACGCTGCCCAGGCAAGAGGGGAGGGAAGACTTTGTCCTCCTGAGGGCTCTTTGCTGGCAGCTCCCAGTCAGGGAGAAACTCTGGCAACGTGGCTCTGCACTTGTGGTACCAGCTGCAGTAACACAGGGATGAGGACACGCTGATAACCACGGGCACACATGGCTATTTCCCTAACCTGCTTATGCTCCATCACTCTCAAACCCAACTTGCTGCAGCAAACAAGTCCCTTCATGTTTTAGGGGAAAGAATGTGATTTTGAAACTCTCTGCTCTGCTTTTCCTTCTAGTTACCTGTGGTCCACCCTTGGACTTGAAGGAGTAAAAGCTGGAGGAAGTCAAGATAACATGTATAGGGCTGTTCTTCGCTCCTCACCCAGGTCTCCCAATTACCTGAACGGTTATTAATTAACTATGAGAAGCAGTTTATTAAATGCAAACTTTTGGCTTGTCCTTGCAAATGACCTTGAGAGTTTCAGATGTGCCAGGACTGATGGATTGTTGGTGTCAGGCCACTGGAGAAGCTGGTGATGTGAATGTGGGTCACTGAAGGGTCATCAGGCCAGTCCAGTGCCAGGGATAACTGAAATAACAACAGTTACCTGCTGTGAAATGTGCAGGTGTCAACATTTGCTTTGTTTTGCAAAGGAATGAAACTGAAAAATTCTGGCTTGTTTGGTTTGGTTCTTTTTGTTTGGTTGGGTTTGGTGTGGTTTTTTTTATTTTTTTTTTCCACAAAAAATAAAGGAATTGTTTATTCTGGAGGAATGCCTGAGGCACCAGGTTACAGCATCCATCTCTCACAGTGTATTCCTTTGCTCTCCATCTCACCAGTGATTCCTTTGCTCCCTCACCCACTGGTTAGGATAGCAGCTGAAAGATTTTGCACCATTTCAAAAAAAAGCACTTGAAAATAACTTTACACAGTGCAGTTGAGGGGCCTGGAGACCAGATACCCTCCTGGATGATCAGGGCTGGAGAGAGAGAAAGGGGTACACTCCTGCTCTGCCTCCTTGCTCAGCAGTTTCACACCTTGTCTTGAGTTAAATTTAGCAAAACAAATACATTTGCACAGAAAGCTGCAGTTCTAATTAACTGCCATTTTCCAACAACACAAAACCCCAATTCACTGAAAACTTGCTGGTGACTTGGATATAACTGCCGCTGGTTTGATGGTGCTCGTGACATAAGGCAGGATCAGACTCAGCTGTGGAAGGATAAATAATCAATTTTCACAGGCTGGAGGAGCAAACCTGAAAGCTTTTGATGTGAAAAGGCACCTGAACAATTAGAGGCTGACACTCATAGCACTGGAAAATTCGACTCTGAGAGTGGGCACTGAGCTTGAAAGGGCAAAGAAAGGTCACAGGCATTTTTCCTGTGGGAAGACAGCGGCTGCACCTGCCAGCCAGCTCATCCTAAGAACTCTGCTGAGGCGGGAGGATGGAGCTCGAGGATGTGCCAGTTCTTGGCTGTGAGGTGGCTTTGTGCCCACTGCAATTACAGCAGGAGGAAGGCAGCAGTTCTGTGCATAAAGCTGGCAGCTGCCCAGCACAGCCCCAAGAAATAACCGTACTTTGGAGAACCCTTCCTCTTTCTTTCTGGGCTGGGCCAAGCTCTCCAGAGGAGTTTAGCACTCGTGTAAGCATCTTCATTTCAAGATGCCCATTCCTGATGAGGCCTCTCCTGGTCCCTGTGCAGTCACCAGCCTGTGCTGGTGTGAAATGCCCACGATGCTGGTGTGGGAGGTTTGCCAGCTCTAGATGCTTCCTAATCTGCACCGAGTGAAGGTTGGTTTCAGCTCAGAGGCATTAGGTTTAAAAATACTTCTAGGATTTAACAGTAACCATTATAACTCTGGACAAGTTTATTATCCTATATGGTTGCTGAACAAGCTTAATTCTCGACCACAAAGGCTTCCTCTGGTACTAAATTCTGACTTTTAATCGGGTTTCACATGGGAAAAAGCCATCCTTGGATCAGCTTTTACCACACTGCCTTTTACTGTGGCTGGATGCACAACGACTTTGTTTTCGTGGTATGAGACATCATGCACTGAGCTCCTCAGCTCTGTGGATCATGTTGGTTTTTAAAAGCTGTATCTCAGTCCTTACAATCCTTCCCAAGCCATCCTTGGGATTACAAACAAAGCCCATACACTTTGAGCTCCTCTCCATCATGGATTTCAGCAAGTTATTCTGCAGAGTGATGAGGCCATTTCCCACATCCCACACATCCCCTGACACCAGGGAAGGGAAGGAAAACACTGCAAAGGAGAAATAATCCCCCACATGCTGAGGCTGGAGGGAGACAAACAGCCCTGCAGTTATTACTGAGCATTGGCAGCCTCCTGGAAAGAGCAAAGCCTCCTGCAAGGGATGCAGGAATAAATCAAATGTATGGACATTGACAGCATGTGGCTCTTTAAAGTGGATCTTTGTTCATATGGTGAAAAACTGTATTACCAAAGTTTTACAAACAGAAAAGACACAAATTTAGTCTTCTGTAGCATGAGTTTGGGCTCATATTGAGCAAAAGCCAATATTCCTTTCCTGGTTGGTCCTGGTGGTTTTATCTATTGAAAACTACCAGGGCAAAAGATTCAAAAAAAGCAGAGGAATCATCAAAAAGAGAAGATGAAATGAGAAGGAACAAGAAAGAATGCGGAAAGTTCGAGTTTGTTGGAAGCAGAAGTTGCATAAAGGTTACAGCAGAACTGCAGACAATGAAATCTGAGTTCTTGCAAACCCTTTTATGCAATTATGGCAGGAGGGCTAAAGTGCAGAAGAACATTATGTAAGGAAAATAAATAGTGTAGAGAAAAAACAAGGTGAATCCAGGTTAAGGCAGTGTAAATACCTTTCTGATATACACACACCCTCCACGTCCTTCCTTCCCTCTGAAGAAAAGTATTATATTTTAAAGTCAATAGATGTGTTTATCCAAGTCACTCCTAGCTCTCTTCACAAGGAAGGCTTTGGAGTTTTTAATTTTTGGTTCCAGACGAAGCAATTTTTCTTTATTTTTTTTAATCTTTTTCTCTTTTTCCTTTTAGAAAAATGCAATACATTTTTCACATTAACAAAACTAGATCGAAAGATTTCTTTTGGCGCATCCCCTCCATGACCCCTTTGCTGCTTATGTGAAGAGGGAACAAAAAAAGGCAGAAGGTGATTCTTGCTGAGACTGCAGCCTCTGAAATTACCAGATGTGAGCACAGAAAAGCAGGAGGACTCTTTGGCCTGGCTAAATCCACCCTCACCCCTGTGATCTCACTGGGTCTGAAGGCACCTGCAAGGGCACTGACCCTTGAAGCATCATCAGGGCCACGTCCTGCAATCCTGTTGCTTCCTGCTGAATTCCATCATCCCGAGCAGATGCTGCTGCCTGCAGAGCTACAGCCATCCCTGCGGCACGTCTTTGTGACCTGTCTCTTTGCAACATTTTGGTGATATATGTTTGCCAAAACACATTTCCTCACCATTTCCTTTGGCAAAAGCAGCAGCCCTGCCTGAGGGAAGCAGTGTACCCATCCCAAAACCAGAGCAGCTCTTCCCTCACCCATCCCTTTGGGGGGCTTTGCCCTGCATTAGAAGGAGATTACCTTCTGCCTTGCTAAGAACCACTTGGCTGAGCTGATCCTCCTGAAAGCAGCACCTCTTGTGTCACAAGGCCATTTTTCTCCTGTATAAATTTACAAAGCAAATTGCATTACACTGATTGCAGAATTCCTGATGTGGCCAGACGAGGGGAGCAGTTATCTCCTTTGCTTTGTAACCCCAGCCCTCACCATCCCCAGTCCTGTCAGACTGCTCTGCAGCTACTGCTGCCAGCAGCTCTGTTTCCTCTTTGGTTTCCTCATGAACATTTCCATCCAGAGTATATTTTGCATTTTTATTGGTCGTCCCCAGACGTGTGGCCTTTCATCCACTCACATTGGATCCATATGCCGGTCTCAGCAGAGCGTGCAGGCTGCAGCAACTTCCCATGCCCCACCTTCCACACATCGCTGGCGATTTTCCAGGTCACAGCCTATCACCATCCCCTGTTTCACGAGCATCCTTTCCCCTGCTCCTGCACCAGGCTCTGTCCTGCACACCATGCAGCTGTCCCACACCCTCCCTTCGACACTCCTGTTGCCACAGCACTGCCACAAGTCTCTCTGTGCTTTCTTTTCAAAGAATGCCTCTCATTTACGTGGTGACTAATCCTACCTTCTGCCCCATAACCCAAAATATATGTGGCTTCACTGGGGACGGTGCAGCTGGGGGCCTTCAGTCCCCGGGAAGTGTCTCCAACCTCGAACAAAATCCATTTTGATTTTGTTAAGCTGGGGGGATGGTGCTCTCCATCAGCTCCTCCACTTGGTATCTGTACAAGGAGCTTCCTCCTGCCCGCCCCCCAGCAACTGTATTTCCCTTTTGTGGGAGGGGATCACAGGGGGCTGGAGGCAATGCCCAAGAGCCTCAAGTTTTTTCCACAGTGGGAATGAATTCTCCCAGGCTTTCTCATTAGCCCTGAAACAGCTCTGATGATCTATTTTGGCCATGTTTTTGGTTTAACAGTAAAGGAAGCGAGGAATGCTGGAGAGATGGCAGAGGCGTGGGAAGAGCTCAGCCTTGATGTGGTGCCTCGGATGTACCTGGAGCATGACGAGGTCTGGAAACACATGGTCCTGGCCCTGTGGTAACATCTGCTGCTGGTCTGCTCCTCCACCCTGGCATGTGCAGCTCCAGCTCATGTTAACAGCACTTGCATGTGTGTCTGGGCAAAAGAACTACAGCCTGAAGAAGGACCTCAGCTCTCACCGTTTCAAGCCCATTTCTTCCTCATGCACAACAAAGCAAAAAAAAAAAAATCCCTCCTTCTTGCTTTGGTTTGATATTTTTCACAGGTCCTGACGCAGCAGGCAGCCTCAGAGCCACCCCCAAAAAGGGTTTCTGCTTGGTTTGGATAGTGAACTAGTTGTCAGAGAAAATTATGCTGTAATCCTGGGAGATCCAATAAAGCTGTCCCACAGGTTAGGGCCTTGCCAGTTGGAGGCAATTCTTAATGCAGATTTCACTCTGCCTGTGTCACATCTGCTAATTTTCCATGAATGATTCCTGATTTTCAATCGACCTTGGTCTTTAGACTCATAAAACTTTGTTCTGCATTGAGGTCTTTTGGCAATGCGGAGTTTTGCCCGAAATAAAGCAGGAAAGAAACATCCTGAAGTATAAATTCAGTACAGTTTTGCACAGGGAGCAGCATTACTGTCAAATGGTACATTCTGTGCCACTTCTACTGAATGGGGAGAGTTCCTGTAGAGAAGGTGATGGGCTGTAAGAAATACCAATTCAGCTTGTACTTCTGAAAGGCTTTAGACTGAGTGTGTAAATGCTTTGGGAGTCAACTTTTCCCCTGTAAATACAGACTTTATTTTTCCTGTTGTGTCTGCTCAGCCTGTGATTTTCAAAGGGACCCAGAGGAATTGCTGCACAAGTCCCATGGAACAATCCGTCTGTTCCAGTTTCATTAAATGCCTCACTGAAGCCCTTTCCTGGGAGAGTAGATCATTCAGCCCCTTTTCCTACACACCAGCCCAAGCCCTATTTACACGAGCTGACAGACTACCTGATGGAGCCATTATTCTCTTCTCACATATAGTCTAAACTATTTCCTCTTGCTGGGCACAGAGCAGTTTTAAATCACGATGTCTTAGTTCATGGAGGTTAGGAATAGACTTATAAAACGCCTTATTTCTTCCTTGCTTCTATGTAAATCTATTTTATTGGACAACTGGAAAACATAACACTTGGTTTGTGTGGATAACCCCCTATGTGCTTCCAAATACAATATACAGCCTTTTTTTTTTCCTAGATAAGCTTTTTTTGTGAGAGGCTGTTGTTCCCTGCATGCAGGCTGAGCCTTTGGAGAGCAACCTGCCCTCCTTCCTGAAATCACACCCAAAAAACAACCCTTGGCTGGGGACTCTGCACAAAAAGACATTTCAGGGCTGAAATTCAGGTCACATCGAGGTGGTTTTGTGTGATTTTAAGCCCCAGAAGAGAGGCTGGAGCAGCGCTGTAATCCATGGAAAAACCTCCAAGGGGTTTTAATAATTCTCTATCACCTGCTCTGCCCTGCGAAGGAGATGCCAGACCAGAAATTAACCCCTGAGCCCCCTTTGCCTGTTGCTCTGCCACGCAGCCTCTCGCTGCCCATCCCTGCCATCCCTCCCACATGTGTTCTGGCACGCAGAGTTTGTTCTGGCCCGGGAATTCGGTTTCCAAAGATTAAAGAGACGCTGTGCGGTGGGCAGCGAGCCTCGGCAAGCCGGGAGAGAAAGACGGTATTGGCGGTAGAATGGGCACGGCGAGGATGGGGGCGCTGGGGGAATGGGCCAGCCAGGGACACCGGGGGAGGTCACACATCCAGGATACACAGGAATTAATGCTAAATGCACCAGTCTCCACGCTCCGAGCGAGATGTGTTGCCCTGCTCGAAGCCCCCCGTCCCTTCTGTCTCGGTGTCTGGCTCTCTCTGGGCTCTGGGGTGATACAGTGCAACCCTTATGCTCTGCAGAACGCCTTGTCAGCTGCCCAGCGCTGTACAAACACGGCAGGAAAACACCGCTGGAATATTTAAAATCATCAACAGGCTCCTTTAAACCACTGGCTAAAGCCTCTGGTTGACATTTAATGCTCTGCGTTGAGAAAGGAAGAGTTAACTAAAACACCAACCCGTCTTGACAGTCAGGCAATATCTTGCACTTATTGTCACCGTCAAAAAATAGTTGCACTTAAACTTTGCTACTGCAGCACAGGGGACAGAAAGAAGGAAAGGATTTACTGCTGAATGCTAAGTCATACTTCATTTTGCTATTTAAGGAGCTAATACAGTAATGGAATAGAGCACAGACCCAAATAAAAGTTCATATGTTACTGCCAACTCCAAGCAATTTAATTTTGTGAGTCAGGCAGCATAATTGTGAAATTGGCTTAGAAGTCATCATGTTGTTTTATTTTTATCTGTTTGTATGTATAAATGCTTGAGGTTCATTACATTTGCCTTAAGACCCAAAGGTTCATCTCAGTCACAGATTGAAGATTTTCAGTGCAATTGTATGGGTTACAAGGCTGTTTTTATGGCTGAGAGCAGAAATCCTCTCACAATTGTCTGCAAGATTTGGACTGTAAGTAAAATGCTAAATGCACCAAAACACAATAAAACAAAGAGGACATGGGAAGCCTAAGCACAAACATGCTGTGGCTCTGCCCCATCTGGCCACCCACCTACCCTGCTCAACCATCGTGTGCAGGGATACGGGGAAAAGGGATGTGCAAAATATCTTAAATGCATTCCCTGAAAGGACACCGAGTGTGGAATTAACTGGGTTTGTCTCCAAACCCAGAGACAAAAAATGCAAAACTCTAAAACATTAATTACAGGGGGGAGGGTCACAGCTTTGTTTCATGTTGGGGTGCTTTTCACAAGGCAGTCTGAGGCTGTGTGCGGGTGCTGAGTGTTTTCAAATGTAAATCTGATCGCAGGCTGCAGCCCGTGGGGTAGATAAACAAGCCGTATTTTTAAACGCAGTGTGAAATGTGGGGGCTGACGTGACCATTATCAGAGCCTCACACATGAGTTATGAGACATCATAAAATACTTTCATATTGCAACAATGAAAGCTGGAGCTGCTCTGTGGTAGGCTTGTTTGATCTGATAGCTCACCCCACTCCCCTCACTGGGGTCTGGAAGGAGGGGGAAATGTTTCCCAAGAGCTGCACTTCTGAATGCCAAGCTGTTTTCCCGTAAATTTTTAGGAAGAAAAAAAAAAACCAAACCAAATTTCTTATCGAATGACTGATGAGGAATTGAGTACTAAGACAAAGCAGGTGACATTTGCTGGGATTTAGGGGCGTTCCAACCTGCCGATGAATCGGCTGAACTACTCGCCTGGATGAGGCCGAAGCAGAGGTGTGATACGAGCATAAAGATTAGCTCATCTCTTTTTACTGAATAGGTAATTAATATATTTTATTCTGAAAATGAGCATTTCCTGATAGTTCTCCAGACTAGTGGTACATAATTGGATGGATACAACAAATGCAGCCACTTCATCTCCTTCGAATAACAAGTCTCCAGCCGACTTTGGGACTGATCTTGTAAATTCTTAATGCCATGAGTTTCCTTTTCCTTTGATAGCCTTTTTCATCTTAATTTATTCTATTGAATTAAATACAGAAGTGATTATTCTTAGTCTTATTTGCATACCCAGATGACATTTTACAGAATACCTGCCAGCTGAGTTTCTGTATGTTACTGTTGGAGTCTGGGTGTATCAAGAGCCGGGTTTCATTCGTCCTGGTGATATTCATTGCCTGAGTGATCAGGAACCACCTGATTTCACTGTGTTTCGCTGCTGCTGTGGTTACCCTGCAAATGCAGGAGACACAGATGTCTCTGAATTTTGTGAAAATCCTCCTGTGGAAATGCTAGGCTGGGTAATTCCTCCTAGCAGATGCTTCTTTTCACAAAGTGGAATGGGGCAAGTGGGAAAGGAAAGCCCAGCTGTGCCACTGACGGGGCTGGAATGCCCTGATGGACACGGGAGAAGCTGGATCATGTCTGTGCAAGTGTCCCAGGGGCACTTCGGATTCCAGCCAGCACTGACCAGGCTTTGGCTTGTGGATTTGGCTTGGATCTGACCGGCCTGGAGCCGCAGCAGCGTGTGGCCACTGGGGCAGCCAGACCCTCCCAAACTGCGAGCCCAGCTCTGTGGTTTCTGGCACGGCAGGAACAACTTCAATGGCACAAACCCACGGGAAGAGCTGGACCTTGGAGAGTATTGCCAAGAGTCTAATTTGTCTTCCTGTCATGGGCATGAGGTTCAATTACCTTTCTCCCTGTCCTTCTATTTCTTGAAGAATATGATGAAAATGTGTGTAAGCAGTTAAATATTCAGAACTGTTTCAGCTTGGCAGAATCCCCTTCTCTTCTTGTCTTCACACCATTGTACTTTGGGGACATGCAGGCACACTGAATTCCTGTCTGTGGTGCCTTTGCATTGAGCTGATTCCAGTCAGCCTAATCACAAAACTGGGCAAAGGAAAAACTGAATTTTCAAACTGATGACACATTTATACCAGAATTGTAACTTTATAATATTAATGTATCGTTTAACTTACATGTGTACTTTGGAATGTTTATAACTCCTCTAAATCATAGGCAAGAGCAGCCAAGAGAGTGCCACACAGCATTCCTAGTGCAACTCATAAAATAAATACAACAATCACAGGAGAACAACATTCCCTGTTTCAAAAAGGGAAATGTAGCAGATGGGAAATATGCTCAGTTAGATCTTCATGGAGCCCAGGGACATGCAGAGGCAGTGCCATGGCCTCTTCTCTTTTCCCACCATTTTTTGTGGTGGTATTTGGTGGGGATTTCAAAGGATAAAATGCCACCAAGTATCGTGTCACTGGGAAAGGACACCAGGCACTTTCTGCTGGAATCATTGTTCTCTTCAGTGTGACAGCCGACCTTCTGTGACCTGTTCTTCCTCCCTCGCTGTACAGGGACTGCCAAGAGCCTTCCCCACCCAAGGTGCAACTCTCTGACCCCCGTCCACTTTGTCTTGTAGGGCACCTTGAAAAGAATAAAATCTGCTGTTCCCTGACCCATAAAATTCAGTGGCTGATTTCTGACCTATTAAGCTGCAGCTTTTCTTTTAAGTTTTAACAGTACTTTTATGACTTGATCGTCAGACTGTAAAATACACATTTAAATGCATTCAACTCAGATAAGGATCTCATCATTAAAACAGCCTAACTTCTTTGTTTGAAGGTAATCACCCTCAGATTCTTCTGGATTCATCAGCACATTTACCAACACCTGGGTTTTCTCCCTGAAGTTGGCAACGCAACATGGCACAAAGGCCTTCAGTTCTTAAAAGACACGGCAAATTTTACTGAAAATTCCCTTCAACTTTAGAGGCAAATCTATGGGAAACTCAAATCTCAAACTTGAATCAGTTTCTGCAATTCAGGTGAAAGGATGACTGTTTTTCTAGCTTTATTATGCTAAGGGCACAGTTGAGCAGCAAGCACAATGTGGTAACACTGCACAGGCAGCAAAATACCAAAATAACACCAAGGACAGGAGACTGTTTTAATGTGCTTTCTGGTAAGTTATTTAACATGCTTTTGTTGGCAGGGCAGACGGTTTGGGGCTTTGGATCAGGCCTGGATTACTTAGAGCAGGCAGTAGGCAGTGCCTCTCACGTAATGGTTGTTCCCAAATACAGCTGAAAGTGTAATGGGACACTCAGTTCTGTTTCTCTTCTCTAACACTGACACCACGAGTATCCCGGCATGTCCTTAAGTTTGGAAGGAAAAAACCCTCAGCGTTTCATTGCGTCTGCAGATGCTGAACTGGGGTCCTCATCTTACCAAGAGGTCCCGACTGCCCCTTCCCAGCAGGAAGGGCAGGACCCAGGGCTCCCTCCTGGGCTGCAGGAGCCAAGCAAGCTATGTGGAAAGCAGAGCTGATGTCAGGAATGGGTTGGCAGAGCCCAGGATTGGCAGGGGTTTGGCACTGCTGTCTGCCAAGGGCAGGTGGAGAAGAAGAGCCCTGTACAGCAGAACCAGCCCCTCCGTCTGTTTGATGTTGCTGCTTGGTACCTTCGCCCTGGAAACCTTGTGACAGATTAACGACCCAAAAAATGCGTTTCCTTTTCTCCCCAGTTGGATCATTTCTTGTTAGGGTCAACAATTAAAAGTTTTATTTTAACATATCGCCTAATTTGCAATGAGTTCTGTCCATCACACACAGAAATGCCCCGGTTTTGACTCAAATATAACCATGCCCGTGTTCATACGCTTTCTCCACGCAATCCTTGGCCTGTGCATTTAAGAAACGTGACCCTGGGAGGTGTTTATAGAAGGCTAAATATAGGTTTATCTGTTCTAGTCTTTCCATGAAAGATCTTTTTCCTTCAACACATGGAGATTAAATACACGGAGCAATATTAGTTAACACTTGAGTTATGGCACGCTGAGAAAAACGCCAGGAAATTCCGTTTTGAAGTTGACGTTCCAGCCCGAACTTCTGTTGACTTTATATTTCTTTTCTCCCAGAGGCATGAACTGAGGATAGGGTGTTGCTTGAAGCTGAGTGACTCTGCTGCAGACAGGGCTTTGGAGAGACACCTCGCATTAATCTCTTTAGGAGCACTCTGAGGGTCCGTTAGGTGGGAAGCAAGAGCAAGAATCCCACTGTTCTCAGCAGCCCAGAGCCTATTGAAAGCAATATCTGGAAGTCCAGTGTATTAACTCTGAGTTAAATAAAAGAGAGTGAACCAAACTTGAGGGAATTTTTGTCAGAGCAGCTGTTTGTGTGCATCTTCTGCTGGTCTTAACTCTCACACGTTGGGCTTTCCTGTTAGAGTTTACAATAACATCACTGCATCATGGGCCTAGTGTTTAATATTCCCTCTTTCAAAATATGAAGTTGCAGCTGACTCCCTGTCCTTCTGGGATAAATGCAGAAAAAAGCTTTCCTTAACAGCTGCTATATATTATTATTATTACCTATTACATCATATCTTATTACAGCTCTATTACAAGTTTCCCCTAAAATCTAATCACATTCTGAAATTGTTTACAGCGAAGCTAGAAATGGGCTCGAGACAGAAAGTTCACATCCCAGCATGGGCCTGAACTTTCTTGCAGTTCAGATTTATTCAGGCACAGCATTTAACTCTGTTGCTCCTGAAAAGACGGGAGCAACTGCAGAGTTTGGATGAGCATCGTGGAAGCACAGCCGTGGATACACATCGAGGGACCTGAGAGGTGCCTGCAGTGCTGGCAGCAGGGACAGGGTTTTACATTCTGGGGTGTCCTTGCTCTGAGACTGAGCAGAGAGACAGGGAGAGAAATTGTGGTCCCACATAGCAAAATTTCCATTGATTTCAGCGGAGCCAGAATTTCACTCAAGCTGAAGAGACAGATAACAGAAAGACAGATGCTAATTAATTAACTAATTTGAGCAAAGCTGAGCTTATTTCTCTGCCAGTGAACAGTGACAGAAGTGTGTCATCATACCCATCCTGAGCTGCTTATGGCACGTGTCTGGGAGCCCAAGATAGGGAAGGACAGAGGATTTATAGTGGTTTGAGGCTGAGGCTCCTAGGATATAGAGAAAAGCTGGTCTGTGCTCAGGTCTCCCTTATGAAAAGGGTCCAGAGCCTGCCTGAACCTCCAGGAACCTGGCCCAGCACCTCGGGAGCTTTCCCATGATGCCTAAACCTCTCTTGCCTTCCCCTCCCACCCTCCAGCCTCACACAGAGCTTGAAAGAGCCCCTTGGCAAGACAGCCACGGTGCTGCTGCAGGGAAGCACCCATATGGCTTCTCTTACAGGAGCAACTCCTGCTACTGTGGGCAAATCTTCACAGGATGGTCCCTCAGCAGAAGTGCACGCTCGTAACAGTGGAATAAAAACAGTCCAGGTCACCAGTCTCATCCACACTGACATTTCTATAGGTCTTTGCTTTACAGCAGTGATATTAAGTGGTTTGGCCAACTTTGTAGAAATGTTACTATTTTCTCGACAAAATGTCAAGTAAGTTTTCAGGGGGGAATACTTCATAACTGAAGTATGTTTTCCTAAGGGCAATAAACCACCAAGAAATGTACTTTTTTCCCACCCAGCCTTTGAGCCAAAAGTTTCACATGTTTTTCAAAGAAATAAAATTATAGGTGTTTTTCTGTAGTAAGGTGAAGTACCACCTGGGTGGCAGTGGTAGAAAGCTGGGCAAACTTTATATATCTAGAAGGGGGAGATTGTTTTGGCATGACTTAGGGTTACAGCCTGGGTTTCCTTTGCATAATTTTAAAAGGAATTGCTCAAAGCATCAGGAAACTCTTGCCAGTACACTGTGCCCAGTGTACAGCTCTTACCTCTTCAGGCTGGTGGAAGATTGCCACGGCTGGAGACCTCTCTCCGCTCTTTCAGTGGAAGGAGCAGTGGAGTCAAGAGGCAGACGTTTAATTATTTCTATATCTGACAAGCCCACACCCCTGCATATGCTGGTTTAAGAGACCAGCAGAATGTAGTTGAAAATAATGAGTTGGTCAAGTGGGTTTAATTTGGCTCCTGTTCTGGGGTCATGGTGGGCTCCCATGGTCTGCTGGCCATGAGGAGGGCAGCAATGAACTGGTGCCTGGGACACCTCCAGTCTAATCTCAGCTCCACAAAACCAGTGGGACCATGTGTGGGATTTTACAGAGGATATAATATATAGGGGATTTATAGCTTGTAGATAAATAGCTGAGGGGTTGGGAATGCACTTTTGTTTTGGTCATTTTGATCTCTGGCATCAGTGAACGCCCTGAGAATGCACTTTTTCTGATTTAAATAGTAGAGAAAATGAATATCAGTTCATCCATGATCACTTTCCATAGAATAAGGAAGGTGAGGAAAGGTGAAGGACAAAAAACTTTTGCTAAACTCTCTGAGAGTGGTGCAAGAGCACTAAGGGTTAAGCAGTGCCTTGCAGGGCTGCTGGGCACCCTGAGCCAGCCAGCCCCTGAGTAATTCTTTTAAAATATTAAAAAACAGGCAATATGTAATCCCTCTCCTGGAAATCAAACAGAAGGAAAACTGAAGTAAAGCTACAAAGGAACTCTAATTCTCTGGCCTGCTGTGCCTGCTGGCTTCCTACGTGCCGGGTGGAGGAAACTCTGAATCCTGTGGAAGAAATCCGTGGAGAGGAAGCAACAGCCACCACACAGTATAAAAGATGGGGCTGGTTTTAATCAGGGCTGAGTCTTCACAAATAACAAATGGGAAGGGGAGGTTAAAGTGGGGCACAAGGCTAAGCCAATAAAGTCTTTTCTGAGACAAAATAAGACGGGTGTATTTCAAATATGCCACTACAGAGAGAGTTGAATGAACTGATGTGTCCAGGACGTACAAACACTGTCTGACTCCAGGCTCACGGTGCTGCCCAGCTCGTGGCCAGCAGCAGGATCCTGATTTAGGAGCTCTGAGTAACCCCCACTGGAAGGCAAGTCTCTTTGACTATGTAACTGGGCCAGACCTTAATTGAATTAGACATCTAAAATTAGACAGTGTGAACATCCCCACTCCCCCAGCCCCTGCCCAGCCCCTCAACATGCACATGAATCACTTGCCTGGGAGCGTCCTGGCATTTTTCAAACTTTATTGCGGGAAAAATACCATTTTTGGAATGTCAAATTAGTGAGAAACGTGTGGACAAGAGCAGTGTTTGGCTCTGCCTCCATCCTTGATGCAGAGAGCTTTCCTGCCGGGCTGAAAGCCGGACTCTCCTGCCGGGGGGGTGGGTGAAGGGGGTTACTGGTGCTGCTGGTGAGAGCAGTTTCCAGTGGATTTAAGTGTGATATGGACCCACTGCACAGCTTTGAACAGCTCTCCTGCAACCAGTTTCTAACACCAGCCCTTAAACTGTTGTGCTCCTTTTCCTGGAATTCTGGTGTGTTCAGAGACTGGATAATTCAGCTGGAATCGAGGCAGTGCTGGCGGCAGAAGGCAACATCTCAGAGGGACATCTCGATCTGGTGGCCACACAGGAGGTTGGCACTAAATCATTTAGTGCTGCAGCACCAAGGCTAAATAACAATCCCAGGCCTTGGGTACCAGCTGATGTGAGGGCCAAGGGAAAAAGCACCTTTCTGGATTTCTGTAACAGAAATTGGCAACACTTGGAGCAGAATCTTCCAAGCCCACAACAAATATTTCAGCGCTTACTGGATTTTTTTCGCCACAAAGCTGTGGTTTGTGTGGGTTGCTCCTTAGTGTCTTTCAAGTAACGAACCCGCTGCTCTGCAAACATTTGGGGTATGCACTGGCTTGTGTGGATGCTGCCTGGATTTATAGCAAACCCTGGGAAGAGCTCCTATAGCACCTGAAAGCAATCTTTCAGCAGTTCAAGGAAGCAGAGTTGACTTTTAATTCCCCAGTGTTCAGTAAGAAAGCAGGAAACTATTTTTTTAATATATATATACACTGTATCTCATATATATATATACATACATATACATATATATATATATATATATGAGATAGAGTAGGACAGGGGAATTACAAAACCAGAGATATGTAAAATGCAAGCTATTAAAATGCACCTATTACTGACTGCTAAATGGCAGGTGAGTTCTTTTCTGGGTATTGCAGTATAGAATTGGAAATTTATTCCACATTCTGCAACACTGGCTGCTCCATTAACTGATCTCACTAGGAAAAAATCATCTCATAAAATAAATATGACCCCATGGCGTGTGCTAGCCTTTCAAGGACTGAAATCAGTTCCTAGAGATCAAATAGTTTTCATGAGCCTGGAATTTTAAGGTCCATAGAGGGCGAATCTCAATGTTAATGATCTTAAATCAGGGTCAAAATTAGCACAAAATTTAAAGGGATGAATAAAAAAAAAAAATCCACATTTGCTTGATAAATTATCTGAAACAAGTTGCATTCCCTAGGTATGCAGAAATTTTAATAACGTGGGTCACAGCATTTCCCTGGAAGAAATTACATGCCACACTAAGGCATAGATGGTTAAACAACAAGAAATTCATAAAGCCAAGCAGAACTTTGTGATCACACAAGTTTATTTGGCCTGTTTAGTAACTTACATTTGTGTTGGACCAAATACACCAAAGAAGGTATTTTTCCCAGAGTGACTGTGAATAGAAGGGGATCAGTTTCTCATATTGCAATTGCTCTTTGCTGAAGCAATTTGGAACAGATCTACCCAAGAATAAATCTTTTATTAAAAAAAGAAATCATTAAAAAGTGATCAAATGCAAACTAGGGCTCTTGCAGTGAGGCGGCACTGCCTGTGATTTCCAGAGCACCAGAGATCACCCTGGTCTCCTTCTCTCCAGCTTGCCAGAGCCCAAAGGCTTGACTCAGAGAGCAGCAAATGTGGGATGCAAATAATTATTCATGCAGAAAACTCACTGGTTTAAGATTGTTTCCTTCAAAGAAAATAACTTTTCCTAGTCTGGGCTTCATGATCCTTCACTCCTGGAGCAAACAGTTTTCAGCAATAAAGTCAGGGAAAACCAAGCTGGTCTGGAATATAATTTTCCTTCCTAGGAGTGAAGGCCAGAAGAAAAAAGACTAAACCTGTCCTGAAGGTGGGAGGAAAGTGTGCAAGTGACAGAATCCAGTGCCTCACCTGCGCTCTGGCAGTGCCGTGCACATGCTGTGGAGAGAGAAACTGCAGACACACTGTGAGCCCACCCTGCACGTGGTGGGTTCCCAAAGCCCTCGAGGACACATCAGAGCCTGTGCTTCAGTGCAGCTGAACCAAGCCATGTCCTCAACCTGAGAAACTGCACTATATCCATTCCTCTCATTAATCTTTCTCTACATCTCATTTCTTAAGTGGTTTCTGAGGAGGTTTGGGTTGTTGTTTTGGGTTTTTTTTGTTTTGTTTTGTTTTGTTTTTTTTTTCCCCCAAAGAATACAGTTTTGGACAGTACAAAGGAGAACATCCATCCAGCAACACCAATAATTGCAATGGTGACTCCTACAACTCCAGTCCTTCCAGTCTCAACAGGCTGCTGCACAAAGGGAAGTGATACTTACTTGGAGGCACTGGCTCTCCACAGTGTTACAGGTGCTCCTCTTCACCTGGCTGGGAAATCTGCAGCACAGTCACTGAGACACAAGTATTAAATTGAGTCTTTGATTTTCTGTGAGCTCAGGTGTCCAGCTCACATCTGAACCCAGGTTCTCTCTGTGGAAAGCTGACTGGGCTTTGCAAGAGGGAAAGGAAGGAAAGGGACTTGCAGGGGAGTGACCCCATGGTTTTCATTGCCCATTTTCTCACCCAGGACCAAGTCATGACCCCCACAGCTCTGAGGACTCCTTGCAGGACAGCAGTGGTTCAGTTAAGGTGCTGTTGAAGAGGGAACACTATTTGGTTTCATCCACTGGGTATTTATTTGAAACAACACGGAAACCAGCTGATCTCTACACCCTGAATAAAAAATCCTCACACTGCATCTGCCCTCTGTGAAACACAGCCTGTGACCCAGTCATTTGGTTTTCCATCCAAAAACCGTGACCTCAGGTTCTATTTCCTTAGGCAGGCTCACACTTAATTAAAAGGAAACTATCAGGCCTTAAAGTCCCTCTTCGATATGCTGCATCCAGTCCTGGCTTAGGCCTGTTCATGACTTCTCCATGTACCATTTCCTCCAGGTTTCCAACCTATCCCAAGACCCAGTGTGATGCAACAGCACTTTCAGCAGCAGATAGGGTAATGCTGGCCTGACAAGTGAAATTAATTATTGCATTCCATTAATTTTGAGTCATAGGCCCAGCCCATGGAAGCTGGGAGAACCTTGTGAAAAACAAACTCACTACATTGTACTCTGATGTTTTTCTTGGCTGGGGTTTGAGGAGCCTGCTGGGGTCCTCCGGAGCGGCTGAGCTCTGCCACGGCTCCTCCACTCGTGTCCACAGAGCAGCTGCTCTCTTTTGAGAGGGAAATAGAGGCTCATTCTTCATCCAGGACCACAACAGGGACAGCAAGGGCTTCCCTGGGATCTTTAAATGCAGGCATGACTTGGGAGGGTGGTGATATTGGCTCCTGACACTTTTGAGCGTTGAGCTCCAATTACATATTTACTTGCGATAGCTAAGGGACTGCTTTGAGCGTTTCCTGTGCAAAAGCGAACTCCTGGAGCATGCTGTAGGAATGGCCACGGCAGGGAAGGGACTTTGATCCTCCTGAGAACAATGTGACCTCCATAAAGGCCCCGTGACAACCGCATGAAATCCTCTGCACCGCAGCGCTCAGCTGGGACCCCGCGGTAGCCTCTGTCCAGTCGTAAAGAGGAATGGCTTAGTGTGACTCAGAGCAGAAATGCTGCCCAGCCCAAATGCTGGATTAAAATTTTGGGTGTGAGTCAGCCCAGTTCCCTCTGGGGAATACAGTTGCTGTCAGCAAGTGTCTGCTAAGCAAGGCCCTGCTCAGGGATCACATCCGTGGGTTTCTCACATGGGAACCTGTGCTGGAGGCAGCCGGGAATGGCGCTGGCCTGGCACTGCGTCGGGAAGTCTGTGACTCATGGCAGTGGCTCTCTTGCAATACTGACTTCAGCAAACCATGAGGTGGATCTACCAGACTTCAGGAGAATGGGATCAAGCAGCTCTTCCCAGGCTAGTCCATAGGCTGACCTCATGACGAAAACGTTGTCTGATCCCTTCTCCTTCAGTAAGGACAGTGGCTAAGCCCTGAGGAGACAGAACTGATGGATAAGCCTTCTGTACCATGACAGCAAAGAGCAGACACCAGGTTCACATCCTGCAGGCCAGAGCAGCAGTCCCCATCCCAATCCCCACTCTTTTCTCCTCAGTCTCTTTTCCTGGCAGACTGAACTGGGCTGGGTCTCTGTATTAAATTACTTCACTCACTTTGGTAAACAAAGTAAACCTTTTGCCCTGGCTGTACAATGGACTGTGCTTATCAGTCCTCTGGGTCCCTTTCATATGTGCTGCTGAGCTGAGGAGACACAAGCCTTGCCCCCTCAGAGAGCCTGGACCTGTGACCGTGACTGCCCAAGGCCACCCAGGAGCTTCCACACTCACCTCCTCACCACCAATGTCAACAGAGTGCTTCCCACCCCGCCTCTTCTCCTTATCACCCACTTTCCATCTCTGTCTGACAGATAATGAAGCATATAAGTGCTCTCTTGTCTCAGGTATCTGTCTGGGGCATCAAAAGATCTGCCCTGCAGTGAGCGGAGGTGTTTTGACCCAGTTCAGTTTGCACGCCACGGCCGCTGGCACAGACCACTGCTGGCTCTGCTCCTGATGAGCTGCTGCTGTCAGGCTGCTCCTTTTGTGTGGGAAGAGAAACGAGGAGACCGGAGACAGAGGCAAAATTAACTGTGCAGTCAATCTGAAAAGCGTTTTGCTGAGCACAAGGACAAGGAGAGGGTTTATCAGGTGGAAGGCAGCAAGTCACGAGAGACAGCGGTGTGACAGAGCAGCCCCATGTGCCCCAAGCAGCCTCCTCACACGTGCCCCCACTCTGACCTTTTGGGATGTGCAGAGGGACAAGGAGGAGCTCCATCTCCCCAGCACAGCCCGGCCTTGTCATCCCTGCACCTTCGCTCCACGGGTTCCTCAAGCCAGGAAAAAGGAGGCGTTGTCCCAGGGATGTGGGAGGCTTGGAAGGGATCCTGTTGGCATTGGTCTTCAGTGGACAAATTTTCACTTAGTAGAATTATATTAGGGTGAAAAGTTCTCTTCTCAACAGAGTCCCACCTTTTTAAGAGCTGAAAAGTCTTGAGTTGCATTTCTTCATTTTTTATAAAAATTCCCTGCAAGAATCTTGCATGAATCACTGGTGTTTCTGTGACTTTGGCTGCTTTTATCTGCTTGTCCTTGAAGGAAGAAGAAACAGAAGGACAACTTCAAGAAAGACAGCTTCCCTTCAGGAAAGAACAGGAGGTGCTTTTTGCTTTCAGTGTCCCAAAGCGGGCTTTGCATTTCTGACTGTAGAAGATGCTGTGTTTGCCTGCTGGCTCTGATCCTGCTGCTCAGCTGAAGAACCACGGCAAAGGCAGTGCAGTGCACCCAGGTGGCAATCACACACCAGCAGGATGCACAGTTTTATCTTTTGCAGACAGATCTCTCTTTGCACCAGGGCAAATCATACCAAAGTCATCCTGACTTCTTGACTTCTCATCTGAGTATCTCAAAGAAAATTTCACTTGCAGATGAGCAAAATGGCACACATTGGCTCCACCTTAGCTATAAAGAATCTGAAGATGACAAACCCAAACCACACAGAAGACTAAATCCTGGCTCTTGCCATCACTGTGCTGAACACGGAGCTGGCAACAGCCTGAAAGCACAGCCCTGATAGGAAATTCAAAGTTATAGTAGCTCACTAACAGTAGGGAGCAACTTAGCCTTCCAGGTGTGAAAATATGGGTAATAAATATTAATAGAGCAAGGCTCTGAGAATAGCCAGAGAAAACAAGTCAGAAACACTTTGCAGATTCTCACTGATTAAAGAGAAATCTCATTTAAAATAGTCAATAGGGGCAGTTCTGCCTTTAGCATTTCATTTTTGTCACATCAAAATGTTTCAGTTTGGTAAGAAAAAGCAGCCTTGTTTAAACAGTCTCAGTTGGATTAGTTCTGATTTATGTTACACATCAATCTTAGAATAGGTGGTTTGTTGTTTTTTTAGGAAGAACTGCAGTTTTCAATATGCTGAGAGAAATGTCACTTTTTGACCCAGGACTGTGCAAGCTCCTGCTTTGTCCAGGGAGGAGCCAGGACCACATTTACAGTGGTAATTACAGCCCCACGACCCGGGGCTGGAGTGGGGTTTTGCAGAATGTGCTGATGGATTTGGTAGACATTTCCCCACATGCTGTGCAAACCACTGCAGAGAACAAATCCAGGGAACAAGCGTGATGGAGTGACTGCCTGTTCTCTGAGGACTCCACATAAATCTCTGCAGCCCCTGTAACCACTGACCCAGACAGTGCCCAGCTCTAATTAAGGCCTTGGAAGACTTTTTGGGGTGTACAATGGGATGTCCCTTCATGGCTCCTGCAGCAAAACCCCAACTCTGTTTTGCCAATCTCCCACACCCAACTGACCGCTGAAGTCAGTAGGAATTCAGCATACAAAGGTCTTTTAAGGTCAAGCCTTGTATTTTGATCCATCCTGGTCCCAGTTTTCAGGATGGAGGAGGCCAGCATCCACATAAAGGCACTAGTTCACTGTCTGGACTCTCGAACACACAGGTCTGAGGCACCCCTTCACCTCAAAAGGTTCATAGAGGTGCCCACAGTGATTTGCTGCCGACTCTCTTATGGAATATAATCATATTACACTGTTGTGCAGCTGTAACTGATGGCAATAAAACTTGATGTATTGGGAGGGCAAACAATTTTGCAACGGCCTGTGAGAAAGCAATTTTATAAAGACAGATTTTACCAAAAGACTTGTTCTTGCTAAGTCTTGCAGAGCTAAATGAATGGTTATAAAGGCTTGAAATGAAGGTACATGCTTTTTAATTTTAAAAAGGGAGATGATAATATGCTACATTTTAAAACTTATCAATTCCACATCATCCTTGGTGCAAAATGCCATGTTCTGTTCATTAGCAGGTAGTTTCTGGGGATCATTCATCCAGGGACTGGGCATTTGATGCAATTCTTTGACTCTAAGAGAATGTCTCTCTCAGACTTCTTCCTCATGTATATCAAGCTTGAAAACACAGCTAATGAAGGCCAGATGGCTGCAGGCTCCTTCTCACACCCATAATATTGATGGGAACATTCTGGAGGGAGTGGATTCTGCCTGGGTCTGCCTTGTGCCTGACATGATGATAACCATATTTCAGCCTTTGCACTGCTTGGTCTTGACTTGATTCAAATGTTTCCTGCATTTCTAGCAAGTGAATGAAGTGCAGCTCAAAAGGAAATGTATGCAACCCTTATTAGAAAAGGTTGTACTCATCACGAATCATCTAAATACCTCATTTCTGACAGCGGGGAAATCCTTTTATTGCTGAGTTTGTTTGGAAAGATTTTGAACAGTTCATTATAAAATGGCATTCATCTCTGCCAGGGTGTATAGAAACAGCCAAAGTATGAAATCTGGCCCCACTCAAGTCCATGGGATTTGGCATAAAATGGCAGAGTTACTGGGCAGAATACTTTGTTCTGGATTAAAGTAGTACATCTTATCTGCTGATGTTACCCACTGAAGTGTGGTCTCTAACACTGCAAAGACCTTGCAATTAGGTTCTGTCTGACTACACTAATTAAGAGGAATAATTAATGCCAAAATATAATCCTCTGGAATGCTGCAGATATCACAGATATTTCACGATTGCACAGGATATTGCACAGGATTAGATACTGTCTCTGTTGGTAAATTCCTCGTGGTTAGTAATCTCATCTTTTATATTTAGTTTTTAATAAGGAGCTGCCTTCATTCTGAAGCCAGCTCTGTTTAAAGCTGCAAGAAAAAAGTAATTAAATCTGACAGGACTTGCTTTCATGACATATATTGCAGGCTATCTCATGGCATGCAGACCTGGTCATATTTTTGTTATAAGGAGCTGATTTATTTTCACCAAGTATCTCTGCTAGAATCAGAATTTCTGTACATACAGATTCTGTATTTCTTTGGCTAAACAAGCCCCGCTGCCTGTCTCTGGTTCTGTGCTCTGCAGCAGTGCTGGCTGCACACCCTGGGTATGTTGACATGTAATGGTTTGAACATTTGACATTTGTATGTAGCTGGCATTGGTTTTGTTGCCTTGCAACCATCTGGTTCCAGAAGAGACTCATAAACTGATCCTGAATGATGCAGCCACCAGACAACGAACAGATAGAGCTGTAGGACTCTGACAGCACATTTATCACCCTCCTGTGATAGCTGACACAAACCCTGCACTGCACTGTCTTCTCTGGTCTCCGTCACACAGAATGGCCAGGACTGCGATTTAAAAAGAGGATTTGATTCTTCACAGCAGTGGGAGTTTTTGTTTTGCCCTGACTGTGGCCCATCCCTTGTGCAGGTTCTCCATGAGCCCCCAAAAGCTCTGCATGAGCAGCTGGATCCCTGCATCCAGCACGTGGGAACAAATCACCCCCAACAACCCGAGCTAGAGGGGACTCCAAAGCCCAGATTCTGAGCTGAATTTTTTCAAACTGTGGAAATAACAGGGGGCAGATTTCAAGTCAGAGCTTTTCATGCTTGTGCATGAAAAGAAAGTGACAAATTTATAGCCCATGCTGATCCTGGTGGTGTTGGCACAGCTGAGGAAAAGGGACTGGCAGTGCTGCCCTTCCCTGGCTCCATCACCCAGGTCAGCGGAAGGGGGAACAAACCAGCCTGTTCTACCAAACAGATACAATTTTGTCCCAAATATTCCTGCCACAAAAGCTATATTCTTCATCATCAAGTGTTTTTCTCAGTAGATTAACTGATACATGAATGGAAAGTTTCTAGGGGAAGAGTGCATTCTTTAAAATAGAGCGAGGGGAGTGCAGTTGCATTTTTCTTGGCTGTGGTTAATTTAGGAGGACAGCAGCTCCCCTGTCATTCCATTTACTTGTCCTCTCCTTTTTATTTCCAGTTCCTAAATCTCTGGTACTGGTCTTGTGTCCATGAAGCAAAGAGATCATTTTTCTCAATAAATAGGAGAACTGAAAAATGCAGGAAGACCAGGTTATTAAATCCAAAGAACTTTTACTCACACATTATGTAATACCAATTTAACAAGAATCTTGCTCTGTAATCAAATCCCCATAACTCATCCTATAACTGGAACCTTCTCTTTCCAAATGAAACATTTCTTTTTCTATAATTGGATAATATGAGAGTACTGCAGCAATTTGGGTTAAGGCTTCATTATTGGAATCCATTTTTATTTTCAGCTTCCATAGATGTGTACATAAACACACATTACAAACTAACACAAAAGAATGACTTTTACATTAAGAAATTCAGCAAATTAATAGTAGCAGACACTGGAGGGCACCTGCCTCAAATTCTCACCTAAGTAAGCCAGAAAGGAAAAGTAAGTGCTTGAGGTAACTCACTGGAAATGCTTATTTTTTCAATTCCTATAAAAATGTTTTATTAGGTCCAAACTGGTTGTTTGAATCTTTAAGATATATGTGTGTGTGTATCCATGATGGAAGAGGAACCAGACAGGGGATCTGAGTGTGCAGCTGAGTGCCCAGGCTGGGAAACCAGGTATGGAGCTGACCAAGGACAGCCAGGTCAGCACCTACTTTAGTATTTACTCTGTTCATTATCCTTATGTTACCAAAAAAAAAGGAAAAACATGGGCTCTGTATGCTAAGGATTCCACAAGCATATAACAAGAGGCCTTTCCTGTGCCAGGGATCCTTATATGTATGTGGACGAGGCAGGAAAGGCAGGGAGGGATGCACAGGCGGTTAAGGATGCAAAGCAGGAGCAGAGCTTTGTTATCAAGACTGGTCTGAACTTGAGAGAGGCAGTGATTCCCAGTGCCCTTTAATGGTATTGGCTCTTCAGGGAGGGCTTAAAATCTTATTCTTCAAAACTGTGTCTGTGTAAGGGGTAGATAAAAAGAGAGGTATTACCAAGAGCCAGGGAGATGCATCCAAGTCCTCTGCACTATTTTCTACAGCCCACAGGAATGTTTTTGCCTTCTGCACTCCTCCAGGGCATCTGCCTCCTGCTCAGGTCAGCAGATTGAACAGATTCTGGGCTTTTACTCATTTACATTCTGTGTTAAAACACTGCAGGTCACAGAATCATGTAATGATGGCTCAGGTTGCAAAGGTGTGAAATACTGATCTGTGTAAATGTTCAGAGTCTTGGACATGGGAACTCTCCCAAACCCAGTTCATGAAGAGTGACCTGTTCAGTTGTGTGATACACCCTGTCTCTCCACAAACCTGAGCTTATTGCATCAATACACTTCAAAAAACAGATAAAAGGGGTCAAAAGGGTTTTACAGGGAAATTTTTTTTGAGGAAAAGAAAGACTTCTTCAATGGAAAGACCTTCACAGGTTGAGTTATTTGAATGTCAGCTTTATATTAAACTGCTGATTGATTATTCGAATTCTTCTAGTGCAGCAAAACCCACTCTTTATTCTGTGCAGACATTGCACCAGAAACCTTATTAAAAAGGCAGTGGAGGATTCCAGTCAGCAGGGTTGTTTGGTAGACTAAGCTATCTTTAGGGAAAAACATGTTTACTGTGTTAAGATTAGAAGTTCTCCGTTAGTGTCCAGGAGATTGTCCAGCCCACCATGGTGATGGGCACTAGGCCTTGCTTGTGTCTCTGCACAGCACCAAGTGCTCTTTGCTCTCTACAGGGTTAGGCAGAGGATTTCTGCCTCAGCTGAGACCTGACTTCACACAAGTTTAAGAAAAGCACTGAAAACCAGATTGGGCAAGTATATTGTTACAATATCTGAGTATCTGCTCCCATGTAACCTCAGTACCAGGAGATCTGAGCCTGGCTTTTCTAAGCCAAAGCCTGGATTCCTCTGTTGCCACAGTTAGGTGCTCCAGCACCTACACTTCCCTCTTTTCTAGTTTTTTCTTCTTCAGGTGATGTTGCACAACTTGGTTTAGTCTCTCCATGTAACAGTGCACACAGCTGAACCACCTTCACTGGTGTTTTTTCCCACTCAGGCTGCATTGAGAATATTCTAACACCAGGTGTATAATTTTTTTTTTCCTCGCCCCTCAATTTACTGAAAAGCTTTCTCTTCACAAAGAAATGCAATGGAATTCTTTTCCATGGAGAAATTCTTCCTCTTTGCAAAACAAGCTGAAAGGAAGAAGCTTTGTGAAACGAAGCCTCTGGGAGCTACTCACGTGTCTCCAGCTGTCCTAGGGCTGGCACGCAGAAATATCTGTGAGTAACATGACAGGTAAGAACAACCAGGATAGGGGAGAATTACCCTGACCAATTTTCCTCTGATTGCTGAAACTCAGTTCCTCACTAGCAGGAAACCACAGAAATGGGCAGGTTTTATAGTGTTATGTATTAGAAACCCACGTAAATGGGCACGTTGTGTAAGCTTTGCTCTGAGAGCCATTATTGTCACTGCCGATATGTCTTAGAAGCTGGGGCAGCCCTGGAATGATGGCAGATGATGATCTGAGGCATGACAGAGAGGGGCTCAAGGGGGAGCCTGCTCCTTAGAGTGATGGCATCAGCACCATCCCAAACAAGCCGCGGGCTGGAATAACAACAGCTCCCAAGGGCGCTGTGAGCCAGGAGAAGGGAGGATGGCTGCAAGTTCCTGCCCGGAGCAATGCCATGGCACAGGGCTCTCAATCCTGCCCTAGCAGCAGTGCCTGTTGCACAGTAACTCTTGGTTGTTGATGGATTTCAGCGATCCCCCTGCAAGTTGCAGAGGGGTTTTCCAGGGGAGGCTGGCACCGGCACCTCCCAGTGGGCAATGCAGCTTGTCTGGCGTTTAGAAGGACAAATGGTGCGAGAGGAGTTCTTGCTGTTTGTCCCTGTGACATGGCAGACATGCCAAGGGCCTTTTCCAAATGAGATGGAGTTTTTCCAAGGCATTTAAATCTAGTGGAAAACCTCTTTACCCTGACTCTCCTCCTGCAAATGCCTCTCCCAGGGTACACAGGCAGTAAACCACAACTGGAGAGGAGCAGTGGGTGTGAGGAGAGAAAAATGAGATGTTTTGCAGGCTGAAGTGCAGGGAGGCTCTGGCAGAACTGCCTGTCCCTTGCCCAGGACAGGGCAGCTCTTCCAGGACCATGCTCCAGGGAAAAGCCTGGTGCATGGCAGCACGTGGGCCCTGGGAGGAGCTGGGAGGGGAGGGTGGCAGCTGGTGGGAATTTCTGAGCTCAGACTGTGTGGCCTCGATGCCCTGCTGGGACAGGTCAGTGTGGAAGTGCTGAAGTGTGATGTGCCCATCAAACCATGTCTGTCACACGGCCCAGATCCCCAAATCCCACGTTCTGCGGAGCGTCCTGTCCCCAGAGGATGGATCCGGTGATGCCTGAGCAGCAGAACCAGGAACAGCCTGCCCCAGTTGTAGCCAGTTCAAAAGAAATGCAGGATACCAGTTGCCAGCTGGGACACAACTCTTATGTGTGCATCCTCTATATGTTCTTCATCTTTATCCTACGTGCAAGAAGCTTTAAAAATGACACTGGATAATTTGTGGTGATCCTTCTGACAAAGCTGTGTTACTGCAGAGGCCTTGCCGTGGCCATCTGTCTTTGGTACCAGAAGCATTTTGCTTTATCATTATCTCTGAGCAGCTACTTTGTCTCAGAGGTTTCCCCTCCTGCATTTTTGTTTATATTCCTATTTCTTCTCCAGCTTTATACTGAGGATAAAAAGCTGAATGCTTGTTCAAACTCCAGTAACAGAATAAAACATCTATTGATGCAAACAAAGAAGTAAGTTCCAGGGTTTTTTTCGTCATCCTTGCAAGGGGCAAGGTTGCAGTAACTTTTAGAAGGTTTTTTTTTTGTTGGGTTTGGGGGATTATTTTTTTTTTTTTAATTTCTTTTTTCATTTGAACTGGCCAACAGAAAAGTCATTCTTAGGCAATACTTAAGGAGATCTTTCACTCAAGTTCTGAACACTCTTGGAATGTTTTCAAAGGAGAAAATGAAGGAAAGTCCACTATTAACAGGCAGTTAGAGAAATTTTCAGATTACTTTCAGTTTCTTACTTATCTTGGCAGTCCATTAAAATAATTACATTTGCTGTAGTAACAGAGAGATTGATTAGACTGAAAACTTCATTGTTAGCCTGTTCAGTGTTATAGTTACCACATTTAGCAGCTTTTGATTCATAGTTAACACTAACAATAAAAAAAAGGAAAGTAATTTCTCTGAGGAAGCTTCCATTTTAGTAGCTTTAGTCTAATCACCACAAACAGGAGCTCTGGTTTAATGTAGTTTTCTTGGGATTAGAAGACTTAATTACTGCTTGGAATCAAGCTTTCTAGCCTTGCATGAAGCAACACATTAAAGCTGGGATTTTAAAAGAGCCTAAGGAATACATATATCATTAAAATTCAATGACACTGGCAGCTTAGCTCTCTGCCTCCTTTGAACATCTCAGGGTTCCCTATTAATGAAATGATATCTGTGAAATTTAGAAAATAATATTCCTCCTGACCCCCTCTGGATTTTAAATGGGTCTATTGACCCAATGCAAACCCATCCTCCACTCCCACAAATCCTTCCTGTTCATTTCCCTGTGCTGTGAATGGTTTTTAGTACCGGCATTTTTTTTTATTGCAATCTGTTGTTTTTTTCCAAGTAGGAAACCTTCAGGGCCACAGTGAGTGGGTTGTCTGACCATTTCCTGAGGCATAGGAATGAGCATCAGCTTTGCTCGTGGACCAGTGGCTGCAGAGCATCCCTGAAATGTCTGGTCCAGAACATGGAATGTGTGTTTGAGAGAGCCAGTGAGTGTGGAGGGCCTGAACTGCGCTTGTGATAAACTCTTATCGGATAATGATCGTTTTACACACTTGGTAAATAACTTGGTGCTCTGGCAGAGGCCCCCAGAAGCAAACCTTTTTTTTTTTTTTTGGGGAGTACTAGGGAGTACCACTGCTGATCTGCAAAAGTCCCTAAGACTGCTCTGCCAAACCCTATGTAATTCGCTTAGACAAAGCTTCTGCACTCAAAGTGGCATTTATCTTTAATTCTTTCTCCCCCCCACGCAAGTTTCCACTGGATTCCCATTACAGACAGAAAATTGGCAACTATTCAGATTAAACACCAGAGTGAATTTGCTTGGCTCCAAGGAAGACATTTCTGTGTCGAAAGCTAAATTATGTTGCTGTTTTTCCACCTGTTAATGTGTAGATTATATAATAGAGACATTTTTCAATTTATTTTTTTTTCTTCTTGTGATTGCAGTGACGTAGAGGATTTGATCCTCACTGCTGCTTCTTTGCTTCAGAGAATAACGCCAGTGCTTTTGTCAAAAAGGATCCAAAGTAGTATTCGAAGCCATAAGGATTTTGCTCACTGCTTACAGAGATGTTCTTAGTAAATCTTACAGAAATTTTTGTCCAAAGCCACTTTTTAGATTTAAATCTTTGGCACTACAATAGCTCAGTGCTAAAATGTGGGTGGTTGTGGGCAGTGCTATTGGAAACCCAGATGTCTGGGTCCCAGTTTGTGTGTGTTTTGGGATGCCTTGATTCCAGGGCAGCCAGGCTGTAACATCTTTGGAAACTCCCAACTTCCTGGGCTGGGGTAGTCAGAACATTGGAGGACCAGTCCCAAGACATGATGAAAGGGGGAGTAAAAGCAGTGGGACCCCCAGATCAATGGCCTTGGCTTAGAAGCTGAACATAGGCTGTGCTACAACCAGAGCCTGATGATTTCCCTCAGAGGACTCCGGCTATGCAGCAGCAGGGATGTCACACACGGGTCCCCTGAAGCAGCTGGGCTTTATATTTTCAGGCTCCTATTGAATATTGCAATGGCAATTTCTGGTTACTTTTTAATCTCTCCTTAAACAAAGTCATAGTTCTTACACAGTCACCTCTGAGACAGGGAGAGAAATATTTTCCTAACAATTACTGCAGTCAGCTTAGCTGGGCATTTGAAAGTAACAGACACTTAAAAATATACAGTAACAGTGATCTTTAAAAAATACTTTATTTTAAAAATATTGGTTGGGAAAAAAAGTCCTTGCTCCCTTTATTCAGCAGGAAATGCCACACAATTATCTTTATTTTCTTACTGTTTGTGGGATGAATTTCAAATCAGTGTTTTAGATGAATTTACCTAGCAGCAATTAACATTTAATTTCCTTTAAAAATATAGAAACAAGATTAAAATGCCCGTTGGGGGTCATTTCTCCTTGATTACAGTTTAGAAGTGACCACGATGCACCAATCAAGAAATAAGAGAACAAGAGCTTACGGCTGATATTCCACAAGCAAATTCAGAAGTGGCTCAGGAACTGGCTTAGTTTATTTTTATTGTCAGAGAAATAAGTGTCTTGCAGGAACACAGGGGTGAGCAGAGCCCACTGTGGCACAGCAGCCTTTCCACAGAGCCCGGGGGGCCTTGGATGGGGCACGGGCAGAGAGATGGGCTAATATTTGTACAGCCAGGACTTTCTATTTCCTTAGATGTCAAAGGATAACCTGTGATAACTTACCATGATCTGTATTAATATATTGTTTATTACTGTGATTATCTCACACAACCCGTGTTGTGACCCTGCCAGTCCTTGTCCTGGAGTTGCCTGGAAAAGGTAAATATTTCTGTGCGTACCAGAGACCGTTTATCTCAAAGGCTCCGTGGCGAGATTTATGAAGGCCATTGTGTTCTGTTGTCCTTTATTGAGAAGCCTTACAAAGAGAAACAATAAGGAACAATCCTGTAAAAATTCCAGAAGGAAAGATATCACTACTGAGCACAATGATGCATTAAGGAAGGTGGCACTGCCAAGGATAAAGAACGGCATTTTTCAAGGGAGTTTATGGCTACACACCCTCAGCATTTATTTATTTAACATGAAACAAGAATTTTACACCTTCCTAGTGACCTAGCTAAAAGGATTAAGCAGCATTTATATTCTCCAAGCTTAAAAATGTCTTTAAGTGTGGCTCTGTCCTTGCAGTCACACTGTGCATGGCAGGAAATGCTGATCTCTTTCCAATAACCGTGTTTGGCTGACCAGGATATCTCGAGTCAATCCAGGTCAAGTCCATGCATGAGCACTCACTGATGGCTGTTTGCTGGGGATGGTGTGTTGTGACAGGGACAAAAACAGAGCTCAGGCTCAGAGGCAACACTCCTCTCATCTAAGAAAGCTGGGATCAGCTCACAGCCATTCTGTTGGGATGTCCCAGTCTTGGCACATTTTCAACTGAATATGACCCTGGTTTACACCAAGGAGCAACATTCATTTTCAGGTTATGCCTTTAGATTAAACACTGTTAAGTCACCGAGAATTTTACTAAATGAACCAGAAAAGGAGCTTTTTCCATCACCTGTGTTCTTGCATTTTCTTTCATAAACAAAGATGCTTTTGCTGCTCGTACTCCTTCTGGTCCATACAGACAGAACAACAGGTTTTTCCATACTGGTTGCCCTGGTAAACACATCCAGGCTGTTCTGATTTCTCTACTGAATCTGTGTTTTAGACCTGCCCATCTCTCCAGAAATCTAGAGGTGTGCAACCACCCTCTGTTTCTCCTTTGTAGGGATCTTGTACAGCTCCCAGCATCTAGGACTAGGACCTCGGTGTGCACAGCAATTATGGGGTGGACACATAAAGGTGGAGACAGAACCGTGACATTTTTATTGCATTTTGACTCTTTGCAGAATGTCTGAATAATTTGGAATCCCGTCCATTAAAAATAATACTCCAGATTGTTAAAAATGCATATGCAGTTGAATAATCAGTTCATATGTCCAATTATTTGACTTGTGAGTAGATTGGGTAAAACTTGGCGTATTTTTTCCACCATATGGTTGTACTAACTTGTTCGAAAGAAAAAATGACCCAAATTTCACATAAATAACTGTCCCACAGTTTTTCCTGTCTGCCTAATTTTGTCTATTTTCCCCATTAGCAACTAGAGATCTAATAAACTATTGAAGGCTAAAGGCTGATGTAAGTCCTTTTTTAGGGTGGTGATTTCAACACGAGTGTATGAAGAGCTTTTTTTAAACCAGGGAAGAAGAGCAAACAGCTAGAAAAACAAAAATGTAAAGTGCTTATGCAAAAATCTGTCATGGACATCTGGACCACCCTTGTCCAGCTCAGGAAATGTAACACCAGTCATGCTTCTAAGTGAAGAGAATCAATTGCACTTTCTGTTTTCAGAGGATCAAAGCTCCCCTGACAGCTCTGCATTCAGGCTGGGTCTTGGTCCAGGTCCTGTCTTGCCTCTGTCCTGCAGCACATCCACAGCCTCACAAGGTGATTCCAGCCTTGGTGTAGCTGTGAGTCCTCAGCATCCATGAAATCAGGCAGCTGTGCTCCGTAATGCTGCAGTGGTGATCCAGAAAAAGGGAAAATCTGGCACAGAAAGGTCACAGGAGTCACCTCTTGTGTGAACTCTTGGCTCTTGAGCCCAACAATATCACTGTTGCTGGAGCACATATACAACTCTCTGAGATGCTGGGGTTTAAATCTTTCTTCTTAAATTGCAGGGTATCTCTGCTTTGTCCCTAGGATTTTGGGATGTAGGGGTACAGAGCATGGATTTATAATCATCTTACTTTTGGAATAACTAAACTGTCGCTGGTGGGATAGGCTGTATTGGCTCCAAAGGACTGGTATAACTAAACAGAGGCACAGTTTGATTTAAGATTAGATACTTTTGTAAAAACATAGCTTTACAAAATATAAGATGAGGGGAAATTTGCCATATTTATAGTTCAAATACCAAAGAAATCTCTCTTCCCAACACTAATGGGTCTAGACATCTGTTTTTCATGCCTAAAATACAAATGCTATAACAGCAAACCAGTTCACAACTGCAGGAATTGAAGCTGTCTAGAAACAAGAATAAAAATTACTTGTCCTCCACAGCAAGCAAAAAGGAGGAAGAAAAAAACCTCTTGCAATTAGTGGTGGAAAATAAAATTAGGTTTTCAAAATTATTACAGCCATGAGTAAGATGGACTCCCTCACCACTGAAGCCACAGGCAAAGCAAAGTTTGGAGCACTCTTCATACACTGATCCCAAAATAGCCGGAGCAACTGGGACTCTTGGGGTCTAAACTATCCCATACAACCACATCAGAAAATACCAGGAGAGATCTTCTCCCCATCCCCCCTACTTCATTCCCTCAGCAGAAGGTTATACATCAGTCAAAAAACAGTTCCAATCCATCATCACCTATCCAAGGTAACATCCATCTTCTCTCAGATCTTTTCTTCTTATAATGAACTCTGCTCTCTGCTGACTTAATCCTCATGGGAGTCATTGGTTCACAGTTTCAAATGTAACATGGACAATATGAAAAGAATCATCTATAAAAAAATACATATGGCCAAATTCTCTGGCTAACCTGGACAATGTTCCTTTAAGCCTAAAGCCTCTATTGTGCTAAATGCCCAGATGTTAACAATCTCTTCTAGAGGCTATTGAATGCAGGAAGGACATGTTTTTAGCAATTAGAAAAATAATAGTGCAGTTACAGATGGCAATATTTAGCAGAGTTTGTTTGGTTAATAGGTCAGCGGTTTGGGACAGTTGGTGGTTGTTATGTGGCAGCAAGGAGGGTTGTGCAGTGAGACATCCTGCCAAGCACACTGAGCCCCCAAGTACCCGTGGGGCACCCTCAGCTGAACATGTGCCATACAATCCAAGGCATTCAAAAGACACCTCTCCTTCTATAACTTCCTTCTGTATTTAAAAAAAAAACACATTCTGTGATAGGTTTGTACAGCACCAGAGAAAATGCACTTATGTAAACCAGAAAAAACGCACACGGTGCAATAATGTTTCGGGCATATAAGGAAAGGCTTGAACTAAAATTCATATCCTTAAATACTTCATAGGTAGAGCAAGAATTAAAGAAGTGATTACGTGCTTTCCTCGTGGTTTGCAGGAATATGACATGCAAGGGGCTGGTCTCGGGCGTGAGCAGGTGCATGTTAACATTGCTGCTGGGGCAGACTCGTGGCTGCTGCAACGATTTATGGTGAGTTCCTCACAGTAGCACGAGTCTGGCTGGTGACCTTTGTAATTTATCTTTGCTGATATCGTTATGTGCCTTGAGAACATTTATCTTCCCAAACCTAAAGAGCAAATGATTGTTTTAACGAGGAGAAAACAAGCCTTATTGTAACAGCCCTGGATGAGGGACCATAGGAAGATTGGGCTCCAACCTGTTTTAACAGCTGCTTATGGTTACTAGAGTCCCTGAACAAAGATAGGGTTATTTTACCTTTCTTTGCTGATGGCCCAAGTTCCCTCTTATTTTCTCTGTCTCTGCAGAAGGGCCAAGGCCACGCTTGGAGCCACAGACCTCTGGAGTCAGGCAGTTCTGTACAGTTTGCTGCATGCAGTGGTGCAATTGGCACACGGAAACCTTGCACTGAAAATTGGATCACATAAAAGGATGCGAAAAAAGAGGCCACATCCAATCTAAATAATCCATCCATTAATCTTCATGGTGGTTTGCAGTCTCTTTGGATTCATGGACCCCCATGGAGTCCCTGACAATAGACCTGCTTTTCTTGGTTATATTTTTTTTCAGAACCTTAGAATTAGTTCACAGTCACCACGAGGTCCATGGAAAACATACATAAAATCACACGTCTAAGGTATTTATGAGACACTAGCACCTAAATTCCCACAATCCTAGTGGGTGAACATTAAAAAACCTCGAGGAGGCTTTATTACTTGCCCAGCAATCAGACTAGATATATGATTAAGCTTCTTTGTTGTTTCTAAGCCACATGCTGCCTTAAAAAAACAGTTTCAGTAGAGAGTATGCCTGTATCTATAGTAGCTGCTCCTCTAGAAAAAGTCAGAGCTAGTGGTGATTTTGTAATTCACCACAATAAAAGCAATTTCTTTCCAGATTGTTATTCTTCTCCCTTCCTGGGTATGGGCAAGAGCAGAAGAGAACTGGACCTCCCACTAATTTGAAAAAGCTTTTAGAGAAGGAAAATGAGATTTTCATAAGCAATCAGGGCTTTGGAGGTGTCAAGTGTTGGAATATGACTGTCCCAGCCCTCATGCCATGAGAAGGGAGGATGGAAATGAGTGCTGGACTGCTGAGGTTGTGAAGGAAGCAGCACAACCACAGAATCAGCACCAATTTTTTTGAACACAGGCCCAGTTTTGGCTTTGGAACAAGAACTTGGACTCACATGAATTGTGTGAGGGCCTGGCCTTGGATAATCAATGGGTGCTCAGTATCTGGCAGGATCAAGTCCATGGTGAACAAGGAACTTGACCCAGATTGGAAACACCACTTCTTGTGCTTTCCAACCCCATGGTGTAACCACCAGACCACAAACGTCTTTCCCACTTTTTGCTGTTAAGAAGGAAGCATCAGTTTTCAGGCTTGGAGAAATGTGGTGGACTGAGGGCAGGAAGGATCTGTCATTCATAAGAAAACGTGGGCTAGAATTTCAAGATTTATTTAAATTCTAACTTTCCTTAATGCTGATAGAGTCGGGGGGCAGAAGAAGGTTCTGTCACCCGTGGCTCTCACCGCAGCAGAGAGCTCTCTTCCCTAGCTGCAAAAACTAACGGCACAATTAATTCCTTCACACTTTGGAAAACAGTGGCACCTTGCACGAGATAGAAAGCTGGCTCATTTTTGATTCTTCCTTCTTCTCCAGGCCCCAAAAGCAACCTTGAATTAATGCGCATTCCTGATTAGCACGATGATATAAATCACAGCAAGCTGCTTTCATGTGGAGATGTGAAGCCTGTGCTCCTCAGGGCCCTGCAGTGCACACACTCCCAGCAAAGTGTAGTGCAATGACACCAAACAAAGCTGCTTCTGGCTTCTGCTACACAAACTGTTGCAATCATCTCCAAGGATGTGGGAACTTTATCTGCTTCAACCCATTGCTCTCAGACATTATAAAGTTAATTATACAACGTGCCAAGGGGGAGGCAAGGAGAAACCTTGTTAACCTTTTCTTTCTGTGGTTTTCCCCCCTCATTGCATTTACATTGGCCTTGAAGAGCTGGGACATTTTGCAGATGGTTTAGGGTCTATAAATTCTTATTTAAATCATCATGAGCCAAGTATAACAGGTAGCAGTCCAGACTTCTCTAGAAAGGACAAACTCCAGCTAAGCATGTAAATAATACTCCAGTGCCTTTTAGTAGATAAATACATGTACTGAGCCAGGTGCCCTGGAAGGTTTAGTCACATTTTGCTATTGTTGCTCAGTAAAATGCACTGGCTATGCATCACATGACTCTGCAATATTTTTTTAAAATGCTACTTCTCAGAGAATAGAAAAAACTACAGGCTAAAGGAAGGTGATATTTCCTTCACTGCTCCACTGTCAGAAGGTGCCCACCTCAGGGAAAAACAACCAAAACTCTGTCTTTATCCAACAAGCCTCAAATGTTTGAGTCCAATCAGGCTGTTGCCAATCATGGAAAAGCAAGAGGAAATTACCTGCTTGAGATCAGGTCGGTGTAAGAAACGATGGGTGATCAAGGAGGGCAATGGTACGTTTTCTTTACTAATGGTGAAGAGTGTGGCAACAATACAGCAGAGAATTATGGTTCTGTGCTGAGTTGAGAGAAAGAGGGTACTCAGTACTGCCCATTATAGCTGGGAAATGCCCTGAGACAGGCACTGATGGCACCTTTCACTTGTTTGAGCAAGACACATCCTCCCTGGCCCCAGTGTCCTTGTGGGGAAGATGCTGCTACCTTCCTTTAAAGGGCCATGTTTTGAGACTAATGAATAAAGGCTCTGTTCATGGTATTTCTGATGAAGAATCCCCTGCACACATTAACTCTTTTTACTTAATTGAAAGGAATAGCATCTGCTTATTTTTTTTTTCCTGAGAAATCCAAGAATTTTTTACCGGTTTGTTTATTTCTATAGCTTTTTTATATCTTTTTTTCAGTCCCCACCTGCCAACTGTGCAATATGGATCATCTGTTGGTGAGCCCAAGAGTGTTGAATGTATATAGCTCCCTCCAGAGTTTCCCAGTGAGATTCAATGCAGTTCCATGAGGGACACTTAGGTCTTCTCCCACAAGTCCCCCGAAAGAGGCATAAATGATTCAATTCCATCTATTCTTGTCTGAGACCTGACAAAAGAAGCCATAGATTGGAAGTCATTCACAAGCACAGAGAAAGGTGTTGGCTGTTCCTTTTAAGTCTTTCCTGAATAACATTTTACAGCCCACCATCCATAGCAGTTGAAATCACCTGAAAGCAGAGTCTGAATGTTAAAAAGATCTTTTTTAATACTGCACTTTCACTAATACCTTGTAGGAATCTTGTGCCTAAACCTCTAGGCTGTCCTAGTAAGCTGCTAGGGCATACTAATTCCCATCACCCCATAAAACACACCCCTGAAACTGAAATAGAGTGCAAGTGGTTCTACAGTGTAAACATTAGTTGCAAATGCACATACTCAGCACTTTCAGGTCACCCAGTATATCCCCTGGTGTTACCCCTCAGAGACAGGACTTCAGAAGCAGCGTTGCTATGGCTGATGAGCACGGCTTTTTGGGGACCCAAGTATCTACTCAGGGGATGCCTTTCTTCAGACAAACAGTATTTTCGGAGCTGTTGGCTGATCAATCTTTGGTTTCCTGGCCTGCTGCCTCCATGTGTGGTTGCCTATCCTTGCTAGTCTGGCAAAGGGAAGAGAAAATATTTGGCCTTTGGGAACTGGACAACTCGTTGCCCTGTGTAGCTGACATGAGTGCATGATTCTGAGTTCAAATACTCTGTACCTGTTTTGCACAGGAATGAATATTACACAAGGTGCCAGGCAAGTGAAGCATAGCTAATGTAAAAACACCTTGGTCTGGTTCCCAGTTACCCTGCAGCTGTGTTAGTATTTACAGCACCGGGAGTCAAGTGCCCCTGAATCAGAATAGGAACAACTTTTATTCTCTTTGAATGCATAAATCAGGCCACATAGTTCTTCTGGAATTACAGGCCATTTGCAGTCATTTGTCTCCCTCCATGTGCTTTGCCCAGCAGGTAGCCTGTAATTATTTGATAATAAAAATTATAGGCATTTTTACGTTGCTGGTCCTCCGCAGGAGCCGAAGATTACCCAGCAATTTTTACATGAGCTGAGAATTTAAGCCTGATGTCCTGGCAGGCTTCCAGGTTGGAAGGCTCGATCGCCTGTCTAAACCCCCCTGGAATTCCTGACAGGCTGTGGCACTCTGCTCATCCTCGGCAGAGGAACAGCTGCATCCCTGCGCTCGGGCAGCTCTGCAGCACAATGGTGGCAGGAGGAATTCCTCCTCCCCTGAAAAGGTGCTCATGACTTGGTTGCTTTGATAATTCCCTTGGGAGCTGCAGGGATGAAAGAGGTCATGTGAATGAAATCTATCACTGTGCCCTGAGAGTCTGGTATGGGATAAAAGCTCGTGATAGTTTACATATGATTATTAAAATTTCCAAACACCTGTGTAAAAACTACTCTGCTTTGGTTTTGTTCCTCCCCTCAAACAAATATTCCAAAAGAAATGAAGGAGATTATCATTAGAGGTTGGAAGTGTCATATGAGAGGTGCATAGCCAAAAAAGAAGTTTGTTAGTGGTAGAAGTTTACCTGTTCCATCACTTTTCTCATTTTAAGTTGGCTCTGCCTGAAAAGAGTAAGTCTTGCTTTGTAAAGGAAACTTTTTGGGAAATTAATCCTTCCTCTGTAGCTTCATTATAAAGGACAACTTTTTTTTTGCCTATGCATTTGATAATTTATGTATTTGTAAATATAATAAAAATGCAGTGGTTTGGACATTTACAGAGAATGACTGGTTTGGGGAATTTGAGAAACAAAAAGAGATAAAAACATCAGCTACAAAAAGGAGTGCCTGCATTACAAATGGACTTTGTTATTTTTTATCTTGGCAAGTATCGTTAAAATTTAATTCTTATGCACCCATGACAGATAAGTTTGTCCCACTTTGCATTAAAGATGTTATGTATTAATTTTGACAAAGTCATTAAAACCACTGCACTGAGACCTCACCCCAGCTCTCTGAGGGCCCTGCTCAGCAAATATAGGACTGTGGAATTGGGCCTTAACTTCTCCCCACTGCAATCAGTGGGATTGCTGCCATGAACTTGGAGACAAGCTTCTTTTTTTTTTTCCCCTGAAGTCTCCTTTTGTTAGGTGAAACCCCCAGTTCCACCAGGAAAAGTGAGTTTGCAGGGGTTCTGCTGGGGGCACACGTGTGATTTGATTTCTTTACCTCACTTGTAAAAACTGAACCTAGTTTTTAAGCCTGGAAAAATGTATTAAACTCCAGCCTTTAGTGCCAGTACCGGCATGAGGGTTGGCCTGGCAGGGCTATGGCAGCTCAGCCTTTTCCCTCGCTGTTTCCAGAGGCAGCTGAGCCCTCACACTGTGGGGCACACATTGTTGAACGTGCTCAAGAGGAGTGAACAGGCTGCTTTGTTGCTAATCACAAAACAGAAGAGAAGTGTTTTGTCCCAGACACGTCGAAGTTCAGATTTGTGCTTCACTTGGTGCCAAGAGACAGTTCTGAGCCCTTTATCAGTCACAGCTCTGTCCCACGGGCCTGGTCTGGGGAATGGAAAGAGAATGGATAGCATGGATGAGCACTGTCTGAGATGAGCATTCAGATCCAAAAAATCCCATATTTTTTCCATGTGGAATGTTGAGAGGATTTTTAGGGGATTTAGTCCCATTCTTTTGACAACCCTGGCAGCTGAGGCTGGGGATGAAGGAAGATCTGAGGGAGTCATGGCCACAGTGGGAAGAAGAACCAGGCCATGGGGATGTGGAGATGATCCGCCATGGGGATGTGGAGATGATCCCCTCACGGTATGGGGATGTGAGAATTATCCTCTCATGGTGTGGGGATGGGGGGGATGACCCCCTCATAGGTTGGGGATGATCCCGTCATGGGGTGGGGATGGGGATGATGATCCCCTCATGGGGTGGGGATGGGGGGGATGATCCCCTCAAGGCAGGGGGGTGGAGGAACCATCCCCTCATGGTGTCCCACAAAGAAGAGCTGGCCTGAGCCCCACAGCTGCCTCCAAGACCTCGGGGTGCCGGGGCAGCCCCTCAGCCGCGGGTGGGACCCCTGAGGGAGAAGCGCCTAGGGTGCGGGCTCTGCTCGGGGGTGCCCGTCCGCGGTCTGTGGTGCCGGGCCGGGGCAGCCTTTCTCCTCCTCCTCCTCCTTTTCCTCTCCTCCTCCTCCTCCTCCCCCGCGTGTGCGGTGCGCGGCCGCATGTGGGGCGCAGGCGGCCGAGTCTCCACCTCTTCTGGCAGCGGGAACCTGTGGCTGCCAAGCTCCATTAAAGCCATCGGCAGCCGAGGGGACGCGCTGCGCGGCGGCGAAGGCGGGGTGGGCTGCGGCGTTTTTTTATATTTTATTTTTAAATATATATATTTTTTTTATTTATTTTTTTCTTTTTTTCCCCCTTTCTGCCTCCGCGAGGCTCGGGCTGAGCAGGACGCCTGCGGGCTGGAGCCGCGGTGCCGCCGCCGCGGGCACCAGAGCGCCGGAGGCGGCCCATGGCTGCACCGCCGGGCCCCGCGCCCCGCTGAGCTCCGCGGGCACCTCTGGCCGGGGAACACAGCGGGCACCATGGTCCGGTGCTGGTGGCTCGCAGGGCTGCTCGTAGGTAGGTGCCACCGGCCGCCGGTGCCGTCCCAGGGCAGCAGGAGGGTGGCGGAGTCGGGGTCGTCCCCACCGCGGGGGTTGCGAGGGGGCAGGAGGTTGCTGGGGGTGTGCAGGGAATTAGGGTGCGAGGGGACGGTGTGGGGAGTGCAGAGGAGCGGCGTGCACGGAGGGTGCGAGGAGAGCGCGGCGGACAGGGAAGGAGGATGCAGGAAACTGCAAGGGGAGTGCAAAGAGGATGCAAAGAAACGGCAAAAGGACGGTGCGAGAGGGCTGCAAGGACCGGGCAAGGAGGGGGCGAGGAGGGGGCAAGTGGAAGTCACACGGCGGGTCTCGGTGGGGCTGGCGCTGGGACGGGGCTCCCGGGGTGTCCCCGCCCGGGCAGGAGGCACCTGGTGCCCTGAGCGAGATTTCGCTCCCTCGGTCCCTGCCCGGCTCGCCCCCGTGCCCGCCCGGCCCGGGCAGGGTGTCCCCGCCGTGAGCACCCGCGGAGGAGCCGGGAATCGTCCGGAGCCATCCCCGCGCTGCCCCGCAGCTCCCACCGCCGCTGCCGGAGGAGGGGACGGGCGGGGAGCGCCCCGGAGGGACCCCAGCGCCCCGGGATGCTGCCCCCAACCTGTGGGGCCGGGAAGGGGACTGACCCTTCCCGTGCCCCCCCTCTGAGTGAGCGCCGGGCGGGAATGCCAGAAGGGCTGGCGGGAAGGTGCTGAGCTGCCCAGGGAGGTGCTGGGCTGGGGCTCAGCCTCTGCCTCCCATCTGGGGCTCCCAAAGTGGTGGGGCCGCTGCCCCCTCCCCAGAAACTCTGCCGTGCTTCCCCTGTGCCACCGCAGCTTGCTCCGGTCCGGAGCGCGGGGCGCGGTGAGCTGAGTTTAGCTGCAGGAAGGACTTAGAGGTGATTCTCACTGAGAGTTCGGTATTATCCCTGGGAGGACCCAGCACCTGCCCCGGCAAAGGACAACCTCGTAAGTGGTCTCCTGTTCCAGGGACATAACACTGATCCCCAGCTGTGCAGACAGACCTTCAGAGCAGCAGAGGCTGCATCTTTGTGGCTCCCTTTCAAAAAGGCATCTTTCAACCCCACAGTTCTTGGACCAGTTTCAGAAGAAAAGGTTCTGGCTTAAGAGACCATATGGGAGAACAAAGGCAACTATGCTGTGAAAAAACCACAAAATTATTTCTGTTTACAACAAGGAGCAGAGCCTGAGGGAGGCTGCTCCATCCTCAGACAGTGTTTTCCTAAGAAAAGCAAAGCAGAACTCAGCACCCCTGAACAGAAGGGGCAGGTGAGAGGAAGGGTGGGAGGATGTCCCTGAGGGCCCTGTGCAGTCGGGACACTGGAAATCCAGGCACCTGGGCTCCTGCTAGCTTTCTTCCTACCACTTAGTTCACTCCTTTGAGGTTTTGGGCAGCAAAATATCACACTGACTTTCCTCTCCAAGTCAGGGCTTAATTTAATGGTCACTGCAAAAGAATCATGTAGTGACAGCTATTGGATGTTACTTGCATGAAGTGTAAAGGGTCAGAGCAGAGGAAGAAATCTTTGAGCACGGCACTTCTGTCGGGTAACTTTTCTGTTCTCCTTTTGCAGGGTCTTGTCTTCTTCACAAAGATAAGTCTTAACAGGTTGAGAAATGTGTATTCTCTGTGTATTTTATTAGCTCAAGCTGCTCTCCTCAGAGGTCTGTTATACTGCACTATGTAAGATTAGTCACTGAAGTCTAATTAGAATACTTCTTCAGTTCTCATAAAATTTCTTTTAGTCCAGTCTAACTTAAAACCTCTGCTTCTTGCATTTGATATCAGTGAGAGAATTTCCAATGATTTGGAATTGGACATTAAGACAACTATTTAAAGAGCTAAGTCAGGCCCAGAACTCATTAAAATCAAAGCAAGGTTTGTCAGTGACTTCACTGTGAGCAAGACTGGCATTCTGCATTTTGCATAAAGCTGAAAATCAGCCTGAGCATGACACCAGTGCATAATTAGTTGTAAAGGCACTTTAGATAGGCAACTGGATCTGATTTTGGAGTCTCCTCCAGAAAAGAATAAATCATTCCTGGAAAATTCCCCAGAGACTTGCTGAGTTTCACCTAAGCTTTCATTAAAGTCTTTGCATTCCAATAACACCACGCTGATATTTTTCATGTGTAGCTTCTCCAGCATGGTTTTTAACATAAAAGATCTGTTCTTGCTTCCAATGTTTATTTTTAAGTTTGAAAATGACAGTGTTGAGGTAAGATAAGATCACCAGTTGGGTTCAGTTATGAGATTAGAAAGAGAATCCCATAAGTGATAGCACTACATTCAATATAGAGATGTGTGTATTTACTCATGCATAAATCTGTAGTTACTATCAAACCAACATCATTGTCTTTGGTTCAAATATTCATTTGGGTAATATTTACTTAGATAATTTATTTTTACCAAGTTGGCAGTTTTTCTTCTTCATTTCTCAAGCTGGCCAAAAAAAATCAACACCTAATGTGTCATGCCAGATTGTGTGATATGACTCTATTTGTTCTTTCAATAATTATAGGTTAGCCACGTTTCAAAGTATATGGATATAGATAAAAAAAGGGCTGAGAAGTAAAAAAAAAAAAAAGCACAAGTGAAAAAAATATTGTGTGGTTTCTATATTTTCCCCACAAGCACAAATTGTTGAGTAAGGAGATTTTCAAAAGCCAGAAATTGCTGTGAAGAAAACCAAAGCTGCAATCCAATGCTAGGGGAGGCTGCATCTGGCAGAACAAAGTTTGGAAAGAGATTTTGCTTTCAGTGGGATCCTGTGTTTCCCCACAACACAGCATATGTCATCCGTAAAGACAACGCTTTCATGGATGAGATGCAATCACTGCTAAAATCAACCTCAAAATTAGGGAGCACCTATACAATGCTCTTACACAAGTGCTTTGCCCTTCTCACTCATTTGCTGAGGAAGATAAAGGTGTGAAAGAAGAGAAACTTCCTGATTTTTAAGATGTTGTATCTCAGATATAATAATCCCAAGAAACTGACGGTGAGAACGTGAGAATTTCAATGTGCAACCTTTCTTCTGTAGGCTAAGAGTGCTGCCAGAAACTGGAAATATGATTCATAGAATAGCTTCTTCCCAGTTTAAGTTGTGTAAGATCTGAGGGGTTAGTAATCTGCAATCTGTGGGGTTTTTTTCTTTAAGGAGTTAAAAGGTCTCATGCTCTAAAATGCAAAATTAGATAAGTTCTGTTTCTATGTCTCATGTCAATTTGAAATGCCTAAGCTCCAAAGTGTGAAGTGATAAGAGGGTTGAAATGCATCATTATTTTTGAGTTTTAGCAGCATGATGGTGTGATAATCGTGTCTCTCATACTGATGTTTTCTAATTTTTGGTGAATAGCTTATTAAATCATCACAGTTTGAATTCAGCTGAAACTGAGAATGCAGCAGAGGCTCTCAGCTCCTGTAGCACTATTAGATAGACAGTTGGGTCAGTGCAATAACAGCTCTTGACTTACAGCTGGTGTGATGGGGCATAAATCAACAGGAGGAGTCTCACCACAGAGTGTTTGAAGAGATTTGCTACAGTTTAGATTTTAAAATAATGCTTTAAACTTGAGTGTATCCGTTTAGTCAAGCACTGAAAAAAGTCCCCCACGGTTTCTCTTGGGTTAATAAGAAACACTGACAAATGTGTGACATTTTGGCCTTGTCTAACTCAGAGACTGAGGTCTTTGGAAGCGGGTTTTCACCCCTCACTCTGGGATCAATGTAAACACCAAGCTCCCCACTGAGACAATTGGATTCACCTTGTTCACACTGTTACTAAATCCACAAGTGCTCCACATGGCAGGTTAGGGCTTGGATCTCCCCTGTTGATACAAAAACACAATGACACGTTATTTTTAAAGCTTTTCGGAGGAAAAAAAAATCATTTTCCCCAGTTATTCTGCCTGGAAAAGAGAGATGAAAATGTAAATGACAGGAAAGTTTTGCTGCAGCAAAGCTCCTAGGTTTTGTTAGCTTTGAGTAGCACGAGTGCCGTTATTAGATTATGCAGCGCGTAGGTTGAATGTCAACTTTGATTTCAGCGTCTGTCGGCAGAGTTTGGGAGAACTGGAACACATCAAAACTTGGCTAATGCTGACAGGCAAAACAGTAGACTGAAATTTCAGGCTATCTAGAAACCACACCCAGACCCCAAAACACATGTTAGAAGTAACTTTAATTCTGTGCTTCAGCTGAACAAGTAACCTTTTTCTGTGGTCACTTGTGACTTTGAGTTAAACGTGTGTGTGTGTTTCTGCTGTGGGCTCTGGATCACTTTACCACCTTTCTGCAGAGCTTTCTGTTCCTGAAGATACCTTCTGCTATGACTGCTTTGGAATGCCCCTCTCATTGTTGGCTTCTCAGGAGCCAAGTAGCCTCAGCCTATTAGATCCTATTAGATCCTGTTTTTATTACTATAAACAGTGTCCTCACAGCAGCGCCAAGAGTCCTGTTGTGTTAGGTGTTAAATAAGGAGAGAACAAAAGGATCGTTCCTGCTTTATGGGTTTATAACCTAATTTCCTGGATTTAGAGTTTCAGCAGTGAGTACTTGACACTGCAGGGACCCACTGGGATTCCCAGCTGTGTCCAGCAGTTCAGTACCTGTTGCAGATGCTTCTGTCCCTGCACACCTAAATACCTCATTTCTAGTCCCAGAGAAGCCAGGCAGTGATTTTGATGAGCAGGACAGCGAACAATGTGCTCACACAGGAGAGCAGCTGTCTCCCGTGGGAGCAGGGAGCTGGGGTGGCTCCATGGCAGGGGAGACTGAAAGGCCACTCAGACTATCCCACCAACTCCCTGCCAAGAGCGGGTTCTTCCCTGCTGAACTCATGCTTTGCTCAATCCCTCAAAATTCTGCCAAGCAGTGGACTTGCCCTGCCTACAATACTGTGCCTCGAGAAGTTCACTCTCACATACAAGCCACATGTTTTTCCTCTCTTCATTCACTCCCAACAGAATCTCTTTATTCGCTGCAAGAAATTCCTTCCCTTCCTTGGTGTTTGTGCTTTGTGAATATTTATAGGCTGTTATCATGTCTATCTAGCTCAGCCAGGCTACATGTACTCTGCTCTTTTAATCTTGCTTCGTAACTCAATCCCTCCCACCCCCTCATCATTTTTTGTTGCTCTACTCTCAACTCCCGCCAGTTCCAGTTGCTCATTTTGCTTTGGGTAAACGCTGTATTTATGTTAATATTATGTGGTGGGTGGTCCTCTCTGCGCTCCTGGTCCATGTGAGTGATTTAGACGTTTGAAATGAGGTTGACATTTTATAGCCAAGCCATGGCTGATTACTTGTTCCGTTCTTCAAAGCACTCCAGGAAAAAATATGCTTAGCCATCACTATTACAAATGGCCACGATAGCCACTAATAAAGTGTCTGGGCAGGGGCTGAAAAACCAAAACCTGCATGGGTGCTCTATGCATTCACAATGTCATTGTGGCATTAATTTCACATCCATGTACTGCTTCTTCTAATGAGTTTCCAACTCATCTAAATTAAGGAAGATAGATGTAATAGTTCCATTTGGTAAGAATGTGAATTCCACAATTCTAACAGTGTAACCGAGTTGTGATAGTACCCCACGGGTATTGTTCAGCCTTGGACTGTGTGCTTGCTTTTGGTTTTGCAAACAAATGCTTTCCCTCATGTGTTCTCAGTGTTTTAGGTACCCAGGGGTTTGAGGTCATCTCACTATGGTCTCACCTATCTCACCAAGTTGAAATTCAAACTTTCAGCAGTTCTCAAAGAAAAAAAGCTCTAGCATCACCCTTCTTTCCTTCATTTTCTTTTGGGTCTTGGTTATCTATTTACCTGTGCCAAACTTACGTGGCCATACCAATCAAAGTTTAACACAAGCCATAGTATGTTGGTGTAGTCCGAGCCCATTTACTTTTCCCAGTAAGGCTGTGTGGAACTGCTCAGCTGTTCTCCAGTCTTTTGGCACTGACCAATTTAGCTGTGGAAAAAACACAGCTTAGTTCCTACATTTGGGAATATCATGATCTGTAAGATACCTTCCAACCCAAACAATTCCATGATAGTCCCTATCCCATTTCTCCTTTGTATCCCTTTCTTTCTCCAAATGGAGTGTTTACTGTCAGTCTGTGGGGATGGGCGTCTTCTAAATACGCTGCTGATGCTGTGCTGGTACAGTCACGGGATCTTTCCTATTTACACACTCCATAGAATTTGGGATCAAGCCCTTGAATCTCATTCACAAAGCAAGGCCTGGTTTTCTTTGGGCAAACAGCCGGAGAGGGCAGTTTGAAGAGGCCATTTTATTTATATGTAGTTTATACTGAAGAAGACCTTTGAGGCATGTCTCTTTCCTCCACTACCCTACCACAAATCCCATCTGTCTTGTCATCTATTGCTGGACATGACACTTACAAGAGAAATACATGATTCCATGATTCCAAGAGCAAAATATTTACTTCTCTGGTGCCTTAAAACCCTCCAGGCAACTCACCACAAGTCCTTCACTATTTTAATTGTGGACATGAAACAAATCAGACAACGGTCACAGCCTCAGAGCAAAGCTGGGCTGAAACCATAGACTGTGATGTCTGAGCCCATTTGCTATTGAGCTACAAGTATGTGGTGAAAGTATGTTTTGAAAACTTCTCTAAAATCCTGAGCTGCTTGGGATTTTGAGTCGGCCGAGTTTCCTCTGAGGATCTGCAGAATTTTGTCCATGATTATGCTCTGCTGTGCACAGGAAACCCAAGGTGATGCTCTGCAATGATAGTTCCCATACAGCACAGTGACTGTGCCAGCCCTGAAAGCAGGACTGAGAAACATCCAGTGAATTGAAAGCATGTTATAAATAGCATGAACTGAGCAGCAGACTGGTGGAACAGCTATATGTGAATATACCCGTTTTACAGACAAATGAGAGAAGGGATGAATAATAGAAATACTTTTCCAGAAGCCAAACAGTACTCCAGTGAAAGCACTGGCATCCTCCCTCAACCACTTGACCACATTCTGGCTTCAGTTCAGGGAGGCATTACTAATCAGGAAAAATGCTCATGTACTGGCTTAATTTCAAGCATATGCTTAAGTTTCACTGAAACCAATTAGACTTAAGCATGTGCTTAAGTCCTGTCCTGAACTGGGTTCAGTTTGCAGATAGGCAAAATGCAAGGTTCTGCTGTGATAGAGTTTTCCACCCCCAGTGGGTGTTATTTAAGTTTTATAACTTCATAATATCGTAATATAAAGTGTATCTCATTCCACACAGCTGTTCTCCTGGGAACGCCTTATTCCGAGTGAATTAAAAGCACCACTAACTTGATCTCCACACAAATGCAAGAAAAATTGATTTGCTAAATACAACCATTTTGTTTGCTTTTAAAAGAATGCTTATTCCTTCAGTGGCTAACCCAAAATCCATTCTGTGTGCTCTCAGGAGAGAAAAATGCTAAAGAAACACTGGTTTGCTCTGTTAGGGAACTCTGTGTGGAAAAGTGTAATTTGCTTATGCGGAATATATTGATATGTTCCTTATCGTCCATTTCTTTCCAGTCTGAACATTCCTCAGAAAATATCAAAGGTTTTATGTCATCTCTAAATGAAGAAATGTGTAATGCTCCATGACTTCAGGCCCTGATCTTATCCCCGCGAATGGGTGACTAACTGAAACATTAGAATTATAAATGGGAATAATAAATTCTGGCCATAGGAGGCAATAACATGCAAGAGATTAAGCAATCTAGCTCTGGAGAAGAGCTGATCTGCAGTAACTAATTTGGTGCAAACTGTAATACATATATTTTCTCCTCCATTTATGAAGAAACAGATGCGTGACTCAACTTTGCTTTTTTCCAAAGTCAATCTGCTTGGAGGAACACAAACAAGATTTGTATCCAACAAGGAATATTACATTATTTCTCTCTTGGTTGATGTTTTTTTCCCTTTGAAAGTGAGAAGTGGGTCTGAATCAGAAGCACACAGCCCTTGTGTAGCACAAGCCCACTGGCAGGCTCTCATTCCCAGGCTTGGCATCTTTCATATTAATTTTACCAACATTCACTTTGTTGGGAATTTCCACTGTTGTCTATCATTTGATGACGTGGGTCCCGTATAAACGAGCGCAGGAGTAGCTGGTCAGTATTTGCCGGTGCTGCTGTCCCAAGGCTCGACCCAGTCTGTGCTGGTTGCACAGATGAGCTGCCCTTCCAGGTGCTGCCATTCCTGGTTGCCTGAGTGCTTGTGCAGCCCCCTCGCTCAGACACCTTGGGCCGCTCCTCAGGATGCAGCACGCACCGGAAAGCTGGAAAAAGACCCTGTTTTGTCTAGTTTCGGTGCTGAGGAGCTCTCTGGAAACGCTTGTGGTTAATCGATACAGACAGACGGGATAAGAGTGAGGGGAAGAGATCACAGCCGGGGAGTTTTTTTAGATTTTCCTATGAATGAGCATTTTTGTCTCGAAGATGGATTGTGAATAATTCCTTCCTCCTGCCCAAGAATTCTGTAGAGCAGTTAATTTGTGTCTCTCTTAAGATAGAGGAGCTGCTCTGATGTGCTTCACCAGGGGCTGAATAACATGGTGACATATGAGTGACAACTACTTTATGCTGCTCTTGGAATAGAGATGTGCCCTAACTACAGATTTTAGTCTGGAACTGAATTTTTCCAGCTTGAAAGGATGTTTGGATCTGCTGGGGCTGGGCTGGAGTATTTGAGAGAAAAAAGCAGCCACAAGATTTGGACACAAGCCAATAGCTTTTGGTTTGAGGATGCATCCAGCTTGGAGTCTTGTGTACAATTAAGTAAGACAAAATCCCTAGGAATTCCCATCATGTCTAATATTTACATTCTGGAGGTTTTTCTCCTTTTTTTTTTTCTTTCTCCGTGGAGTTTGATCCAGATTATAAAAATTCCCTTTTCTATTGAATGTGTCAAAATGCAGTGACTGCATCGCCAAAGTGTCTGTGCTCCCAAACAATGCAGACTTTTAGTGTTTCTGCCAAAAGTAGCACTAAGGGTTCAGTCAGATATTGAAGCTTCTGCTGCAATAAACGCACAGAGAGCACAGTTAGAGAGTTGAAAAAGGGGTTATATTGTGTATATTCTATAGCACTGACACCTCTGGGGTCATTCTGTGGTTATGGGCAAGAGCAAATCTGACCCTTATGTCCATTGCCTCTAGTACAAATACAGTTATTTTAGTTTATTGTATTCTCTAGGATAATAATGTCATGTTTGTTTGAAGTGTGGTTCAATTTTGGACTGCCCTTCTTCTGATGGCTCTCCAAAAGCTTTGCCAGTAATTAGGCCTCTCAGGGCAGTCAGATGAAACTTGACATATCCCGCACATGAGTAAAAAAAGAGCCCTGGGAGTAGGGAGCACACGGGATCACAGAGCAAAGTGCTGGCAGAACTGGGATGAGGGTGAAGATGCCCAGCTCCTAATGGCCCTACTAAATAGGCGCCCACGGGGCAGCCTCACACAGGCTGCAGCTGCCAAACCAAGGGTTTAGCTAATAGCAGGGGGTTCTGTCATCCTATGTTCTCCCATTTTCATATGAAGACTCACAGGAACTGCATCTTAGGAAGCAGTAGTACAAGCAGTTGTGAAGGGGTTGGGTGTGCCTGCTCGCCACATCCAGCCCTTAAAGACAGTAAGAACCATAGAATTGTGAGTCTGCTCCAAAAGGAGCCCTGCACACTAATAATGTGTCTTTCCAGCTAGTTCGGTCCAGTGCAGGTACCAGAAAATCCAAGGCTGGTTTCCATGGCCTTTGGGCTGCTTCTGATACTGCTCTGCTGCTTCTCTGGGGGCTTCACTTTCCACATGTTTACTCCTCTTGTGGTAGTTTCATGGTTTTTGTGCTGAAGGCTACACAAATACATTTGAAGGACTCTGTTATTGTGACATGTAAAACCTTTGCATATGGTGGTGCCAGAGTGGAGTGACTGAATTTGTCCATCAGGCAGTTACATATTACTAGATCCATAACAAAATACTGTGTGGGTGGGAATCCCTCTGCTTTGTCACACATTCAGGAGCCTCTGACTATAACAACAGTTTGATTACCAAATTCCCACTTGACCCGGTCTGGGGCTTTATTTGTGACAAACTTGGATGTGGGAGATCTGTAGCAGGCATTTAATCCTGTGTGGAGGATATGCTGATGCCAGGGATGAGAGACACCTGTCTCAGAATAAATTGGCTGTGGGGATCTGGGGAGCCTCCCTGGCAGATCCCAGCTGTGATTCTCACCCTGACTGTTTATATTTGTGTTCCATCCTGAGCTCATGAACCAGGCAATTCTGCTGACCTTGCTCAGCAGAGCTCGTAGCTTGCCCATGGTTTGCAGCAGATCTGTGTGTGCCAGGTTCATCCACAAACACTTCTTGTTGGGAAGGTTATTGCACTCTCCAAGCCCTGCATGATCTCACCTGTCCCTTCTCCCACGTGCAGCCATATGGTTTGGGGTTTCTCTTCTGATTCAGGCAAATCTCCCTATAAAGATCACAGTCTGGTTCAGGTTATATCAAGGTACATCTGAGGCACATAGGAACTAAGATGAGCAGTTGTGACTCTGTCTTGGGCTCCTGGACTGAGGCACAGGGTGTGCAAACATTTCACATCATCATTCTGTGGGAAGGGAACTGCTGATAGGCAGGCTGGAAATCAACCTGTGTCCTACCATTGGTATGGAGTGAATAAAGGCTGGCTTGAAAATGTCCAGCACACTCCTGGGTAAATTGCAGAGTACAGATGGAGCAATCAAACCCTGTCTGGGCTCATAAACCCCGGCTGGACTGAGCACCACTGGGACCAGGGACCGGGCTCTGCCAGACAGGGCAGTTGTAGGACAGCAGAGAATTGGTGGGATGTCAGGAGGAGTTTCCCTGAGAGCTCGTTCCGCGGTGTTATGAAGAGGCAAATCCCAAATTTCTTAGTGAAGCAAGCCCACGGTGAGTGCCAGAGAGGTTAGCTTAAGTAGAGTGAATAATATATAGGAATATATGTACATGTGTGTGCGTGCATGCAAAGGTCTTCAGGATTTAGCTGAGTGTTCACACATTCCCTAAGCCAATAACATCCGTTGTTATGGGAAATGAGGTAAGTGACAGAATTACTGTCCTTACGGCGGGCGACAGGCGAGGCCAATGTTCCCATGCTGTAATTCCCTGTTCCAGTCACTGCCTCAGCAATAGCCCGGGAGAGAGAGAGAGAGGGGGAGAGAGAACACGAACAAAGAGCGCTCGGTTTTATTTGAAGACTTCATCTGAAAAAAAACCAGTTGGGTTCAGATGAAACTCAAGCGGGAAAACTTGAGCGCAATAGAAAAACCTGCTCGCTCAGCTAAGAGCTGGGAGTTCAGCCGGCTGGGGATCTGTTTCTCCAGCCGAGAGGGGCTCTCGCAGTGCTGACTCTGCTCCCTCTCCCTCTCCCTTTCCCATTCCCGCTCAGCCTGCGCGGCCGCGGAGCCGCCCCTGCGCTGGGAGTCGCGGTGCCGGCAGCAGCTGCGCCACCTGCAGGACGGCACCAGGATCGCGGCGCGGCTGCCGCCCCGCCTGGAGGGGCGCTGGGTCTCCACCGGGTAAGGCACCCCCGCACCCCGGGCGGGAACCACCCCCCCCAACCCCGGGAACGCGCCCCCACACCCCGGCAATGCACCCCCTGATCGCTGGAAACGCGCCC
>JAWWES010000051.1:10939644-10984010 GCA_035583135.1 Lophotriccus pileatus
CCCGGGGGAGGCACCACCAAACCCTGAGAACGCGCCCCCAGACCCCAGCAAGGCATCCCCAAGGGCCGAGAATGCACCCCCAAACCCAGGGAAGGCACCCCCGAATCTCAGGAAGGCACCCCCTAAACCCCCTGGAAAGATGCCCCTAAACCCTGGGTAAAGCACCCCGTTTTCCTGGGAATGCACCTCCATCCCCGGGAACGCGCCCCCAGCCCCCATCAGACCTCCCTCCCCAGCCCGAGACAGACCCTCCATCCAGCACTCTCACATTTCGGTAGCAGATGCCCATTAAGATCACCCAAGAACAGCCACCAGGCCTGGGGGTTCTTGCCCACGCTGCTGCTCCCACCCCGTCCCCTCTGCCCCCAGGCCCCGGGAGGGATCTCACCCCGCGCACCCCCGGCCAAGGTGGTTCAGGGCGGCCTTTCCACAGGTGTGAGGTGCGTCCGGGGCCCGAGTTCCTCACCCGCTCCTACCTGTTCTACGCCAACCGCCTCTTCAAGGCCTACCAGTTCTACTACTGGGACCCCTCGTGCCGCGACCCCTCCTACACGCTGGTCATCAAGGGCAAGCTGCGGCTGCGCCAGGCCTCGTGGATCACCCGCGGCGCCACCGAGGCCGACTACCACCTGCACAAGGTGGGCATCGTGTTCCACAGCCAGAAGGCCATGCGGGAGGTGTCCTCCTGGATCAACCAGACCTCCGGGCAGGGCTGCGGGGGGTTCCTGCCCCCGGGGCGCGCCTGGGCCCCCGGAGCCCTCTACGAACTGCTGAGCGCCAAGACGGAGCGCGACTGCACGGCCGCCCTGGGCTTTGCCATGCACGAGCTGAGCCTGGTGCGGGTGGAGAAGCACTACCAGCCCTTGCTGCAGCCGGGGCAGAGCGGGAGCCAGCTGGTGGAGGAGCTGTACCTGGGGGACATCCACACGGACTGGGTGGAGAGGCTCCACTACCGCCCCACCGGTTACCAGCGACCCCTGCAGAGCGCCGTGGTAAGGATGAGGCCCTTATGCGGTCCCCTCACCGGGTCACAGGCTTTGCCAGCGTTTATTTCCTTGCTGTTTAAGTAGTGCCTGCTGCACTTGGCCTTCCCTGTCCTAAGGACATGAGGGTGAGGCAGTGTGGGGCTGCAGGTGTGGGTTCCTGGGTGCTCCAGGGCATATGGGGTTCACCCTCTCCCTTCCTGAGAGAGTGGGACTGGGGTGGGTGAATGCTCAGCAAAACCAGCACGGGAAACGAGCCTGCATTGGCGTGGCCTGGAGTTAACGGCCTTGCTTTGGCTCCGTGTTTTCCTAGGAAATGCTGTTTCCTATTTTGCCACACTGAAGTCCGTGGAGGCTTCGGGCTGCACGTCATTGGAGCTGCCTGCTCTGTCCTTCATCTTCCTGCCCTCTCCTTCCCTCCTCGGGGGGTGCTCAGGGGGAGAGGAGCGAGGCAGCACCATCTGCCAGTAACTCATCAGTCCTCGGGGTAACGCCATCAGCAGAGGCAGTGGCCCCCAATACAGTCATGTCGTTACACAGAAATCAAACTTCCATTTTGACACACGTAAAACTGAGCAGGAGACTTGCTGGCCTTTCCTTTTTTTTTTTTTATTTTGTATTTTACAGTAGGTCAGTGTATTCCCAGGAAACCACCTTTCCATCTGAATCACAACTGGTCAATTCAGAAGCGATTGAGCAGTGAGACAGGATGAAAAAACTCTCTCTGAACTTTACCAGATAGAATGGAAATAACTGGGGAAAAAATTGTGTTGGGGCAACATTTCCCCACACCCTGAACTGCACCAGCTGAACTCCGAAAAACACAGAGCAACACCCCTCTCCCTCTCAAAAGCAACATTCTCAAATTGGTTAAACTTGAGTTATCTTGGGCCAAAACCATATATATGAGCAAAACCAGATGGTAAACATAAACACTTTTAAAAGTTAATTTAAAACCAAGCCTAAAGATACTGAAATTCACTCTCTGAATGTAGCCCTGTAATTAATCAGCCAACAGCTCTCCAATGGACCCACACATGATGTCACCACTTGGCGATAATTAGAAGCTGCCATATATTAGAAATAACTTCACACGACTGGTTTAAGCAAGTAAGATTTTTGACTCCATGTCTGTAGTGATAATTTTATTTGGCACAGGATTTTTACTTCTTTTTCTTTTTGTCTTCTCTGAACTGACATCCATTTGCCTGTGCTGGTGAGTTACACAGCTATGTTAGGAATTATTTTTTAACTCTCTTTACAAAAATACCACTCTTTTTCCCTCAAATTTATATCTGTTTTAAAGAAACCCATTCTCCCCAAATTACCTTTCATTATCAAAGAATTTCCTGCCTAAGGAGAGCATATATATTTGCCAACTTCTGGGATTATTTAGCCATAATGTACTGTGTACTGTCAGCACTCATTAACGTGACAGTAGCAGTAAAGCAAGCTGAAAATGACTAAATTACAGCAGACTCCAATCAACCTGCATGTAAATTACCCACCCTACAGTTAACTACTGAGTTATTTAACCTTCTTGCCTATGACAGTTCAGTAAAGATTAGCTCGTGTTCTAGAAAATTATATAATGTTCAAACCCTGCTTATTTAAAAATAAATCAGTTGTGATATATGAAGTATAAGAAAAAATTCCAAGCTACACAAAACCCCTGCTGGCAGCAGATCAGGGGCAGGGCTGGTTTGACTCAGAGCTCTGCAGGCAGCACAGGAGGGGGAGTGAAGGTCAGGGCCTCCTTCTGCAGCGGGTCCTTTTCTTCTCCCATTCTGGATGCTGGGAAAGCTCTCTGTCCTTCTCCCTCCCCACCTGCCCCATCCTGGTCCTCACACGCAGCCGTGGATGTGGGAGCACGGGCAGGAATGGGGTGAAGGAGAAGCAGAACACGACGGGATTTTGGCTGTCCTGGAGAGGCTCCATCGCCGCGGTGCAGCACAGCCACAGGAGCCTCCCCACGGGAGGGTTTCATAGCCTTTTCCATCGCCAAAAACACTGTGTCACTGTTCTGAATCGATGCAGAAACGCCGTGGTGGAGCTGACACCTCCCAGCACCCCCATCCTCACCCGGCTTGCCGTGGAAAAATGGTGGGATGTCCCGGGGGAGCATTCCCTGCCCTGGCAGCAGCTCTGCCCTGCCCTGCCCTCCTCCCTTGGCCTGTCCTCAGCGGCCCTGCACGGGGCAGCCGCAGGACACAGCCCTCTGTCCTTCAGCTACCAGAATAGCAAAGAGCCAGGGCAGCGCTTTATCTCACTTAATCTGCTCGGATGCCTCGTGCTGGCTCCCTGCAGTGCAGCACCCTGGTGTGGACCAGGAGGAGTTGGAGCTTTTGGAATATTCCGAAAGGTGATTTTTTTTTTTTTTGCTTATCAGTTTACAGAGCCGTTGTTTTTGTCTCCTGCAGCACCACGTGCACCCTTGCCCGGCCTGTGGGATTATATACAGGGCTGATGAGCACCACCCACCCATCCTCCCCGCCGGAGCCCAGCTGCCCATGCAGCTCAGCGGCAGCTGGGTGAGCACCCACTGCGAGGTCCGACCCGCCGTGCTCTTCCTTACCAGGTACTTCATATTCCACGGTAACAACCACACCTGGGAAGGGTATTACTATCACTACTCAGACCCGCTCTGCAAAGAGCCCACCTTCACCATCTACGCCTCTGGGCACTACTCCCAAGGCATCCCCTCCTCCAAGGTGCGGGGTGGCACCGAGCTGGCTTTTAAAGTCACCCAGGCTCGGGTGACGCCGATGGACCAGGTGACGGTGATGATGCTCAACTCCTCAGAACCTGGAAGCTGTGGGCTGGAGAGCTCCTGGAGCGCTGGGGTGGAGCAGGATATAACAGCCACGAATGGATGCCTGGCTTTGGGCATCAAGCTGCCCCACACCGAGTATGAACTCTTCAAAACGGAGCAGGACATGCAGGACCGGAGCCTCCTGTACATCGGGGAGAGACCCACGGATGGGTCCAGCCCAGACAGCCCTGACAAGCGACCCACGTCCTACCAGGCCCCTCTGGTTCAGTGTGCTGGAGCCTCAGAGGAATTCTCCAACTACGTTAGTCTAAAATACTTGGGAAGAAAGGATGCTAATGGGAAGGAAGCACTAAAACCTTTGCCTGTGGCCTTTTTGTTGTTTATAGCACTTCTGTTTTCAAGATGGGACTAGTTATCCATTCAGGTACAGCACAGAATCCAGATAAATCTTGGTGCTAGCGTGATTTTTATATCTTTCAAATGAGCACATCTGGAATCAGTTTTTCTCAGATTTGGAAACACTTTTTAAAAACACCCAGTAGTGAATGAAGCCAAGAAGATATGCCTGACTCCATACTGTTTGTCCCGTGGCTTTATTGCCTAATCTCCCCTCTTTGCGTGCAAATTTAATGTAGTGACACGGATGTGCTGCACATTGCAGGGGATAATTCAGCAGCATGGGGGGGGGGGAAAGTGACATCAATTAAAATTGCTGCTTTGAGCTTTTGACATTGCTAAGATTTAATCAAGAGCTTGATTCCAATGTAATTCCAACATCCTAAGTGTCGGCTGCTGAGTTTCTTTGAGGTTAAGTTCCCTCCCATCATACTCCTTTTTGCTGTTCATGCAAATTTAATCTGCAGAGTCAGTCAGCAATAAACAGTCAGCAAGTGTTCTTGAGAAGGGCACGGTTCACGTGCCTTTTGCAGTTCACAGACCCTTTCTGCACTTCTCCCGTGTGTGCCACACACACCGAGGTGCAACGTGTGGTCTCCCACTTAGGGCTGCCCAGAGCAGCCCTCAAGGAGCATTACCTCGGCCGCTCCGCCTGACCCTCGTCATAGCAAATGGAAAATGCTTCTGTGCACAAGAGCTCCAGGCTCCAGCATTCCCTGGCTGCAGCACTGCATCCCTGCTGCGTTGTTCTGGCTCTCCAGTGCAGTCCTGACTCCTGCTCACCAGGCACCCTGTGACGGAAAAGATCCCTCACAAGTCTTGTCAGGCCTGGTATTTTCACTGTCTCCTTTTCAGTCAGTTGTACTGGCACACCAATTGTTAATCCAGCTCTCCTCTCAAAGTGTCCCTTCCAGCCTCTTTCCTGTACAGATGTTTTATAAATCTGCCTCTGGTGAACAATGGGCTGGGGAGATGCTCAGATCAGACAGCACAGTCAGGTCAAACTGATTCCTACTGACAAGAAGGACAAACTAAAACATTATATTCCCTGTCTGCTGCAGCTAAGAAGCATATAACTTCCTTGGAGAAGCCCTCCTCCAGCAACTAAATCCTCTCCAAATAAGCCTATATATCTTACCCACAAAGGATATTTTGTTAAAGCAGCTATGCAACAGCCACCTTTTTAATGCTGTATCTATGAACTTGCAGCTTGTACTTAGATAAATTATGGGGTTTATAACACAAAAATACTTTGGGGGGATCTGTACATTAATAATTCAAATGAGATGCTTATTAAATGCGTACATTTGTGACATAAGTGTTGTCAGCATGTTCACGTGTCCCAGGCCTGATCAAATATTAATCATGCACATAAACACACTTCTAAGATGACACACAAAAGGGCCAGGCTTGGCTGCCTTGCCTTGGGTTCCCTCCCCAATCTGAGGAGGAGCCTTCTTCAGGGATTAGTTCAGCAGGCAAATCCTCCCTGTTTCCAAGGGTGGTTGTGCTTTGTTACATGGAGATCCACAGGCAAACCTCTGAGGGAGTGAAGCTTGGAGAAGGTGGTGTCTCCTCTGGGATGTTCCCGTTAGGATGCTGTGAACTGGGGCAGCACAGCTGCATCTCGTGTCGGCCACACACATGGCACAACTTCTCCCTCAGCAGTTTCCCATCCCGGTGCTCCAGCGGCTGCTCCTGCAGCCCAGGGAAAGCTTCCTGGGACTCACAGCAGCAAAGGTACCTGTTTCTGCAGGACCCACTCCACGGCAGGAATAGGGAACAGCTTTATGCTGTCTTTGGAGGGTGGGTGGAGGAGGGGGAAGGCAATTCCTGGCCAACACTTAACCCCAGGAACGAGATTTGTGTGCAGGTGCTTCTTTTTTTTCATAGCACAGAAATGTATGAAGTGTTTGTGTGCCACATGGTGTAAAAGCTCAAGTCCACACAGATCCCTTCCAGGTGGAGATGGGATTAACATGATATAAAACGTTACAAGACAACAACACACACTTATGCAACAGCAACAAGCCCTTGAGAAAGCTCTGCCCTGCCCTGCAGCAGCGCAGGCACCACTGGCTCCAGCAGCACTGGCTGCTGAGGCACAGCTCCACAGCTCTGACTGAACTTCCCTAGGGAAACCTCATCAGGAGCCTCTTTGTCCTGTTCCCACCCCTCCACCCCTCAAGGATACTTCTGAAAGGAAAAAAAGCCATGAAAGACCTATTTGCATAAATATCATAACTTTTATTGTTCTGTTCACAGCTTTTGAAGACACATTCCTAAATTACACAATTATTCTCTCTTAAGAATTTTGTGCCTTTTCCCAGTTGGAATTTGCCTGGCTTCCACTGCCAGTCAGTGATTCTTGTGTTGCTCTTTTTATGCTCAGAGAGCTGCAGTGTTCAGTGTTTTCTCCCTGTGAAGGTATTTGTGCACTGTAATCAAGACAGTCTCAACTTTGGTAGAAAAGCTCAGCCAACTGAGTTTTCTCTCTCACCCTCTCTAAGGCATTTTCACACTCCACCAGTAATTTCTGCATCTCTTCTTTTTTGCATCCATTCCAATTACTCAGCTTCTCTTTTAATATGTAAATATCCAAACTGCATCCGAAACTCCCAGCTCTCACAGCTGAGACATACAGAAGGATAATCACTTACAGCTAACAGTAATTAAAAACAAGAACATATTCGTATTCATTTGCCTTTTACCCTGGGACTGCACTGGGAATGTACATGGAGCTGTTATTCACTCTGGTCCTGCTAGGGATATTTTTGCCATGTTACCATTTTATCAGCAGTGGTTTTGAATGCTTTCCTCAGTGATCTGGAACCACTGAATCTGCCAGGTCCCCACAGAAGCCCCCTGAGCATCCTCATTTCACTGTGGTTCCCTTTGAGCTTCAGCAACGTGTGATTGTCAGGAAACACGGAGCTTTGCAGGGGCCCAGACAGACTCTAATCCCAAAGAGAACTGAAAACCAAGGAGAATGAAAGGACTTAGATCTCACTCCTTCAGGAACACCCATCTCCTCTTCCATCTCCTTTTCCCAGGGCTGTCACACTGGCTGTCCTGTCCCGTCCTGTCCCACTCGCCACCCTCAGCAGCAGCTCCAGGACTGCCCCAGGCTCCTCCCTTCCAAACACTGATCCAGGGCTTCCAGGCCTACCTGTTATTTTTAATACTGAGCATTCCTAGGGAATAACATCACCTTTCCAGTTCTCTTATGTCATCTCCAGGTTTTACCACGGTCCTCATCCTATGGCAAAGTCTCCCTTGAACTCCAGCTCTTCATCACCCTCTTCGAGCACTCCAACCCACATATTTTGCTTTCCCTTTGACTCATGCTTTGCTTATTCATTTTCTACACTTTCTAACTCCCATTTTGAATGGATTGCTGTCTGCTTCCCTTTTTCTCATTTGTTTTATATTACTTTCCATCCAATTTTTCCCTTCATTTCATCACTGAAGCAGGATGGGCAGTTAGCCAAAGTTGTCCCCCCTCTTGACTGCAAAATTATTGGGTTTTTGGCCATTTAATACCTTTCACTTAGAAAACTGCCAATTCTAATTCAGTTTTCCATCTAATTTCTTCCCCACTACTAGATCTGATACGAAATTTGCTCAGCTATGCCCTTTTGAAGCAGCAATTACATTTATTAGAAGCTCACATGGCTCCGTGCTGAGCTCCATTGCAGTCAGGATTCCAGCTTGAGTTCTGTGATTCATTTATCTTTATCTGACATACACAAGACAAAACCAAATAACTTCATCTTTCATGTCTAACACTGCATTAAAAAAAACAGGTCTAGGACACAGACCACGAGCATTAATCCTGATTACTGGCTTCTTTTCTACTACCAAACAAATAAATACCCTTTTATTGTTCCTATGAAGAAAACCCAAGCTAACATGTGCTGGCAGGTTTGTACCAGCTGGAAGTTAATGGTAACAGGCACATGTGTCTCAGAAAACTCTCCTCCATTCACTTCTTTTAGAACACGTTCCAAAAGTTTAATCATTTTTAACCACTCCAAAAAGCGAAGAAAAATAAAATAATTTCTAAACAGTCTCGATACATTTTCTGCCTTCCTGCACTGAGCCTGAGCCTTCAGTACCTTCTTTAACACCACAAGCTGCTCAGACAAGCTGCCTTTCCAATTTTCTGCTTCTTTAGCAGGTGCAAAAGTTTAAAGCAGGAGCCAAGTTTGCCAGACAAACATAGTCCTGGGTCTGACAATCTCTTCACAGCTCAATTAACAGCAACTTATTTTTCCAATTAACCACCTTCGTGCCCCCCTGTTTAAAATACCTCAGAAGGCATTTTTGCATTGCTGATTTCCCAAACAGTTCTTAAACTGAAACAAAACACACAAAAAAAGTTTCAAAGCACTTTTGGATACATTAATAGCATTGAGCTACTGCTTCATTTGATAAACAATCCAGACGGAATATAAAAGCCTGTCGAATACTATAAATAAATACACTGCCCTGGAACAGCAGGAAGAAGCTGGAGACAGAAAGGAGATGGGTGACAAGACTCATTGCTCCAAACTCTACAGAGAGTGAAGAGGAAGGAGGCACAAGTTTGATCACAGAGGAAGCAGAAGGTGAGTGGTTATCCAGGATGGGAAAAGGCTCCAGGACCAGTCAGACATCCACATCTCTGCCAGGCAGCCCAGGCGCAGCCAGAGTGCTCTGGGGGGCAGAAGTCTGGGACAGGCAGGCGGGGAAGAGCAACACTGGAAGGGTGATGGGAAGAAAGACCCAGATGGAAAACAAGCAGGCAGCAGGGAAGGAAAGCCAGTTAAAGATGCTTGGCTGAACATGGATTTCTTGCCAAGGAGCAAGGAAGGAACAAGGAGGAGTTGGCCTGAACCAAAGCGCTGAGGGAGGGCATGGAGTGAGATCTGACAGCTCAGGCAGAACGGATCAGAAAGCAGGATGGGCAGCAGAGTCTCCAGCCTTCATAGAAATGCTCTTCTGGGCTCAAGCTGAAGCAGAGATTCCTGGCTCTAATCACACCTGTGTGTGGCCTCCCAGTGAAATGTGGAAATGAAAACTGCTGCCTCAGCTCCGAGTTACACATCGGGAGTTCGGGTCAGGAACGAGTGTCCACACACAGAACACAAAGGATTCCCTCCTGACACACACGTGGGTTACACCCAATACCACATTTTAAGTTCCACTTTTAGAAATCTAATTATACTGAAGAAAGCCTCTATATGGCCAGGCACACAAAGCTGGGAGTTTTAGACAACTTCTGAGCAGCCTCATCTCACTTTCTGAGCAGATACTGCACTGCACTCACACAAAGTGGCCAAACTACCAGTGCACAGACCTGGTTCTGCCATTTCCTAATTCCTGAGTGCTTGACTTTGTAGAGCCTTAATAAAGGTCTTTTGGAAGTAGCTCTCTGTGGGTAATTGTGTGTGGGAAATTTGCCAACTCAAACATGAGGGAGTTCAAGAGGCTTTTCTAATCTTGTGAGTTTATCCACTAAAGAAAAAGATTTGATTAAAAAAAAAATGAAGTACAGCTAAACTGGGAACAATACTTTTACTACAGGGTGTTCTTCATAGGCACTTCGAAATCTTAAAAAAAAAACACAAGCAAACCGCAAAATTAGGAACTTATTAAATCTGAATGAAACGTACCGATGCAGAAACATAAACAGAAATGCCAGATGTATAATGTCAACTTGTGATACGCAGCTTCAATTAATTCTTCTTAATTCATTTGTTTTCTTAACTTCTTTTGTTTTGCCATCTGGAAAAGGCCATTTTCTAATGACAGATCACAGGAGGAAAGATCCAAAGTTCACGTTTGCTTCAAGAAAAAGCAGCTTTGTTTCTGTGCTCGCAGGCCCCGCGTTCCTTTTGTACTTTCACTCACACAGAGGCTTCAGGACAAACTTAGGCCTGGGCTGGGAGGCAAAGAGACCTATGTGGAAGTTTAGGAAAGGTTTCAGAAAGTTTTGCTTTTCAAGTACAAACATGAAAGTAGTTTTTTAGCAGGAAATGAAGCCACAGGGAACAGCGGAGTGAATGACAGGCCCACTTTGGAAGTGTGCAGGTCTGTGCTCATCAGAATATGATGTGCAAGAGATTCCTGGCTGGCTCTTACTTGGGCTATTTTAAAAATAATCTTCATTTAGCCAGTAAAAAACACAACTAACCCATTAAAACAAACAAATTTTATAGCTGAGCGGTAGAAATACACAATCACTTTGTTCTCTGAAGCTTATCAAAATAAAAGTGAGGAGCAGCACAGTGAGAAGTGTCACTGTTGCACTGACACACATTGGACAAAGTGATCAGAATATGTGGAGCTGTCAGAGTAATATAAAAACTTAATTGGACAAGGCCAAAGGATCAGCATTGCCCTGCTTGAACAATAAATCCCATGATTTATCTAACTGTAACAGATGATTTATATCAGCACTGGATCCCGCTGTCAGCTCTTAATGACGCTGAGCCTGAGAAATACAAGGTTTCACTGTACAAACAAGCAGCCTTGCTCAGTGTGCCCTTTTGTCTCTAAAATGGCTAAACGTTGGTTTGTACAGATATTTTCTAATTAGTAAATTAACTTTGCAGACATGTGTCTGATTCCAAAGAACAGCCACCTACCCAGACAGTACTGAACTAGTCTCACTCCACATGTTACCTTCTGTTTGTGTGTTTCTGACTTACCAAACCAAAGCTCAACTACATACACTGAAATCCACTCACCCCGTCCCATCTCAACTTGCTCAGCTGAGGATCTGGGCCATGGATGCTCAGCCATTCCCAACCCACAGAACAGCAGCTCTGCAGGCCCCCCTCGCTGCTGTGCAGTTCCAGTGCAGCTGTGACCCAGCCACAACAAACAGCAGGTTCAGAGCGGTGTTTTACGTGGGTGTTCACTGCAAACAGAGGGATTTTTGGCCGTGTTCTTTTCTCAGTGACTTTATATGGAAAACAGAACTCAGGACATGGCATTTCAGGTCAGCAGGCTGAGCAAGAGAAGCACTGTTTCAAAGTTAAGAGTATGACAGTTAAGTCACTACTGTTCCTGGGAATTAAGGACATTCCAATTAAGAGACAAAAGTGCCTTTTTTTTTTTTGAAGAAAAGGGATGACGGTTTTCTTCCAGTGGGGAATTGCAACCTCAAGTATCTTGAGAGGTGATGACCCACTCTATGCCCACCACGATGCAAAATATGCAGACAAGAATTGCGAGTTCACATGAGCAGAGAATAGAAACCCTTCCGAGTTTATTGGTGACAAGAAACTCTATATTGATTTGCAAAGTGAAGTTCCAACTTTATCCCACTAACAGCATTTCAGGAGGAAAAAGTCACATGGAATACCACCATCAAGCTATTACAATCCTGTATTTTTAGAAAATGACATTATGGTACATCAATCCCCCTCAACATGACAGGCATGGCATGATCGTGCTCTTCAGCCCCCAGGGCTATTCCACAGCAACCTGAGTTGGGTTCTGGCTCCCACATGTTCCAGTTGTGCACTCACAGCTGACAACTGCCAACGCACAGCGATACTTAAGACCATTCATGCACAGAGTATTTGCTTTAAGATGTGGATAACTACACAAAAATAGCAGGAACCATTTTCCACTCCTTTCCCACCACTGGGCTTCAAGATATTTTGTACATCTATTTATATCAAATTTGCCTGAAGAGTGCACCAAGCAGTCTCTACTGGCTCTTAAAGAAATGAACAATAAACGTGTGTGCAAGTGATCATCTTAAAATAACAGCAAGGACAGTAACTAGATTAGTAATAACTTGATTTCTACTATCATGTATCAATCACAGTTTTCTAACATCTGTTGTTGTGTGAGGACCCCAGACAATAATCTTATTTAGAAACCCTGTGTTTCATGCACAACTTCCTAAGATGTACAATGTCCTCCAGAATAGGAATACTTCATGAAAACATTTGCTCTGGTGTTGTCATGGAAGGAAAAACTTACAAGAGGTCCAGGTGATTTAAGAATATCTATCCAATATATTTTTGCACTGTATCTACAGACTGGCCTTTTATGAACTTTGGAAGAAAAAAAAGTACTTAATATTTTTTTCTACTGCCTATGACAGAAGGGTTTGGTCAGACAGACAGGCAGTGGGGACCCCACTGATCAGCTATTTTATTTTAAGCTCAGCAAAAGCAAAGCATTACCCAGACAATTCAGGGCTGTCAGAAACGGTGAGGAAAGACCTCAGAATTTTGTTACATTCCCAAAGATGAGCAGTTAAATTAAGAGTTTTGTTTAGGACTGATGATGTGCGTCAGCCCCAACTGCAGGTTACAGTCTTGACCAGCAGATCCTCTGTTGGTCTCCTTGACCACGTGTTTTTAGGGAATCTGGCAAAGCCTGAGAGTGTTTCCTGAGACCTCTTTATAATCCTGGAGTGCAAACACCAGGACAGCTTTGACTGAAAGTTCCAGGCTGTCAGAGATCACGAAGAAGTGACCACTGAACACTGGGGGAGGACACAAGTGCTGCTGCCTTTGCCCTGTGCCTCCTCACAGTGTGTGTACAATTTACCTGAACATTCCTACACATGAACTCACAGCAGACCAGCTTAAAGCTTTGATCCTCTCCCCTTTACTCTGCAAAGACAGTGATTTTTTTTTTTAACCAACCTGTTTTTTTAGGCTGTTTTTCAGCAGAAAGGGCCCTCAAAAAAACCTATTTTTTTAAAGCAAATCAGGAATTCAGCTTTTCTAACAAGAGTGAGATCAAGATATTTACAGCCTCTGAAAAAAACTACTTCACAGCTCAGTAAAGGTTTTCTCAAATACATTCTTCAAAGCCATGGAAACTAATTCTGACACGTCACTTACAACCCTGTCTTTCTGAAAAGAGTCTTTTACAATGTTTCATTTAAAAGTTTTCTTTACTCCTCCTGCCCGAGAAGTCTCTTTTCCTTAATCAGTTCTGCCCAAGGTGTCCCACTGAACACACTGCTTCCTTCTTCCCAGCTCACCTCCCTCCTTCCCTGCCCTTTGTCCCTTCCCTCCTGAGCAGACAAGCCACCAGCACTCTAAAATGCTAAAAATACACCTCTCCTTTTCTGCTGAATCTTCTACAAGTACTTCCAGAGTGGTGTTCACAGGCTGAACACACCACTTACAGGGTTTTTTCCCACCTATTTTCTTATTAAGCCTCACGTAAAATCTCACTTATTTGCACTTGCCAAGAAGGAAACCCTTGAGACACAAGTGGGACAAACATAAAGGTCAAGGAGTGCAGCAGACAGGCTGCAGCCCAACAGCTTTCTCACGGAATCACAGGAATAAGGAAGGAATGACAGAAGTCACTTTAAAAGGCTTATCTTAATCAGGAAACACTCACTTAAAAAAAATTTTGACACCACTGGTTTCTGGGTCTGCCATTTAAGAAGATATGTGAATTTACCTCCTCCAAAACTATTTCACCTACTGAATCCATCTTGTTAAAACACACTGAGTTTATGCACCTTGTGCTAAAAGGAAGCTTAGAAAGAAAAATTACCTTCACCTTAATCTGAATGTGCTGTCAAGTGTCTTTTAACTACTGAACCCAACTAACCTGGAAAGTGGGATGTTACGTTGTACCTCAGCAGCCAACACGGTTACTCTGAACAACACTTTTGTGTACCAGACTCGTGATGGGATGGTTTGGATTGATTTTAAAATTAGTCTGGGGGGGGGGGGGAAATCACCCTGAAACAAACCTGCAAGTTTCCTTATGCCATAAACAAAGCTGACAAGAGAACACTGTTTCCTCCCCACTTCTAAAACTGTGAGAACAGGACAAAAGTAACAAAGGAAACATTAATTTGGGGGCTTTATTTAATTTTTCTTTTTTTTTTTTCCTTTTTTTTTTTTAAGATGCTACATAGTCAAACAGGATTGGTCTTTTACGGCATAGGACTAGTTTACTACTACTATTTTTTTTCCCCTAGATAGACTTATTTACATACAAAACCAAGTTGCCTGACCACTCTTTTCCCCAATGCTCAGATGATCAAAACTCCCAACAATTGTGTAGTGCCCAAAACACCAGGAGGCAGAAGAACCTTGCACCACTACAGCAGCAGATTTGATTTTTAGTTCTGGTCACTGGCTTTGAACAGGTGCCTTTTCAGACCACACAGGATTAGTCAATTTTGGGACGAGAAGGAAGCATGAGATGAAATACATTAAATAAGTCCAATATGCATTAAACATCTCCGAATAACATTTTTAATTCAACTAAATGAACCGACAGCAGTGTAGCTTGGTCCCCTTGGTGAGAACAAGGCATCGCCCCTCTATCCCAAGCGCGTCCCACCGTCAGCACGAGCCCCTCGGTGCTGCCCAGCACACTCAGCGTGCCCACTCACGGCTCTCTGCAGCTTCTCACTACTCAGTAAGTGCCAAGAAACTGGTAACTTGCACAGAGCTGAAGACACTGACAGAAACTGTTAAATTTATGAGCAGAATGGTGGATTAACGTATTTTACAGAAGTTATCAACACCTCCTGCCTAACCCAGCTCCAAACATCCCTAGGGCCAGCTCCAGCAGTGGAGGAAGAGGGTTTGTTGTTTGTTTTTTTTTTTCTAGTTTTCCTTTTTTTTTTCTTTTTTTTTTTTAAAAAGAGGTAATCCAGCAACATGTACCAGGGTCTAAGAATGTTTAAAATGACATATACAATATTCCATTGTAGTGTTAAATCAGGATTTTCTCCCCCCCCTTCATCACTGAAGCGTGTTCTCTTTCATTCCTTTGCTCATCGTACATTTTAAACTTTCTAGATTATGTTACATAGTATTTGTGCAGGGGTAATTTAAAGGCAAGACCTGTGAGATGTCATACATTAATTTTTTTTTTTTAAACATTGTTATGAATAAATTTAATCCAATGATATGGCAGAACCATCAAACCAATTTACAATTTCCAGCATGCTGCCTCTACAAGGCTATTTTTCCTATAATTACACCAAAGACAAAGAACAAAACCACCAAAGCAAGTAGTCTGGAGCTGAGCCCTTCGTCCTTGACAGCAGCTGCAGAAGGAGAGATTGGGTTGTTTGGCTGGGGTACCTTCCTCATCCGCAGTCCATCTTCTTCCTGAAGGGAGATATATTGATGAATTCCATGAAAAAAAGCTTTAAACATTCACCCTTGACCATATTTATTCAGGTGGGTGTTACACAATAGGTGAAAGGTAATTTACAGCTAATTTAGAGCTCTAGTTCCTAAATAATCTTGAGAAGGAATCCTGAGAAGGAAAGGGTGGTGAGGTAGGAGAGGAATTCTGGATCTACTTGAGTGGTAGAGCAAAAGCCACAAGCTCCTGGAAATTTCCTCCTGCCATGGAAACAGGGGAAGAATGGGGAAGCCATTCTTGTTCAAAATCTGGAGACAGCTTCAGAACTCCAAAAAGAATGGTGGAGGGAATGGCCTGAAGATGCTTTTCTTGCTCTGAAAGCACATAAAGCGCTCTTGGGGAAAATGTTTTTCAATATAACTAAGATAAAGCTGCCTATTTTTCACCACCAGAGGCAATTACACTCATCATTCCCCAGTCAGATGTCAGATGTCACAAGCACGTTTTCCCAGCCTTTGAAGGGAAATCTATTTCCCCCATCACATTAATGCTGACATTTTGACATGAAACTAATGGCAATAATTAGGATATTTTCTTGGTACGAGCTTGACAGCTCACTTGATTGAAAGATGAATGAGACAAGAGATAAAACAGCATAACACCACCAAATATTATCATTTCAAGTGGAGATGATGCTCCCCAGCTTCACCTGAAGTGTTGTGCAGCACAGCTGTGTGTTAGCACACTCCAGTCCACACACACACACTCTCAGAGCACTTCAGGAGAGGGGAAAATGAGCCTTTGGTGAACTAATTTGTGTCCAGCCGAAGCAACAGTGTTAGACTTTTTAATGTGATACAGTATTATAGTGCAAAAGTATAAGAAGAAGCAAAAGCCTCCAGACAATACATAAAAAACCCACTCAAAATTGGAATAAAAGTTACTGCAGCCTTAAAAAGTGTTAGGTAAGCGAAATTCAAAAGGCTCAGGGTATGCCAGTGTTTCTCACTTTTGAATTTAAAGGGACACCTGAACATTCTGGGTAACTTATTTATTAATTAATTTATTTATTGGCTCATTAAGTCACAGGTCACCTGATACCCCACTGCTGCTCTAAGTCTGGACGGAGATAACTGGCTTTTGTTAATAATAACATGTTGTTTACATATATAGTAATTTCACTGCTAGAAACAACAGGTTTCTATTTGAAATAGTTTAACTTCCTCCTGACTGGCTCTGGCCTGACGCTGCCAGCACCTGGGAGCTGGCAGTGATTCAGCAGTGCTTGCTGATGTTTTACAGACGTTTCTGCGCTCCACAAAGGGAACAAAGAGCTCACCAGGTCAGGATGTCACTGTAAGACATCAGCTCAGTTCTGGATAGCTCCTGTAGAGTGTTTATTCAAGAGTGATTTGCAACAAAATTAAGTAAAATCATACAGTACTTATAGTAATGAGTTGCTGGCAAAACAAGAACATAAGGAGAAGTTAAGGTCAGGTTACTGTTGTATTACATGTGTTATTTCTGTGCAAAACAAAAGTGGTTTAAAGTATTTCTTCATGCATCAGCCAGAGCTGACAGAACAAAATCCCTTCAGCTGGGCTGCAAGAGTCACAAAATCTAAATGTTCCTTGGTGCTGATATCTATGGAACCAGACACTTGAACCAAACAAAACTGCTGCAAGAAGAGTTTCTCAGCACAGTGGTAAAGGCTGCTCAGCTACTCGACTTCCAGCCACGTGCTGGATATGACACAGGGAGCACATTTCCCATTCATCTGTCTTAATTTGGCCATTTCAATGGCTTATTACAGGTGCAATCACTGAAACACTCAGTATTTGCACAACACTGTCCTCAAGCTCCCACAGGTTTGGGAGAACAGGGCCAAACCCAACACTGAATTAATTCACACTGAGAAAATTAGGTGGGTAAAATAAAAATGAGGGGGAATTCATTACTCCTGGTTGCCTCCAATCAGTTTCTCTGACTGCATCACTTGTACCTCCTTTCAAAGGAACCATTGATTTCAGCACCTTTTCACAGTTTATAGAGAGAAAACTTCAGTTATCTTTTCCTTTATAGACAATATTCAAATATTGGGCTAAGGTCAGGGAATCAAACCTTTAAGTTGAAAGCTTCTTTTTCAGGAAAGGGGTAAATCTGAAAAGAAAACAACACATATCTTTACCTTAAACTGTTTATTCTCCTCCCGTAACCTCTGAACTTCTACTTGAAGCCTCTTATAGTCTTCCATTACTTTCTTAACTTCAGTGTCATCCAAAGAAGAACTTATTGATTTAGACATTACAGAGGAATCTGTCTTTGTTGCAGTTGTGGATACAATTTTATTTATTTCTATGTCATGCTGTTAAAAAAGGACAGAGTGATTTTTGGTTAGTTCTTAACACCACACCACACACCTGGTATTTAGGAGGAGGATCAGGTAAAATTGTCTGTGCACACCTGAAACGTGCCTGTATCAAAAGAAATAAACAACATTTTTCTTTCTGTAACCTTTAGTGCTCTCACAGAAAACACCAGAGCAGCAATAAGTGCAGACAGAATGACCTTGCCTTGCCAGTCCCTGCACACACAGAAAAGGAAATATCCTCAGGTCAGGTCCCACAGTAGGAATGGGACCTTGCTCACAGTCTGCCTATGGGATATCAGTGGTCTCCTCACCTTTCCCTCACCAGCAGCTACTCCAGGAACCAGGATCCTGCTGCAGTTCCCTCTCTCTCCCCTCCTCACACCTGGCTGTCACCTCTCCTTTCTGTGGAGCTGTGGGGAGGGTGGAACTTGCAACCCAGGGCAGGGAACAAGCTGCAGAGCTCCAAACCCTCCTCCCCCTCCTGCCTGTGGATCCTCTCCATCTTCTGCACTTTGGAAAGAGCCCCCATAAAACCAAACCAGTCTCTCCCCACCCAAACAATAAATAATCCCAATTACAGGCTGTCCAGTGCAAGGTGGAACAATTGTGCCTTTCGCACTTGCATATTAGGAAACATTTCTCCGTTTACTGAAACCATTATCAGTTCTACACTGGACACTACACAGTTCCCTTAGAAATTAATGTGTTCATTGCCCTAACAAAAAAGGATCCTACAATATTATAGCTGCTAATTGCAATATAATCCCAAACTGCATTTGTGTTTTCCTCACCAGCGTTCTACCAATTTACTTGCTAAAATCAGCATTATCCCAAGAAGTAAAAGGGAGCAGTGGACAGACAAATTACATTGCTGCTGTGTTCAGTATAAACTCCAAGCTTTACAACCATCAAATCAGCATCCTTACTTTTGTTTTAAATATTCTTTATCCTGAGATCTTCACTAAATGAAAACAGATTAACTCAGACTGCTCTGTGCTACTGTTGCACTTACGCTGTTCAAATTAGCTGCCAGTTACATTAAGGATTAACAAGACTTCAAACAGTTTTTACTGTGTTTTTAAAGGGTAATGCCATCCAGGCAGTGAAACAGAGGGTTCTGTTCTTTGCTTATAGAGCTGTCTGTATAAACATGCCATTTTACAGGATTTACTGTGGTATTAAGTTAAATCATTCAATATGCATCTGAAAATACTCACAGGCTTATCATTTTCTGCTGGTAGCTCAAACACACATCTAAGTTTCGAATCCATGAGTTCTTCCGGTTTTGCTTCTTTCCACTGCAATAATTTAATATTAATTTAGTGTTAAACATATCAGTATAATAGGGCAGATGGAAAATACAGTTTATTATGTAAACAAATCACATCATTTGACTCAGGGAAAAAAACCACAGGTGTTTATCATGTCCCATTAACCACATACAGGATGAAAAATGAAATCAAATATGTGACTGATTGGCATCGTGCAAACAGACCAGACACTATGAAGCAAATCATTCTAAACAGTCTGAAACCTCCACAGGTAATTTATGAGGACTGGGAGCTGTGTCAGAGTAATTAGCAGAGATAGGGGGAGCTGTGGGCCTGGTTAAAAAAAAAATAGGAAAAAGGAGGAGTGAATTCAAAGGAAGGGAAAGATAACAAAAGCCCAAATCAATCACAGTGTTAGTTGTGAAGTCTTTACCCAGCTGAGTTCCTATTCAAACTTTTCAAATTTCACATGAGCTTTTTTTTCCCTAATTGTTATAAACTACAGGACTGCTCTTTCCCCTCGTTTTCCACCTCCTTATTTTTCAGCCTCAGTGTCTGACCAATAACAGATGTGCTACATACAGAGAGAGATAATTCCCCTCTCACCTTCTCTCCCCTTCAACTAGGGAGTGCACCATAAACAAGCTTCCTTGCAGTATTTTTAATAGGGATTAACAGTAATAAATCTTTGCTCAGTATCAGCTGGAGCCCTGAAGTGAAGAGATTTATTCCCAGCAGTGATACGCAAGCAAGGAGTGTTCACACTCATATCTTGGAGTTCTCACTTGCTTCTCTTCACTGTGACCTCACTGCTGGTGGTTTGGTATTCCCAGCATATCTCAAGTAGGTGTCAAATTATGGCCAACCCCATGCAACCTGGAGGAGTATTTAACTCATCCTAAATAGCTGAATCCTACTCCAGCTCTTTTGGGGCTGAAGTCAGAACTCTATTTCAAGCTCCTTGGCTGCCTGGGAAGTGTTGAAAGCTTTATAGTCCTCCTGTAACTGGGCTCACCTGTTCATCCAGAAGGGGAAGAGGTTTGGAGAGTGGTAACAGGACTGAGAACTGATCAAAGTGTTACAGGAAAAGAAACTGTATCGGGTCTGGAGAGCTCTGGAAAACTGAAAGGCCCATCTAGGTACTAAAAACATTCTCTGCTGGCAGAATAACATTTGTCATGGTATAAAGTAACTCATAAAAATTAAAGAGTTTGAAAGAAAGGCAGACTGCCTTATCTTTCTAGTGATGCAGATTTTATTACTATTGCTGTTTCTCCCACTGGATCTTATTTTGAGGCCATTAAACAAATATAGTTCCATAAATCTCTTTCAGAAGGGAAATTATTAACCCTCCAGAGTGCCCCAGCCTTAAAAAGCTATTCAGAAGAAGACCCATCTTGTAAAGACTACTGTAAAAAAGCCGTGATATGTAGCCTGAGCTTTTCTGGGGTTACTTTTTAAAGTAACACACACAAACACACACAAGTCCCACACTTCAGTGTAGAGCCCTTTTCCCTTTTTCTATGGTGTCCTCAATAGCTGCCCTGTGCTCTCCCAAGGCTTCCTTGTTCTTTCTTGTAGTAGCAGATGCTGTTAAAAGAAAAGCCAGCAGCTGCCATAATGGTTTGTTCCTTTCCAGGTTGCCCTACTGTAGCCTGACATCTTCTTTCTATATCTTTTGCCCTTCTTTGCTTCTGCTGCTCTCATTTTTAACCCACAGGAGAAAATCTACACGGACCTTTCATTTGCCAAAGCCACAGCAGACACAGGCAGGGATAAAGAAAAATACACCACTTGTAAATCACCCTATTGTTTCTTGCTGGGAACAGGAGCTGCTCAAGGGAAGACTCAAGACTGAGAGGAGATGCATAAAAAATAAAAAATGCCACAGACTTAGAACATATTCAATGTATTCTTAGAATATATAGCTCAAGTTGGCCTTTCTAAAAAAGGGTATATTGCAAAAAAACTACAACTACTTGTTTTGTGGCTTGGCATCCCATTCCTGACAGCAGCTTCCCAAGGAAGCAACCACGACACCAACTGCCTCTTTCACTGCAAGATTCCTGGGGCTCAAAATAAACAGGAATACCTTGCCATGCACAGAGATGGAAATGTGGGAAAGCTTTCCAGGATCATCCCAGTGTGGTTTGACAACAGCCCTCAGGCAACGCAGTAAAAGGACTTACAGAATTATACAGTTAAAAAAGAAGTCTATTTAAATTAATATCAATACTTACTACTGCTTCCATATCTGAAGTATCAGCTGGAGCAAACATAGACTGAACCATAAACTTGTGTTTACTTTTCTCATTAGGGTCATAGTCAAAAGGCTGTAGCATCACTGCAAGAAAAAGCCCCAAAACACATCACATTAATATTGCTCTGATGCAGAGTCATGCCCTGATGACACAGTTACCAGAGTTCAGAAATACAAGCATTAAAATGGGTTCAACTTCTACATCCCTGGGACCAAAGCAGCAGCTGAGATCAGGAACATCACTTTAAACCAAAATTCTGGAAGAAGGTAAGAGAAACACACTTCTCCAGCCTGTCTAGACTTCTTCAGTCGGAGAATCCTGGAACTGCTGATCACTTTACAACACTCTGTACACAACTGTGGCAGGATAACAATAGTAATTTATAGTAAATGGGATAATTTACATATCCTTTGGGACAGAGGGAAAAATTTTCAAAGACAGCATGTTTTTGTTTTCCTCCACCCTTAGGGCACAAGTAACAAGCATTTGCATGAGCTGTACACACAGTGTTGCTGATGGTGCCTGAGCAAAGCTACAGAGGCAAAGGCAAACATTGTAAACCTTGAGGTTCCAGTCTCAGGATGGAAATTTCCTCTGCAAAGTTTAGGAGCCTCACAGTATCTTTCGTATCAAGTACAAGTATTTCACTTCCAAAAATAAGTCACTGAACATTTGTTACCAATTTATAGCTGGAAGTTAATGGTTAAATGTGATGTAAACTTTGCTTCTGAAAGGTATACAAGGAATGTATTTCTCTCCATTTAAAAATCAAAAGCATTCCAGAATTTACTTATCCAGAACATGACTGTATTCAGGGGGCAGGGGAAGGAATAGCAGGTTTAGGGGTGGGTGCTTTGATTTTTTTACGTAGTATTAGGAGTTTCCATGTCTTTTATTTGAGGGTAAAGTAACTTGAAGAGGGACAGTGAGATATTTAATTCACATGGAATACTCTTTAATCACAGTGGTCACATTTGCAAATGACACCTGCATATGCAGCTATTGTGACATTAACAAACACGGGTTTGGCTTCAACACGAGACAGAACATGTGAAAATAAGCAGCAGAGTTTACACAAACATGTTATTAGGTATTGCAAGAAGCCACCAACGCTCTCAAATTTAAAATGAAGCTTATAAATACTGCCATTAGAGCTAACATAAAAAATGGTGTAGAAATTCACATTTTATGACCAGTGAGCTCCCTTCAGCCCCTCAATTCAATCACTGAGAAGAGAAGCAGTTCAAGAATTAGGATTACTTTCAAGTACTGGTGCTATTAACATTATGTGCCCAGATTCACATGCACTAATTGCAGGGGTTCGTCGTATAAAAGCAATATCCAAAGATCCCATTTGTTGCAAATGAAGGCAAGTCAAAGCAATTTGCCTCCCTGAATGAGCAGAGGCTGTTATGGCTGTGCCATCTTTATTATGCACACAATCTGTGGCCATCAACAACCACATGCCTTTTAAAGCCCGAAGAGAAGGAAGACAATAAATTCCCTCAGATGAGGTGCTTTAAAAATTATTATACATTTTTAACTCACCTTGCAGTAATCGAACACTAGTCCAAAAGAAGTGTTTGCAAATTAAAACGGGCTACTTTTAAAAGTGTTTTCCCAACGGAAGTGACTGCACTGTGAGAACACACACATCCCAACATCTGAGACATCACTGAAAAGCAGCAGCGTTTTCTCCTTCGCTGTAGTACACACTTGAATTATTTCAAATCTACATAATGTGCAAGATCCAACTGGAGAGTCAAAACTATCCACTGTTTATGGAACTTGTACAGATTGTGGGTTTATCAGCCCCGCTTTGCTGAGTGCATCCAGAAGCTCATTTGAAACTCAGAATTCCCCAAGTGACAGAGCTGAATCCATCCTGGAACGCTGCTCGGAGCTCCATTCACTGAATCACAAGAGCGAGAGAGGGCTCGACAGTACAAACCTTGTTAGCACTTGTATTTTTAGATCAATACATGAAAGCCACATTGACACAAATTATTCAGCAAATGTCTTGTAAAGCCAGATGGGAAGCTCAAAAATATGTACTTCGTTCAAGAGGAAAGTGAATCATTTCAATATTTATTCGCATGCTACTGGGGCTTTCTGTGAAAGATCAGCTCCACAAAAGTGCCCTAACTGCTGGAGAATTTGCTACTGGGAATGTGGCTCCTTTGTTTTGAACGGAAACCACATATTTCATGCAAAAACTACGTGAAAAGTGTCTTCCTACAAAATGCCTCATCACATCATTCACCTCAGCTGGTCAGAAGCTTCAGCTTTCATCAGAATCCAGAGTTTTAAGAAACAAAATTATTAATGTGATCTTCAAGTTTACTACCACCAGCATCCATCAGGTAGAGACATGTATTTCAAACACTTTCTAAACTGATCCCCCCCAGCTGAAGCACCAGCAGTGTTCTGCCCTGAGCAAAAACTGCACAGTCACTGAGATCAACGGAATGAGGAGCAATGCAAGTTGCATTTGTGAGCCCACTTGTCTCTCTTGAAATTCAAACATGAAGGACTGACCTACTGCACATCCTGAAGTGTTTCTAAAGCAGTGGACAGCAGCTTTCTCACTCACCCCTGCCATACCCCCCCTGTATCTCTAGATAGCCAGGAGAGGCACTGACCACCCACCATCCTCTTTCTTTTGCCTAGAACAGTTTACTGGCAAAGTTAGTGACAATGTCAGAAGCATTAAGCTCTTCTGGTTTTCCTAGGATAAACCTGCTTTCTCAGGGAACAGAGGAAATCTGAAGCAAGGAACATGGAAGGAGGCAAAATTCTACCTCTAACACCTGCTGGGATCTACCTTTCCCTTCCAGGAGCAGAAGGAACAGAAAGGTCTCCCAGCTCAGATGGTCAGCAACCTTCCTCTAGTTTCCATCTAAATTTATTAATGGCCTGTTTACTTGGTCCTGGACCAAGACTGCCCTTCTGCTTAAACATCAGAGAGGGGGAAGAGTCATTTACTTCTGGTGCACTCCAAGACATCAATCACAGCAACTCTTGGCCTTCTGGTACACTCAGTAAGCCAGACTCAGTGGGTCCTGCCTGGGCCAGGCTCCCCATTCATTCTCTGCACCTGTTCTGGCATGAACTCCTCTAGATGAGCTGCTCTAATTATACACCCAGGAAATTCTACTAGTGCCTTGGGCAACAGCATTTCTACCCTCTTCCCTCTTCCATTATCAGCCTGTTTGCTACATATTTGCCTACAAATGCAGAAGTCTGATACTACATTTGCCTTATCACAGCCATATTATGTCAGCATCTTGCTCACCCCGGTCAGGCCCCTTTGTTTAACAAGCTTGCAATTACAGCAGGAGTATTTTATTCTCCAAATATGTGATTTTGCAGTTTTTCCTAATGAAACTCATCCTCTGTTTGTCTCGCTGTAGCCTTCAAGGACACCTAGTTCTGCTGCATAACTTCAGCCTCCCAACTTTACACCATCATCAGGGTTTTTAGTGTTCTCTTTGTGCCAGAACTGCATGTAAAAGCATTAAACAAGATCAGTACCAAGAATCATTCTCAAGAAACGTCACTAGTAACCTCCTGCTATTGCATTTCCATCCACCACATCACTGTTCACTCTCAAGAAGCTCATTCAACATTCTGTGAATCCATTTTTCTTTTCCAGCTTTATTGATCACTTTCCCAAATTACACTGCATGCAATTTTTATGGTCTGGACAGATCAAATCTGCCACATTTATGTCACCTTTCCATAAAGTATCCCAAGGAGGGGCAAGCCTCAAGTTCACTGTGCAATTTGATCAGCTCTGCCAGAGGTGAGGAAGGACACTGCAGCTACAAAAGGGGCAGAACCCGTTGCACCCCTCCAGGTCTGCTCCACGTTTACATAAATGAACATAAAATTTCTGTAAATATTTCAATAATACTAAAAAATGTTGAATCTGTGAAGATCAAGACAGAACCTTTTAAAGCAAGGAAGCACAACAATCCCAAAACTTGGGAGTGGCTACAGAGTCCTGGGAGGTTGATGGGAAGAAGGCACAGCAGCGATGCTGCTGAGGGAAAGTTTGGGAATGCAGCAGTGGATGAAGGAACGGGGCAGCCTCCCTGTGACTGCAGAGCACAGGGCTGAGCTCCATCCCTGCTGGAGGCAATGCCAGCTACCTTTTCCAAGCCAAGCAAGCTCACAAAAGAGCAAAAATTCCTCCTCAGGATATTTGACAGCAACCCAAGGCCATCGTCAGCTTCTCCTCGTTTTTAGGTAGCGTGTTCAGACTGCTCCCTTCAGCAGGACACTGTCACAGATGGTTCCTTCTGCACTTCCTCTCTCCCCCCTTACACACCTCACCAGCATCTGCTGAGGGTTTTTTCCCTTTTCCTTTGTAATCCATTCATGCCTTTCATTTAGATTTCAACCTCTCAGAAAAAAAAAAATAATCCGGTACCTCCGCAGAAATCACACGTGTCAAACAAAAAGGGACTGTGTGCAAATGCTGTTCTTCGCCCGGTATTTCAGAGCACATGCAGAGCCATCAGCTGACAGCACGCACACATACGCTCCCCGACAGTTACATAAACTCAGCTGTTAAAATTACATGCCATTATGTAACAGGTGAAAACACGGGCTCCAAACCTGCCACCACAGTGAGCAGCACATGCTGACAGGGCCCGAAATGCTGGGATTTAGGGAAAGCTGTGATTTGGCATAAGAAGCCAGTTATTTGAGACTCTGCTGGAATAAAGTAAGCTTTATTTTTCTAGCATTTGGTGCGTTTTAAATGAGCCATCGTATTAGTACGAAATAAAGTGGAATAACATTGGAACTGCTGCCTATGTCTCAGGGCAGAATATCTGCTCATACACTTACATCAAATTAGTACAGATTTAGTTGCACAGGAGTGTAACAGAGGCATCTGGTTACTACAGTGCAAGGAGATGAGGCTGCCCCAAATTCAGCTGCACTCAGTAACATTCTGAGAAACTAATAAATCATTCCAGAGCTTCATGCCACCACAGGCACTGATTTTTTGGAGAGACAAACCAGTGCAATCAGCGGCTCTGGTAAAGCCAGCCAGCAATTCCCCAGAGGACAGATTACATATAGTAAATACAGCCCAATTAGTTTAAGTGTCCAGAAGTTACTACTGAATTAACTACATTCTAATAATTTCTCATCAGTAGTATTTTCACTAGGTTTGGAGGAATTCAAGTCCTATTTATTCAAGTCCTATTTTTATGCCCTGTTCAAGACTTGAATTACATGACTGAAAAATAACTGATTCAGAGGCAAAGAAACAAATTCTATTTATTTTTCACTTCATTAACTCCAAAATCACTCCTCTGTTCTCAAGCAACATTACTCCAAAGCAAAGGTTAAACACGTCTCCCCCCTTTCTGTGAACCTGAGAACAATTCTGTTCTGTAAGTTAATGGGAGTCCCCTCTTTGATCCCTATCCAAAGGATCCCATCTGCTGATTAGAACCAAAGATGCTGCCAACTTAAGGTCCAAATTTAGGTCCCACGCATGGTTTAAAGGACCCACCAGAAGTGCCATATATACAGCTCCATTAAATTCCAGTTTAGAATGTTTTAGGAAATAAAAATTAACACTTGTAACCCCAAAATTCTGTAACATGTACCTATGAATTTACCTCAATATATTACCTGAAGAGCAATGAATGTGTACTGTTTGCATTTTAAAATATAATGCTAATGGCAAGGACATTGGCAGTTTAGGCCCATTATTTATGACTGAAATTATTACCAGCATGAAAATATTAGAATACATACGTGAGCTTGGGATTAAATACACCACAGCCATATTCAAAACTAACCAAATCACAAATCACTACAAACAAGGTCACCAGAAAAGGCAAAATTGTAAAGCTATGTAAGCGAGAGGAAAGCCCAGCTCGGGGTTGGCACAGCAAGCACATAATGGGATACTTTAAGTTTTGGACTAGATCCACACTCTCTGGTGTGCCACGGGAAAGAGTGAGGCTGGGAAAGGCAAGTTGCTGGTAGCATAACAGGAGATGGTTCCTACAATACCCTCCTGTACTGTATTTGCTCAAGGTGGAGCAAAGGGACACACAAAGTGAGCAGAGGTTTAAGAAAACACTCAATGCTGAGATCAAGACGACATTAAAAAGCCTGGTAAGAGCCTGCGAAGGAAGCAGGCTTTTAATTCTGAAAGTTCATCTGCAAGATGAAAAGCAACCACATCTTTATAGCATGAAGATAATTTGTAGCTAGAAACCATGCTAATTTTCATTATCATTTCATTGATTTCAATGCATTTGATATGCTTGCCTGCAGCTAGGAGAGATGACAGACAGCTTTACTTGGGAATTGTCCCGACTTTTAAAAATCTCTATTTCTCTCTAGAGAGCTTTTTCATTTACATATTAGTCATTTCAGAGCTCACTGGGTACGTGCTGGCCTCCTCCTGAAGCAGAAGTGCTTTGCCTGCCCCACCTGTAGCTCCCACCGCAACTGAGGCACAATCCTGCAGCAGTTTGCACGCTCAATTTGACACAGAAATCCCAAAGACAACAGATCAATCAGTGGGCAAATGTGGGCATGTACAGGAGGACTTACAGGATTAGACTTGCTTAATGTTACACTGCAAAGTATTTTTGGGAGCAGTTTTTATTTTGTTAAAGCAAGCTCCCCAAGGTGTTAAAATATTTTACATTTTATTAAGTAAAAAAACTGAAGTCTTGGTTTTTACAAGTTGATTTATTTTTTTTCCAAGTAAAAAGCTGTGGGTTAAGCTCCCCAAATTTTTTATTCCAGGCTAGGAAAGGTTGCTAAGAGACTAACAGCAAACTCTATAACCTATCAGTAATTTTTCTTATCCTGCTAACATTAAATTTTTTTAAAAATAGTAAAGCACATCTGCATATTTATAGAAATTATTTTCTTAACTAAAAAGTCAGACCTCATTCATGCAATATGCCACTACTACGTGCTTTGGTAGAATTCTCTATTAAAAACATGGATGAGAGAAGTCATTGAGAAAATACACTGTTTTCAGGCATGTATCATCAGTGAGTTAATAATATGCAGACATTCTGTTCATGGGAATACTCAGCTCTTTATGCTTTCAAAGTAAGCCACTCCTTTGTTGTTTCCATTACCAAACTTAGGCAAGTCAAGAGCTACTGACTCATTAGAGAAAATCATTAACTTTTCCTATGGAACAGCAAAGATTTAGTCATTTGACATTTTTAACACCAAAGGATATTGAATCTTCAGGGAACACAAAACAAGCATGGACAAAGTAAAGGTTTTCATTGTTGGTTATACCAAGGCAGTTTGGCAAGAGCCAACACCAGTCTAAACCAGTGGCTGCTGTCCACCCAAGATTTATTCCTCCCTTGATGTACTCACTCAAGCACTTGTTTGACCCCATGGTGAGCTGGTTCAGGAAGTTAAGCTGGCAAAAAACTAACTACAAAAATAATCCCACAGGGAGGGCAGGGCTGCAGCAGCACTGGTTTGGATAGGTTGGCTGAGGCTATTAATGAGCCATATAAATCATTCATGTATTTCTGCCTTTTGCCTCTCCAAAACATGATGTAAAACCAAGCCTACTGCTGCTAGACCAGGAGCAAGGGAGGTAAGGCCATGTGCAATGGCTGCTTCTCCATGAAAACGCAACCCATCGGGTTTGACAAAAGACCTTCAGGCTGCAAAGCATTCCCAGTAACTGATTAAAAGAAGCTACTTTCAAATCACCAAAAAACTGCTGGAATGGCTTACCAGAAACATTAATTGATGTTCCTGCATCGATAATTCCACTGTTGGGCCTTACACAGTATCTACGTGGTGCTGTGGTCTTAACTTTGAAGCAAACATTTCTGTCTGTGGGGTTGCCGAGCTTCAGGTTTGTAGTGACAACATCTGTGAAAGGACCTGGGGAGGAGAGAGAAGAAGCAAGACTTGAAATCACACAGAAAGCACTTTCCAAGCAGAGGCTAAGCAGGCTCCAAATCTCTGTTCACAAATCTTATAAAGTCATTAGATGTCCAATTTCCATCTGCGGCACGTACAGATAATCGGGCACGCAAAGCCGGCGCCCCAGCCCCGCAGCAGCTCCAGCCCAGCAGCTGAAATGATCATTAACTGCCAGACAAAAGGGGGAAAGCAGTCACACATTGTGCCAACACCACAACATGGCATTCAGAGGATGCCAAATTCCCTGCTGCATCACAGATACTCCATCCCAGCGAGCCCAGGCTAGCAGAGACACCACATATATCCGTGTTGTAGGTGATAAATAGTGAGTAAATACAGTTTGTTAACCAGGCAGGGAATGAGAACAAAGGGGCTACTGCAGATGGATCTGCACGTGAAGCCATACCTCCAGAGAACCATGAATCCACCAGGTATTCCGGAATGCCACACCAAAACCAGCAAAACAAGCATTTAGGACACATTTTCTTTTCCCTAGCAGCCTTGTTTTTTGGCTTTTTTTTTTTTTTTTTTTTTTTTTTTTTTTTTTTTTTTTTTGTAATAACTCTCTTGGCTACTAGGAATTATAAACCAGAAGAAATAAAATAGCCTACCTCACCCAGGGCAGGAAATAACCATGTGGAAATAGGGGAATTTTTAGACGCTGAGAGCACTGGCAAAGATTTCCACATTAGCAAAGCCAGAATCAAACCATTGTCAAGTTCTGCAGCACCAAGTGCAGGCAAATCCATTTCTCCCAGGCTCACCACCTAATTGGAACTGCCCAAATCCCTCAGGTTAGAGGAGAGGCTCATTACTGATTTCCTACAAGACACTGATAAATCAGACAGGCAGCACACAACTATGGTGTTTTACAGACGGTAAAGAGGTAAAATTAAAAGAAATATAACCACACTTTGATCAAATGTCTTCTGCACAGAAGTGATTAATTTGATGCCTGAATAAAATATCTTCATCTGTCCTCAGGAGTAAAAGCAAATTGGTCAAAGAAAAGCATCGAACTTTTCCTTGCAGAAATGACAGCCCTAAAATTGAAAAGGGGGGAATGACAACGATAATAAAAACGCTGGCAGGCAACATTCCCAAAAGCATGGTTGACTTAATATAATTTAAGTTTGATACTTTTTCTACAAATTTATCACACAAATTTGTCTCCCAAGATGACGTTTCATACAGTAACAGTACTTGAGTCCTGCAACCTTTAGCCTCAATCTGTTTGAAGTAATTAGAAGGGGAAAACCCCCAAACAATCACACACACAAACGCTTCCAACCAGACAACAATGTAGCACCATTTCTGCCTGTGCTCTGAACAGACCAGCTCTGCATTTAAAATGCAACCTGGGAGCAAAAAAAAACTGAAGCAATAAAATTTTCAGATCCCATGGCAAAGATTTCACTAAACCTGTGCCTGGTGAAACACTGTGATGTGAAAGGGAATGAAACACAGCTGTGGAGTTTTCTCTGTGTTCTGCATGCAGAGTGGGATTTGAAGCTCATGGAAAATAACTGGGCAGAAGCAGCCACGAGGTGTTAAAGAAGTTAAACAAGCCAAACTATCAGAAAACTCCAGCAGACATTCAGGTGTGTAAAGACAGTGGCAGATCCTCAAAACAGCTCTATCTGGAGGAAGTCTCAACATCTCAGAAGAAATTACAGGACGCCTAAACATTAAGGATGTGTCTTTACTAAAAAATTCCAGCTTGAGCTATTCCAGCACAGAGGGAGGGTGGGCTGAGCAAAGCCCTACATATGCAGCTGCATCCTCAGCAGCGCTTTCCTGGGATAGATTTCCTGGGGGAAATACCATGTTTTTATTTGGCTGATCCATGAAGGCTTGTGGGATTTGTGTGCCCCAGCAAAGAGCTGCTGTTTGAAACAGTAATATGACAACAATTCTGTGTGTAAAATAATTTCCAAATGGAGTTACTTATTGCTAACGCAGATCATACCAAAATATTTGGCAGCAAAACCTTCCAGCAGACGGAATTAATTTCTTCTTGCCTGCTTGACGTTTGCTCTTCTGTTCTGTCCACTAAGCCTTAAACAGTTTCTTTAGCTCCATTTTCCCCCAGCTACAGCTTTTGCAGCTGGAAGGCTGACATCTGCTCCCAGCAAACCTGTGTGAGGCACACTCCTCATGGCACTGCTGTCCAAACACTGCAGCAGAGCAAAACACAGCAGACAAACGCAGGATTAAGGTGCCATTGTAGGCGTTCTGAAGCGTGTAAAGAAAATAAACAGGCAACAGAGTATTAACTCAGGGGTAATTGGGGCATGGCAGTGAAATATTATCAGCTTGGCTGGCCCTGCCTTTTGAGAGCAAGGCCCATGGACTGCCAAGTCGGGCTGAAATGAAACCCTGATAGCCTGCTGTCAGATTACTATAGCCAAGGCTACCTGTCCTGAGGGAGGTTGGGGTACAGGGGGAACTACCTCAGGATAAACACAAGCTAACTCTTCACTGGAGATACACCTTTGCTTTCCAACATCTGGATGTGAGCACAGCAGAGAAGGCTGGAGTGGGTATTAACAGTCCTACCAGACACACATCTACCCTGGAGCTTCATTTTCCAATGCAAGGCATCAGGAATTCTGGGTTCATACACAGACACAGCAAGATAAAATGCTCTACACTTCTTCCTGATCACTTTGTCCTCACTACAATTTATACAAGTATATGGAACAGCTGGACAATGCCTGTACCCCCAAGGTGGGCTGTGAGGGCAGTTACAGTCAGACTGGAGCATCTGGATTGGTACTGGGGTAAAAGCAAGTGAAGACTGACTCTGTTCCTAACCAGAAACTGGGTTAGAAACCACAACCCTCACTTCATTATTTTGTTTTGAATGTTTTTTCTACTGCTCATAATATTCTAAATAAGTGAAACTCATACTAAGGCAGGGTGCTTTCCAAATGGCAATTTGCATTTTAAAATCAGCCCCAGTGTTTTTCCTCACGTGTTTTTTTTTTTTTTTTAGAGATCATGAGAAAAATGTCACTGGTGTCATCCCAAGGACAAAGTTATGGGAAACAGGGTCTGTACATGCATCATCTGACACAGGGTTGTCACAGGAGCGAGCTGTCTACAAGGAAGAATGTAGTAAATTGAATTTGGTGGTGAAAGTCTGAAATATTCCACAAGGGCTTGATGACTCTTTCCTGCCAAAATAAAGACAACTTGTGTTAATGCAAACTGGTCATCCAGTGATATGCAAACTAACAGAAAGGAAACATCACCCCCTACACTCATGAAACAACAAACAGTAAGGTTTTGAAGGTACCATGGTTTTTCACAGGGCCACTTTTCAGCAGGGTTAGTCTCAAACTACAGCTGTGGCTTTCCACCCAAGGAGCTACACATCCAACCCTTCCCCTGTGAAGATCACAGCTTTGTCTCAGAATCAGCCACGCTCCATTTCCTATTCAAACACCAGTGCTGGACCAATCTTTCCTAGGAGTGCCATTCTGCAGTGCACTGTGTTATAATATCCCACATCATTTTAGTAATAATACAAAAGTCTGGGAATTAGGTCAAAAGAACATGATGTCAACTCTATTTAAATTTTAAATAACTCTCATTGCTATAAAAATTGCCCATAATTGTACCAGCAAATCCAGGCTGATAACTTTTTTGATCAGCACAGTACTCACTGTGAGGTTCTTGCTACTCACAGAAACCACGTTCCACAGTACGTTTGTACTGAATCTTAACACAACCATTCTCACCCTCACCAAAACCCCACGCTCTAACACAGCAAATAAACAGTCCTCATACTGTTTGGCATGTGAAAGAAGTTAGCACAAGTATCAGCAGGGGGGAAAGCTTTGATGGCACAGGTTGGGCAGGAACATTCAAACCCACCAGGGACGGTCCTTGGCAGATTTGTACCTGCAAATACTACAACATCTTTATAATTAACTACACACATCAGGTGGGCCACGGTCCCAGGGTTGCTTTATTCCTGCATGAGCCCATCTCACTGCTGACAGGGAGGTGTTCTGACCTCTCCTCTCACCACCTGCCTGAGCAGGCTGCACACTGTGTGCCCAGAGCCGAGCCAGGGAGCTGCCTGGGCTGGAAATTAATCCACTTACCAGGCAGGGAGCGAGGGAGGGGGCAGTGGGGAAGAGAAAAAGGAGAATCAGTTTTCAGCCAGATCAAGCAGCACTCAGACCTGGCATCAGGGAAACTGCATCTTCCTGCCCAGCATTCTGCCAAATTAAGGCAGCAAGGTCTCACAGTTAGTAGGTTAAAGCCAGCAAGCACATACAGGCATAGGCACTGCAGTCACACTTGTGCTGGCATATAGCTGTTCAAAGTAATTAAGGCACATGCATTATTTCTTTGTGCTTAAATCTAATGCAAATTCTCATCTGTTTAAAGCCAGACATCCCCTAAAAAATTTAGTGAACTTTTCAGAGAAAAGCACTGCAGGATTACTTGACAGAACTGTAGCCATGTTCAACTGGCACCCAGTGACCCACAAGACTAAGGGTAAATTCTCATCCAGCTGCCCATGCTCTTCCCAGAGTGTTTTAGATGCACTTTCAGCATCTTTCCTTAAAGAACTTTTGGGACTCCAGCTCACCACAGACACGTACCCTAAACCAAGGTAATTGGAAACAGCCAGAAATACAGGCAGAGCTTCTAGTGAGATAACCTCTCTGTACTTCCTTTGTGGAAAGCATGGAATGCAATAATAGGAGGGGAAGGATGTATTTCACCATGGGTTAATCCCACGGATGTGTCAGATGAAAGTCATTAACCACCCGATACATTAATCAGACATAGAAAGGTAACCAAGGAATCTTTATTAAGGGAGATGGTGGAAAGCAGGAGAGAGGAAACCTGAACTGGTTTGTGACTATTCTCAACAGCCCAAACCCCACACACCACTAGGAGATGTCCATCCCCATGGAACAGTAACTCACCCAGTGAAAAGGGCCACCTTGATCCTTCAGGTGGAGCTGAATGTGATACTTGAGGCTCCCTTCCCAAAACAGCCACCTCTCCATCTGACTGTTTCAGTCTTTCTACTTGCCACTTTTCTCATCTTTGCACCTGAGTTCCTCCTTTACTGTCCCTCTGACAGTACCAAGTGATTTCATTTGATTTCCTCAATTTCTCCCATTTCATTTCTGTGGATGTCTATCAGCATGAGAGAGACAGGCAAAATAAAACCACTAGTGATGTGCAAGAGGGCTCAATAACAGGTGAAGTACTTGACTTACTGTTTGCTTCTTTTTAAAGTTATATATAAAGCTGATGACCTTTGAAGATAAACACTAAAATGAAAAGAGCTGAAATGTCAAGCAAGACATCTTGAGCTATCAGCCAGGTGCCTGTGAATCAAGAACACCCAAGATCCAATCAAACCCTCCCACCACCTTACTTGTCTTTAGACAAATCACTTAAGGGCCTGATCTTCTGCTATTAAGAGCCTTAAGAGTTGAAAGCAACTCCAAAACAGAAGCAGGTTTGGACCCTTATAGTTCCCCTCTCTGTAAAGTCAGGAGAATACTTACCTAATTACACAGAATCTTGTGAAGATTAGTGTTTTAAAAAGTACTGTGTGCCAAGTTTTAATCATCATCATCATCATCTAGCTCTGGAGACATTCGTAATTAAGTGAGCATCCGCAACTTTGGAAATCAAAGAAGTCAAAAAAAGAGAAACAAGAAGAGCCTGTGTTGCACAAACATCTGATTTCACAAGGAACTCACTGAGAGGACCTCAACAACTCCAAATTTGGTAATTATTTTTAAGACAGTGTAAACCACTTGCCAACCTTTCAACCTCAGCTCAGATTTGAGAAGGAATTAGCTAGAACCCCCCCACACCTGTGGAATCAATTGGTTTACTCACAGCACCCACCTCCTCACTCTACAGAGCCCATGAAGGGAAGTGGTCACTCCCACTTCTGCTGTGGCAAGCAGCAGATACCTTGATGAAAAATACATTACAAAAATAGAAGCAACATCCAAATCACTCCCCACGCAATGGCTGATGCAGTGGAGCGATTTTTTTAAGAAGTATGTAATCAATAAGTGACCTAAGAGGGAGAAAAAAAAAATCAAGATGCAAAAATCCAGCAAAATTACATGATCCAGATGCCAAAGTTGGAGCAAGGCTGGCAGTAAGTTATTCCATTTGGATGGATTAATCAGTGTCCATCTCTGGCCTTTTTTGGCATAAACTACTTTTCTCACAGTGTGCCTCATGCTTAATGAGGAAAAAAAAACCCAAACCCCAACAAACATGAGACTGAAGACTATTTTCAGGGTATCTATTAGTACGTAATTTTTGTCACCTTTATCCCTCTGGGAATCATTAACAGTCTGAGTTCACAGTTGTAAGAACTGAGAGGCCACACATAAGCCTGCCAAGAGAAACAGAGGAATATGTCCTTCACATAATTTTGGGACCAGTGTCATTTGTTTTTTTCCCCAACCGATCCCTTCAGGATTTTATTACACCCAAACACGACTTACAGCAAACTTAATCACACCACACGAAATGCTTCCTCCACATCCTGAACTGAAAACACATTTGTGCACCCAGTTGCACAAACAAGAGCCTGAGAGCAGCCTCAGTGAGCTTTTACAGGTGTATCTCTGTTTCAGCTGTGCTTTCAGACCCTTTTAGCAGCGAACAGATCGTGTTTCTGTGCTCACAAATATCACATGTACCAGCTCCCTCCAGGTATGAAAACAGCCCAGAACCTCTTTCAGTGACCGTGATGTACCAGACCCACTCACAGGAAAACACCTCCGGACTGTTCATGGCCTGAAGCCCCATCCACGGGGTTCCAGGACACTGAAACACAGCACGGGGAGAAGTGGGGATGCAGCACTGGAGAGCTGGACGGGCTGACGTGCAAAACTCCCTGGCAAAAACACTGCTAAAGCCTCAAGTCAACGTAAAGCGTCTCCCTGGAAGAAGCATCATGACTTTAATCCCCAACCCAAACTACGCTTTTTCTTGTAAAGTAATTTTTCCTGGTCTAATTTTCATCACTAATCTCCATTTCAAATGCACATTAAAATGTTAGGGAAGGAGCAACTTAACTACTCTAATTTTATGCTCACAGATACTCTTCAAATAGACGAATGTGATGTGCAACTTAAATAGCAAATGAGCAAATATTTTAAGAGCAAAACTATGCGCAAATTGGAAATACCAGAAGAAATAAGCAAAATTAGAGATTTTTGGGATGCACAAAGAGCAGCTGCTTTTCTAATAAGTTTAAAAAAAACGCCAAACCACATTAAATAGGCAGTGGGATACTATTTATAGCTCCAAATAAGGAAGGAAACCTGAATTTAGCAAGATATATTTCAGGGGAGCCACTTGAAAACTATCCTATTAACTGCATTTTCAGGATCAAAGGAAAAAACCCAAAACCAAATCAGATGTTTAGTCAGAAGCAGGGAGAAAACTTTATCTAAAAAAACACAATATCTCACATCTTTTACAGTCTGGCACAGAACAAGATACAAATGTCAAGTTGTGTTCTTCAAACCTAAACTTCTGTCTTTTCCAATCTAAACAATTCCACGATTCTGGGATCATCTGCACCACTGTGTGACACCAGTAAACACAGTGTAAAACCAGCTATATAAAAATAAAGGCAAAAAAAAATCTTCCTGCCCTTATTCCTTTGTTCCTACTCTGGTTAAAAGGTAGGAAGGAGACACTACAAACCAGAGGAAATGCAAATATTCTGAGAAGATTCAAAATATATTGTTAATTCCCATATCACAAGAAGCAGCAGTTGCAAATATCAACACACAACACACATGAAACTGCACAATGGAGAGAGAGAACTGCTGGGAGAAACACCAGAAGCACCAATAACGATAACAGGGATGAAGTAACTGGTTCTATGGAAAGGAGAAATCCTGAAAAAACAAAGAAGTGCCACTTTTTTTTTTTTTCCTTAAAGAATGACATAGTCATTTGACATGTCTTCTAGAAGCACAACTAATTTGAATTAGGCCTTTTAAATTGCTTTTGAAAACGTAAGATTTGGCTCCATAGTGATCCCCACACCTACAGGATTTTATAATCTGCATCCTAAGTAACCGGATCACCAGGCAAACCTCCCCCTTCTCTATTTTTCCACCCCTCGTGGAAACCAACCAAGAAAACAGGATTAAATTTAGAATGATAAAATCTTTAATCCATGCACCATGGTATGAGGGACTTCGTTTACAGTTCGGAGAACCAGACACTAAAGAAGTTTAGTACAGAGATTATTTTCATAAAGTATTTATAATAACGTGGGATAAGTACTGCAGGCAGCAGCAGAACCCAAACGGCACAAATGTTTTTGAGGCCAGAAGAATTACAGATGAAGTAAGCAATTCTCAGAACTGCTCTAACACAGAAAGGACAGACTCTCTGACCTCTCGGTCCGGGTTGTCTTGCTGGTGTATAAACACGGAATCCCTTCGCTCCATGTGCATTTTAATTCAGCATGGAAATGGTGATTTGCTCTGCACACTTTTGCAATGACAGCAAGACTGTGACAGCTGTTCCAGACCGGTGGCACAAACCCCTCTTTAGGAAAGGTTGCCCTGCAGGCCAAGTTTGAAATTCAACAACATCCCAGACATCTCAGAAAACATCCTATATGTCCCTACTGACACTTGGGTTACGAGGCAGGTCTGAAAGCATTTTTCTGTCGAATAAATACTGGGTCAAACACCGGAGGAACAGACTTAGCATGAGTCTGGCCCCCAGCTTAGACAGACTGCTACTTAAATATTCATATCTGTATGTAAAATAGGCTTCCTTTCTGCCTCTGGTCATGACACAGGAAGACAATGAAAGGACCCTTCAATATTCCTTGTGGTAGGAACTGTCACAGCAGTGCCAGAGTCCCTCATTCAGAGAGGTCTGACTGGGAAGAGTTCCTGACCTAATCAGGGAGGATTTACTTGGAGAAAAAAAAAGCCAAACAAACAACTTGCAGCAGCAGGATGATAATGTTAAAGCTCACGTTCCTTACAAATACAAAGATAAAATTTAAGCCTGAAATGACAGCTGTGACCACAAACAGAACTGCTGCAAACACCATCAATAAAAGCTTTCAAAGGCAAGCAGCCACAGTGACAGGGAAAGTAAAAAAGGCTGTTATTGTACTGACTATGAAATGCATTCAGTAGTTATTAGCTGTTCCCAGCAGGCAGCAAACACAAGACCAATATGGTAACAAGATAGTAGAAAATGAGTGTGACTGCAAGATGGGGGCAGAATTAGCAAGGGTCATTTGATTCCTGCACCCTCAGCTGGGCAGAAAGCTGTGTTTAGGGGCCCTAGAAACAAGACAAACCCTCACTCGCCCAGTTTTCTACAAAAATTGCATTACAACATATGCAGAAGTTGCTCATTTGATTCAAAACTCATTTGATGCAATCAATACCTTCCAGAGCTAGCTGCATACAGCAAATTAAGCTGCTTTTAAAATTGGGTATTTGTTCATGGATGTAAGCTGACCTGAGCTCATGAAGTTCGATCATTTGCTATGGTGATGATACTTTTTTCCAGTTGAGTTTCAAAACAGATCTGACAATCTATTTAAAGGTTTGCACTTGAATTCTTACAGTCCTAATTCTGAAATAGAGAGCAATTAAACAAAATTCACTCTTGTATTCAGAGGCAGCTAACCAATTTTAAAAGAAATAAAGCATTGCATTACTATGTAAGTTTTTAATTTGTAAGACCTATGCAGTGAGGAGAAAATAGGTAATAATTTATTTTCCAGTGAGAAGGAACTATGAGAAACTCCTGTGGCAAATTCCTCCTCCATATCCCTCTTTCATGGGTGATAGGACATTGCACATGCAGGGGAGCAGCTGGGAAACACAATTTACTGCTAAGCACCAGTGTGAACCTGCATCCACTCTGACACATTAACTGTGGCTCTATTTTGCCATGACAGCCACGTTCCCAGGGCTTGAGACAGCCACTTCTCAGATGTGTATTTTCAATATAATTTGTTATCAGACCTATCTTCTCAAGTGATGAATAGAGGTCACATCCCATCAACCACTGGCAATCCGCCATCCTGATGAGCTTTAAATAACAACCTCGACAAACTTTTTCATGTATCACTGCAATGGTTCCACAGCTCCAAGTGAGCTGAAAATCCGTGCACAAACATGGATTCCCAAGGAACAGGAAGCTATGAATGTGTGTGTCCCTTCCCTTACAGTAAAGGCAAGCAGCTGGATACATATTTAAGACATAAAATCACATTAAACTAAGAGAAGCAATGGCCAAATAACAAATTTTAGCACTGCATTAGGTCTTTCCCTGAAACAGTAATACTTTGATCCCATTAATGCTGTAACTTCATCTGGAATTCTCAAAATCTACGCAGTACAAAATTATTCAAAAGTCCTTAACCCATAAATCACATTGGCCAAAGCCTTCAAGCAGATTGTGGTATTTTTGGAAATAGTCTTGGGAGACCTAAATACATTAATTAAATTTAACAGAAGATGCAGTTAAACCTCCTTGCCTGCTTCACACAACTCATTGTTATTTGGCGCTCTAACCATCCTACTCCGAGTTTCTGTTCGTCCCCACATGTCCAATTCCTGTCCCCTTTCCCAGTGGAGCTGTAAGTGCACAGGACAGCAGCAGATTAAGGAAGTTCAAGAGAAGCATGATCCTCAACTTATTCCACCCTTCAAAAAACTGAGATGTGTTGTAAGACACTCACAACTCTGTGCTTTTACCTCCAGGTTTTTTCCTTCAAATACTTCTCTTTTAAAGTGAAGAGTCTATGCAAAACACTGAAGGAATTATAAAACTAATGGAGCATGTGAAATCAGAATAATTCACTATACAAATAAACTAACACTTAATAGAATAAGTTATTGATTTTAGCTAAGCTGCAAGAAAAGTGAGCATAACATGAACTGCACCAGAGAAGGACTGATTTTGTTTGATAATTGGGCTACATTTTGGGTTAGATTTGTTTAGATTTAGGAAGTTGCCTGTTATTTAAAGACTCTTTTCAAGCCTCTAACTTGACAATCAAATTGAAATATGTAGAGAGATGTAAAGGTTTACTTGTATTTAATGCAGTAACAATGATTTTACTCAGAATCAGGCCAGACAGAGGGAAGCATGGGCTGGTACATTTTTCAGCAGAAAAGTAGAGAGCCAATGGCACAGCAGCCTTCAAGGAGTAAAGAAATCCTAGCACTGACTGCCATTCTGCTGTCAATACCAGGAGGGCTCTAAGAGTTTAAAGAAAACATCATGTAAATTTTCAGCTTAAAGGATGTATATTTATTAAACAGGCAACTTCTCACAACACTGTCAGTATTTTACATTCTTAAACGTGGCCTGCTCCTGTGGCAGTGACTAGAAATCCCTGTTTATCCAGTACAGAACAGAATGAGAGTCAAATCCCTCCAAGACATTCAGTGCAGGAGTGGTTCAATCATCCCTGATGGATCAGGACCGGCGTGGAGATGGAACTACATGGCCCAGCTGCAATGTGTGACCAAGTCCTCAACCTCTGCTCTGAGCCTTGGCAACTGCAGGTTTAGTAAACACTGATCTTACATCCCAAACATTACTGGACTGCCGGATCCAAGAGCCTTACCCTGGCCTCGGGTAGGAATGGGACATTCATGTGGGATCCAGGAGGCTCTGCATGCTTGCACTGCAATGTCCAGATCTGCAGGAGCTCAGACTGTCTCATCAGTGAGTGGCAGCCCCCCAACCACGGTACTGCAGGTTACACAAATGGCACGGGATTGGGGTAAATACTGAATATTGAACACTTACACTGTTGCAGATACACTGTTGGACTGAGCATATTACACAGACCAAGGCCACACCTTTGGGCTGCAGCTCTGATGGACCCAGGGGATGCACTTGAGCCAGTGACAGGTGACAGCTTGGAATCAACCCTGGGCCCCAGGCCAAGTCTGAATCCCTTCTATTAGGACTGCAGAGGATTGGCTGTCCTGGTGTATTATTGTGCCCTTTGCAGAAAGCAGAGCTACACAGTGACATTTTGCATAGGTGTGAAATCACAAACTGGGGACAGGAACCTGCATGTCCAACTGGCAGCAACTCGCAGAGTTTTGCGAGGCACTAATCCCTGTTTGGCAGTACTGCTGTGAGCCACTTGGGGAGCACGGACAGAGTGCTGAGTCATAAGTCCAGCCTAACCTGGAGCAAACCTCCCAAAACGCTCCTGAAACGTCCCTGAGCCTAAAGCCCCTCCGTTCTGTGTGACCCCCTGAACAGCCCTGCCCCGACAGCCTGTGTCTGCAAAGAACCCAGCAGCACCTCAGACACCACACACCCAGGCAAGTTTTAAAATATGCTATATTTTAACAGAATTTTACTTGCTGGCATTAAACAGCTGATCTCTATTCCTGATGGGCTGAAAGGACAGGCTGGCCTGCCCTCCTGTGAGGTGCAGGAGGCAGTGCCTGCAGCGTGAGCCTGGCACTAACGCCGCATCACAGAGCACCAGGCAACAGGGGCCACAATTCCACATCCCTGTCCAATTTCAATCTAGCAATTCCTAAAGTCAGAGCCTTGAACGTTGTAATCAATTCTTGGCAGATTGTTTGACTTTATCTCTTAGGTTAAAATAGAAAAAAAAAAAGGGAAACATAAATGTAAATGTCATGTATAACAACGGTGGTTTTCACCCTTCGTCACAAATAAAGTCTGAGATGTAAACCTTTAGCTGGATGATTTCTCCCCTGGGCTGCAGATCCACAACCACCAAGAAGTGCAGGAAGCCACCGAAGGCAGTGAAGCTCCTGCTTCACATGGCATCAAAGAGCAGGGGAACGGGCACCCCCAGGCACCTAATGGTGTCCAGCCTCCCACGACTCGCAGCTGCATTTCAGCACAGCACATGCTGATGCTATTTTGGAGCGTGTGTGCTATGGTGGAGGAGATGCGAGGCGGGAGGAGAGACAACCCTGCTCATGTTCACATGCTGTGAAAAAAAAAATAAAATTCCAGCATGAAAAAGTCCTTTGATATTTTTTTTTTCAAACAAGGCACAAGCATGGTATTTTGAAACAGACCTCCAGCTGAATTTAGAAGGTTTGCTGCAAACCAAGGGGCTAAAAAAGCTGCTTTAAAAAGGTCTTCAACCCTTCACAAGTGAAAGTGGAGGCCAAGAGAGAGATGGTTCCAACCCCACAGTGACTGGGATGCATTATAGAAGAAACCCTCATTCACTTATTCCCAATGTCCTCCCACTAGATTTTATATTGAAGAGCTACGAAGAGCACTCAACCAGCACCAGCCCTAACAATTTTCTGCTTTTTCTACTGGTCTGCATTTTGATTAAGCCCTTCATCCATTTCCAGTGTTTGTGACACTTGGTTCACAGTCCTATCTCCTTTTCCTACATTAAGCAGGAGATCTTTCAGTGCAGACCATGAGGAAGCACACCCAAATCAGTCAGCAGCTCCGTGACCTCTGCCAGTCTGGACCTACTCGCAGGGGGCCAAGAAACGCTCTGGAAATAAACGCAACTATTCAGAAAGGTGACAAAACCCTTTCAGCCCTACCACCAGGCAGTCTGTCATCACAAAGTCAGTAGGACAAGAAATGCTTAGAGCAGAATTTACTTCATGAATACTTCAACTTGGGCTCTCCTGAAGGAAGGACAGCGGTCAGCCCTGCTTGCTAGAAAGGACTGTAAGGCAGAGGTAGTGCCAAAGCATATGAATGCTGCCCACAGCATTAAGTCTGTTTGAACATTAATATTTAAGTGTACTTTGAAACTAAGCCATTTAATAGGTGCAGTTAGTCAAGTAACATTTTATGCCATAAGGAATATACGCTGCTGGCTAAAGATCTGGCAACCAAAATCACTATGGCTGGTTGATTTAACTTCGATGGCTACTGGTTATTTAGCCCAGAACCTCGACTGAAAGAAAGGCAGCCTGACAAACTATATTTCAAGAAAAAGCAGAGTCTGACTGGATCTATACTTACCTGTGCTGAAGTGAAAGAAGAAAAACAACCCCTGAAGCACAATTATGTCTCATTAGCCAAGTCAGTGCCAATTAAGGCCCCACTTTTTGCCCACCTGAGCTTGGATTTGCTTCTTTGCTGAAAGCAGTTTTATCCAGAACAAGAGCTGATTTTCATCTGCTCACACTTAACACAAAGAATGTCAAAACAACAATAGTTTCCTTCTTAAGCATGTTTGATACTGCTGCCATAACAACTTCAGCTTACAACAAAGATGCATTCATTCCACCCAGTGTTTATTAACATGCTGTTTGATAAACCCATTTCTTATCATTAGTTCAAATATATTTACTAATAAAAACTGGTACAGACCTCCCCTATATTTCAAAATGTACATGAACGCTTTTTTTCAAAGGAGTATTGTTTTTGCCGGAAGCCAATAAATGAATCCCTATTTTTAAAAAAAGAACGATTGCCAGAAAATCAAGAGAAGCCATAAAACACCCCTGACTCTGGTCGCATAAATAAACTTGCTGAATGCTTATTTGTAATCCCAGAATATTGTATTACAGCCGTGCTGTCAGGCTGCAAGACAGGAATTTCAGCGCCAGCGAAAGCCCAAACCCATTCAAGACTTTTATTTAGAAAAAGAATGGATTTTCGCACAGGCAGATTATTTATTTATCCAAATGGCTCGCTGGATTAATAATAATAATAATAATAATAATAATAATAATAATAATAATAATGGCAGGAAGTGCTGCCCAGCACCTGGCCAGAAGCCGGAGACAGACAAGGTTGAAACAACCCCACAGTGACTGGGACACGTTACAGAAGAAATCCTCATTCACCACCTTATTCCCAACATCCTCCCTCCCTCTGGATTTTATACTGAACAGCTACACACCGCACTTAAACAGCATCAGAGGCAGCAATTTCCTGCTTTTTCCTTTTGGCTGAGCCCTTCACGCATTCCCAGGGATTGTGACAGTGGGTTCCCAGTCCCACCTCACGGACACCGATGCCCTACATTAAGCACCAGACCCCTCGGCCGGGGCCGCTCGCACCCCCCGGGCTGGGCAGGAGGTGCCGGGGAACCCCCCCGGTGCCGGCGCTGCCCGGGGAAGGTCAGCGCGGGGGGAGCGGGGTGTTCCCGGCGCAGGCGGCGGCCGGGACCCCCCCGCGCCCTGTCCCCGGGCCGCCCTGGGCGCTGCCGCAGCCGCCCGCGGCGCAGGGGGGGCGGCCCGGGGGGATCCCCGCGGGGCTGGG
>JAWWES010000051.1:10984030-11006252 GCA_035583135.1 Lophotriccus pileatus
GATCCCCGCGGGGCTGGGGGCGGCCCGGGGGGCGCCGCGGGGCTGGGGGAGCCCGGCGGGGACAGGGCGCGGCGCTGAAGGACATTTTATCTGCCGGCGCTGCCCGGCCCCCGGAAAATGGCTGCCGGGGAGCGGGGCCGGAGCGCGGCCGCGCCGCCCGCCCGGCGCGGGGAGCGGCGGCGAGCGGGGGATGGCGGCGGCCGCCTCGTACCTTTAAATTTGAGCTCGTGCTGCGGTTCGAGGCTGAGGACCTGCTCCGCTTTCGCCATGTTCCTCCTCCTCCTCCTCGGCGGTGGCGGCACCAGGCGGAGAGAGGAAGGGACGGGGAGGGAGGGGAAGGAAGAGGGGAGGGAGGAAGGGAGGGAGGAGGGAAGGCGGGCGGGGGGCGCGCCCGGCTGGTGGTTCACCCCTCGGCCGGGCGCGGGGTCACCCTCTCCGGGGGTTGCGGTTCACCCTGGCCCGGCTGCGCGTTCCCCCTGTGCCGGCGGCGGAGCGGGGACGGCGGGCGGCGCGGTGGGGCGGCAGCTCGGGCGCACACGCTGCCCGGGCAGGGCGGGCGGAGGGCGGGACGATGCAGCACCGAGGGGCCCGCGGAGAGGCTGCGGCGGCGGCTGACGTGGGGCCCGGCCCCGCCGTGAGCGGCCGCGGGGGAGGCTCCGCGCCTCCGCTCCGGGCGCTGCTCCGGCTGCGGGAGCCTTGCGGGAAGAGAGGGGTCTAACTGGTGTTTAATCGCCACTGGAAATCGTGACTTGTAATCAAATCCTCTTGTTGTCGAGCAGCGGCGTTATTGGAGGCCCGTGTGCCGTACGGCCTCGGGGCTGCAGGGACAGCCCTCGGGCACACCGCCCGCCCTGCCCGGCTTCCAGCGCCTTCGGCCAGGCACAGGGAAGGGAAGGGAAGCGCTCCCAGGAAAAGGAGGAGCTCCCGAAGCTTCTCCGTGCGGGGACACCCCGGGGCAGGTCCGAGTGAGGGACCAGGGACGCCCTGGGAACGGGCATCACGCCACAGGAAACACTCGCTTTTTAATAAATAAAACCAGAATTTCACGTCGTCTCAGCGATTTTAAGACATCCCCCCCTCCCCTCTCTGAACTGCACTGGGGTTGTTCCTTGGGGTTTTGTTTGTTTGGTTTGGGGTGTTTTTTGCTTGTTGTGTTTTGGGGATTGTTTTGTTTGCATTTAGTTTTGTTTGGATTTAGTTTTGTTTGGTTGGGTTTTACTCCAGTGGTTTAAAATATTTTTTTTGAAATTTACAGCTTGGTTTATTGATAGCCTTAGGCCAGTGCAATTACAGTAAGTTAGCCTTTTTTTTTTTTTTCCTCCCTTCTTTTCTCAGGTTGTTTTAAACGTTTGAAAAGTTCCTAAGAGTTTATGAAGTGTTACTGTAACCTGTCAGAGGCAGGAGTTTGGGGTGCCCGTAGTACCATCAGAAACCTGCTGGTTTAAAAACTGGTAAATTCTATACACCAGGAAGTATTCATTAGGCAACTGACCTTTATACATTATAAACAGGACTTCAGGATGAGATGCCATTTGCAGAGATAAAAAGCTTCCAAAGAACAGCAACTCGAAGTACACAGTTATGTTGGATCCTAATCAGGGCTGATGAGCAAACAGCTGAGAGGTGAATAAAAATATGTTAAGATTAACACCCCTGAGCAGGACAGTGACACTGAGTGAGCACATCTGCAGTGTTTACATCTCACCCTTCAGCTGCTCCTGTCCATGACAATCCCTGCTTTTCAGCTCATCTGCTTCACCACCTCCAATCCCATTTCATCTGGTTTTGTTCCAAGTTGTCTTTCATTTCATGCCAAACCAAACCCATACATGTATTTAGTATAAGTCTTGGTTTTGCCTCATACAAGTGAAACCTGTGAACTCCTTCCAGCCAGGAGAGCAGGACCAATTTTTAGAAGCTTCAGCAATGCAGGCCATTACACTCAAATACTGCTCTTCTTCCCTAGAAAGGATGGTCACAAAACAGCATAAACGAGTGCATTTTCTTTTCGAAGTCCTTGCTATACTATTTTGCTTAGTTAATTAGATTTGGAGCCCTGGATGTTATTATTTTTGCTACTTGAAGGGGGTTAATTTTTAGCCTAAACTACAGGTTATGTCATAACATTTTAGTTCTCAAGTCAGGAGAGAATTGACATCAATTATATTTTGGAGTAGAGTTTTCTTGGCTCATACTGTGGAAAGGTTATCTTCTTTCACCCAGTCTCTTAGGTTTTATGTCATAAACTGATTCTCTCTCTGAGAGAGACCAGTAATTAGTAGCAAAGACAAGCTTTATACACATCTGCAAGTTAATTGCAAGCTAACGGTGAGGAATGAGAGAGAAAGCTTTACACAACATATAGTCACACATAATAAAAACTCCTAAATAAACAACTATTAAGTGTTGCTGCCCAGACCTTTCCGAGTTCTACCTTTCCTGAAAGAAGTATAAAGAATACCCTGAAGCGTTTGGTGATCCACATCTTACAGGGTTTGCCAGGATGTATCATCTTACCATAATTGGCACTTACCTGCTCGTGTTTGAAGGTCTCGCCCATGTTTTCATCCAGGGTGAAGTTTTTATAAAGCACAGCATTGTTTAAGTTGAAAATTTATGAAGCCAAATGAATGTCAGGTTTTTGTGACACGTAAATCCTGTGTGAACATTTAGTGTTGTGCAGATCATATTCACTGAAGGGGGTGTGCATGGAGGTCACCGGCAACGCTTGTTACACAGCCAGCACTCACTGTAACAATGCAGCCATAAGAAGGCAACTTGTTGCCCTGGAAGGTTTTTTGATTAACAGGAAAAAATCGGGATGAATCCTACAGGGAAATGCTAAACAGCACCTGAAAGCTTTGCACTGCAACAATCTTGAACAACAATTTTATCTGCTAAAATACTTTTACCTTAAAAGCAATGAAACACTTGATCCAAGTAAAACATTCCCATTGTGTGTGTGCAAATCTGGTGGTTTGCATTTAGTTCTCTAGATTCCCTATGCAAACACATGCAAATGTGTTTTCCCCTCTATTTTAGCACATTCCTTGTGTCTCCCTTTCTTATGCTCTCTTTTGCACATTCATGCCATCTTATGCAAACACATTTGACACTCTTCAAAAGCAGTTTGCACACATCTAAGAGGGAGCTTCAAACTAGCAGGTAACAGTAAGTTTAAATTATTCCAGGTCTGTTAAAAAGATGACAGTGTGTGTTTCCTGTATATGAAATGCAGCCACTTGCTTAGTAAAAACTTGTATCCAACACTTTCAGGTGAAACAGCAGTTCAGAAATAGGACTTTTTTGTTTATTTAGCTTTTGAAGGCTGTTATTAACTCAACGTGTTAGACCTGCATCACAGAGCGCAACAACAAAAGCCCATCTTTCAAGCATCACATAAGACAAACGAGGTAACTGTAGCCAAGTCCCTATTTTTGGGCTCCACATAACCACCAGAGCAGTGGTTCCAAAAAAAAAGAAAGCTCTCAACCAGCTGGCTGTCTTAACAACAGAGAGGATCCCTCCCCAGCACAACAGCCCCCCACGACACTGTGCAGATATTAAAAGCACTTTACAGCTTTGATTGACAGAAACCTGGCCTAAGCAGCCGAGACTTTCACATTTCACACAGCCTAAGGTAAAAAGCTATGTATTAAATAACTTGGCCCTGGCAGAATTTGTCAGGCCTTGCCCTGGCTGACAGGACTGTGTGTGGCCTGCAGTTTCTCAGACATGATGCTGCAAAGAAAGGAAGTGTTACACAAAAGCTGCATTCTCTCTGCTGTTTTCCCCCATCCCTTCTTTGCACAAGATCGTCTCCTGCCTTTGTCTGTGTATACATAAACCAAGGAAAAGTTCCAGTCTCTGAACACCCAGTAGTCAGTACTTCTGGAAAACAGCTATCTGAATAGTTTGTAAATGCTATTTTAAAAGCTGTTGCTTACATTCCTCTTCCATAACCCTATCGCTATAGAGACTATTTTTTAAGATGTTGAGAATTTTGGAAGCATTTATAAACAAAGCCAGCATATTTATAAACAAAGCTTTTTATTAATAAAATGTTTACACCTTTTCTTTTTTTTGTTTTTGCACAATACATCAGACTGGTAGTGATTTAGCATGTTATTACACTATAAAAGTTTATTATGAATGCTTAGGCTGAAAAGGTTGTTTACATTATGTCAAATCAACATTTCTTTATTTGCATTCTATGCACTATATGGGAGTGTAACAATTCAAACAAAAAGGAGAGAAGAAAAGCCTGGTTTTCCTCATTAGCATCTACAAACCAACAATACAGACAAACCTGTACACGCTCTCAGGACCAGCCCAAGAGAAGACTAAAAAAAAAAAAGTCTCAAAACATTCATAAGCTTGGGAATTCATCACTACAATATTTCACCACTAGTAATCTGACTACACTTCATGCAGTGAAGCAATGGTTGGAGATTTGTGCAGTTTACAGTGCTGCAAATGCTCTGTAACTTTGAGCGGCTTGAGTTTGTTTCAGTAAGAGAGAATATAGTAAGAAGGCACAGACCTTTCAACCCTTGTAACAGGTTAACTCAATCCTAGAAAGAAAAGGCAGAACGTTCTTACGAGGGACAAGAATTGCTGACACCAAGGCTAACCTTCACAACCAATTTTACAGGCAAACATTTATTACACTGAGAGAGCTATCTGCATATCAGGTTATTTCTGTTCCTGAACACACAAATGCAAAGTTCCCCGCTGAGAAGAAACCTTTTTTTTTCTTTTTTTAAATTCATTGTACTCAGTGTGGGGGGTACAAGTGGGAAGATTGCCAGGAAGTCTTAAGTGTCTCGCAGCTCCAGAAACGTGATCCATTTCTGTGCCTTAAATCAATTAATTCACCATCACAATGTCACTGCTGGACACACAATAGTCAGGAAGAGGAAGTACAAAAAAGGAAGTTAAAATGCAGAAGAGTTTACATTGTGTTACTAGAGCCTTACAATTATTTGCTCCTTCAGGTGAATGTGCTTTTAGCCTTCATTATGTGGTAAAATAAGTCATGGTGTAGCTCTCAGCTGCTCTAACAGTTTCCTAATGAATTTCCACTTTGCTTACAAATATTTGCTGTTTTAGCAGATACTTCCAGAACCTTTGTGGTGCAAAAGACATTTGCCATCTATTCCTGTCTAAACCCCATAAGGAAACAAAGAACAAAATTGCCAAGAAAACATAATGGATTTAATAGGAAATACATATTGTAACATGAATAGAAGTGAGGCAAGATAGTAGCAGTGAATCTACCAAGGTGTCAGAGTTACAACACGTCCATGTGCAACAACTGGCTGGAGTACCACACCCACACTGTGAAGTGCGTGACAGGAGTGGTCTGTGTCCTTCAACATTGGGAGAAGAAGTAGCAGTTGGTTTGTTCCATAATACACATGTGAAAACATCAGTAGAAACAGAGCAAAAACCCCAACCTTCTTAAAAGAACACATTTACAAAGGTAATCAGCTCCTTGAATAAAATTCATAGTTAGTGTTTAACCAAAAATTGAAGAACATCAACCTGCAGGATGATGTAACAGGAACAGCAAAATTGTTTCTTCTAAGAAGTCCTGACTGTAGACTGAGAAGAGTCATCCTACTGCCTTGATTTGCCATGTAAGATAGGAAGCACCAAATAACTCTGAGCCATTAGAACTCTTTAAAGTATTTCTGAATAGCTGTTTATAGCATGTACTCTCTGACAACACTATGTTAAAAATTCAGGGGTGGGGGAAAATGGGAGGGGGAAGGAAGAAAAAGCTGACCCTAGGATCATTTTGACATGTCAGAGGCTAAGAGCATCAGTATTGGATTTCAGGATAGTCTTGTATCCCTTAAAAGATTTGTTATCTGTGATGCTTCATGGATAAAGTCTGGTAATGTTTGGTTGATTTTTAACAAGTTGTGAATGTTTGACTGTAGCTGAGCAAGAAATGCTTTGCATTCAGACTTTTGAGACCTCTAGAATATTCCAAGGGATGTTTCAGAAACACTGGTGTCAGAAGGCCTCAATAATGTTAGGGAGCTATGTTTTGGCACCTGAATTTTGTAGGATATATAAAGATGTAGTTTCAAGCATATTCCTTGTGACAAGCTGGAGCCATGAGACTCAAAGGAAAGCTAACATGACTTTTTTAATATTAGAACATCTTTTTCCATCTGACACTGGTGTTTCACACCAACATCTTATTTCTGTAAATCTTCTGTCACCCACCATTACCAGTGATCTATTACTAGGGATGAGATCTGAACAAAAAACATTAACAGTTTTCGTCAGAGAATTTTGTGCAGATTTTTTTAGAAGCTTAATTCCAAGTACACAATTCTCCTGCTTCAAGTAGGGTATAAACCATCTCAGGTCTCTGTAAAACAACTTCCTGCTAGGAAAGTTAAGAAGGTTTGTCCTGCTCTCTTGTCCATGAACAGAAATCCTCCTTTTTTTTTAGAGGTCGAAAGTGTTCACAAGAGATACATGAAGCTTTTTTAGAAACTGGACAAGCAGTATAGAAGTTGAAGTCAGTGAACGATGCAGGTTCTCCTCAGGTTTGAGATGATTTTTCCCTGCTTGTCTGTAGCTATTGCTGCTGTGAGGGAGGTTCACTACAGAGTGAGCAGCTCCACTGTTCTGACAGCTTCTGTCCTGTAAATCATCAATTCCCAAGATAGTCTGTGCAGATTGCTGACACAGCACGCCACAAATAGACTACAACCCCTCTAATACACACTAAAGACTGTTCCACAAACAAGTCATTCAAACATCACTGCTACAGCTTCCTTTTCCAACTAATACTACCTTATACTGGAACTTAACACTAATTTTGAGGAATAATTTAAGCTTAACAGCATAACAAAAAAGTCTTGCTGAGGCCAACTTTTAAACCATCCAAGATACCCACCCTGAATTACTTCTTGATAAATAAATGAAGCTTTAACCACAAATGTAGCTCTCCCTCAATCAGGTTAAAGGATTAGACTTCCAAATCAGAAAGTAGGCACTGTCTCCTCTTTTCTTACTCTTTCCCAAGCAAATAAATAATCTTTCTTTAGCAGGCCAGTAGCATTAAATGTAAAGCAACACATCAAAGACTCAAGTCTGCATAAAACATCCTTCTAAACTATTAACTGTCTGATCCTGCAGAACTTAAAGGAAGGGTCTCACTGATGTCAGCAGGGTTCTGAAGAGCAGTGATTTGTTTTGTTTCAACACAGACCTAAGAACAAAGTCTTTACCTTCTTGGCAACAGCAAAAGGTGTTAGAATTGTCCTGAAGCTTTTCAAAGCACCTCTAACAATTTTCGTGTTATTAAACGTAAGTTTCCAGATCTTGCCTTCTTAGGCATTTAGTGTGCCAGTTTTCAGGATGGATATAAAATATCCTACAAAACTACCTACAGCACAGATCAGGAGCCTGGCAAGGCAGCCAAGTGACTGTCCTAATTTAGAGGGTTGGATGAAGACACCTCCCAAAACTTGGGGAGCACATTCAAGTTGCTCCAAAGCTCAAGAAGTAAATATTTACCAAATTATATTTATGTTCAAATCTGTAACTTTCATGGGAAAGCACTGGTGGTGTTTAGAAGTTGAAACAGTCATATTCTGCCAGTTATAAAATGCTCTGGATCAATGCTATGACATGAACCTCACTGCATTTTTACATACATGATACTTTACCCTTCCAGACCTGTTTTGCAGGAATTAATCTGTGCCATGTGCTCTGGGAAGATGCTCCTGGAGCAGGGAAGTTGAACCAGATGACACTCTGTGCTCCCCTCCAACCTGACCAATTCTGTGACTGTGGAATTCCCTTTGAGAGCATCTGAAAGTTTGGTCTCTCTGATGAGCTCCACTCATTAAACAAAAAGACAAGGTGGAATAAAACTTTAATCCTGAGCTTTTTTAACAACTTCTTGACAGAAAAAAGTTATTAAAGCTGGAACAGTTGATAATCAGCTCTCCAAACACTCCAATACATCTCCAAATAGAGAAGCTATGCTAGAACAAAATACAATCAATTCCAGCAAGCCTTGTGCAAGATGAAAGCAGATGACCTGACAAATTATTAATACAAAAGAAACTATTTTTCCCCAAGAAAAATGAAGCAATCAACATGTGCATCTCATCCAGGGAAGACTATTCCAGCTTCCAGCTGGGGCCAACAGATCAATAAACAGTTCTCTTGAGTCAGAACTTACATCAACCGTCTGTCAGTTTAAACAGGCAAGTGTTAAAGAGCAGCCTCCCTCCAGGGTTTGTAGTTTGGACAATCTCAAACACTGGCTATTTCCACGTTCTCATTAACAGCAGTAATTCAGGGTCAGAACTGCAAAAGGACAGGAACTATGCAACGAAGTTGTATTTTTTGGGCATGTGGCAAAGAAGGCATCATTGGCAGTGCAGGCAGGGTAAGCAAAAGGCATGATAGAAATGTAGTCACCAAATTTCATTAGAACATACTGACCCTTTCAGAAACCTCACTGCAACAGTTTGCCTGTTTTGCTCCAGAACAGCTCTCCAGGAATTTTCATGAATACAAACTAATCTGAGCTACGAGTCCTTTCATTTCTTACAAACTTTCTTACATTTCCTTCACAAAAAAATACTTGAGATGATAGAAAACCAGATCAAAAACAAAGAATAAGCATCATCATCATGACCTCATTTTGATACTAAAGCTAAACAGCATATTTTAGTATATACTCAAGTCTATTAAGCTCTTTTTCTTCAAAAGTATAAAAGTTTCTCACTAGTGCTGGTAAGAAACAAAAAGTAAAAATAAATAAAATAGCACAAACAAGTATGGTCAACCTATGGTTTAATTGAAAGCCTACTAAACCCAATACAGCATAAGCTAAACACTGAATTGCTAAAACCCCTCACAGCTGAAAAACCCCAGGAACCAAGTGGTAACGATCTACATTACCACATGTTTTAAGGTTACTTCCTATTTGTATTTTTGTGCCCAAAATAGGAAAGACTGGGTGCACCCCAGAAGAAAGCTCGTTCAACAGACATTCCCTCATGCTGCACTGACAGCATTCTCTATTGGCCCTTTCAAAGGGGATTGAAAGAGAAAGAATTTCATCTGCCTCTGGATGAACTCACAGTGACAATACCTAAAATTCAGGAAAAAAACCTGATGGAGGGTCCCCAAGGGTTTATCCATAGGCGTGGAATGGAAGGAGTGTAGAAGATTGCATTCTTTTCTACTGTTTTTACATAATTTATAATACTTTAAACACTGGTCTCATAAATACACTATGAACACTTTACACATGCCAAGAAATTAAAAGCTTTCCCCAAAAACCTGTAGGTCTTATCAGAACCACTGGCAGCATCTGTTTACAGCATCTGGTTTTAGTCAGTAACCACTTAGTTTAGTCAGAACTACAGGTAGGTTTTCTTCAACCAACATCTTAATATTAAAAAACTTGTGAGAACAAAAAGATGCCTATGAGCCTATCAGTTTGCCTTAAAGTGATTACAGTCAGCATGAAAGGAAGATTGTCTGTGGTTTAGTATCTGTTGCTTGTGTCCCCACCCCCAGAGCATATCATCATTAAATAAAAAGTGCAAATGGGATTTGGGGACTGGATGGACTGATTTGCCTACTATTTATCTTCAGTTGCTTATTCTGTAGCCATCTCACACCAACTGTCCCACCACACTTGGGACTAGCTACACTTAAATCTAAAATAAGGCTCACTGAAGAAAAGGAAGAAATGACATCTAACTTCCAGACTCCTCCCACCCTGATGTCCCACAAAAGTGCTCATTTCCCTTTTTTACAAAAAAAAAAAACAAAAAACCAAAACAAAACAAAAAAAAAACCAACCAAACCAACCCAAAACTCCTCAAACCTTGATTAGAAAACTATGAAACATTTCAGTTCTACCACCCAAATAGCCACCTTCCTGTCAAGCAAGGCCAAAACAAAAGTGATGACGGATTCCCTTTGAATGCGAGAGACAGCACACGGCGTTATGGCTGCAGTCCTTCCTGCCAGCGTGCGGCTGTCGGATGAGCTGGTCCCTCTTCTTGGGGGGACCCTGGGCGTATATGAACACCGGCAGATAAAGATCTAAGACTGAGAATACAAACCCAACGTGAACTATGAACTTCCAAGACCACCTACTGTACGAACAAGTTTGACTTTCTGAGGGGCCAGTCAGCAGCAGCTGCGCTTCGTCACCGATGGCTGTCTCCGAAGTTTGAAGCCTTTACCGCTGGACGGGGGGTTGGTGTCAGTTGATGGAATTCTGCGACCTACAAGGAGGCAGGAAAAGGAAATTTATAGCAAATGTTATACTTGAAACGGATTCTAAGCACTCAGTGTATGTTTAGTGTATAAAAATGCGCCTTCAATTAGTTGTACGACGTTAGGGATGACATTCCCGCCTAACAGGACGGCAGCAAAAGTCTCCATCATGTCTGTAAGAGGTACAGCTGCACCAAAGAGGAGCAGAGGCAGTTTTGAGCTAATATAGCAGCACTTTTACACTTCAGGCTCATCTAGACCTGGCCAGCTGAGCTGTAAAAGCACTCAGAGCCCATACTCTGCAGGATGCAGTGCCATCTGGAATACCTTCATTGAGAACTCCCATCCTGACCTGTATTCCCACAGATCACCCACACCGGGCTTAGCACCAAGGTGCTTGTGGAGAGAGCAGCTTTAGTCATCTCATCAGTCTTTAAAATGGACTGTTCCTGGTTGAGCGTTCTTTTCTGAGGAGGATTTATGATTTTTTTCCCCCCCATGATTTATTCAAGATCAATTTTAGAGAGCAGCTATTAAGTCAGTAAATCAGTAAGCCAATCTACAGCACATACTTTTACATCAGCTCAATATATTCAGCTGTTTAGAAAGACCCTACTTTTTTTTCTTAAGTCTAATGTTTCTGTAGTTAGCCCTCTTTTCACAAGCAGGCTGATGTACCTGCACACTGGTGTTGCTACTTGCCACATACACCCCAAATAATATTGCATGGAATTCACTTTGGAATACTATCTGCTTTTTAGTTACACACATAAAAAGTATCATTTCGTCCCCACCACAAATGAGACAGAAAAGATTAGCAATTTAATATTAAAAAAAACCCAAGATACCACAAAAATACTTGTGGAAAATCGACATGCAATAGTTGCTATTTCCCATGCAGTTATTTGGCATTCATGAATTCTTCTGTTTTTGAAAATGCACTTTTTTAGACCAAGCATGAACATTAAGAGCAAGAACTTAATTCCTGTTCTCAGATGTATAAAGTCTGGATCTTCCTCATGCCATTTTCTTTCCCTTCCATAACCTTGGAAGTACTAATTGAAACATTCAATAACAGACATAGTAAGATGACACTGAATTCTGACATGAGTGCCCTGCTTACTATTTATCCAGCAGCAGCACACTAGGCTTAAAATCTCTAGAAGGAATATTTAGAGATCATTAGATGATCAAAAATTCACGGAGCTCACTTTGCAGTTTGTATTCATGTCTGATTGTAAAAAATTTAAGTCAGTATACTCCCATATCAGTAGCACAAAATGAATAAATCAAATTTCTACTTGAACTTGTTGCAGAAGAAAGTATATTAACTGTTTCAATACTTACTAATTTCTATAAAGAGTTCATTAATGTTTATTGCATTTTTCGCACTTGTCTCTACAAATATTGCATGAATGGAATCTGCATAGTCTTTAGCATCTTTTTCCATCACTTCTCTGAAAAAACAAAGCAAAGAAAAAACCGTGAGTGCAAAAAAACCCTCATTATTCAAAACCTTTAAGTGTCTCCTGTAATGGGTATTTTCTATTTTACCTGTTAGGCATCACAGTGCTCCCTCATGCTGAAGCTGATGCTCATTCTTTGCTCTGTGCTGTCTCCCTGCCTTGAGGAACGAGCACAATCCTAAACTGAGCAAGGCCTCAATCCATCTGACAACACTGAAGAGGTTTTGTCGTGAGTGTTCTCAGTGCAGGTCTGCAATCAATTGTCCTGGGGTGTGTTACACACACACCAGCTTTAGATGTACTGACACGATCCTAAAGCATTCATTCCAAACATCCTGAGCATTTCCTATGACTGTTTACAAACCCAAGGATCTCCCAACACTGCACAAATCATTAGGGCAGCATTTACTGCTATAAAGAGGAACATCTTTATACTGAGCACACCACCACAGAGCCCAGCAATGGAACAGTTATTCTGCACCCCAAAGTAGGCAAGTTGATAATGAAGTAAGTTCCTTAAACAACATGAAAAAAACAAATCCCAATAGGTGGAGAGAGGTCTGGGCTATATGTTGTATCATTTGACATACAATTTCTACAAAACACAGGCTACTTTCAGTAATGAGGAACTCTGGAATATCAAGAGCACACACTTTGATCAGTGCCTCAAATATTGCCTCTGACTAAAGTACAAAGAGTCTTGCTCATCAGCTTGAATAGTAATGTTTACATAATTCATGATTGCCACTTAAGCACCAAGAAATGAGTGTGACACTGAATACTGTTCCAAGGAATTTTAAGCTGTATGTCCTTCAAGAGATATGCTACCTGTAACAGAACTTTCTAGAGCTCACTAGATAACTGCTATATATTAACAATTTGTAAAACTATTCTAAGAACCCCCTTTGCAGTGGTTCTTTAAACACAGAACCATCTGTCTCCTTCGGGACACCGGCTGTGGTACCCTTTCCAATGAAATCTAAAACCAAGAAGTTTACACACACCTTCTTTCTGAATTTTGGCTTATTAAACCAGGAAGGACATCAATAAAAAAAGCCTTCTTTTGTTTTTAGTACATGCCTTCCTGAAAGTTTGGCTGTTCATAAAATTTCTCAAGAGCTTTTCCCGCTCCCTGCAACTATTTTGGCCATGGCCAGTTCCACCCCAATATTTGAGCAGGGAAGGAAGGCACCTGAACAAGCAAGTCAGAAAAACCTACACAATGCTTTCCAACAGGCTTGATATTTTTCCTAACAAAATGAGGTGCTACAGACTGACAGGGGCACTTCTTACAGAGGGAGGTAAACAGCTTCTATTACACTATAGTTTCACAGGCAGTTTAGGTTTGTGTAACTTGGCACTGCCACCAGAAAAGGTAATCCTGTCTCCCAGTAAACTGCTCATTCCTAGGCCTGCTATCCCCATTCTGTTATGCCAGCAAGTGTTCATGGTGTGAGAAAGATAAATACACTTGGATGGGTTTTCTTTTTAAAGGGTTAGTTTTAATCTGGATCCATTTTACTGCCCCATTTACTGCCCAGTCACACATGTACTCACAACAGCACTGGGGAGGAAGTGGGCAAGACCATCCAAGGGCAGCCTAACCACATCTTCTGACAGTAGAAACAGCTCAAATCCCCCGTGAAGCTACAGTGCTAGAGCAAAACAGCTTAAATTGTTCTATAGCTTTCAGCCACTCTGAAATCCTAAAACATTTAGCACTATGGGCTTAAGGGAAAATCTCCAACCTGACAACAGTTATTTACCTCACATCATTGAGATCACACTTATTTCCTGCAATAGCTACAACAATGTTGGGAGGTCCATGCTGGCGAAGCTCTTTAACCCAGTTCTTTAATGTTGAGAATGTTTCCTGATGTGGAAAAAAAGACAGAAGGAATTACGAGTCAGAATCAGCCTAAGACACAGAAAAAAAACCCAGAAATTGTAATGCTGGGTAAGGATAAATTTCTTACCTCTTTTGTGATGTCATACACTATAATGGCTGCTGCTGAGCCTCTGTAATACATCGGGGCTAAAGCACGGAACTGAAAGAAAAGCAGAGACAACAGGAATGTCACCTTCCCCTGAGCAACAGGACTTCACCACCAACACCAGTACTGTTCAAAACTGGGTTTAAAGGTCACTTCAGTGGAAAACCTTTCTTTCCAATTCCAGTGACTCTGTGCAGCAGAGCACATCAAGGCCCAGGGAGGCATTGTTCTCCAAAGGGCTTGGGGATCAGCAGCACACCTACTGCAAATAGCAGGAAGTCAAACTTGAGCTTATTTTGACTAGATTAGAATCTCTCCTAAAAGACTCTCAGTTATACATAAACTCAATGCTCAACTTGAAACACCAAACAAGGAGAAAAATGGAGCAAGAAGTTTGGTTTTGATTAAGACAAAATTTTCAAGGAAATGAATATATATTGATGCTGATCTGAAATGTTCAGAAGTTGATGTTAAGCTCTAGCCCCATGGATCAGTCACAGAACTCTTACATGCTAGAAATGCTGGTTTCTTCAGAACCTAACTTAAGATTTTAAGCATTTCACTTCAGTGTTCCCCTCAAAAGTTAGAAGCATGTTTAAAACTAAAAACTGCAAAAGACCACAACTATGTGACTTGTTGCAAGTAGAGCTTTAAGAAGCAACATTAGGCAGTAAAGGCTGCAGTAATTTTCTTGTGATTTTCAGAATTAAATCTACAGAAGGTCTATTTGGATGGTAGGGCATTTGCAGGCCTGACCCTTGCCCTGAGAGAGTACTATGAATCCAGGACTGAAAAAAAGTCATAAACCACATGATCAAGTTGCATCAAAAGTATCAATGGAACATTCTTACAAACATTGTGATATTCTGCCAACTTAAAAAAAACCAAGACAACTAATCTAGCAACCAAAACTCTCCACTAGAGTACTGAGTGAACTGCATATATTGCTTCCATATAAGCACATTTAGAACTTTTGTGCATCTGATTACTCAGGGTAAAAATAATGAATTGGATATAGTTTTTCATAAAGGCTTATTCAGTTCTAATAAAATACCAATTTCCTTTTGCTTAGTGCAGTTCAACTGAGAGCAATATTATAAATCATAAAAATCTTGCTATAAAGCAGAATTCCAGGCCATTTACATTTGGCTCTCAAATTCTGTTTTGAAAATAGGATTTTGAACACAAAGTTCAGAATATAAAAATATTTAGTAGTGAGAAAGGGAAACATGGGCAGGCATTCAGTTCACATTGGGACATAATCCCTTTCTTCCTCCTAAGTACTAAAATGTAAAGGGAAACATATTTGGTAAACCACCATTTGGACTGGTTGCAACCTGGCTTTTTGATTATTTGACTATTTACATTGGGAATAAACCAACTTTCACTTGCTGATTTTGTATTACTCTCATTTCCTCTCTGCTAACACTTAGATACTTTTTTCCACCTTAAGAGCAGTCGGCAGATAAAATATATTAACAAAACAGATGTTACCAGAAAGAGTGAATTTTCCTTTTGCAATATTTCCAAAGACTTCAGCCTGCCCTCCAGCCTCCAATTCGTGTTCTGACAGAATTGTTAAAGCTACATAATGTAATTACCCAGAGAAACTCAAAACTGTTAAGTAAGAAGGCAAAAAAAAACCCTAATTGCTGTAAGTAACCTCCTATCAATTTGAGTCAGTGTACAAGAAACGAGGGAAGAAATAAGGTGTGTGTTTAGGGCAATGAGGTGTGTGAAGTGAATTAGTGCCCATTTGCACCTCTGGCCAGCCAGCCCTGAAGCCACTGAGAACAAGGGAGTGCCCAGGGCAGTGTAGCACTGTTTGCTGCTGGGCTTTTAAATGGGAAATAGCAAATGCTCCTCAAAAAGCCAGGACTATGAATTCCATGCATTCTGCATCACAGCTCGGCAGAGACATCCTAGTTCCAAGAATGGTGTGGACATTTTTGGTATTCCAGATCACCACAGAGGAGATCCCTTCCATAAGTCATTGTCAGATGTGCTGCATGACCAGAAAACTGGTGCAGGTTTAGGGCAAGGCGGGTCTGCAGCCCATTTGGGGCTGGCAGTGAGTGACTGTGCTGTCCTGTCCTGGACAAGGAAATACCTGTGAAGATACCACATCATTTCAAAGTGAACATCCTCTCTCCCATTTCCCTGATTATACTGGGGTTATATTCCTTGGTTATATTGGGGTCTCACAGTAAGTTCTCTCAGGTATGGAACATGAGCTTCACAACTATCACAGCTCATGGGTCAGAGCCCTGTAAGACCTTCCTTTTCTTTGATTTCAATAAAGATATTGTTCAACTTGTACACAAGAAAATTAAAGAGGTATCACTCAGAGTCTAAAAATACACAGACAAGGAACAGGCTGATCATGTACAGAGATGCTACCTCAGATTGCAGTGTGCTGAATCCAAATCACCGTGTCCTCCCATTCCTTGCAAACAGAGTGAACAGGATGGAATTGCTGATATGTAATGGATGTTTCCTGCCAAGCCGTGGCAGGCATGTTTACAAAGCTTTCCATTTCAGAGTACCAACCCCTAAAAATTCATACTCTACCTCTCACAATATCACATTCCAGCCTCAACGTTCCAGAATGGGCTGGGATATTCACTTAAGACAAACTATTTACAGCAAATGCTGACTGACTGCTAGTAATGGAAGGACTCAAGATATTTTTGATAACAGGGATACTCTTGGACATATTCCTAGGAAACATCCCTGACAACATAAGTTTGCTTTATATGGTGCTGTTGGAAGGAAATGAATTGTCATTCAAAATCTACAGCACTGAAATGCAACACAAATATCCTGGAGTTACTTTCTAGCCACCAAGGCTGTTATCAAGGTAAAAAAACTGGCAAGGCAGTTCCACCAGGAACACAAAAGTGACTCTGCACAGGGGTGGCTGAGCCTTCACAAGGTGTTTGTTTGTTGAGGGCCTGTTTGTTTGGGAGATATCGTTTTGTTGGGGGTTTTTTGGGGGCTCTGTTTCTCGAGCCAGTCCTGAAAAATAGTAAAGCTGCATTTGCCATCTGGTATCCTGAAATAATAACCCAACCTCTGTTACAGTTAATTCATATCCTAAATAAACTCATCAGGAGTAATTGGCACCTGCCAGTAGTTATCTTGCAGTCAACAAACTGCAAGAACAAGCACTGCTAATACAGCTGCTGTAATTTCTACCACTGTTACTAGCAATCCATAAACAAGCAAGTTCACTAGCAAAGTTGTCCTTTTAAATTCCAAGTAAAAATCATGCAAATTAATTAACTGGGTTTTCATTTGACTAGTCATTTTCTTGAGAGCTGTTATTGCCTTCTCTCAGAACTCTGCATGCTGCAAAGATCAAAATCCCAAACTACCGAACTGAAATTTAGATTACGAAACCGATTCTTTTGACAAAGCTTCTAACAGCATCAGATTTGATTAGTAAAACTTTAGAAAAGAATAAACCAGCAGTTATCACCTGTAACATTGCCTGAAACTCTGCTTTTGAAAGCTAAGTCTACATCCTCCTCACATTTATAACCCTAACAAGTGAAGCTAACAGAGTGTGTTAGCAGTTGTATATTTCTCCAGAATCAGGTTTTTACTTGTATTATGAAACATGATCATTCATTTCACTTTGATTCTCACGTTGCCAACTGCACTGGCTGCAAATATTGCAGTTGAATGTTTAAAACTCAACTAGAAATGGTACTAGAAACAGTACTAGAAACAGCTGCTAGCTTCCCCCCCCGCCCCCAACTCCAGCCTTGTTTTCTTTGGAAACAGCATTTCCCTTCAGTGAATCTAAGCCCAGACTTTTGTCTCATAAGTTCCTCTTCTTAGGTAATCAACCTTACCTTTATACTTTAACCATGACAACAATGAAAAATAAAAACATATCTACAGCACCCATACCTTGACAGGAACCTGCCCAGAAACAAGTGCTCTAATTATGTCTGTAAACCCAGATCACATTGTGATTGCAGGGACAGAGTTCAAAAGCAACCCAAACTCTGGCCCCAGCTTTCTCCACAGGTACTGACTGTACGTACCCGCTCCTGTCCAGCTGTATCCCAAATCAGGAATTTATGCAGCTCATTCTGGTACTGTACAGTCTTGGTCATAAATGAGGCTCTGGAAAAAATAGACAGTTTATGTTTTTTTAGAATATAAATACATCCTTAGAACATTCATTACCACCATGAGCTTTCAGAAAGGTTCATGTTCCAATAAAAGTGTCTTCTCCCCCATCCCCCCACCCCCAAAACTGATGAGTTTCAGGTACAAAGGCTGAAATTAATGAGGATGAAATTTCTTTTCAGAGCCTGGAATTCAACTAACAAAACACAACAAGAATGCCAATTATAAGCTTTAATTATTAACAAGCTTTTGATAAAAACACAGGATGTATCAACCAAAAAACCCAGAAAGGTCAGCTTTTTAACAATATTCTCCCTAAATGAAGGAATCAGCACAGCAAATCATTTCAGTGTACACTGGAAACCTCCAGGGGGAAAGAGGTCAAATCCTTCCCTTTGTATCAGCTTTTTCTATCTCTGTACTAACATGCAGGTAAATGCTGGTATGTCCATACTTGGAAATAAAACATGGGAGATTTGGATCACCATCGGTATGGGAGATCTGTATCACTACTGGTAGGTGTTAAGAGGACAGAGAAATCAATAATGAGTAACCTGCTTGTTGTCTGCACTCTGTGCAGCTCCCAAATCCTGGCTGTCATTATATACTCAGTTTGCAGAGGCTCTCGCACTTCCACAAGACAAAAAAAATTCTCTCCTATTCTCCAGCTGCTTCTCCCCTCATCCAAATTCTAGATCTTTTACAGTAAAATACTGCAAAGTACTTTGTGCTTTACTTGATCTGCTTTAGATGAATCAGTCTATTTCCCACAAGAACACAAATTCAGAGAACTAATCTTTCACAAGAGGGAGTTCTTGGCTGTATCTATTACCTGTATGCACATTTTTTATTAGAAAAGCCACACAGTGAATTCAAATCCTTGTAGAACTGGAACTATAGGTGACACAGTTATTTTAGGTACATGAGATCCTACATTGTGATCCTCAACACCTTTTCTATGATTAATCCTTGTCACTTGAAAATACTGCAGACTTCCAAACTTGCTTTACTATCAGTTTTGGACAGGATTCTGAAGGAACTGGAGCCTCTTACAGCACCCCAACTGTACCTGCAGTACAGTCAGACTCAGAAGGAGCCTTTCAGCATGATCAACAACAATAATACCCAAGACTCAAGTTTATCTTGGATCTGAGGCACCACCAGGGCACAGATTTTAATGATGTCCCTGACACTTTTGTATTCAATATAACTGGAGTCTTTGGACATGTTTCAATGCTATAGGAGGACAAATAACTATCTAGGTTAAAAAAAAGGGAAAGGGAGCAGTTACACAATGCTTTCAACTGTTTGGAAGTAACTTTCTCCCTATTCCTTAAGCCCAGCTTGTTTGCCAAATAGTACATCAGTCTCCAAAGTTCATTAGTCTTTTAAGAAGCCAAATATAAGGTTGCAGAAGCCCTGCAAAGGACGGCCCTAATTGCAATGCATTTCAACACGATTAACCAGCTGATGTGTTTCTGCACTGAGTAAAGAAAAACAAAGAGATAGGAGTATCTCTTGTAAAGCACAGCAGAAACTTCCACTTCCTTAAGACCGCTGCAAAATAAGCACCAAATCTGAATTCCCTGGCCAATATGAAAACAGTTTCCTAAATCACTGATTCTCACTGAATTTATCTTACTTGGTTCCATAAAGCAAAACATCCCTGTACAGTCAATATGAACTGAACAGCTGTGTTTCTGTAATTCACATCACAACTAAACATCCCCAGTGGTAGCTGACAACAGAGGTTAAATGTTGCTTGAAATTCTTTGCCATTTGGGTCAACAAGAGCCTCCAAATGAGTTGCCCCTGATGACTTTTAGTAGGGATGTTGTCTGGTTTGTTATCAGATTTCCTTGCTGCTTCTCCCAGCCAAGAAGGTTCTGTAACTACCTGAACAACATGTACCTGAAAGCAGTTTGATACTCATAATTCTTTTTGATGCTTTAATGAAAGACTAGATATTCTGCACTACCTAGAGACAGACACTGGTTAAATGTGTCCTCAGCACCCTGAGAGGACAAAACCTGCAGAATTCTGACAGGGCTTCTACAGCTGCTCATATTTGAACCTGTGTGATGAACATTTACAAGAACCAAGTGTTGGTTGCTCAGATAGTTCTGAGAGGAATGAAAACAGGACAGGAAACAAGCTTGTATCTCATGAACTCAAACATGTATCCCCTGAAGTCAAAACATTATCAGCTTTAGTTTTGTAAAATGCTCAAAACTCCTTACTTTGAAAGAACTTACTCTGTTCTTTTCACCTATTGGTCTCAAAAGAGGAAACAAAAACAAGGTCTAAAATAAATTTCAAAGTTAATCTGCTTAAAATTTTGTGACTGTGTATCTTATTGGAGCTTTACACAATTCCTGCATTTGGGCAGGTTTTGGATCATTTACACCACTATAGCAAACTACCAAGACACCAAGTCCTCAGACGAGGGAATGATTTTAAGGCTGGTGGAAAATAGATTTTGAGTTTGTCACTTCAGTCCAGTGTACTAATCTCAGTAATGTCAGTGAAGGAAAATTCTCTTGTATACACCAGCCTCATTACCACAATGGCTAACACCTTCCAACAGCACCTGAACTCTCTACACAGCGACAGACATTCCCCTGAGAAGGCATACAGAAGGGATTTCTTTGGATTCCTGCCTTCAAACACAGAGGTGCTGCATCGGAGGGAGGAGAAACAGGGAAAAAAAAATAAATCAACCCACACACCAGTCAGAAAACCACCAGATCAAAACAAACTGACTCCAGAGGAAAGACAACAAGATTTGATGAAGTTCATTCCAAGGGCTGTTAACAGAGAAATTTAAACAAAAGCATGCTTCCCACAGAACCTCTTGCAATTCCACACCAGTATTTACACTCAAAAAACAGGAGGGGTATAAGGGCAAAGAGAAAGATCATGGGGACCTCCATTTTTTAGAAGGACAGGATGAGACCCAGCTGATCTTTATCGGCAGGACCTTTTCTGGTCAGAGCCGAAGCAGAGCCCGGGTGACACCTGAGACAGGAAGTTGCACTGACACCCACACACACTCCTGGGCACCAAGCAAAGCGCGTCCTCCCCTAAGCCAAGGACTGCTGCTGATCAAAGCAGCCCATAAGACACTTGAAAAGCAAAGACAGCAAAAGAAATAAGAAGGTCCAGCTACTTCCTACTGCCCTTTCTTCTACCTACTCGAAGATCTGAGCTCAGTGATGTTGCTACTCTGAGGCTCAACTTTTAAACACCCTCCCTACCTGTGAGGCCAACTGCACGAACAGTTTCACCAGTTACCTTTGTGTGTGCATTGCACACAGATGTGTAACGTTGGATCTAATTCATGGAGAGATCTACAACCTAAATTAATATGTAAACCACCTTCAAAACCTAGGAGACTTGTTACTGTACTTCAGTATTTAAAAAATTAAAACCCGTGTGGTTGCATAATAGTTAGATGCTGAAATTTAAAGGTAGCACATGAGAAAAGAGTGTTGTCCCTTCAGCAGAAGCAGCTATAGAGTAATTTATTCACTGTTAGCTTAGATAAACAATACAAAATGGGACCAGATCTTACACATGAACATGTGAGCTTCAGGAGTGCTGAGAACACTCCTACGTGTCCTAAGGCAGCTCAGGAGCTTCATTAAGGGTGCAGTCGTGTTTATTGCCACATTTAGCTGCCACACACGAAGAATCCTCAAGTGATCTATTCAGATAATTTCATTTGATTCGTGAAGAAATCACATTTGCTTTATTTAGTTTCTTACCCTATTGTTGGGTTGATGTTGGGATCAAAGCTATCTTCTACAAATCTCCACACGATACTTGATTTGCCCACACCAGTGTCCTAAAAAAAGAACAGAAACAGTTGAAAGTGACAATAGTTACTATAAACAGATGATTTTTTTTTTGTCCTCAAATCTTGCAGTACATTGCGATGAATAACACATTCCTGCAGAGAATCTCAGAGCAATTAGATTATGAAATGCTTCAGGTATTATATTCATTTAGTAGAAAAATGAAAGACCAGCGACAAGTTACAGTTTTGTAAATAAAACTGCCACGATTTTTTATGAAGGACTATAAAAATCCGTATTCACATTTATTATTTGTTACTCAAACTTCTCCAAAGTTCTGCACAACTTGCAATTGAACAGTAGCAGGGAGAGACCACCTCTAATAAAATACACAGCAACTGAGTATGGCTTGGCAGGATGGAGGACCAATGGAGCATATGGAATTATACAAGTGTGACACATGCATTTAACCTCTGACTAATGCTGTCCCACCCTGCTTAATGAAAGACTTGAAATTTCTTCTGTGACACACCTGAAACAC
>JAWWES010000051.1:11006352-11088300 GCA_035583135.1 Lophotriccus pileatus
ATTTAACCTCTGACTAATGCTGTCCCACCCTGCTTAATGAAAGACTTGAAATTTCTTCTGTGACACACCTGAAACACGTTACTAATGCAACTCTACAAATGGCAGAAGAGGAAACGTAACATGAAAATTCTGGGTCGTGAACATTTCCAAGGTTAAAAAAAGGAAAAGATATATAGAAGCCATATCCAGAACTGAAATAACTCAGTAAACTCTTCTCAGTAGAACATGGACATTTTAAATTGTAATTTAATTAATACAGTTGAAGACCAACTTTTTACTTTACATCTCCAGAGTCATTAAAATTTTAATGGAAAAAAAAACCCTGAGGAAGCGCTTCACTGAAAATGAAGTTTTACGTCATACATATGTTTTTTTGAACCTTCTGACTGTTACAGGAAATTTGGGTGCAGTATGTACGACTGTGTTCACCCTGTCAAGCCGTTTTCCTCTCAAGGAAAAGCACATTATCCCAGTTCTTCTAAAAAAACAGTATTTTATGTTGTTTGCAGTCTTGTTAAGCAGAGCACACCTTAAAACAGAGAAATAGAGATGTGGCTCCTGGCTCTGGGAGTTCAAGGACCAGTTTTCCCGGGTGCTCATTCTCCTCTTCTTACGTGACAAAAGGTTTCTCAGGTCGGGTGGACACAAACAGCAGTTCCCCCACATGCCTTCGTAACACGAAGGGCACACAAACACATAATTTTCCCCTCTGAAGGTCAATGTGGCCATTTAGAAATAGAAAACAACTACTGCCCGACTCTGCTCAACACGCAAGGTTTCGATGCAGGTGCTGGCACCTCCACCTGCTCAACGCGCAACTCCCAGACTAAACCGAGACTAAATTCACAGCCTTGAATTCTTTAAAATTCTGCTTCGGTTCGCACCACGACTCCTTCTTCCCCCACCTGCAAAGCTTCCAAGCCTCCGTATGTCCTTAAATAAAAGTTCCGGCCCCTCCCTCTCTCCCACCACTTCGATTTCAGGTGCTTCTGTTTATCTTGCGAGCTCCAAGCCCGGAACAGCTTGTGAGGCAGAGGGAAGCACACGCTGGATGTTCGTGCTTCCTCTCTCCTTTTTAAAAGGAGTATATGGGGGAAAAAGGACCGATACTGACGGCTGGCAAACGCCTTCCCCGAGGAGGGGAAGGCCCAGCCGCCCGGTCCCCTCAGAGGGACGAGACGAGGGGCACCCTCCGCCCAGGGAGCGGATCCCCGCGGCCGGAGCCTCGCCGGGCTCTGGCAGAGCCTCCCCACCATCACCGCGGAGGCTCTCCGGGCTCTGACAGAGCCTCTCCCTCCCACCCTCCTCCCCCCGCCGCCCGACACTTACCCCCAGCAGGCAAACTTTGAGCTCCCTCAGCGCCATGGCCGGGCGGGCTGCGCCTTCAGCGAGCGCCTGAGACGCGGCCCAGCTCGATCATCGCGGCCGCCCCGCTTACCCGCGCCCCGCGCTCCTCCTCGGGCTGCGCGGCCGCGCCGCCATCTTGGGCGGCCGCCGGAGTCCCCGCCCGCGCCCCCCACCCCGCTGCTCTCCCCCTCAGGCGCTGAGGGGCCGCTCGACCCCCGGCAGCCGCCGCTCCTTCAACCCGGTGGCGTTTCGGGGCTGACCCGGCGGCAGGAAGCGCCGGCGGCTCCTCCCTGTGCCCTCCCGCTCCTCCTCCTCCTCCTCCTCGCCCATGTCCATTCCAAGATGGCCGGTAAGTGGGGCCGGCGGGCGGGCGGGCGGCTCAGCCGGGGCTGCCCCGTCCCTCCGAAACCAACCCCCCTGGTATCTCTCTTCTGTTTTTCGTTTGTAGGGATCCCTTTGTATTTTGTGGATTTGCAGGATGACTTAGATGATTGTGAGTAACTGTTTTTTTTTTTTTTATTTTTCCGCTCCCCGTTCAGGCCCCCGCTCCCACCCCGGGCTCCTCCTGCCGCCCTCCTTCCCTCTCCGCATTTCGACCCAGGTGAGGGCGAGGGGAGGATGTTGAGGCAGTTCTGGCAGGTGAAGGTGTGCAGGGCATTGGGACCATCCCCGCTGGGTCCGGGGGCCGCTGGGCTCGGTGTAAACAGCAGCTCCAGCAGCTCCGCGATGAGCCTGGCAAGGCGGACGGGTGGCTCGGGGGAGCAGCCCCGCTCCTGTGGTCGGTGGGAATTAGGGAATTGACTTTCCAAGGCTGTAGAAGCTGCCGAGGACGCGTGTTCCACTGCTCTGTATCCCCGGGACGTGCTGCGAGTGCACCTCGGGGTGAAGGGAAAAGTCGCCGTGTGTGCTGCGGTTGGGTCGCACAAAGCCGTGGTTTTGGGTTCAGTACCCTGTGGTGGGTCCCAGGGCAGGGAACAGCTCCATCCCAAGCCGCTGTAGTCCAGGGTTATGTTACGGAAGAGTCGGACACTTGTCAGACTGAACACGGCTTGGTAAGCGCTGTGATTTAAGGAGATAAAGCCTTGGCTAACAATGATACGAACTTGTATTGCTTTAGAAAGAAGCTCTCTTTGTGGGGTGGTTTCACTGGCACTTGGGATGCTGGATTGACTTTTCTATGAAAAGGAAGTAAAAAATGGTATTTGTATGTGTCTCTTGTGAGAAACTGTATTTGTTTATCACAAGACCGTTATTGTTTATTAGTGCTTGAAAACGTGTAACAGATGGATCCATCCCACCCCTTGCTCAGCTGAGCTTGAGAAAACTGATTTGTAAGAAGGTGGTCTTTGGAACACCAGGAGAAATGTTGGGATACAAGTGGGATCCCAGGTCTTCCATTGGGAAAAGATGTGCAGGGACACTGCCTCTGTTGGAGGAGGTGGTTCTGCGGGATTCTGTTAGTTGTTGCTCTGAGTCTTTGAGGTTTAAAGGGTAAACAGCAGAAATAAATTCAGACTTAGTAGTGGTTCTGTTATGGGTTTTGGCCTTGGACCAGGCATGACCATCCCTAGAAGTGTTTGTTCTCCATTAGTGCTCAGTCTTTGGCTGTTTTGTTGAGACTGTAACACGTTTGTCTGGTGAACTGATTAAGAAATTTGATATTTCTAAGGCAAAACTCTAGTTAAAAATGTCCAGATAAAGTTTTTGCTGTAACTGGTAATTAATAAGAGAAATCATCAGTTTCAGCATGAGCATATAAATAAATGTGCCTTTTAGAGTATTATTACTCTTTGATGAAGTTCATTAATTTGATAATGCAGTTAGAATTATGGAATCCAAAGCTGTTGTCTCTGTGTTGTAGCAGAGGGTCCCATCTGAGATGCTGTTGTGCTGGTCCAGTGAGTTAGGGTAGCGAAGAGTTCATGATGTGTTTTTGGAAAACCTCAGCGAAATAAATTACTAGAACTGGATTTTTACTTTCTTAACTAATTGGTGAAAGTGTCATGCACACTGAAGATCAGTCGAAACAGAGTTTGGAGAATTACTGTGAATGTGGCAAAAGGCTGTAGGAAAATCTACCTAAATTCAAATGCAGTTTGTAACTTTTCTATGAGATAACGGGTCATCTGGAAAAATAATTAGCTTATTTATGCCCTTTGTACATCTAAAAAGAAAGTATTTAAAGAATGTTTTTCCTTCTACAAACACCAGGAGGGAAAATGACCTCCTGGAGCTCACTAAATCGTTGCACTCTGCACTGGTATTTACTGGTTTGTGTTGTGAAATGTGAGTAGTGGCACTGGGAGATGACATTGAATTGCACCCTTAGGTCCTATGACCCTGAGTTTCTTACAGGCTCTAAGCAGCTTTTGAGTCTGGGGCAAGCTGAGGCCCAGTGAACTGGAGTTCAGCTCTGGATACTGTCACAATTATTCCTGTTCAGAGGTGGACAGATTGCCAGCTTACTTGTTTAATGTAGTGAAATGGAAAAATACCAAATGTTAGATCTACCTGTGAAAGAACACTAGATGAGAAATACTAGTTCATTATTTGTGATGTGCTTTATAGTACTCTGGTGTATTCTGAAAGCTGTGAGTACCTATGGCTTCTTTTTTATGGAAAAAGAAAAAATTCCTGAGAGAAGACAAAATGGATTCTGCCATGATTATTCCTTACTTGTGTGTAGTGAGAGTGTGTGGAAAAAATTTCAGGTATTTAACTCTCAATCTTGAGCATAAGTAGAAGTGCTCTGTTTTCTCTCTAGCCTTGGAAGCAACTGGTGTGTGCTTGGGTAATTTAAATGAATAATAGACCTACTCCACATAGTAAAATTAAACAAGTTCATCATGTTTACAAAACTAGTCCCAGGTGTGATATTGCAGTCAAAGTTAGAATTGGGATTTATTTCATTGTCATTTGAATTGGTAGAAATTCTGAAATATTTGAAGTAAACTAATAAAAGCCTTCATTTTAAGTGTTTCTAATTGGGGACAGGTGGGAACCAGGTGAAGTCAATAAGTATATTGATCCTGATTGTTTTCTTGAGCCCTAATAAATCTTTCTTTGTATAGCAGGTGACTAGGCTCAAAAATTAGCTAGTGAGTGTTCAGTCTGTGCAGATTTTAAAATACACTTGTTATAACTAGGGCTATAAGGATGGTGAGAGTTGGGTGTGGATGTGCAGGGTTTGTTGCAACCGCAGAAAGGAAATCTGCAATCCCACAACTTCCCCTGAGCTGTCAGGGATACAGAGGTTTCTTTTGAAGCAGCAAATCTGGATGTTCAGATGCTCTGATTGGGGGAAAGTCCTGGAGCAGATCGACCCCAGATGATCCGTGCATTGGGAATTGTTTACACTGGTGCAGATAAACGTTTTAAACCCGACAGACCCTTCTTTAGGGAGCAGTGGGGTGGAGATAAGGGTGTCAGTGCAATACATCATCATTATACACAGCCATGAATAATTAGCAGCTGTTTCTGATCAGGTAGCTGTGGGTTCACTTGTAGTGTCTGTGTGTACACTTGGGATGTGAACACTTATTCTAACCCCACAGTTTTCTGCTGGTTGAACCCCACTGAGCTTGTTGAGCACATTGTCTGTTCGAGCAGCAGAATTTGGATTGCTCTAGTCTTTAACTCACCTAGGTTCTCTGGAGACTTTAAACCAATCTGATTCTTATTTTTTTCCCCGTGACGACCCAGGTATAACATTTTGCTCCAAGTATGTTCAGATAATTTCGTCTCTAAATGAGCCTTATTGCTGAGAATGTTTTGACTCATGGTAAATAATTAGAAAGGAGAGTTTTATATATAAAATAAGGATTTTTGTGTAGGAAAAATAGGAAGTTTTTTAACATAAAAAGCTATTTATAATGGGTATTACTGTAGCTTAGAGACAAAGAATTGGGCCTGTTGTCCTCAGTGGTTGTGACTCTCAGCACATGTGCTGGTTTGCAATACTTCCTGCACGTGAGAAGCTGTGTTGGCACAACTTGTGTTTCTTTAAGTATGATCACAGTTGCTCTGTGTGTGTGAAAGAAGTGTGCACAGTTCTAGGAGGCTTGACTGGGACAAGTGTAAGCCCAGAGCAGGAATATCAGCTACTCCAGTGCCACTCTTTCTATAGAGTTGGGTGCTGTACATGTTCCTATATCCATGGCTGAGACGAGAGCACTGGTGTGATGCAGGCACATTATTTCACTGTCTCTGCTTTAATATGTGCAATATGTGCAACCCAGTAACTACAGTTTGAGAGTTGCTGCAACTGTTAAAATTTCAGTTCCTTTTAATGGGACTTATTTTCCCTTTGAATGTGTGGGTCAGTTTGTGGCATTGTGTCAGCTAAGCCCTCTTAACTCAGAATGCATGTGGTTACTGCACTCAAAGGGAAAGTCAAGTGTGTTTAAAGCCAAGGATTTTGACAGGTGAATTAAATTTCAAAGCTTGAATTTACAGGGCTATGTGCAAGTGTTGCGCTCGACTTCATTAGATACAATATAAGATTTTTTTTTTTTTTTGGGTAAGCTGTTTCTGGTGATGTTCAAATACTCTTGAGGAAATAGTTATTGCTATCCTGTATTCCACCGTAACATCTCTTGCTGACTCTTGGGTTTTGTTTTGTTTTTTGTCTGTTACTTTTCTTGTCTTTCCAGTTGGATTTGAAGATTATGGGCCAGACTGTGATAGCATGAGGATAACAGCATTCTTGGATATCCCTGGACAGGATAACTTAACTCCACTGGCTCGTCTGGAAAAATATGCCTTCAGTGATAATGTCTTTAACAGGTAAGGCTGCAACAGCCACACCTGATAACTGAGTGCACTGAGGATATTAAGGTGTCACACTCTTTTATTAATCTCCCAAACACATGCATATTAGTTTTTCTGTTTGAATAACTTTTGTGTAACATTTCCATGGAAAGAGGTTTTTGTTCTTGGTTATCTGAATAAGTTCTCTCTATCCCATCTTTCTTTGGTTGGGATGTGGAATGGTCAGAGGTTTTTTTTAAGGTGCCCATTTACATTGGATAAGTTCCCCATGTGTCCCATCTACGTGTTTTTGGCTGGATATTTTGGCAATTAATGTTGTTCACTCCACAGGCAAATTATTGCCAGAGGTCTCTTGGATGTCTTTCGAGATTTCAGTAACAATGAAGAAGACTTTCTGACTGTAATGGAAATAGTGGTCAGGCTCTCTGAAGATGCAGGTTTGAAAGCTTTGTTTTGCTTGGGTTTTTTTTTAAATTTTTGTAGTTTATTTGACATAAGCTGCGATATAGAAAGTACTGACATTCAATGTTCTGTGGTAGATAAGATGTTAAATAAAAGGTTCTTACTTAGAGTAGGGCCTGAAGTAATATTCTTCAAGAAGTTTATTAGCTCTGACTGTGTGGTGTAGGTGACACAGAGCAGTTGAGTGTTTTAATGCCTCATGTGCATGCACTTGTGGTGACTGGGTTTTCCAGCTAGTTGCTCTCATTTTATCTGATTGGTTTGGGAACTGATGCCAAGTCTCTGAACTGTGATGTATGTGAAGCTATTCCATTTTCTTCAGTTTTCCTTGAGGAACAGGCAATCTGTGATGCTCTTTCTATATTTTGATTATTTTCATTTTCCTCTATTGCGAAAACAAAAAGAAAAATGCTACTTTTTCTTTAAGGTACCTGATCTTAATTTCATATTTACTAATGTAGTTTTGCCTTTTATTTCTAGAGCCAACTGTACGTACAGAGCTGATGGAACAGATCCCTCCCATTGCCATTTTCCTGCAGGAAAGCAGACCAAACTTCCCAACAGCATTTTTTGAATACCTTATGCCCATAGTGGTGAGATACCTCACAGATGTTAACAATCAGGTAGGAAAAGCAGACAACATGAGTTGTTGGAAAAACCTGTGAGGTTCAGTGAACTTAAGGCCTGGGGAAGAGATAACAGGAAATTCCATGCTGATTGACACCTGGCTTTTAGGCAGTGCTCTGTGTACTGGTGTCAGCACATTTTGCTGAGGTCTGATTTTTTTTTTTTTTTAAATACTTGCCTTGGCAGATAATGGGAAACTTATAGTATTTATCCAGCAGCACACGGATGGGGTCTGTTACAGGAGTCGTGACTTGGAAATCCTGTTTTATGCTTCATCTTTTGGCTTCTCCTCAGAATACGATGAAATGTCATCTAATGATGATATTAAACTGTAGTCTTTATTAGTAATTCCTCATGGTCATAAAACTGAGAATTTTTTTCAGGGTTTGCTTTGTTGTTTTTTGAACTTGTACCTGTGTGTTCATTGAAAAAAATGTGGGGTTTTATGGCTCTTGTATCAGTAAATATTGTTTTTACAGTGACAAACTGGTTTTGTGTGTTTCCTGTGTATAGGTTAGGAAGGCAGGTCAGGAGGCACTGCTGATACTGCTGGAACAGGACCTTGTGGCTCAGAGTGACATTGAAAACAAGGTGTGTCCCATCCTGCTGGACCTCTCTGCCCCTGACAGTGACGATGAGTACAAGGTGGAAGCTGTGAATGTAAGTTTATAGCATTAAATTGTAATGGTAATTAAGATGAGGTCCAGGAATAATACTGCCATTAAATAAGCAATCAAACTTTTTGTGTTTAGTCTTTAAAATATTGGCATTTTTAGCTTAAACTGACAAATCTGTAATTTTTATTCTGAATTCTTGAAAATACCGTGTTTAAAGAGACCATTTTTATACTTCAGGATGCTAAATGGTGTCAAAATGGTACCTGAATAACTTTAAAATACAATTGGCCCTTGGCAGCCTTGTTTGGATTCTTCTTAAGGTTGTTTTACTCCCCAGCAGTTTCCTTGTATTTGCTCCACCAGGTTTCACAGTAGGAGAGATGTGTCAGTGATGACCTATCTGAGTTCTGAAGTGTTATGAAAAAAACATTGCCTGGTGACTTTAGAGAAATCAGTTGACTCCACAGAAAAGTGCTGGTGTGTAATTACATTTCAGCATGGATATCTGACACTTGACCTGTAAAATATTTTACCAGCTAGATTTTCCTCTTCCTTGTTTGGGAGTTGGGAATTGCTTAGGCAGTTTTCCAGGATGACATCTGAGAACCAGATGCCTTTTAGGAGCTGGAAAATTTGTAGGAAAGTCCTTGAATGGTGTTTGCTTTCATTCTTACTTAGCATTCTATTTAAAAGGCAAACATCTATTCCTAGAAAGGAATAAAGCTTATTTTTGTGGAATTAGAAAGCTCCAACATTTTTAGAAAAATAAAAATAGATGAGTACTGTTAATCTGACAACACTTGTGTAAGCATTAAACTCCTGTTGCTGCAGGCAGAGCAGTTGAGTAGGAAGGTGCATGGGGGAGCCCCTTGCTTTTTCCTGTTACAAATATAAGAATTACAGAAGCTTATCCCAGAAATTAAGAGCTGAAAGAAAACAGAGTCCAAAGCACCTGGTCTTTCACATGTTTGTAATGGTAGTGGAAATGGACAGTTGTCAGAGAAAGCTGAGTTAATGATCATGTTACTGACTTCCTTTAACTGTGCCTTGTTAACTCCTGAAGTTCCTGAGGATCAGTCCTATACTGTGTGCATCAGCTCCCATATATACCTAGTTTTCCTTGCACTCCCTTTTCTCTCCTGTTGTATGGCAAACTCATGTTTTATTTTGGTGTCTGAGCCTGTAAAGAGCTGGGACTGTGCATGTTTTTAAGTATCTGAACAGTCCTGCTAAAGCCCAATGTCTTCCTTGCATGCTGAAGTCTGAGATATTTCTAATATGCTTCAAGAGTGTGGTTTTTAGAAGTGCAATGGGATTTTTGTCTTCTCCATACAAAATCCCAGTGTATGCCCCATTGTAAACACCTTCAAAACAAATACATTAATGAAAGTCTATTTAACCAGATAAGACAATGAATTACATGCAGAAATATTGTATTCAGGCACAGTGGCATAGAGTGATTTAAAATAAAAACTGTAGTTGTCCTTCATGAAACAGGTGTATGAAAATTTGAATAATGTGCAGCAGTTAAATCTATTTGACTTTTGCTGTCTTGCTCTCTGAGGTAATTTTTAGGAGGAATATTTGGCTGTGTTTACAAGCTCTATAATTTTCTTCTCCTTCCACATATCCCTTTCCTGGTTTTCAGATAATCTGTAAAATGGCCTCTATGTTGAGTAGAACAACAGTTGAGCACATGCTGCTTCCTCGTTTCTGTGAACTGTGCAGTGATGGGAAATTGTTCCAAGTCCGAAAGGTTGGTGTGTTTCCAACTCTAAACTATCTAAAAATGAACTTGCACGTTGCTGTTCAAATCCCTTCCTAAATAATTTAGTCATGACTTTAGCTGATGGGCTCTGAAAGCATCTGGAAGAGCAGTTTTTCTTTATTGGCACGGTTATAGCTTCTGTGGTGCAGTAAAGCAATGGATAACAGACCTTGGTGAATAGCTTTGGTCCAGCAGTTAAACTGGCCTTGCACATTTAATAGTTTTGCACAACTTCTTTTTAAAGCTGCTGTGCCTGGTTATAGGATGCAAACAAATTACCTCATCTCTACCATCTTATTTAAACCAGAAATTCAAAAATAATAGACATTTGAGACATCCTTCCTTTATTTTTTTTTTAAATCTGTTGCTATTGAAAGGAGAAATCCCAGAAGTGTAATACTTTAATTCATGTTGGAGTACAAAAGGAAACTTGTAGCATAAGAGGTCTTAAAATATTTGAATAGACTTAAGGGTCACACAGAGCTCCAGCTTGGTCTGTAACATAAGCTGCACTTGTTGGAATTTGAGCTGCATTATAGCCTTGTAAATAAGCACATAAAGTGAACAGAATGAGTATTAACACAGTCCTGTCTTTAATTGATTTCAGATTTTGGCAACATCTTTTTCCAGCATGGGGGGATGTCCCTTTTGCTTTAATTATAGCTTCTCTAAAGGCCTGTAAATGACACTAACTTGAGCCCTTGATTAAACTTTGCCTCAGCAAAGTACTTAAGCCACCTTGAGCCAGGATAGTTCTGTCAGTACACCTAAGTCCTGACCCTGTATCATGTGTTACTCTGCTTTGGGTTTGACAGCTGCTGCTCAAAGTAATTTAAACTTTCAAGCAGGCTTATTGTCCCTTCTGTGGTTACTGGAGTAGATGATGCTCTTCATGCAGAAACCTTTGTCACTATTGATTTCCAAGGCATGTGGTGTGTGGACACTGGATGGAACAAGTCTTTGTTTGGGATAAGTTAATGTTACACACTGTAGTTACAGGGCTGAAATTGGAATAGTCCAAATGTCTGCAGTTGTTTTGTGGGATAAATAATGCATGGGGAAGTTGATAATAAGACTAATCCCCTTGAAAGAGACACTATGTTATTAATGGCTTTTTTATTTCTTAGATTTGCGCAGCTAATTTTGGTGACATTTGTAATGCAGTTGGGCAAGAAGCCACAGAAAGGCTGCTGGTATGTAAAACCAAATCAATTTACAGGACTTGTATTTCTCAGTTCAAAAAGTTTAATAATGAGCTCTTTTATTGTCTTCTGTATAAATTAATCAGCATGCATGAGGTTTTTTAATTGATTAGGTTAAGACCTTGGTTGCAATTACATAGCAAAACTGGGAATGAAGAGGAATGCGAAGTTTTTGTTTTGCAAAAGATGTTTCAAAATGTAATTGACAACATGTATATATTTTTATATACATGTATACACACTTTAGAATTACTGACTTACTCTTTTTTTTCCCAGAAGTAGATAATCAATCAGGTCATGATTTCAGAAAAAATAGGCCATTAATAATTCTTTCTATTCTTCCGTCTTACATATAATTATACATGAAATTCTGATGGATTAAATGGCAGACAGCTAAGGTTTTTTCCTTATTCCTTCAATTATTGTATGAATTTAACCTGTTTCTGTTTCTTCTGTTCTTCACTTTGGTCTCTCGAGTTGTCCTTGTGTCCAGTTTTCAGACAAATGCCTTGATATTGCTGCAGACTTTTAGTCTTTAAATAGTTTTGCTTGTTTTTGGCAGATTCCCAAGTTCTTTGAGCTGTGTTCTGACAGCGTTTGGGGGATGAGGAAAGCCTGTGCTGAGTGCTTCATGGCAGTGTCCTACACCACATCCCCAGAGGTTCGCAGGAGCAAACTGTCCCCCCTCTTCATCAGCCTGATCAGTGACACTTGCAGATGGGTGAGTAACTCCCCCTGCAATTGAGGCATCTTCCCAGACACATCCTGGGAAATAATGGGCAAGTCAGAAATGTGCTCTAGAAGTGCTCTGAAGAACATTTGCTTGAGACTGGAGTCTAATGTACTAAAAATTAATCTCTTCTATTAAGATAGATCTTATTTTTCCTCTCTCATTACTTTTAAAGAACCCTGTTGCTAGAAATTCTAACTGTAAATACACTTCTGAGAGAAGGTTGCTTGCGTTAAATAGATTGAAGTAGACAGGGATGTCCTTCAAATTTACAACTTTTAAAAGATTTCTGCACAGTGATTGTAGCTCCATGTTTAATATTCTAACACCTTTTGCTTAGGTGGCACCTACTTGGTAATTGTTTATATTTTGTGTTAAATGGAGCTAAAAAATTGCACCAAATTCTCATTTTTCAACTCTGTGGGAGCTGATGAAGCCTGACTGTTGTTCTTGTACCCCCCCCAGGTTCGTCAGGCTGCTTTTCAGTCTCTTGGCCCGTTTATTTCTACCTTTGCAAACCCCTCAAGTGCTGGGCTTTACATTCGAGAAGATGGGACGCTGAGTATCCGACCTTCAGCACAAGACATGAATTCCAATTCCTGTCAGCCAAGCAACAATGTCACTTTAATGTCCCCCAATGCAAATGCCACATTGTCCAGGTAAATTGTGGGAAAAGAGGTGGTGTAGTGGAAGGGATTAAAAAGAAGTTAATTGATTTTGTTGCTTGTCAAGGCAAAAAATCTCAAATTGAGAATACAGTTCCAGAAAAGGTGTGAAGAGTGAGATCACACATCTGAGTGTAGCCAGTTTATTGAAAAGTTCACTTTGGCTTCACAGGAGGGTAAAGGGAAAAGTGGTGCAGTAAAGTGTAGTGGTAACATAAATTCTGTCGTTCTGTAGAGAAAAGCTTCTGTTGTTGCTGGTGTCTTTTGTGAATTATTTCACTGAAAACCTGTTGTTACAGAGTATTTCAGTAACTGTGTCTGTTACCAGCTCAGAACAACCAATGGAAATCAAAGCACCGACTGAGGAGATTTCAGCAGAACTGAACACAAAGCTCTCTGAGAACCTGAATAAAGACACGGGGGAAGGAGGCTCAGATTGTTGCAGCAGTCCTGGAGAAGATGTGTCTCGCCTGTCTCAGGGTGACAGAGCTGGTGCTGGTGCCCCTGAGGTCACCAAGGACAGCAGTGTCCCTGGAATGCCATCCAGGTCTGGCGAGGACGTGTTCAACACGTTCCTGTACTGGCGCCCTCCTCTGCCTGACATCACTCAGGAGCTGGAGCTGCTCCAGTTCAAGACTGAGAAGCACAACGAGAGCTGTTGTGTGCCGTGCAATAACTGTGTTGCTAGCAGTGAAATAAAAAAGGTTCTAGAAAGCTTACAAGAGCACATAGATGATCCAGATGTTCAAGGTGAGACTCTGGAATGGTAAAATCACGTTTTCTCTGAGCAGGTTTTCTCCTGGCCTTTACAAAACCTGACTGCTTTTTAATTGACTTGGTGTTCACAGGGTGATGAGCCTTCCTTGAGCAGTAAATTATAGTAGAAGGTTATGCAACAGCCTTTTTCGTAAAACCTGAGTTATTTATAGAACAGCTGGGAAAGTGTTCCTGGCTTCTGTTTGCAAGAGAAATAAATTGATTAACTATAAAAGGGAAAGGAGCTTGTTAAAGACAGTTTTACCAGATTCCAAGTACTGTAGGTACTGTGATTTTAGTGACAGTGCTACCTGTGATCAGCTGAATTTGTACAATAGTTGGCTGAGTGAGAATGGCCCTAATTCCAATTTATCCCTAGGTAGCCACCCAATACAGGCCCGTTGTGGAACACACTGAAGTGATAATGGCCTGGTAGTGGGGTCCAAGGGTGTTTCCTGGACCAAAACCCTCTTTGTCATCCACAGTCAACTCAGTTTCTGGTTTCACCAAGTCTCTTGAGTGCTCCAGAGTAAGAGGCCTTTTGCTTCCAAGAGCAAATGTTTGTGTACACACCATTTCTGTGCAGCTCATTCTGGACTGCTTTTTTCAGATCAGTTAATTACAAGTTTAATGCTTTTAAATACAGAAGGGAGACCAAATAGTCGTTGTTTGTGTTACACAGCTCAGGTCCAGGTGTTGTCTGCTGCTCTCAGAGCTGCTCAGTTTGATTCTGTTGGTGACTGTGAGACCAAAAAAATGGAAGAGAGCAATGGCAATCTTCAGGACAAAACCATTTCAGATGAAGCAGCTGCTTCAGATGCTGTCTGCACCCAGGTGCAGGAGGACACTCCTTCCTCCCCTGCCTCCCAGGAGAACATCAGTGACCAGTCAGCCACCAGTCTGCTGAAAAGCACAGTAAGTAACTTTGTGCTCTGTGTCTGAAAGGAATTCCTGCCTGCACGAGTCCTGGGTGTGTTTGTGTAGTCCCTGCTGTAACTGACCCACTTCTGATCCAAAGCCCTTGAACATTACTAGACCACAGCTCTCACATCCTACTTACTCTGATTAAAAAAGAAAAGCCATTGAGGGCTATCATATCTGTTTGCACCCAGATGACCCAAGAGTTAGTTTGGCAGGAGTCATGCAGGATTTTTCCTGATCAAATGTAGCAAGTGCAGTCTCACCTCTTCCTATAATGGATCTAATTTTAGTCCTTTATCTCTAGACAGGAGGCTGAATCAGGTGGTGACACACTTGCAGTTCCTGCAGTTACTATTTGTTGATTACAGCATACAATTAAGAGTAAAAGGAATTGTTTGCACGGTATTTAATGTTGCTGGATCTAAGGGTGAAATAAGACAAGCAGCTTGTCTGTGAACAAAAATTGGACATAAAACTTGTATGAACAAAAATGTAAAATACTGTGTGCACTTTGGAGCTTTGTGTGGTTTTGTCCCTTTAAACTTTTAGTTCTTTTGAAGCTTTTTACTGATATTTGAGGAGAGGAATAGATAGATTTGGGAATTTCCATCAGTTTGTCCTAAAATATATTTTAAATAATAATTTTTTTTTAATTATGACCAGAATTAGATTAAATCTGACTCCTGCTGCCCTTGTTGCTGCCATTGTCTGTAGTGTTTGCCTTGGTGTACAACCCCATTGTCTCCTTGTATTTGCATAAACACACGGAACAAAGCTCTGCCTGTGCAAGGCTCTGAGCTGCATTGTCCTGCTCTGTGATGCTTTGAAATAGCCCAAACAGCACCAAGTCTCATTCATTTCACTACCTAGCACCTCCTTTTACAGGGCTCAGAGGAACACCACAGAGGAACCAGTGTGCTTTTAAGGAAAGAGCAAGAAAATAATCCACCCTTTGAAGATGACAAGTCAAAATTACAGGTGATTAAAATAGCATCTAATGGCTTTAGTGGAGTACTGGATACAGTTCATCTTACCCCTAATGCAGTGATGACTTCTGCAATGAATCAGTTTGCAGAATGTGAATGAATGCTCTGGGATTTGAGGAGAACCCTGTTTTAAATGAGAAAATCAGAAACATTCTGTTGCCTTGTTGCTGCCTTAGAGGCAACTTGTGCAGCCAAGGCAGGCGCTGTCCTGTTTTGTCATTGATGTACTCTTTGTCTTCAGCAAAGAAGAAATTTTCAGCTTGGTTGATAAATAGTGACTGTTCCTTGCTGACTGCTCTGTCCCAGTGAGAGGGGAAATAAGTGCTGTGGTTGTGCCTTTGGAGAAGGTCCCCCAGCCAGGAGTGCCTCGCTGTGCTTTGCTGTGCTGCTGACTGGTTGGGAGCAAGAGAACTGGAGCACAACAGGTGTATTTTCTTTCTGACCTTGAATTCCTGTGTGTGTCCCTGATTCCCTGTCTCTCTACAGGATATCATCCCTCAGCCCTTACTGGACCAGTACCTGTCCATGACTGACCCTGCTCGAGCCCAGACCGTGGACACAGAGATCGCCAAGCACTGCGCCTACAGCCTGCCTGGGGTGGCCCTGACACTGGGCAGGCAGAACTGGCACTGCCTCAAGGACACCTACGAGACACTGGCCTCAGATGTGCAGGTAAAGAGAAGGTTTGTAACAATAAATCAGAATTCTGAGGAATTTTTTGTTCACTTTGCTGCACCGAAGTTATTATAGGATCATATAACTTCTTACAAGGGATTAAGTATGTGCTAAAAATACAAAATTTAAGACTTAAATCAGACTTCATACCGCTGTGTAACCAGCCCTGTTTGTTCTGCTCTGTTGATCCTCGCACAGGTGTAGTTCAAAAGCCTGTCAGTTGTAGTTTGGTGCCTGATGTAGTTTCCTTGTTGCCCTGTTTGCAGTGGAAGGTGCGTCGCACTCTGGCTTTCTCCATCCACGAGCTGGCAGTGATCCTGGGGGATCAGCTGACAGCTGCTGATCTGGTGCCAATTTTCAATGGATTCCTGAAAGACCTGGATGAAGTGCGTATCGGGGTCCTCAAACATCTGTATGACTTCCTGAAGGTAGGGAAGTGCAATTAATTTCTTCATATACTTTTTTTTCTGACTCTGTTATATTAAGAGTTTTTTAATGAGCTCTGCATGTCTCAGGATCTAATTAATATTTAGTTTTGTGCAAAGCTGCCATTTTGTGTGTGTCCCTATTCCTTTTTTAATGCGCCTCACTTCTCTTTTGTCTCATAACCCAACAAAACATCAAAACTGAAAACCCTTTGTAAATGTGGTTGTAAATGCTACTGGCTGTTGTAGAGGAATTAGTATTTTGGGCAGTCCAACTGGAAAGTTGGCCCAGTAGCATTTATGTTTGGGACTGGGAGACAAGAGAACAGATCCTGGTGGGTAATACACACAAATCCTTAGTTTTTGGTGCCCAGAGATGGGGCTTTGAGTGTCCTTGCCAAAGTACTTTTTTTGGGTATCAGTCTTGTGTGTCCAGGCACTCAGCTGATTGTACAGTTTTAGGAAGCATCTTGTCAACAGTCACTTGCTTTCAAGTAGGAAAATGGACACGGGTGTGAACAGAGTAACACACCAGAGAACTGCAAGTATTGAGTTCCCTCAATTTTACACCAGTAATGTTTCTCCTTTAGCTACTTCATGCAGACAAAAGGCGAGAGTATCTTTACCAGCTTCAAGAATTTGTGGTGACTGATAACAGCAGGAACTGGAGGTTTCGTTATGAGCTGGCAGAGTATGTAATCTTGTTACCTTCTGATTTTTAATCTGCATTACTAACTTGGAAATAGGCAATTACATTCATAAGTTAGCACATCTGATTGGAACTCAAATTTAAACCATTCTTTAGTAGTGAACTGAATTTAAAAGTCACTGGCTGTTAGGGTTGTTTTGGGGGAGCTGTGGGTGTTTGAGGGTTTTTTTGTTTTGTTCAAGTTGTGTTGTAATCAAGTGTGATTGAAACTTAAATGTCTGTGATTACCCTAAAATGGAGATCTGGTTCACTGACAGCTAATGAAATGTGACAATCTGATTGATGCTATTCAATGAAGTCTCAGAATTTATTTAGTTCTAGACTCCCTTACAAAAATCAGTGAAATGTATGTAAAAAGTCATTTTTCTAATGTGTAAGAATGAAAAAACAGTTCTTAAAAAGTAAGTTGGTTAATTTGGTACTTCTGAGTGGCTGTATAATGAAGGTAGAACAACATTCCACAGTTTTTTCTACAAGCCCTGTTGATATCTGCAGCACCTTTGTAGGCACAGTTTGGGACTCAAATCTGACCTTGTTGGTGGTGTTGGTGTGTTTGGGCTGTTGAGGCCTCGCTCTCCCTCTGTAGTTCGGCACAATAAGCAAGGACGTTCCACAGCAGTCCCCTGACCCCTAGTGGGGACCTGCTGCTGTGGCTGCTGTTCTGTGCTGGCAGTGCTGTGGCTGCAGAGAGTCCTGGGAGCTTCTGAGCTACAAACACTTTTCTGAAAGGCAGATTTCTGCACTGAGGCAAATAGTCAGTTTGCACTTTGCAAGAACATACAGGATATTGGTTGGAAGTTGCCAAAGAAACTTGTTTTACTTATGGTTGTAGCTTTTGTTATTATTTGGGATTATTTTGATACATTGGTACATGCAGTTTGGGTAACAGTTTTCTCTTCCATCCCTGAAGGATTGAAGTGGGTGAAGAGAAGAACAAACTGCTCAGGGGCTCTGTAGTGACTGTGGTACCTTGGTGCTCCTTCCCCACGTGGAACAGAGGCTGAATGGGAGCAGGCTGGTGCTGCAGTTGAGAGAGTTAATGATTTCCTTTGTGTTCCAGGCAGCTGATCCTGATCCTGGAGCTCTACAACCCCAACGATGTCTATGACTACCTAAGGCACATTGCACTGACTCTCTGCTCCGATAAAGTCTCAGAAGTTCGGTGGATCTCCTTCAAACTGGTAGGGGATTGAGTTCCCTTCCTGGCAGGAGAGCAGGAAAATGATTCTGGAGAAGGGCTATCTGAAATCACTGTTTTCAGACAAGTAGGGTGAATTGAGACATGGTTTGGTAAACAGTATGGAAAAGGGTGAAATTAAAAGTTTATAAAATTTTGAGTTGTCCCCCTGCCACAGATATTAAAATCTTCCCCTGTGGTTGTATGTGAATGATGATAAATCTTGTCACCTGAATGAAAGCCAGTAAGTGTAAGATCTGAAAGACCTTCTTCCAGTTCTGGGGAGAAGAAAACACAGCAAAACACAGAACAACTGATCTTTCCTCAAAGTTGATTTAATTTCTTAGGAAGTTCATGGTAATGCCATCATCCCATAGATGTCCTGAAGGAGTAGAAATATTCCTTCAGTCTCTTCCTTTTCTTCATGGCACCATGTAAAAGCGCAGTATTTTATTGCTGGTTTTAATTCAAGTGGGTTTTGGTTCAGGTGAGCAAACAGCTTTTCTAAAGCTTGGTCTTTTTCCAGAATAAACACAGAAATTTATTAAAACCTACAAGCACAGCTGCCAGCTTTGCATACAGTGTTTGGTGTCCCCTTGTAGAATTCAAATGAAATTATGGGTTTTTTAACTCTAAGGGGTACAACTGAAGTCTCATCTCTTCTTTCTGTTCCTTTTCCTCTTGCTTTGCCCCACAGGTTGTAGCAATACTACAGAAATTCTACACAAACAATGCAAATGCACTGGGGTTAAATTTCATCAACGAACTTGTTGTGAGGTTCCGTCACAGCTCCAAGTGGGTTGGAAGACAAGCCTTTGCCTTTATTTGTCAGGTGGGAATGTTCTCTCTCTGTTTCTGTATGTACGTTCCATTTTGAGCCAGTTTGGGGCTTTAGCAGCAATGTGGGCAAAATTGGAATTTGGACTCCCAATTCCTTTTGTCATTTCTGGGCTCTGATTCTGTGGGTTGACACGGCTGGTCCAGCTCAAAGCTGTGTCTTTGTCTGGGGCTGTGCCTCCAGCTGCAGTAGCTGAGCCTTGGACTTCCTGGTATCCCAGTGCTAAAGCCAAGAATTAAGCCCCAAACTGAGATGCACTGTTTTAATACTTGGCCATGCAAGGATAAAGGGTGACAAGAGCTCTTCAAATTCCCAATGGGTGCTACATGCCAGGAACTATTTTTCTCTTTATTGCCATTTACCCACCCCCTCCAAACCAAAAGTGCTTAATTCAGTAGCAATGAGGAGCAAGGGTTGAATGTTCAAAGGCAAAAGGGTGATGACAGCCAAGGGAGAAACATTTTCTAAAACATACTTGAAAGAAGCTCATCTGCTCTTGTTGGATCATCTTTGGCTGAACTTTGGAATGGTAAGATGTTTTCAGAACAGGAGTTCAAAGGCTGTGCTTATTTCACCAACATGGGGTAGGGTGTAATTGTTCAGAGCTTTTTTTAATAGGCCAAATTAAAGACAGGATGGAAAGAAATGGCCCACATGTATTTTTAACACAAATCTTGCTTTCCTATGCTGTGTCTGTCCCCAGGCCGTGGTGGAGGACGAGTGTATGCCCGTGGACCAGTTTGTGGAGCACTTACTGCCCAGTCTCCTGAGCCTTGCCTCAGATCCTGTGCCCAACGTCAGGGTCCTGCTGGCCAAGGCCCTCAGGCAGACACTGCTGGAGAAAGGTGTGGTCATGAATTTCCTTGGAAAGGCCCAACATCTCAGGAATGCTGGCTTTCCTCTGCTCAGTTCCTTGCAAGGCTCTTGAACAGGATCACACATTGTACTCTGGGATAGCGCGTTTAAATTCGGACTTGAAAGCGTAAATTTAGGAACTTTAGGAGTGGCTTTGCAGCCTTGGAATATGGGATGATTATCCCTAGAGGGCCTGGAAGTGGATTTGTTAATCCAGCAGGACCCACTTGGGGGCGCTGTGGCCTCACCAACAGTGGTTGAGGCGGCTGCAGGGTTTGGGATCCATCGTGTTGCAGTTCCCTGTGTTACAGTTCCTTAAAAACAACAAAAACAGCTTGTCCCTGATTATTCAAAAGAAGATGCACACAAATCTCCTCTCCTGTCTTTTCTCAGAATAAAGTATGGAGAAGGTTTTGGATAGCATTGTACAGTGGCAGGTTCCTGAGCCTGCTTTTGCTCATGGAGACATTTCTGTTTTGGGCTCAGCAAAAAAAGAATTATCTTTAGAAGTATTTAGGTACCCAATAAGATGAGTCAGAAGCAGCATATTTCTCCTCCTCTGTCAGCTTCCTTGGCTTCCTGTAGTTTCTGTAAGGAGACTGTGAATTGGATAAGCTGCCCCAGATGTTTTTGGCATCCTCTGTATTTCTGCACTATTTATCCCTAGGTTTGTTCTTTTGGATTTGATTAAAATTGTCTTTTTTTCTCCCCTTATTCTAGCTTATTTTAAAAGTGTTGGCAATCCTCATCTGGAAGCTGCAGAAGAGACCATTCTGGCCCTGCAATCTGACCGAGATCAAGATGTGTCTTTCTTTGCCACCATAAAACTAAAACAGGGTAACCTGGACAATATTACCATTGAAAAACAAAACTAACGAGTTGTTCTGCAGCAGGGGCTGAACAGCAGGACAGTTGTTCACCTTGTTGTGTTGGTGTGAGTAATGTGGGCAGATAAGGTGGGTTCTGTTACCTGTTTGAGCAGGAAATGCTACAGTCTTTATTTCATGACCTCGTTTCCTCTGCCCCGCTCTGTTTGATTCCCGTGAGTAATCCCTTCTGGTTTTCCCTCTGTAAATGTGGGTGATGACTCTGATCTCACCTGCAGTGCAGTACTATCTGTAAAGTCTTACACCACACTCAGTGTTTCAGTGTTAATTGGAATTCACATTTCATTTTTGAACAAGACATTTCCAGTAGCACCAGGCTGCTACAAACTTAAAATGGTTTCTGAATCTTAAAACCTGATTATAACAAACTTCTCTGAAGCTCTTCTTTCTTCACTTACATTGTAGTTTTTGTATTGTTTCAGCTATTGCATTTATTGAAAAAAAGTGTATATATGTGAATAGTTTTGAATTGTAACAAAAAATTAACTGAATTCTGTATCAGTGGAAAAAGCTCCTAAAACATTTCATTTTTTAAAGTAGTTAACACTGCTAGAATTAAGGCATGGGTCATTTTTACATAATATAATGTGATATTTTTCAAAGCACAGAGAGCTCAAGATTCTTTGTATATTGTGAGGTTTCTATTGATTTGTTACTTCTGAGCTACACTCTTACAGGTGTTAACAGTCATAACAACAGCCCTGCTATTTCTGACCACCCTCACAGGTCACCTGGTGTTACTGCTGACTCCTGGGGTAGGGAGGCTGTAGATTTCCCAAGTGGAAAGTTCCTCATTCCGCCCCAGCAAAGGTCACTTCAGTTGAGGGCTTCAGTTCCTGCAACACATTCTGTGTCTGTACAGGGGTGTTAAAGGATGTTACAGGCTCCAGTTTGTGTTTGTTTTACTCACCTCGTTTAACAAACACCTTTCAACCTACCCAGTGTTTAAATCCCAAACAGCTTTTCTTGAGAAACAAAGGACTTCTAAATCCTGAAAGCCCCCAGATCGGAAATGTTCCAGGGAAAGGTGGTGACACAGTTTGCTCTGTGACTTCTGTGGATTCTTTGGTGAGGTTTGGGGCACACCCCAAAGGAAGGTTACTGCAGGTAAGGTGAAGCAGGATCTCCTCTGTGTCCTGACACAGGGGGTTTGGAAGAAAGGAAAAATACACAGATGGAGCAGAGTTGTGTTGGGAAAATTGAGTAACTTCAGACAGTTGAAAAAATGGTAAAGCCAATACTTTTGCTGGGCCCTGTCTTTTCCTGGATCCCAAATCTGCAATAACGTGGGACCTGGGGGGAAAAAAAAGCCATTTTTATAGTGGTCTTTGAAACTGTCCTGTTCCAAAACTAGTGCTTAAATACTAAAGAAATAACAGTTAGTTACTTGCTGAGGAGGGTCCCTTCTCCTGCACAGACCTGTGTAAGTATCTCCCCTCATATCAGTCAGAGTTCAGGTGGTGAAGGTTGTCACAGAACTGGCTGTTGTGGTTGGATTTGAATGGGGCTTGTCTGCAGTACAAGGAGGTTCCTCAGCTGGGTTCTGTGTTTTGGGAGAGCTCAGTTTTGTGTAAGGTAACTGGTCATGTATTATATAACCTGTACAGTATTTGTAACAAGTAGTTTCCTTGTGAGATCACAAACTGCTCTTTGGAAGCTGCAGGCAGAACTCTACCACTGCTTCTGCAGCAAACTGTAAACTCTGTAAACTCTTTAATGTTCTACATTTAATTTTTTACAGGTTTTTTTTATAATTTAAAACAAATACTTCTTCAGTACAGACTTTTTATGATTGCTATTTCTTAACAAAAAGACCCCTCAAGTTAATTTTTTCTAGTTCTGATATCTTTTTCTAATGCTGGCATTATACTGGTATTTTCTAACAGTTCAGATTTTCTAAAGCCTTTCTGACAAGGTTTGACTTCTGTTTTTTATTATCAGTTCATTATATTTCTCTGCACTGAACAGATTTTTTTTAAAGTGTGTGTATATGTAAGTATGCTTGAAATATACTGTATATAAATTAAATACCTTGAACATAACCCAACCCAGGTTTCTGTTTGTCAGATCACCTTAAATAGTTTCCTTGACTTGCAATAATCCCCTGGAAAACACAAGCTTCCATATGTTTTAGCATGTTTGGTTAGTGTTCACTAGGAGTTTTTAACTAGAACGTGTGTAAAGGGTAAGCCACCAGCTATAAAAGTTCACTAAAAGGTTAAGCAAAGCTCTTTGTTTTCAACAATATTTTGGTACCTCTTTGGCTCCCAAATTCCTGTCTGTTTTGAATGATATGATTTCACTGGAGTGTTTTAAACCCTTCTGTTACAAGTCTACACTTGCATGTACTAATAGGGGCCATCACAGTTTTGGGGTGGGTTTTTTGTAGCCTGTGCAGGTCTGTTAAACAGATTTACCCTCTGCGAGTTTGTCTTTTTGGTTGAGTTTTAAACTAGAGGTGGTTTCAGCATGACTAAGGCTGCACTTTACGTCGTGTACAGGACAAATGTATGCAATGGTCACAGCGAGGTGTTCACCGAGGGCTCTGGGCTCTTAAATTATGCAAAGAGATGTATTTTAAAAGCCAGACGGAGCAAAGGTGGGGTTTCACAACAGCAGGAAGAATATCCCTCCACTCCTAGCCAAGGAACGTGACAGTAACAGTGGTGGGTGCAATATTGCTTGGATAGTGGAGGAAATGGTCAGGCCCTTGTAATCCAAAGGATGTCGGTGGTGCTGCTCGGATTTCAGCCCCCTGGTGTCACTGGTGCCCTGCATTGGCTGCGTCTGTGCACGGTGGTGTTTGGAACCCGGTTCAGTGGGAGCGCTCTGGAAGTGTCTCTTGTTTGTCAGAGTAAAGAATCTATGTAACTTTCTATTTGTATTTATCTCAATAAATCCGTGACTGTTTTATAAACCAACTTGTGGTAACCGGCTTTTGTGGTGGGTGAGCTGTGAGTGTATTCCTTGGGTTAAGGAAACATCTCCCAGGTGTCTGACCAGGGCTGAATGGGGAATTTTTCATACTGAGCAGTAAAGAAAAAAATCCATTAGATGTGCAGAGATGTGAATTAGCTTTTCCTGTACTTTTTTGTGGAAGTGAGCATGCCAAGGGTGCTTCACCTTATCCTGGTGGCTGGAAAATGCCTGCATTACTTTAATTCAGCTGTCTACCATTTTACATTTCACTTTCTCAGTAAGATACTTAGTCCAGGTGGTTTTGTATAGATAGAAGAAACTAGACAAAGAATGCATATAGGTTATCTTAAAACACCATTAGAAGGTTGAGGTTGTCTGCTCTTGGGTGTTCCTGTGAGGCCAAGGGACTTGGCTGTGTTACAAGAGGCAGAAACTGTTTCATATCCCTGTGTATTGAAAGTTCTCACAACAAGATATAAAGCAGGAAACAGAAGGATGTGCCCCAAGAACAAAGGGTCTCCCTTCAAATGGAAGGTGTGTTGGCATAAGAGCTCCACAGGAAGATTTGTGACATTTATTTTTATTTCAGATAACCCCCTCCCCCCTCCTTATTTTTAAGAAATAACCATTCAGCTTCCACTTAGAGCTGAGAAAACCACTGTGGAAGATGCAGCCCAACATGGAAATGGTTTTACAGGAGGAACAGCAGCGTAAGCACCTGAAAATTGCTCCTAAGAGGCTTCTCAGCAACACTGCAGAACTGATGTTTGAGTTTATTACCAGAAAAGCTCTTCCTGGAAAGAAATGTGATACAGGATTGTTTCCTCAGGTAGCCTGGGTTTAGGAGCTGTCTCTGCAACTGAGGCCCCAAGTCTTGGCTGCCTCCTGTGCAGTCTGCGCTCACGTGGCCAGTGCTGTGCGTCTTCTTACCCCAAAAGCTCAAGTCAGCTTCCAGTACATTTAAGAGAAGGTCAAGGACTGCAGAAAGGAACAATTCCTAGATGATTTTGTGACCCTTAATAACTACAGATGAAAGGAAAAGCCAAAATCATGTTCCCTCCAAGGGATGGCTAAGAGTAACTATCACTAGAGAGCAGAGAATCAAGATGGGGCAGAGTAACAGGAAACAAGCAGGGATGATGTAGCTGATCCAGGGGGATATATGCAGTCTGCAAGCACCCCTTGGTTGATACCTGAAAAGAATGGCACTAAAAGGTCTGTGTTTATTCTGCAGAGCCCAGCTGGGAGTTGCTGAGGACTTGATGGGCACCACACAGAGTTCCTGGGAGCAGAGCAGAGCAAGGAATGGGTGGCGCTTAGAGCTTCCCTGGAGCTGGCTGTGGCCAGCACAGAGGTCATGTGGGAAGTGCCAAGTTTCTCCTGAGACCTGGCAATGCTCTTGGAACAATCCTCTGGCACAGCAACCCCCCCTCCTGCTTCCCAGGCCACAGAATTGCCCCCGAATGGCCTTGTGTATTTTGTGTTTGAGGTGGGGAGTGTGTTCGCTCATGAGTGCTGAGGTGGACCTGGAGACAGCAATAACTGATGATCATTTACAATGAGCCACCTATTGATGGGACTTCCCTGCCTGTGTGGATGGAGAACTTGTTAGCTCAGGGAACTTTTAAGCAGAAAGAAAGAGAAGCTTCTCGTTGTACCTGTTCCTTATTTATCAATAGACACCAGTGGTGCAGAACACTGTGGCAATCCTTCCATTCACTTCTTAAAGTGATCCAAATGGACAGAAGCTGTTAAATGCCAGAGCACTTACAGCTTGTAAAACCCAACAGACATCAGGAAACTGGTACTGATTGGGCTCTTACATGTTGTTTTCCTCTTAGGAAAGAGAATTGTAGTCAGCTTGCAATCTCCCTGACATTGTTCTTGAAGGAAGCAGACAAAAAGTACCAATGAAACAGAAGGGCTGCAATTTAGTTAATTTATGCAAAACACAATCAGCATTCAAACTGGGAGTTACCAAGCAGAAATGTATTGATAGAAAAGCCAAAATATTCTCTGTGCATAAATTGTGAAATATTTAAAACAATTTCAAGAGACTCCTGGAACTCCCATGACTATAGGCCAGAGAAGATGCAGCAGTGAATTCTGCTGCTATCAAATTCCTGAGGGGTACAGAGGCACTGATTTAATCCCTGACACTTCAGGCTGGACCAGCTCTGCTGGGACACAGGAACTGATATCACTGAGGAAAAACCAACAGCTTTTTCAGAAGAGGGACTAGAAGGGGGGGGTGATTGCTTATAAAAGGTGGTTGCAGAGGATCCGTGCTGGGGAGAGGGAACAGCAGCAAGGAGGGAGTAAAGGGCAGAGAAATGGGAGGAACTGCAGGTGGGGAACATCATTCTGAGGGTGGTCTGTCTAGAGCACAATCTCTGCACAGAACCTGTGCAAACACACTTTCTCAGCCTTCATTTCTGGACTCTGCAGTGCTCCTGTGACCACAGCGTTCAAAGGCAGCCAGAATCCGGCAGGGAGCTGTGCCCGAGGATCCTGCTGACCAGGAACATTTAGAGAGGAAGGTGGTTTGCAGAGGGGAGCCAAAAGCTATTAATTTTCTCCTGTGCTTCCAGCAGCCCGTTTGGGTTGGTTTGGTGCCTAAGCCAGGCTGCAACTGAGGTCAGTGCTTTGGTTTCCCTTCAAGCTCCAGTTCTCTATGCACTGTTCTGTTTGCAACATTTGCTTGACATGACTGTCTGCTCTGGGTTGATGGTGTTTTTCTAGAATTCCTCCGTGTACAGAAGCTAATAAAGGAACTGTCAGCTCAGAAAGCCCCTCTTAAAATACAGTTCTACTGGTTTGGGGTAAGAAATGCACAGATCCCTTGGCCAAGCCTCCTCTATGGAATTTGTGATGCTGTTGCAATTCCTTTGGTTTCCAGCAGCCAAACAACCCTGGGGTCAAGCAGAAGTCAAGGTATAAAAATGGATGGCTGTGAGCCTCCTTACCTGTTAGCTGCCATGTGTTAGAGGGACGATGTGGGCCCAGCAGTTCTGCTCCCTCTGCTGCTGAGTGTTTGTGTGCATAATTCAGACGTGTGCACGTGTTTGAATTCCAGCTCTTATTGATTGAATTGGTCCCTGATAATAAACAGGATAAATAAATCAGGTGGGAGTTAAAGCACTGGGGAGGGGAAAATTAAATTCAGTGCAGTGACCTCGAGCAGAGTGTAATTTCAGAAGTGCCTTAAATATGCTGATGGCATAAAACAAGGCTGAGGGAGTTGGAGGGGAGGGGAGAGAGGAACAAAACAAAATTATTTGGATTTATCAGGATTACAGGCAGATATGGCTTGTGCAATTTACTGTAGGGGAGTGTCAGTCATGAAGCCAGGGACCAAAAGTGATCGGAGAGCAGTGGGAATGAGGGCAGTGTGGACACGGATCCGAGCATGGGCAGTACCAGGCAAGGCCCTTCCTGGGAGCAAAGCAAGGAGGAGGATGAAGGGGATACAGCCATGCCAGCAGGAATTACAGGGACAGTCAGGCCTTGTCCACTGGTGTAAAACATGCAGGAATCCTCTCGGGCTGGTTTGAGAAAGCAAAAACCTTCCAGAGGCTGAGATGTGTGTCTGGCTGTTGCAGATGAAGAGAGGAGAATCCAGCTTTTGATGTTACAGGAAACAGGATCTGTAACTGAGATGCCTAATAGTTCGTGGTTACTTCATCACACTGACTTCAGACCAGAAAATAACAAAATGTATTTGGGCTAATGAGCACCCTGACAGCCACAGGAAGGCAAAGAAAAACTGGGGAGTCCTTCCAGTTGGCTCATGTAGAGGTAGACCCTGTGGGTTTGAAAGTACTAATTTTCTTCTCGTTTCCTTTCCTTCTTTTTAGTTATTTTAATTTTTTTAATGTTTGATTTGTCCCTTAGATTGTAAGCTTTTTTTTCAGTTGTGGCCAAGTGGCTTTTGAAACCCAGTCAAAGGCAGAAGCAGTAAAAGTAGAGCTCTGTGCATTGAAGTCCATCCATGTCCTTGCAGCTTCTGTTGTTCTGTCAGATACTATATCAACTGTCTTTGTTTAAAAGGGCTTTCTCTATCTTGACCTGTATCTCTAAATGTCATTTTTACACTTATTTTCCTCAGAAGAAATTAGGTATTTGAAAATATAATCTTCCTGTCTTACTTTTTAGCATCCCAATTTTGTTTATGCCTAGAAAAATTCCCAATAGCTGATAATTTCCAGTATCTTAACACCTAGGGCATATCAATAACACATAGACTTCTCTTTTCCTTTGAGTCTTCCCTGCTTGGTGCTGCATCACATGAAATCCATTATTGTTTGGAAGCCACAGCTTCAGTTTGCCAAAGCTGAGTAAGACAGTGAGGAGCTACAGGGAAAACTGAACTGGGAAGAGCAGAAGCGAAGGCAAGTCCCAAACAACTTAATCTCCTACCTAATCCTCATGTCATATCAGAATTAAATCATAGGGAGTGGGGAAAGAACCCTTGGGGAAGCAAGAGATGCACTTGGAATTTTCCCTTTTCTGACTCTCTTCAGGTTTCTGTGAGGTTTCACTGATGTGCTGCCTGGTTCAGTGTCCCTGACCAGGATTCTGGCAGCAGGCTGGATGTGCTCTGAAATGTGCTCTACCCCCACCAGACCCGGATCTTCCTGTGGCTGCTTCTGTTGTTACAGTAATGGTGACAGAAGGATGACCTCCGCGTTTGTTATCCCTCTGTTCTCCACAGCAAGCAGTCAGCATTGCTGGAATCTGCATCCTTGGAGTTCTGTTGTCAGTTTGGGCTGCTGTCACACACTTAGCTAATACCCTCCAGTAATTTTATTTCTTATTCACATGCACACTTAATGTCCTTCGTCATTAGACTGAAAAATGTTAACCTTGTCATAGTTAGTGACTGGAAGCAGAAAAGTCCTTTTAATTCTCAGGGGAATGAATTCTAATTTTCTGCTTGTCAGAAAGTGACATTTTACATATTTTTCTCTTATTTTCCCCACCAGTTTAGTGCTAAATTTAAATGTGTGTGTCACAGGAACAGACCTTTTAGTCTGTGCTAAACACCCCAAAAGCCTTGGCTGGTGTCCAACGTATAAGAGCCTTGACCAAGAGCTACTGCTAAAGCTCATTTCATGCACTGCAGAGAAGGGGAGGTGAGGATGGGGAGTTGGAGATAAAGGGTTATCTCAGGGGGCACATTAACATTGCATGTCAGGATGCATTTTTTTTCCCCTAGAAAATATGGATGGATGAAAAGCAGCTCATCTGGAATAATATGTCCAGTGAAGAAACAAATTATGTTAATCAAGCAGACTAGTATTAACATTTGTCATAAAGATGTGACACCTCCTATTGAATGTCACAAACTACTGGGAGCCTTTGAAAAATGTACTGGTGGGAAGGGAAGTTCTCTGAGTTCACTGTTCTATGAAAGGGAATAACTTGTCTTGAAAATCAAATGACATTTATGGCAAAGAGAAATAATCCTCCCACAGATTCCAGCTGTTCACTGCATTGTTGCGCTGGTGGTCTTATCAGTGGGTATTTTATAAGGTTCTTTCCTTTTTTTTTTCTTTTTTTTTTGGATACATTTCCATAAGCCTGTTCTGAGGAGGACGTTGTGTGCTGGGAGCTGGATGTGTTTTGAGGAAGGGACACCGCTACAAAGAACTCTTGCGTTTAAATTGCAAAGATGGATGAGGTAAAAATGAGGGATGGTTATTTTGCTTTTTACAGATGGGAGCTCAAGCAGGGGAGGTGACTGTTGTGGCCAAAGTCACCCTGGGATTCCATGGAATTGCATCCTGATCTTTGAAGTACAGTTCCAGTGTTTCACCATATATTGACTCTGTGTTCCCTCGCTGATGAATGTGCACTAATATGCACATGTGTAATGAGCCAAACACGTTCTGCATGTGTTTAGCCAAATTCTGACCCGAGGGCCGTGAGGCCTGGGCTGCTCAGGAGTGTTTGCAGTGCTGGGCTCAGCCCAAGGACTGCAGTGCTGGCATTTCTAAAGCCCCTCCTGGGCTGATCTTTGCTCTCCCTGTCTGTTTGGTGTTTGAGCCAGCTCGGGGTTCTCTGGAGTTCTGGAGAAGCTCTGGCAGGGCTGGGTGAGGCCCTGCCTGGCTCATTGTCCTCTTGCACTGCCTGCACACCAGATGCTCAGTAATGATTAGCATGTAACTAATTAATAAATCAATACCACAAACAAAGAAACCATCCATTACAGTGGCCTCCCAAGTCTCTCCCCTTTGGGAGGCATTCCATCCTTCTCTGGAGGTAGGTGCCTCTGGACTATGTGCCATCTCCACACCTGGCAGATCCCATGTATGGATGAGATTAATTATATTCCACAAGTAATTCAGTATGTGCTGGGACAAAAATTGACCTGTTTGGTTTAGTTTTGTTCCATTCAGCTGTTGTTGCAGGGGAGGGTGAGTGGTCAGCACAGTCAGTGTGGGCTCAGGAGGAACAAGTCCAGGGTCCCATGTTCCTGTAAGGCCCTGGCGCCTCGCCCTGAAGGGCTTCATCCACACTGACTCATTTCAGACAGCTGTCTTTGAAGTCCAGAGATAAGATCTGATTGCCCAAGCTCCCTCTGTAGCCCTGTGGAGGAAGCAAGGATCCTGTGGGGTATCATTTAAAGGTCTGACTTTGGACACCAGTCCCGAATCATGGTCAGAGCTCAAAATGAATCCATGTGGCACTCAGACATCGCTGACCTGAGCCCCTCTGAGCCAAAATCAAGCACCAAATCGAGTTCCTGTGTTGACATCATCAGGCTCTCAGAAGCACAGAAACTTCTGTGTCTCTGGCCTTATTTTTCAAAAGCCATTTGAAGGTGTTGTGGTGTATTATGTCATACAGCTAATTAATGCCCTTGTAACAACCAACCAGAGCATTCAGACAGAATTCAGAGGTGGTTTCTAAACCTGTACAAACACCTCCAAATCCGGAAGGGGACGGAGGAGGAAATAAATTCCTGAGGGGCAGGACTTATATATTGCAATAAATAGCAAGTGTATGTGTGCATAATTTAAAGGGACAATAAAGAAAAGCAGTTGATTTAATTGAATTATGCATAATGAAGCTGTAATTTTTCAAGGGAGGTTAACAAACTGATTGAGGGACAGGACCAGCTCTGCAGTCTGGCTGTCACTGCCCCACTGGGGACTGTTCAGTAGGCAAAGGCTTACATGGAAGTGCTGTGTATTTACCCACTTCTCCACATAAAAGTTGTGTAAATGATCATTATAGAGCCCTTCTTCAAAACAGGAGCTCTGCCTCACTAGGTTTGAAGACTCTTTCTCCTATTCAGATGCTTTTACACCTCCATGACCATTATCTGCCTGTGCATTACGGGGTTCCAGAACAGGGCCCTTTAACTGTGATTTATTGAGTATGAAGATTGTTCCCTCTCCAGTTAAACAGTGCTGACCTGAGGTGAAGGAGTTGATCTCAAGCTGTCCATTGCTAGTGCCTGTCCCAGTAAAATGCTGATTTTCTCAGCACTCCTACTTAAAAAAAAAAACCCAGAAGGGGGCAAACAAACATGGTGAAAGATGTATTTTGGTCAGACTTATGATGAGAGCTGGTGAAAGTTTTCTCATTTGCACATAAATAACTCAAATTATTATGGACACAGCTTCTTGGAGAACAAAATAATAGACACTGTCCCTCCATGCTCCCTCACCAGCCTGTCAGTTGTATCTTGGCTTCTGAGAGACTGTAAATTTGTGGGGTTTGTTCATTAGCAGTGTACTGTGAAGATGGAAGCTGTAATGCATGTGATGGGAGCACAAGAAATTATTTCAGCTTTCACTGAAACAAAGGACATGACTGTGCTCTGGCAATAAGAGCATAATGGCTGTTTAATTTTTCCAGACAGGGACTGGAGCTCACTGGGGGGTTTTTTGGGCTCTTGCTTTGTTTTTGTTTTTGCTCCAGCTTTTAAGGATGAGAATGTTGTGTCTGACGCGTGTCAGCAAGCACAGGAGATTCACTAGCAGAGCTGGGTCCGTCTTGCTCCCCGGTGAGGAATAAAAGCATGAACCGTCTCTCACTTCGGGAGGAGAAGGGGGGGCTGTTTCCAGGCTGCGGGAAGTGCGAAAGCATTGTCAGGTTTGGGTCAGGCGGAGCCGGGGCTGTGCCGAGCTCTCAGCAGGACCCATCAGCCGGGTGTCACTCGGCAGCCTGGAGGCATCTCCGGGAAGAGCCAAGACAGCAGTGTGGGGGGCGAAGCTGCCGTGTCTGTGGTGGTGCAAGACTGTTCTCTGTAACAGTGATCGTTGTGGAAAGCAGACACAAAAATGGATAAAACAATAAAGCGCCTTTATCAAGGAAGAGAGAGAAAACGGCCACTTCTACACGCCCCACTATTGGATGCTAAATAATGCTGTTATCAGAGCTGGTAAAAACTTTGCAGGAGTTGTGCCCACATTTAATCCCAGCCTGGTACCTGCAAGGCCTGATCCTGCCCTCAGCTGCATCCAGGGAATCTGGTGTGAGTGGGGCCGCTGAACTGAAAAAGATAGGTGGGGAAATGAAGGTTCTGTTCTGTTTATTCCTTCGTGGTTTCATCTGGGTTTGTGCTGTGAAGTTCTCAGGTTTATTTCAATCTTTAGGTTTATTTCACTTCTTTAGGGAAGCAGATAAAGCAGGGAGGGGGGAAATATGAGGGACAGGGTGAAATTCAAAGCGGAGTGGCAACTTCAGCTGGGTGAACTCAGGTTTTGCCTGTGTTTGAACGTTTGGATAGTTGTTTTCCCAAAGTTCCTGATTTTGTTTTACTTTTAGTTCTCAGTACTTTAGTCCTTTCCACGTATGACAGAGCGGACTGAGGGCGATGTTTTGTTCGCTGGCAACCCGACCAGTTTAGAGCACAGCAGTATCATTTTCCAGCACAGTTAAATTTATTACAGTGTAGTCCTGTGAAATGGCCTGACACGCTTTCGACTATCCAAATAACAATCTGATGGGATGTGGAAACCACAGGAGCCAGGAAGAAGGTAGGAGTCTGTGCGTGGGTCTTGTCTGTCTTGCTCCAGGGACATGGTTACACAGGGAAGAAAACACAACACGTTTGGGACCCAGTGCAGAAAGTGCCCTGGGCTGGGATTCACTGCGGAGCAGGATTTCTGGTCAGCTGCCACTGACCCTGTTGGATTAACGTTTGTCACTTTGGCACTTTGTGGAATGTGGAAGAAACCACAATGAATCCTTCACTACAGGGGGAATAACGTGTGTGAAAGGGGAGCTGAGGTCTCTGAGAAGGGTTTCTAAAATCATCTGTTTTGTACAGCAAACAGCCTCAGAACTGGAGTTACTTCAGGCTGACAGAGCAGCCAACAGCAGCAACCAGAGCCAGGAATTTGGGCTCCGAGTGCAGTGGGGATCATTAGGAGACACAGCATGTACCTGCAGAAATGTAGCAACGTGTCCTGCAGAACAGTGATTAGCTTATTCTCCAAGCACCCACCTTTTACAGTCACTGCATCACTTGCCTGTGCACATCCTGGGGTTGCTTTTCATTTGGGTTCTTTCAAAATGTACAGCAACACTGGTTTGGTGACTGCAACAATATTCAGAATCACCATTTCAACTATCATCTAATAAAAAATCTTTATTCTCTGATGCAAGATGCATTTTAAATAAATAATAATCTTTCAACTCTGAATCCCTGGTAGAATGTCTTATATTAATGAATTTATAAATAGCAAGTGCCAGTTCTATGCCAATTCTAACAGCACAGAAAAGAACACGCTGTGAAGGAAAACACACCAGGTTTTTGTCACCCAATTTTGTTGTTTGTAATGTAAGTGCTTGTGAGAAAGAGAATTCTGATTTCATAGTTCTTTAGCTTAAATCTGTTGTCATTTAAGCCTCTGCTATTGTTCCACCACGAAGCCAGGAAAGCACATGCAGGCACAGCCCTGGGGCAGGAGCTGTGCCGGAGCCATTTCCATGCCTTGCTGTGGTGCCTGTGTATCAAATCCAGTCACACTTTTGGGTGTGCAGTTCTGAAAGCACCATCCTGAGCAAAAGGAGCCTGGCACCAAAGAACCAGCTCATCTGCAGACAACACCCCAAAGCCACGATGGCTTCAGCTCCCTGACACAGTTTAGTCAGATAAGGAGGAGTTGCTGTGCAGACCCTTGTGCTCAGTGAGAGCTTCACAGCAGACACCACCAAAAGAAAGTTGGGTTGAAGCACTGAAGGCACCTTGTTTGCACATTTGGTTCTGGGTCTATGATTTTTAGAGAGAATTAAAAATGTCTTGACTTTTGCCGCATTTTTGAAGTTGTTTCATTTTGTTTTGAAGCATTTGCTGGTGTGTGCACTGGGTTTACTAACACTGTCCTGACCCTGGAGATGGTGTGATATTTTATGGTGTGCAGTGACATTTATGTGCCCAACTTGGCTCCCATAAATAGGTTAATTTCCACAAATTAAAGGGCAGGTTTGAAACACTATAAGGTGATGTAGCAATTCTGTTTTGGCCTTTAGGATGCACAGTGGGGCCGATGACTGGGCAGTCCTTTGTCAGCTGCAAATCCACAACACAATTTTTTCAGGTATAATGGTAAAACTGGAAGTGCTGAGAAAAGCAATATTGAGGTTTATAGTTTCACATAACACCAAAACCTTGAATACATGGAGCACTTAACAAGTGACATCTTTATGCTAGAGGAATGAGTTCCAATTTTAGACAATGATCCTTGCACATCTCAAATTAGGCTGTATCAAAGTATCTCCTGAAGTAAAGGTACCTTAAATGACAAAAAAGTATAATAAAACCCCCCCTTACTGTTAGTGCAGAGTTTAATATTCAGACATTGGGAATAAGATTCAGAAATCTCCAACTGTAGATGCTGGACAAAGACTTTATTTTGTTTTTCAAAATCAAACCATGGTTCATCTATATCGGGCTTTCACTTCATACAAACATCCACTGGGTATCAGGTGCCAGCTTTGGTTCTTTAATACAACTCTTTGAAAACCAGTGGTCTTGGAGTTCCCCTTTCATTTGGCCTGAATTAATGTAATTTCATTGCTACTAAATTGTTACTAAATTGCTACATATCAATCATTATTATAGCTGTTTATATAAATCAGACAATTAGAGGATCTTATGACCTTAAAATAAACTGAAGAACCACATGATTAAAATAAGCACGAGATACAAACCTGGCAATGACAAGAAAGCACAGATTTCAAGTACTGTTCTTACAATGATCCTGGCTGTTCAAAGAGCAGTTTGCACAGGTTATAGTTAGTAGCTAAACTGTAATTTAGCTTCAATTTCCAGAGTCTGGTTCCAAGTTATTCTTTATTCTGGTTTTTAAGTAATGTGTCTGAAGTTACTCCTGCTATGCATTTTCCTTCTTGGGTAATCCTTCCAAAGGATATGAATCACTTCTCCATTATTTGTAAAGAATATGGAAAAAGTAAAATATTATTATTTTTGGGCATTTGGAACTGGATTGAAAAAAAAAAAAAAGGTGGGATGTTGATCATTGTGAGTCATTTCTTGTGAAGAAGGGAAGAACAAACACTGGCTGCTGACTTACTGCTATGAAAGCCAAGGACTAAGTGCTGACTCAAGAGGTAGATATTGATAGAGCACAAAGGAGATCCTGCAGCAGGATTAAAAAGCAAAGTCTTTCCTCTTGAAGTAATAAGGAGTTAGAAGGAGCTGCCAGTGTTGACTTCTTGGAGGCTCCTTTTTGTTTAAGCAACCTTCTAGTTTAAACATGTTGGCCAATTAGAATTGTATCCTGCTGCAACTAACTGAGTCTCCTTTGAGTTTCCAAAAATCCTGGCAAATCTGCAGGGAACGAAGTGCAGGACTGAACTCCACAACGTGGGGGAGCTACACCAGTAACTCCCAGTGTGATCCCCTGCTCTGAGTATTTGATCTCTCCTCGTTGGGACAAATATTGGCACACACAAAACTGAAGTGACATAAACGCCTTGTAACCCATCTGCAATCTGATCAACTAAATGAAAAAAACCCTGATCTCATGGAGAAACAATGATAAAAATTTGCTCTGTCATTCCAATTTCCAATAAACATGTTTAAATTGTAGTCTTATTAATGCTAATAAAAATAGTACCTGCTTCGTGATCTGTATCTGAGTGTATTCATTGTTATTTTGAAGTAAACCTGAAGCAGAGTTAACAGCTTGGATGTCACAGATTTCAAATGATCACTAATAAGCAAAATGCTACATGGAAATACATTTACCAAAATGATTGTGGATGTTTACATAAATCACTTGTAAAGCATAAATATTCAACAGTCCAAGGGTCCACTGTAGGATATTTTCCTAGGACTGCAAATGGATCTGTGTGCCTAATCTTTATTCCATCATGCCAGTCAGGGGGCTCACGGGGTCAGTTCAGACTCCTGCAGAGGGCTCCTTTGCAGCTCCGGATCTGATGATCGATTTCAAGCTCCAGCCCTGGAACAGCTGATCTCCAGCCAATGAATCCCTGCGTAGTTTTAGGCACTGGAGGAGATGGAAGCACCTAAAATAAAAGGAACATGTAAAACTGAGTGATGAAAAGGTTTGTGATTGTAATGGCTTTGGTTCAGTACTAAGGGCTTTAGTGGCTTCATATTCTTAGGAGAAGAATTTTAACTTTGTCTTTAGCTTTTTTTTCCATACAGAATAATCATCATCTTTATCATCATCATCTTTGAAACTAATTAACTTCTCTAAACAGGAGAAATGGTGTTTTCTAGTTGCTGTAATATATTTGGTAGCAGTGCAGCCATGGAATAATAACTTTATGTCCAAATGCTAAAGATGTTTCTGACCAAGCTGGTAAGAACTCCTTACTCATTCCACCTTCTTTCTACTTGAAAAGATGGGTAAGCAGCAAGTTAATCTGCAACTAATCCAGCTAAGGAGGAAACAAAACAAAAGGCAGCAGTGTCTGTTCAGTGACTGCTGTGCTTACTTTGGCTGAATCATCTCTGTTGGGCACGTTCTATCATTTTAGCATCTGGGGACTCAGTGGAGAAATACACAGCGAGAGAACAATGTTTCAGTTCTCTTGCCAGAGTTGCTTCACTTTGTTCTTTGGCCAAGATTAGAAAACGTTTATGATATTTAGGTGGAGCAGTTCCTCAAAAAAGATAATTTTTTACGGCCAAAAGTGCCACCCACTGAGCAGGATAATGAAGGGAATCATGTCCCACTGTCGACCTGGGGGAAGGGACTACAAAAAAGCTTTTACTGCTCTGACCTAGAGAGAACGGCTATGAACTGTTACCATAAAGGTGAATGTGCAGAAAGACAGTTCTGAACAAGAAGGTAAGAAAGTTCCCTCTGAACATGTAAAGAGTGACCTAAAGCACAGCACACCCTGATCTTCCCCCAAATCCCCAGGTGAAAGCGAAGCTCTGATCCCTGTTTCAGTGTGCACCGGGCAGAGCAGTGACAACTGGGTGATTGTTAACACCCGACACCCTCACAGCGCTGAAACCTGACTGGAAGGGTAACTGCACTGAAACTGGATGTGTGAGATTCTACAAACTGAACAACCAGCAGCACCCATGGCAGAAATGACGCCATTTCATTTCTCTGACACACTCAGCACCAGCACTTAATTTTTGTTTCAATTTAATCTCAGTAAAAGCTTTTGCAACTTCCTTACCTTATCTTCCCACCCTTGGAATCCTTTGAAAGAAAGCTGGTTCAGCAAGTAAGAACCTCCAGTCTGCTTTGTTTCCTTGATCTTCTCTAAGTGGACTAACCTTCTTTTTAGTTAGCACCTCCTTACCCTTCTGTGAATATATTCCTCTCCCAATGTCACTGCTTTAGCTGCCTGCATAGTTACCCTATTCACTGGTGATTCTCACTCAGTATATTTAAAAATTAAACCTTCACATTCTACTGTCCTTTCCAGCCGTTTGACAACTTCAAGACACCAAACATATATAAAAATCATGTAATATAAAATCAAATAACTATTACTTTGCTTGTTAGGACTGGCTTCTTATTAATTTGTGCCACTCAAGAGGACACTGGCATTGTCTGTGCCAACAAGAAGACTCTTAAATAAAGGTAGAAAAATTACAACCCTATCCAAAGGGCAATTCCTTGTCCTAAACAAATGCTTTTAAAGCATTGCTCGGGTTGCAAATGCAGTTTACTTTGACCTTTAGTTACAGACCCACCTCCACAAGACAACTCGTTTTTAGAGCTTGTGTGATTTCTTACAAGAGATGTTGTTGTATTACAATTTAAAATGTCATTTTCTAACCTTAATGTATTTTTCCACAGGTGTCACGGGGCGAATCCGCATGTGTTCTGGAAGCTCTATCTTGGGCTTTGCCTCCTTTTTTTCATCTCCTATCAACTAAAGCCAAAACATAATTAAAATCTGGACTCTATATATTTTGAAACGGACTGTAATATGTGGTATCCACACCACTCCCCTCATTGTTGTGTCTGAACTTCCTGTTCTTTCCATCTCAAGCACTTATTTCAGTGCTTTGGAAATCACTGGGTCTTTTTTGTTTCAGAAGGTGATGTAATTCTGAATTTCAGGTGGAAGGCTACATACTGCTGCTACATCACGGGTCCAAAAAGAGCTAGAAATACATCTCATAAATGTATATATGTCTTATATAAGTAGAAAGCAAAGATTAATAAGTGCTAAAGACACATGTTCACCAACAGCAACTGTGCAAAGCTGGTGTGTGTCCCAGACCAGAGTCACCCAGGGTGGATAGTGAAACCACGAGGACCAGGTCTCAAAGGTGCTAACTGGGGTGCCTACAGGGATTTTCTAAAACTCCCAGAACAGGTTACTTCTACATTTATAACCATGGAGGGGCTGCATCAATCCTGTCCTTTAGCAACGAAATACTGTGGTTCCAAATGGAACGTTATGTGCTACCACATTCTAACAGCATCGCTGAGAAGAGACACCGCTCCAAATATTTTTGTTTGTTGTAAATTCCCCCCCCCGACAATTTAATTAGCTGGAACCTTTTCCCCTAGATTTTTAAACTACCATATGGATAGACAAAGGGGAAATATTTTCCTGTCAGTGTGCATCTAGTACTTGTTAACACTATTAGGAGTCATGTTTCTCAAGAGAAATATATCAGAATATGCACAGCATATAAATTGCCACTTGCTGTTATTTTATTCAGAGGAAAACTTGAGTATTTGAACTCAGTGCAGTTGTTACCTCAGATCCCAGCTTAGCAAAGCACCCTGAGTACGTTTCTAGCCTTCAGTGCTCTCCTAATTCTGTGTCCAGATAAATTTGTGTGCAGTTAGGATTTCATGTGTTGCTCACGTGCCATTCAGTTTTACCTCCTCCAGAGGTGTTTTCAAGAACCCCCATTTGTCAGACCATCTTTTTGCAGCATCTCCTTCCTTTTCGACGCATTTTTTCCTGAAACCAACCGAGAAATATTCAAGATTACTTTGAAAACTTTCATTAAAAACAAAAACAAACAAAACACCAATACACAAACCCAACTACTAATGCCACAAAGCACGGCGGTTTAGCAGGAATCTTTAGATATTTACCTTAAAAATAACTTTTACCTTATTACCGTAACCTATAACTGCAAGTTTATGTGTGGGTTACCATTGTCTGACTCAGAGGTAGCAGGAAAAACAGTTTCCATAGGCTTGAAACAGCACGTGTGAACACAGCGCCTTTAAATTACGTTTGTGAGGAAGCGGAGGAGGCTGAAAAATAAGCTGCAATGTTCTTTCAGACATCCTTTCATTTACTGTGGACTGATTCCATGCCCCCACACCCGGCGGGGGATGGAAGCTCCGAATACCTCGATTTTTGTTTTACCAAGGCACGCTTGTGAAAGCGGGCCCAGTCTTTAAACACACATGAAGTGAACTCATGAACAACCCCTTCCAGCCGCGGGCAGGGGACGGCGGCGGGAGGAGGAGGAGGAGGAGGAGGAGGTGCAGGGGAGCAGTGCCGGGGGCGGGCTGGGGCGTTACCAGTAGTCGTCCTTGGCTATGAAGTTGCAGGGCTCCTTCTGCCCCGGGTCCCGGTGCGCCATGGCCCGGCGGTGCCGCTCGGGGCTGAGGGGCGGCGATGGCGGGGGCGGTGCCCGTGTGGGCGGTCACAGCATGGCGGGCGGGGCGGGCGCTGCGGGGCGGCCGCAAAATGGCGGGGAGCGCTGCTCTGAGGGGTGTGGGTAGCACCGGCTGTGCTCCTTTGTCTTCGGGGCGCTCCGCTGTGACACCACGGCCGTATCGCGGGGGAGAAAGGTGCCAGTTCCCCACGCCGTGTTTCCTTGAGGCCCTTCAGGCAAACGGCGGGAAGCGCGCTTGGTTTTTTCGGTAATTTTTTTTGGTGCGCCTTTTTTTTTTTTTTTCCCCCCCTATTATTAGGAAAACGCGTTTGGGTTAAGCTGGTGAAAAGCTGGTGCCTCGACTGAGGAAGCAGCCGTGTGCCCAAGGGAGAGGTGTTGTCTGAGCTCTGTAACTCGCGGATCAGCCGCGCTCCCCTGAGCCGAACCCTGAGCTGAGAGTCTCCTCTAAACTTTGACAAAGGGAGTCGTTCGACAGCCAGAAGCTTGAAGATTTTTTAATCCTTTGAAGTGGACAGGAGAACTAGTTGAAGGACGCTGTTTTTGATTTCGTTAATCAGCTGGACAACATGCCCAGTGCTCAGAGCGAATGTGCCATGATGGGTGTTTGCTCCTCGTTCCTCTTGATACACACCATCACTATCTCCTGGTAATTGCAGTGGGACGCAACATCAGTCCTGTGACATACAGTGTCTCTCTTTTTCTGGCAAATGTTCTTTATGAGCTACATGCCTGTGTTAGAAATTCTGAGAAAGACCTCAACACACTTTATGGGTCCTGTGTGAGAACCCCAAAAATATTACAGCTTGTAAAGAGTCCACTATATTCCAATACATTAATATTCTGGCTCTCCATCAATTTTTTGGTAATTTTGTTTTCTTGCAGTTCTTTATAAAACATTTTGACAATGAGTGCAGCCAACTGGCTCTTTGCCCTCGTGGGTTTGAATAGTTCCCTGACCTCTTTCTTTTTGTCTGGAGATTGACTTGTACAAACACACTGTAAATAGTTAATGGGACTCTCTAACAGCATGGGCAGTTATTATCCTTATTACAAAATAAAATCAGAAAGGTTTGGACTTAAACTGAGTGGTTTATAGGCAGTGTGTTTGAATGCTTAATTGCTAGCTTTTTTTTTTTTTCATAGAGTGAAGGATCTAAAGGCCTTAAATACTTAAGTATGAGAAGACTATATACCTTTATTAGTCATTACTCTATTTGAGCAAGAGGAGAATAAAAACTCACTCAGTAGTCCTAAAATAGCAATTAATACTGCTCTTCTGGGTCTCTAAAATCATTAAAGTATCAACAAATGGAGTATTTCACTTACATGCCATTTCTTGATTCTCTAATTGATAATTAGGCTAGCAATTAAATCAGCTGAGTCTCGTATCACACCCATAAATGCTTACTCATTGTCCTACTTAATTAACTCCTGCTGCTTAGTCACATTTATCTCAGGAGCCCTCTTACTGCACTGATGCTTTCTGTGAAAAAAGTAATTTGTTAATGAAACAAATTGAATCAAATTTGTAGCTTAACTGTGTCAGGGCTTAAACTGCAGTCACATTTGTCAAGAGAGATGAAACTTCTTACACAAACATTTTGAAAATAGAACTTTAGAATGTTCAAGCCTTTCTCTTTTCGGTACTTAATTATTTCTCAGATGAGGGAATATAGGAAATGAGTTGTTAGTTTTAGGTCTTAAGTTCTTATGAGCACAGGGCAGTATTAGTATTGCACTTGCACTGTGAGAAAAAAAGTGAAATAGGATTTTAATGAGCTAATAATGATACTGAGTGACAGGAATACAGGTCCCTTGAGATTCCAAAATCATTTGCTGGAAGTCTAGATCTTGTAGCTACAAACAGCAGCATTTGTCATCACCTGATAAATGTTGAAGAAGATCACTTAATGTATTGTGTTTAAATAGAATAAAGTCGCAATACTTGGTGCTTCAGATCGATGACTCCTTCCAACTCAGAATATCCTGATTCATGAATCCTAGATCTTCTAAGATGGGTGATTTCTAATCTGGATGTGGCCATAAATGCTGAAATTCTAATGCTTCCTGTCCTCTGCCAGTTAGGAATCAGCCAATTATTGAGCTGCTCAGCAGTGCTGCTCTTCTTTAAGAACTTAACAACTGTTCTTCCAGAACTTACTACCTGCCTGTAACTGCAGAGTAGTGGCAAACAATGTGCATCAACCCAAATGCAGTCTTCTGTTTGGCTGTACAAATGCTTCCAGCAGCACATAATGAGGCAGTGCACGAGGGTCCCTGTTTTTCCAAAGCTTCAGGATGTTGTGTTGACACAAATACAGGTGGTACTGCTCTGTGAAATAGGTCAGGGAACCAAACTGACTTAAACAGACTGTGCAGAAAGAGAAAGTCAGCTCAGTGTTTTAATCTCTTTCACAGAACGGCTCCACGAGCAGTTGTGCTTCTGCAATCAAGGCAGCAGACAGAACGGAGACAGGAAAAGGTGATGCCTGAGCTGAAGTGAACGACCCAGGGTAGGTGGATATCTTAAACCTCTACTGCTGCAAAAGACTGTGATGCAACTGTGGTTTTGGTAATGTCCAGAGTCTTCAAGGTCTGAGTTAATTTTTGGGTTCTGGAAATCTCCCATGTCTGCTCTGACAGGAAAATGTTAAGGCTTTTTATATTGCTTGTTTATGGAGCAAAGTGTCTGGATGAGCACACAAAAGCTTTCTATGGGATACTCTGAAATTATTTGTCGGAAACAAACCTGTTGTCTTTGGAGTTCTTTGTAAATATTTGTAAGAGTTGTTTGTTTGTTTGTGATTATCTCCCGCTGAATATTCTGAGATTTACTTTGAGGTGATATTTTCAAGTGCTAAAAGTGCAGCTACAAAATACCTTGTGCTTTGCAGTGCTCTAAACCAGCTGTTCTGTAATTTTCAGCTTCAGTTACAAGGCCAGACCTAGATCGTGGCCTCAATCCCAGCGTTCTGTTATCAGCTGTGCAGGTTTTATTGCACTTAATGCTCTTGCCAATAGGGACTTGTTTTCTGCCTTCCATCAGAGAATGATGGACTTAGAGCAGCCTTAGCCAGGTAGGGGATGTCTCAGCTTTGGGCAGACCCAGGTGTGAAGCAGCATGAAAGTGCTTGGGAGACTGCTCACCCGACTTTGTCCTCATCCCATGTTGTAGCACTGTTACTTTACCATGAACTGTAGTAACTACCACTGGGAAATGGGAAAGCAACAGTGCAAGTGAGAAAGTGGGACTGCTGTTCTCCTCAGTGATGTAAAAGCTTGCACCTTGATAAGAATTTGTCACTTTATGAAGCTTGTTATCTGGACACTTGTGAAACAAACTAGCAACTGTAAAGGTCTGGTATAACAGGAGCACATTTTCTGATGGAAAGGTGGGTGTTGTGGACAGTAATTCTCTCTTCATGGCAGCAGCTCTAGCACAGGGGGCTGTGCAGCTTGTCTTGCTCTGGTTCCTGCTGGGAGAAACGTTTCAGTGCTGGTTTCTATGTGGGAAGTTGAGAATCCCATGTGTGTGTGCCATGAATAGCACGTGCTCGTGATTTGGGGAATTGTCCCAGAGCTGTGTCTCTAACAAGTGTGAGACCAGTAATTCCCAAACATTCCCGCGGTGCTACAGCTTTTGTTGGATGTCTGGTGGCTCTGCAGAGGCCACTGGCAGTGCTCTGCCCAGGCTGCTGGCTGGGAAAGTGGAACAAGTGCTCTGCGCTGATGGGCGATAACAGCAGGGAGGGAGGGGGGATGTTGATGTCCCCGAGGAAACCTGCAGAGCACCGGTCCCTGTTCCCTGGTTGTGTTCCTGAAGGCCTGCACTTCACACTCTGAGCACTGCCATCCTCACATATTTTGCTTCAGCTGCACTGAGCTTGTGTCTTCCCCTCCAAGTCAGCAATGCCAGCACCTCTGAGAATGAAGCTCTTTGATGAGGGCTTTATATTTCCGTTTGTGTATCTATGCTTAGGCCCTTGCATTGAAAATGTTTACCAAAAATATTAATTAGTACTGGCAGTTCTATGCTGGTCCGTGGTTTGCAATACTGGGTGTGGAATCTACTAGAGGAGGTTGTGAGCATAACTTCAGTGCCTTTTGCCTTTAAATAGTATTTCAGATGTAGGCAGCCTGAGAGTGCCTTGTTATGATCACTGTGATCTAAGTAACAAAATCCCATTGACACTACAAGCTCAGGCTTCATTCAAAAAACCTGCTAAAGTCTATCACATCAAGAATTTGTTAATATGTTAATTGGAGTTCCTGAATTTCCATTTATGGAAGGAACCCAATGGCTTGGTTAGAATCATATGTTGTGGCAAAATTTAGAACTGTCATCTTATTGTGGCTGTGATTATCCAGTGGCTTTTGAAACAGGGAGAGTATGTCAGTTTTCTCAACAATAATATGTTCCTTTTTTTCCCTGCATAAAATGACACTTGCAGCTACAGCTTTATCCACATTTCTGTGGACTTTATTTGGTTTTGAGCTTTACACTAAACCTGATGGATACTCTTGCATTTCTGTTGTACCTGGTGGAATAAACACACATGCCCTTCAAACAAAATTATTTTTCCTACTGACATGGAGACCTTTGTACCTTCAAACTGGAGCACATGTTTGTGTTAAAATCCTTTGGTAACAGGTAATGTCTCTGAGCACAGCTCCCCAGCCCTGGTTGCAGAGCTGGCAGAATGCTGCCCCACTGCACTTTCAAATATGGCCCCACTTGTAGACAGTGTAAAAATATCCTGTAAATGCCAGTGTGCAACACTTAACAGAATTCCCCTGCTGCTCTGTGCTGAAGTACCTAGGCACAATATGAATTAAAGATGAAGGAAAAGGGCACAATTTAAAATTTTTGTTGCACTGTATAAACCGAAATAAAACTCTTCGTGGTCTTTGAAAGTATTTTTTTGTTTCAATACAGTGCATGTTTCAAATCAGAAAGCCTTTCCTTTTTTCCTTTTGCCTGAAAGGCAGCGGGTCTAGGACATTTTAATAGCTTTCATAACCTACCCTGCAAATATATTATTGCAGCACAATAGTTTCTTTGCATGAGAATTGCTTAAATGATTCAAAAAGGATTGAAAAATATATTTCAAGTTTTAATTTTATGCACAGAACATTAATGAGCAGTGCCCCTTAGAGACTTGCTGTCAGTTTAACATATTCACAATAATCTCAACACAGATGTTATTCCATCTAAATCCTTTTAGAGGGAAGAAACCAGTAATTTTTCCTTGAAGAATGTCAGAAAATATGTTATTGTTGAAATTACATTTTGATCCCAGAATGCTGTGTGAAAAATCATTGCTAGGAAGAATAAGTAGCACATTGTTTCTGAGGTAAAATGCATGTGAAACTTTCTTTGAACCTGCTGTAAATTTTAAAACAAGTCAATGCTCTGTTAGTCTCATGCAATTTTGCTTCCCTTGAGGGTGATTGCAGGTGATGATGGAATATCAGGATCTAATTGTATTCTAATTTGAGAGTGTTTGTTATAAGTTCAGATTTCTCTGTTTGTAGCTGTAATGTGATGAAGTGATTGTCTCTTTTGGGTATGTTTCGCTGTGCATTCTCTGAGCACATAAGTCAGAATACTTGCTAGAAAGAAAGTCCATACTTGCAATAACAGTTCCTGTTGAAAAATGCTTTAAGCTCTCTCCCTGGTGTGTGTTCTGTGATTTTCTGCCTGTATTTTCTTTGTTTGCTGCACTCTCATTGGGCTCTGCCTGTCTGAGCACAGCTCTGACAGTGAAATGATGCTGACACAATAAGAGGGGTAAGGTTGTAAATATGTTGATAAATACTGGAGGAACTCTTTGTTCCACTTAGTCTTGCCCAAAGCTGATCTTGAGTGGAGAAGCTGTAACTGGTTACCTGCACAGAGCCTGGCCATATACAAGGGGTGTGTCAGTAAGGGGAAAGAGCACTTTTAGGGAACTGCTGGATGACTCAAAGCAGTGGTTCTGCAGTTTTTCCAGCTTCTAAGAACTCTTCTGTGACTCCATAAATAAAAGAATAATACTTATAGTTGTTGATAGCGGAGTGCACAGTGCACCATGGTTGGGGTAAATCCCATCAGGTTTTTCTGAAGCTCTTCGGTGGAGAGGGGGGTGAAAGATGGGGTTGCATGACTTAAAAGCAGAAGGAAAATTGCCAGTTCAAGTCAAAGAAGTGTTTCAAGCTCTTCTTGGGGAAGAAGTGCAGCTCCTGCAGCCACTTGGTGGGTGCTTTTGACAGAACTAAAGGTTGCAGTTACGTAACTCAGAAAGTGAGATCTCGGTTTCAGGGCTGAAGAAATTCTATTTGTGAGCCCTGATGCACAGAATGGCAGGGGGACAACTTTGGGAACGTTCAGGATAGTGCAGTGGAATGTCCTTTAGGACCATGTATTTATCTTGTAGAAGCAGATGTCCTGATGCCAAATAGCTTTGCATTTCTCTGCTTTGCTGTTAAGGGTGCTACAGAGGGAATCACTTTTAATATGATGAGATAAAATAGTTGCAAAACTGTGAGCAAACACAAAGAAAGACAAAACTTCTTACCACAACTGCTGGGTTTAAGTAGGATATATGTTACTTGAAGTAACAAGCCTGGAGAACGAAATCCCATTTCTCTGTAGAATACAAAGAGAAAGAAATGCATTCAGCAGCAATCTGTTGTTTTAATAGTAGCTGCAGGAGGTCTTGGGATTTAAATTATTCACAATGTCATACTCTTGTCTGGGTTCATCCTGTTTTATACTTAGTTGCATTCAAAATGCTCAATATTTAGATGTGTACACAATGTGTAACATTGCCATAGTGGAGAATGGTTGTACAGTGACTGCAGTAGAAAAAAGACCAGATAAATCTGTTTTCCCAGTATCAGTAGTTCTGATAGTGAGAAAATATAGGATGTTGGTGTTAGATTTAGGTTAGAGTTTTGTTGCCTTTGTTTATCCTGAAAGTAGAAAGTGTTTTTTTTTTGTTTGTTTGTTTGTTTGTTTTTGTTATAGATTCGGAAAAAGGTTTTATGTTATCAACTACTTTATTCAGGGTTTGGTAGCTTCTTTGATTTGCTGCTCCTTATTTAAATTGCACCTTTAAAATTACCCTGAGCAGGTTCATTCCTGTAAGGAAAATCACTGTTTGAATAGGTGCTGTAACATGATATATGCAATAAAAAGGCAACTGATTAAGCATCTTAATGTAGCTATAGACTTTGGTGTAATAGTTCTTTGACTAACCCGGATTATGACATATAATTTGACACATACACATCCCAATTCAATGGAAACCTCTTTCAGCAGCACATTAAATAGTGCCCACTCATGCAGACTTTCACATTAAAGTAATTATGGGGGAGGGGGGAAATTGTAAGAACAGAAAGAAAGTTTACTCTTCCTCTTTATAGTGAAAACAAATGTGTTTTTCTCCAGAATCTGCCAAGCCTGTGTTTTAATGATTTAACAGATGGAGTTGGCACATGTGAACCTGGAAGATGCATCTGTCTGATTTTTCCAGTCTGAGGATTTTTTAACTGCATTAATGGCACAGACAATGGTAAAATATCACCTCCCCAGGCTGCTCTGCTCTCCTAACACATAATGTCTCTTAAGGAAAAAAAAAGTGATAGGAGACTGGGGTGAGCAAAAGGCCAGAGAAATGAGGATTTGAAAAGTTTAATATTTTCCTTCCTCGCTGCATTAGGCTTTTAAGCCTTTCACTTTGAATTTCACGTGTGTATGGGGTGGAAACAGAAATTCTACCCAGACAACGTTATCTGTGATCTCAGGGTTCTGTTAATTAATTAATGGATCCAAATAAACACCATTTAAATTAGGAGACCAACAGCCACTACTGTTTTGCCTTTTGTAATTGAAATGACTGTTGCATTTCCAATTTGATAATTTTACCTTTTTTTTTTTAAATTAGTTTTTGCAAAGATCCTGCCCATGTATAACCTTGGATTTAGCAATCTCATTTAGCCACTTGTTCATTAAAGCAGGCAATGCAGACGCTTGACTGTTTTAACTGTTTGGAATGAGGGCATTAATCTGCAGTCCTTTTAGAGTGGAATCCTTAGCATTCCCCTGGATTTTCTGCTGAAATCAATGAGCTGCCTTGCTGGATGGAAATCTCTGGGTTAAATGCAGTGGTTATTTGCAGTGTCCTCTAGGGTGACTCACTGTGGTCCCTCCCAACCTGAGCCATCCTGTGAGTCTCTGAAATGCCTCAGCAGTGCATGGGAATGGACTCAGTTCTGCAGGTATCTCTGTAAGAAAGTCCCTCTCCTGAGGGGACAATTTCCCTCTTGTCCAAGGGCCAGGTCAGCCCTCGCATGAGCTGCCCAGCTGGTTGCACTGACACGACAGACAAGCACTTCCTTGCATGTGGAAGGGCCCCTCATTCTCCTTGTCAACAAAACTGTTGGGATAAAATGCAATTAATCTGCACTGGCCTGTGAACTGTCCAGCACAGGCTTTAACAGCACTGTGCTTTTGGGTCACTTCAGCTTTACTTTACTAGTGCTAAGATTTCAAGTAGAAAATATTTCATTGTTAATGAAATTAGCACAGGTCTCCTGTCTGACATATTGAAAAAGCTTCAAATGACAGTGAAAAGGGCAGGAAAACTATTGTAAATGCTCCAGAGCTGCTTTTGCTGGAGGAAAAGGTTTGGTCATAGAGCTGTGCATCAGAAGTGTTGGGCTTCACTGCTCTGTGTATCTGTCTCTGATTCCACACGTAACACACTAGGATTTACTGATTGGTCTCAGGAGAGATGGTGCCTCTGTCTATGAACTTTGCCTGGACACTGTTATTACATGGTGTGTTTGCACTTCAGGAAAATCTGTTCCAAGTTGATGCAGATGCTCCATCTGCACTTCCTGGTAAATGTGGAAGGAGGTAGAGCCTTATGGATCTGCTCTCTTACATCTTCTCCCATCTCTGTGGTTTTCCAGTCTTGATGTCCTAGACCTGTTAAATTATTGAGACAACTTCCCCATTTCCTGGTATTTTGTAGAGATTACATTGCCTCAATTTATGTGCCTAGAAATTAACTATGTAGATGAAGTGAGCTATCAGTAAATTCCACTTGCCCTGGGCAATCAACCAGCACAGGATTCAGCACCCTTTGGAGGTGCCTGTTTCGTTTGACAGCAGCTTAGGCTGCCAGCTTCAAATAAATTCATAGCTTCTGGTTGTAGTTAGGTGGGTGTAACACTACTTTTACTATCTCTCATGTAAAGTAAGTGCATAAATAGGAGGGTTTCACACCCTCTCTTAAAAAAAAAAGACTTGAGCCAGTGCAGAATCAAACAAACTTATTTGAATAGTTTATCTCTGATTCATGTAGATAGAAAAAGAATAAATCTCTTCATTTTTAGAGAATTGGAGAGGAGCACTAAAAAACTGCCTTCAGAAGAACTCAGGTCCCAGAAAGAAGGTTCACATTTTCTGTAAGTCTGGGACACTGAAAATATCATTGTGTTAACCATAGCAAACACCACTAGAACTGTTTGTTTTCTTCATGCCCTTTTGTACTTTAACAAATGGCTGGGATAATTTTCTTCCCCATTTGAAAGTTTGATTAATCAGTTCATTGTGTTCTTTCTTCAGAAGGAAAATGTGTTACTGATATCCCTTGGTATGAGTGACATATGGGTTCTACTGAAATGATAGAACGTCCTTTAATTCAGCAAAACAAAAAATATGCCTGGCACTCTGTTCCTCTGTGCTGCTCTTCCAGCCAAATTTCATTTGCAGGAGGGATGTGGCTTCTTTGTCATTGGCTGTGGAGACAGAATTCATCTGGGTGAGATCCTGCCTGCCTGTGAGGTGTGCTCTGGAGGGCAGAGGCAATAACCACAAAGGTGACATTTCTTTTGCACTTCTCTCTTAGGCCAGAGATTTTAATGTTGCAGCTCAGCTTAGCCAACAAATAGAAAGGAATGGAAATATCTGAAAACACGAAGATATCCTACATTGAAACAGTTCTTTCCTTTCTTTCTATGTTTTCCTTTCAGGTTTTCTTTTAACAATTCTACTTTTTTTCTGTGATCATCTTCCAAGACACAGTAAGGTAAAATCCATGCTAATGGGAATTGCCTTGAAAGGAGCAATGGAAATGACATAATCTCCAGGATTCAAGCCAGTTAAAAATCTGGATGATTCCAAAGTTTTATACGTGCTTTGCTATGTGTGAGAAGACAATCCACTAAGACCTTCCTTTTCAAACCCAAAGCCTTCTCTCAACACATTGAGAATGAACAAGATACTTGTTGGTTTGTATCATGCTGAGTGTTTCTTCTTTGTCCCAGCTTGTCACAACACTATTAATTATGGGCAAGTATTTTAGGGATCCTTTGTATGTCATGTACATTTTACCCCTCCAACAAATTCCAAACTGCAAGTGTGTTGCCAGGTCAGGATTTTTTATTAGCTTTGAATTCCTTATTTAATTTTTTTCCCTGAACAGTGATAGGTAGGGTACTCTATTCATTTACATAGAAAGAGGAAGGTAATGCTCACTCTAAGTCTATTCCATACCAAGCAGGTGGGATCCCCTCCAACTGTGCTTGCAGGAATGGCTGCAGTGCTGGTTGGTGACCAGGAGCTAAAAAGAAGGTGAATAAAACTGTCTTTCTGAGCAGTCTTATTGTCAAGACTCACTTTGAAAGTCTAATTGTACCAGAAACTCAGGATTTGGAGCAGAACGAAAGGACAGATTCACGTGTGAGAGTTTCTTGGTGAACAACTTTCAAATGAAAACGTTACAGAACTTTGAATTTTCTACTAATCAATTCCATCAGCTAGGGAAGTCAGGGAGCCTTTCTGTGGGTAAGTCCATAAACATCACGTGCAGCTGACACAGTGGGTGAAGTGCAGCTTTTAGGAACCTTCTGAGAGATGGATGTTCTGCATCAGGGTGTGCCCAGATGTCCCTCGTGGTTGGTCAGAAACTGTTTGTACTCAAGCACAGATTTAGCTTTTTTTTTAGTAATCTGTTTATTATTTTTTTCCAAGGAATAGAACAATTTGTGTGGAAAAAGACAAGGTTATATAACCACCAGCTCCAAGATCTTACAGACCTCCCATTTTTTATCAAACCCATTAGAATGATGACAGCAACACCAAGTTTAAAGTGAAGAAGTTTATGCCTCGTATATAGACCACACTGACAGGATTTTTTTTTACAGATAGCTAATATCAGCCTTAAAGTAATCTGTGATTCAAGAATTAAAAAATAAAAAGTAATAAAATTGAGGTATTCAGGACAGGAACTTTGTCTTGTGTTCTATAAAATCTAAGTCACAAGGAACCTGGTTTCAGAGGGGACAGTTGGGTGTTACTGTGCAGGCTGATAATCAGTAACAAATAAACCTGGCACTCAGTGTCCCAGTCCTCAGTGTCGGTAACTCCTTGTTTTAGCACCAGGCAAGCACAGCAGCTCACTCTGCTTCTAGTCATGAACTATCACTGATGTAAGAGAAGTGAACAACTCTTTCATCGTGACATTTTGGTTGCCATCTCTGTGGTGCTAAACACTCTCAGAAGACAAATGCTCTCTGCAGCACCAAGTGTGACTGAGTGCCTTTAAGGAGTAGAAAGTGCTAAATGACCTTTCATCACTTTAATCACTTGACTGGGTAGAAAATTTTTTAATGAAGGTCAAGACTGGAAAAATATGAGAGTGTAAGTGGCATGTTCCTGACTCTTATGTGCTTCTCCTGATGCTGATCTAAAAACCAGTCTCTTTCCTTGGAAGATAATACTTATAGTAACAGAATTTTAATGTACTGTGTGGTATCAGGTGGTGAATTCAGACTGGTGATTCTTTAAAGCAGTGGTTGGTGTAGAAAAAAAAATCAGAATTTAAAGACTTTCTCTGTGCCAGTTGTTTTTGTAGTTTGGTTGAACGCCTTTAATCCTGTTCCCAGTGTATAAAATAAATCATTGGTATAATTACTAGTGCTCCTGAAGGCTGGTTGTGGCCTTTAGAAACTGGGCCAGAGAACACAGTCAGTTTGACTGTACACTGCTTTTTGAGAATGGATTTTTGTTGGATTTTCTTGTGAAGGCAGGAACTGCAGTTACATCCACACCTGACACCTTGTTTGCTTGTCCCTGTAATGACAATATGAAGCCTCCTGGGTGATGTTTCTGTGGGCATGAATCAAGTGATTCTCTCATCCTCATTGAAAACAGAACAACTGTGAGTGGGGGGGAAAAGGAAAGTTCCTTAGTTAAGAGATTAAGCTTTCATAAGAGGCTGGGAGGAAGCCAGTTAATAAATTTTACGCTGATGACCTTTCAAAGAGAGGCTTGGAAGGAGAGTAGAGATTAGAGGTTTGGCTTCGCATCCAAGTAGAGCTGGTTGGTGTAATCCTACAGGGAGTAAGTGGTTGCTTACAAGGGGATTGGGGACTGAAGGAAGAATATGATATGTTGAAATTATGTTAATATTTTTAGTTTGGAAGATTAGCTGGACTCGAAGTTTGTCCTCTCATCTGTAACTATAGAAGCTGAAAGTAAATTTATTCAACTGAAATGTGGTTGTTTTTCAGTTCTGTTGTTTTTTAGAAGAGCAGAGAGTTGTCCAGTGCTGTCAAGAAGATAACCAAGAGTAACAGATAAATCACAAGTTAAATATTCAGGAGTAACAGATCTAAGGCAAGATGACATTCAGTTTTCAGAGACGGTTGAGCTCTTTTTTTGTGCAACTTTGCAACTAGAAATACTGGAGACTGCAGTGCTGAGACCACGCTCTCTGCACACCCCTCCAATCTGCTTGCCCTGGCATTCCAGCATGGGACCATGCTGATAATTCCTGTCTTTGTGGCCAGTTCCATGGTGTATAAGTGCCTGCACTCTCCTCTGGATCTGCTCTTTTCTGATATTCCAGGACTCAGCTCACACCAGCTCATTTCACAGGACTACCTTCCCCTGTACTTTGAGAGTCCTTATCCTGCAATTTGAGAGTTGCTTTGTTATTCCCCTTCTAATTGGTGCAATGAAAGCAGTCTGCAGAGGCATCAATATTAAACATCAGAAGGCAGTTTTCTAAGTAGAGCATCTGATGAGGCACGTGAGAGTGTTGCAGGGAAATAGGTCTGTGCTGGCATTAATAAATGAAAACAGCCCGCCCTGTTTGAACAGAGACAGATGAAGCATCTGCATCCTTGGTGATTTGGATGCTGGCAAAGAAGCCTTGTTTGTCAGTCCTTTGACTTCAGACACTGTCTTATAGTTTTCACTGAGCAGAGTATGTACCAAAGGAAAAGAAAGGCAAAGTCTGGTTTTTATTTCTCTGCATGTTCAGCAGGAGGACAGTGATTTGTATCCAGACACATCACATTGTTACTTAAGCAGTACAGTGCCGTGAAGTGTGATAGGCCTTGAAAGATGAAAATGTCTCTGTGGGACAGTCACTCTGGGGGAATTCATTTATCGGTTTGTATCGTGCCTGTCCAAGTCAGATCAGAGCAGTAGCAATCTCAACATCTGTGGTGCACGCTCTTACTTTTTAAAAATCAAATATAAACATCATCAGCAGGAGTCCTGTTCCTGAGCTGAAATCCACGAGCTCTGTCTTGGTGTCATTAATATTTTGTGTTTCTGGGCACGTGTTGACTGTTGCTCTGTGACGTTTGGGATTTGGGTTTCAGAGGAGCTCGTGCAAATGTTGCCTCAGTTTCTGTGTTTTGTAAATTCATTCCTTTTGCATCACTTTTTCCCCCACCGAATTTTACTGTCATATGTAACTTCTAGTGGACCCAGGCTGAAAGTAAAATGCAGTGGGGAAGTCAAGTTTTCATCTGATTCTGCATGAAAGTCACGTGTACACAAATTTTACAGACTCAGCACAAAACTGCAAGGCCTTGAAATTTGCTTAAGTCACACACTTGCACAGAGCTCTGTAGAGTTTAGTGAAGTCTCTTTACTTGGAGTTTGTCACCTAATTTGAAAGTTTAATTACAGTCCTGAAACTGCTGAGGTTATTATAATTCACCATGTTTCCTTAGCTGCAGGTGAGGCAAGGGAAGGCTGCAGAAAGAGTTGTGGTAAGACTTTCACTTAATATGCTGAGATCTTCCTGTGTTTTTCCCATGACAGCTTGTCTGCCAGTTTACATTCCTGAGCTTCAAATATCACTCCAAGCTAGACATCTCTTGAAACCTGACCCATTTATTCCATTCCTACTCATCACATTTTGGTGAGGAGGCTAGGCTCACATCTGACTGTAGTCTGCACAGGAAAAAGCTGAAGGAAAACACAACTTTTATAAATCTTCACTGAAGGGGGATGGGAAAGCTGCTCTGCAAACTGGAAATTTTCTGATTGAGCACAATTTTTTCAAATCTCAGGGTGCTGCAAATAATGAGCATAAGAAGAATGAGAAAGAAAACAGTAAGAACAAAATTCTCACTCTTAGGAAATCTGCTCTCTGGTGCTGCAGTGAAGTTCTTAATGCACATTAACATCGGGTCCCAAAACCATACTGAGCTTTCAGACTAATTTTTTGTTGCCCCTGGACTTGCTGGTGCTGCTTCCTGTTTGATTGTTAAATCTGGACTTTTGTATATGTGCAGTCTTCAGGAATAAATGTGAGCTCTTTTTCTACTGTAAAAAAAGGGGTATTGCCTGCACTCTTGACTTCTCCCAGGCTTGTAAAACTAACACTTATGTCGTAGTAATGTCTGGAACCCGCAGCAGTGGATCAGGATTGTATTGTCCAAGATGCCTCGTGAGCACAAATGGCAGCTCTTGTTCTAAATAATTTCCTTTGGCCATAGGGTACAATCAGCTGGTTGTGTTTGGCTCTGTTCTGGGGAAGCATTTAATAAAACCTGAGCATCCTAAGCATCATCACTTTTGAATACATGAAAGACCTCAAGAAAATCTCACTGTTTTGTTTAAGAAGGTCTTCAAATTCAGAAAGAGCTTAAATGAAGTTCATTCTGGAGCAGACACCCCCAGATTGTACCTGTGTGTGTGCACTTTAAGGAGTGTGTACCTGGATGGAGGCTCCCTTTACCCAGCTCCCTCCACGTGGGTGAATTTACCTGGGCCGTGTGTTATCCCAGCAACAGCTGCTGGTGTTTTGTCATAAAATGGAAAGTAACTTCAGAGACTCACTCTCCAGCTTCAAAGCCAGCCATGTCAGACAGGTGGGGGAATGGCAGATTGCTACAAATCAGTCTTTGATTAAAATCTCCTGGGCTGTTCAAACAAATTTGCAATTTTTACTGAACACAAACTCCCTGTGCCTCATTGATGAGAACAGCATGTATCTTATTTTCATGCCCACATCTCACTGAAAGCTAATGCCACCTGGCACCAAGGCTGCTTGGAGCTTTTCTTCAGTTCATTCAAGACTTGATTTTGCAGTGGCTGATGCTTTTTAAGTGCCTCCTCCCCCCTCCAACTGATTCTATAAACTTGTCCTATGAACTGCAGAAAGCAATGCTCCCGAAAAGAACAGGATGGCCTTTCAGGAGAGATGAGCCCTCAGCTGGGTCTTGGAAGGAGCAGAACCTACAGGTTTCTCTTTGACTCTTCACATCTTGTTCTGTAGCTTCAAACCCAGCATGGGTGAGAGAATGATTTTAAATGCCCCTCAGACTTCCCAGGGAGAAGATGGGTTTTTATTCCTGTGAGTCCTTTCACCCCGTGGCTGCTTCCTTAGCTGGGGGGGAACAGATTCAGCTGAGCCACCTCTTTCCATTATCCCGTGTAACAGCTGTGCTGCTGGAATTAGCTGATGGTGTTTTGATAACACTGTGCTCACCTGAAGGCTGGGCAGATAAAATGGCATCAGTAATGTTATCTGATGCAAAAACTATCAGTTTGTGCAGTTGTGGTGCAGCTATTGTGAAAAATCCCGGAGGATTCTCTGTAGCCAGTGTGAACTAGGAGGGATCTTGAATTTTGCTTTAGGAATAGTCCAGCTGCCACTAAGAAATAAAGGTAAATAGCGAAACTGGAGTGAAATGTGAAGGCTGAATTAAGAGGAAGATCCACAGGCAAGTGACAACAGTATTCTGACCATCTGATGGAGACAGACATCAGTGTGCCTGCATGCACACATTTGCTTTTCTGATCTGAGCAGTGATTTTAAGTGGATCTTCAGTTCTCCTAGGAAACCATCATTAGGCCAATTGAAATGCTGCTTGTACCTTTAAAATAACAAATACATCTTTAAAGCCTTTCAAACAATAGCATGACTTTCATGCAGGATGTAAGGTGCTATATATATATATAAACATTTCAAACACTGTGAAATAAACTGTTAATGTTTCCAAAGCAAATAGACTTTCCTTGTATTTAAAAGTGAATTTTTAAATGATTTTACAACGTTTCCCAGCACAGTGAGTGTAGAAGTAGGACTCAGTCTCAGAGAAGTGACTTTTTTTTCTAGGGAGTGTTTAGCAATGGGAATTCTTTGCCTTTCTTTAGAGAGCAAATGGTTCACAAATAGTTATTACCACTGCTAATGTATCCCTGTCCGTTGAGGTACACTTTCATCTTCTCATTAAATAAGAACATGGAACTAATAATCTGTTACATCTTTATGGTAAAGTCTTTGCTTTTTGTCTTCTTTCTTGTCGTGGGATGGGAATGGCATTGCCTCTCATGAGACCACCACAAGTCCATTTGGCTTCCTCTGTGAATAAACATGAGCCCACTTTGGAAAGTGATGTATTTCTTCTTGGAAAAGATGAAGTTTTGCTTAATGGCTTGAAAATTGAAACACATTTTTATCAAATTTGGTCCATTTTTTTCCTACAGATGGTGCTATTTTCCCATGAAAAATCGTAAAAGTTTGAAAAGTCAAATGACTTCAGTGCAAATTCATTTGTAGCCCCAAATAAAAAGCCAGGATGTTGCAAGGACTGTTAGACAGACAGTGAGGCTGCACTGCTCTGGTAGGGGATGAAAAGCAAATGGAAGTTCCCCGGGAAGCTCCTCAAAGCTGTCCCTCTTGGTTTAGCCAACCAGCCCCTCAATCTGAGCTACTGACAGTAAATACTGGGATAGATTCATGCAGTGCTGGTATTTATTTTAGTTTCATTATTAAGGGTTCATGCATGCAAACAAACTGGAAATATGGCTTCCAGAACTCTCCAGGTCTGTGTATTTCTGGATCGATTTTATCCATCATTCTGTGTCATGACTCACTCTTTTATTGCTTTGGAAATATCCTGCAGTCACAGCAGGGGAGGTACTGGAGGCTTGTTCATTCACCAACCCAGGAACTAAACAAATATGAATGTTCTCTGGAGGTACAACTTTTATGTATTAATTACAGTGGACAGGAGGCTTGTGCTGCTCAGCCCTTTCCCCTCCTCTAGTCCGACCTTGTAGGACTGAGGTGATGCTCAGCCTGACAAGTAGGAATGATGTATTCCTGCTACCTGTTTCTTTTCCTGCTGACAGAGCTTTGATTCAGTCTGTTCCTCTTAGAAACAGTTGCAGATATTTTTCTAACACATAATGCAAAGTGACTGATCCAGCTCATTTCGTGAGGTTGTGGCTGCTGGGATCTCTGTTAGGCAGGTATAAAATTATACCTGAAAATGCTCCTTTTAATGACAGCCTGTTGCCCACTTGTGCTACTCAGTACCTTGTTTTGAGTCTCAGTGGAGTCTGCAGTCTCTTAGATTGCTGCTCATACAGAGGGCTGTTATATGGGGGGGGAAAAGGGAATTTGATGCCTGTATTAAAAAGTCCCCAAAAGGCATTTGTAGATGAAAAGTCAAAGTAAATTCTAAAAAGGCAGCAACAGCCCATATTGTGTTTTCTGTCACTTTCTGAAAATCTCATTCTGGGTGTGTGCTGTGAACAGGTCTTGTTGCTGCTGATTCAGGCTCAGTCTGAATCAGAAATTTGTCAGGAGAAATTTCCGATACAGAACCTGAAATGTCAACAAGGCAGCTCTGATCACCGATACTGGGAGGGGCTGCCCCTCTCTGCAATCACACAGGGGGAGAGCAGAAAGGAAATCTCATTTCTCCTCATTCCACACCAGTGAGGGTTTTGTTTGGGGTTTCTTTTCTAACTCAGTGTGTGTCACGGGCTGGCGAAGGCTGAACGTGTCCCTGTGTGGAGACAGGCTCTGCTGGAAACAGGCTGTCACCAGCAGAGTGTGTGACCAAAACAATACAGTTTCCTTTCTTTCCCCTTTTTCTCTTCTCAGAACAACTCCTAGATGTTCTGTATACTGGCAGGCAGGAAGAAAAGACAGATGGTGTGACAGTGGGAGAACAGTCTATTTTAGCACTAATAAAAATGGGTCTGGAGATTCATGGACGGCAGGAAAATTATAAACTGGGCATACCAGGGATAAAGCAAGACAAGCAGTGACCTTTCAGTGTTACGGAGCTGCACAGTGATGTTTTGTCTTTTGCACTTGAATTTTGCAGTCTTAGTTTTCTTCTCTTGCAAAATATGTACCGAGGCAAGGGTAATCCTGATGTACAGTTTAACTCCTGTTTCAAATCTTAGAGAGAAAAATATAATTTGGTTACAGAAAGTAAAATATTCTCATGTACAAAAAGAAGGCTTTTTTCGCACCTGCATCATTTCTACAAGGTTTTTTTCCCCTTTAGCATGTTTTGCTGGGAGGGGATGAGTAACTGTAGTGTGGGCTCTCCTGGAAGGAAAATAATGGTGTTTTTTGTTCAGTCACTCATGAAGTTTCACCTTTTCCTTTGGACTGAGGTTCCTGTAGCCCCAGGGATTTTGGATCAGTCTGCAGAGTTGGTAGCCATAGCTGCTGGGGGGATAAAGGCTGTCAAAATGAAATTGTGATTCCTCTTAAGAGAGCTTTCACAGGTCAGCACAGCTAGGCCTGTCTTCACTGTTTTCTTTGAAGAAATTCACTTTAAACTTCCTTGAAATTAGCACATGTGGCAGGAGGGAAGGGGGCACAGAAGACAAGATGAGCTGCTGAGAAGGTGCCACTTCCACTGCCTGATGTCACCATATTGTGACATATTTCCCCTCTTTTGAAATACAAACACAGCTCATTCTCTGGAGATATCTCACAGAGCTGACATCTGCACACTGATTTAACTAATATTTAGGCTACCTTTCACCTGCAACTTACAGAAGTGGCAAGCCTTACGTTGATAAAGTAACTTGTTTCTAGAATTGCTAAAGCTCAAATGGTCTAATTAAATCACCTTTCCTGTTTGCCTCTGACTTTTCTGGCCGGTCCCATCAGGGGGAGCACAGTCTGAGCTGTTACAGGAGCAGCCTGGATGTTCTGTGGGGATGTTCTGCCCCGCTGCTGCCAGGCCTGGCCCGCACAGACCCCGCAGCCAACCTTTGCTGCACTGCTACAGGATTCCTGCACTCACAACTGGGCTGTAAGAGCAGCTGTGTGTTGTATACCACTGCTCCCACAGTGTCCTCGAGGATGGAAGAAGGGATATAAAAGGAATGGTGCGGAAGGAAGGAAGTAACAGAAGCCCAATTCAACTCTCATGAAAGTCTGTGGGATTTTTTCCGACAACTTCATGGGAACTGAATTAAGGCGTCGGTGAGAAGCCATGTTCAAAAAACCCTCCAGACCTCCTCTTCTCTTCTACATCTGCACTGGATCTGTTGAATTTATTAGGAATAAAACCCTAGTTTACAGCATGTGGAAAATAGAGGGGGTGAAGGTTATGAGAAAACCCCAAGTTATTGATGTGGGAATGGAGACGTCTTGCAGAATAAACTGTTTCAAATGTATTAAAAACGTGCTCCCTCCTCAGCACCCTAAGCCTTCCTGCATTCATGGTCACTGACTTCACCAGTTTCACAGCATTACTTTTCACTCAGCAAACATCATAAGCACAGGAAGGCAGATTTATGGCTGTTTATTAGCCAGCACCATTACTGTATTTACTGTAGTGTGAAAAAGGAAATCGGAGAAAAGTGCTATAAATCTCAGTGGCTGCAACCCAGATGCATTTATTTACTTACTGGATACTTCACTAGTAGCTTAGCAGATGCCTCCTAGTTTACACTTATATTTTGAGCATATCAGCAGAATGCTCTAGAGGGATGGGTGTTAAAATCCTGCCGGGGTCTGCTGTGGGCACTGCTAGGAAGGAGCTGCTGAAATGTGTTCAGTTTGAGCAGCTAAAATAGTTACTGAAGAAACAGCAAGGTGATAACCACTCACTGCTTATTTAAAGGGAGTATAATTATAAATAGAGAGGTGCATAAATATACAGTCTTGCAATAACAACGGGAAGACAAAGATCTGGCTATTAAATAATAGGAATAAAAGGAAAACGTCTCTCTCGTTACCATGAGGATTTTCTCTGTTCAAAGAAGAGCCACAACCCTCAAATCTTTATTTGCAGTCCTGAAGCTGTAATATTCCACTTGTGCTGTGCAGGGGGATGGTTTCAGATGGGAGTTCTGTTTTGGAGCAGGTCAGGCCCAAAGGTTGGACTTCACTGTTGGAGGTGTAATTGTCATTTATTCCAAGACAGTCAAGTTACCTGACCCTGGGTGACCTACTGCAAAATGCTGGGGGGTGTGTGGGTGTGTTCAAATGTGCATAAAAGCACAAGTGCTTCCTTCCACAACACTCCTACATTTTTCTCAGCACACTCTTCTTTAAAATGAAAAACATGACTTCAGCAAACATTGCATTGTCTAGGCCTTTTCTTTACACCTTCATTATCTGGAAAAATCTAATTAATGAATGATAGTTACATTAAATGTGTTTCTGAAAGTGCATTGGAAAGATCTATTTAATTTGTCAACTTCTCAGTAAAAGCACAGTTTATTTTATTCAATTCAGATTTGTGGTCAAATGCCAAAGGCTGGATCTAGACTTGTGGTGGAAATCCAAATGTATTTTTCCTAAGGGGAAATCATGAATCCATTCAAGCCAATTGAAATATCTTCACCAATGTTCAGTGAACCAGGAAATAAGTTCCCCCCAAAACATAAAGGGGTTTAATTGTTAATTTACTTTTTTTTTTTACTTACTGTTGGCTCTTATTGTTAATGCCGTTTTTAAAATGAACAGTAAAATGCAGAGAGTATAAATTATAAATGAACAGTTTCAATGAGGCTGTTGATTGCAATGACTGAAATCTAATTAAGCAGTTTAAGATCTAAGTGATATTATTATTAAAGAATTATGTTAACAGAGCATTTGATCAGCCTCTTAATTTGTTTTATGTGAATTATACTTAGGAGATAATGCGATTCCAAGTGACAAAAAGATCAATTCTGTTTCTTTCCTCTTTTTTAGAGAAAACTGATGTGCTGTATTTAAATTGAAATAAATTGATAGAGAGGTCTCAGGGAAACAAAGGCACCATTTTAGCATCTTAGCTTACTTTAACTGACTTCATATAAGTACCAGTACTGACTGCTGGTTTGGATATGACATTCCCTAATTTCACTGTACATCTATTCCTATAAACAACCTTTCCAGCACCTCAGTGCCTGCTCCCCTTGCCTTGGATGCTCAAGTGTTCCTTCAAGGATTAACCTTGTTTGTGTCCAGAGAACGTGAGTCTTGTCCCACCTGCCACAGATGGTTTGGGGACACTTTGGTCAGCCCTCAGAGAATGAGCAACTGAAGGAACAGAAAAAGGCAAAAGGGATCATTTTAAATACAACTGAACATCAGGAACGAGTGAAATACTATATTTTTGTATTGGCTTCCTTGGATTTTTACTCTGTAACTCTTTAGGTTTGTTCCTTGGTTACCATGGAAGGAAATCAGGCAGGATTTCAGTCTTAAAATTCCAGTGTCATATAACTGTGGGTTTGTTTGAAACCAACTGTTACATTTCAGTGCACAGCCTGAGTGGTGCCCTGGGGAAATGGGCTCCATTCCAGGGAGACAGTCCTGTTTCCAGGTTAGATGTGTTGTTCCATTGGCTACATGTAACAGCATTCCCTGCCCACCCCTCACCACCTCTCTCCCATGGACATACCTGGGATTCTTGAATCAGCTCCTGGAGCTCTCTTGGTAAACAGTTCTCTAGTGCTGCTGCTGCCTCTGCCCTGTCAGGCTGTGCCCGGTCCTTTCAATGTAACTGAAATATCATCTCAAGGAATTACTTTCACTAGATGGTCCCTGGCACACTTTTTGTTTTTAAAACTTTCAAAACCAAAGGGGCAGAGGGTGGGGGAGCAAATCCTGGGGAGGTCTGAGATATTCTGCACTTGACACAGAGGACCGAGGGTGCCAAACACCACAGAGGAAAAAGAGGAAGTCATGAAACAAAAAACGAGCCCAAGCAAGTGACTGGTTGATTGGCTCTTTGCTGTGCTGTTGCTCTGTGTATGTCAGGACTCACAGCAATAACCAAACCCTGAGTCCTAAATCTCTGCCCCCTTAAATCTGTGGTGCCTATTCCCATATGGTTCATTCTCTGTCATTCCTTGAAGACAATCTCTAATGAGCCAAAATGCACAGTATTATTTTGAATCCCTTCTTGGTTTTCTTTTCATGTCTGAGAGGATGGAAAATTAATTTTGCTCTTGATCTGGTTCAAAATCTTCCTCCCACACTGTGGAGCCTGGATGTGGTGTTGGAAGATAGTGTGTTCTGGCTGCAAGCATCAAAGGGAGATCCAAAGGGCAAGCAGCTTTAAATATTTAACTACTAATAATCTGGTTCAGAAAACTGACTGGGTGTTTGTGGAAGAGAGCATTGCTACTTTAAACTATTGATCTAACAGATGCAGTTAATCCGTATTTTTAGAATATAAAAATATGCAAAAGTGATTCTGGGTAGATAAAAAGAAGTAACTCAGCAAAGTGCTTTTAAATGTTGATGTCTCAGCAGCCTGGCTATCTGTCATTAGCGTTTTTTTCTTTATATCTTAAATATAATCAATACTTTTCTGAGGTTATGATCAAGTAGCATAAAACATTTTACAAATTCTGTTTGCATGTGATGTATTGTGTGTTCTCTGCAGGCTCTGATCTAATAGGTGATCCAGCAGCATTAGTAACTACTGACAGACTATGGCTTAAATTAAAGGTGAATGACCACTTTGTGTTTCAAATTTTAAGCATTAAACCAAACATATTTTTAAAGGGATTTAATTTTCATTAGTCAGAACTGAGTTCTTCCCAGAAATCAGGCAACTCCTGAGGTCCCAAATCAACTTTTTCACTGGAAATCATAAGAATCCCATAAGAATTTTCAGGCTTACTGCCTCCAAAATCTTGAGATTCCAAAGTTCAGGTACAACAGAAGAAGAATTGTTTTATTAGTATGTGAGGTGACATGTTGATAGATAGGCACCTCCTGAATGGTGGTTTCAAATATTAAATGATGATTATCCAGAGCTCCAAGGCACTGATTCTTTGAAAGGGCTTTCAATATTGTGGGAGTAGAATGACAGGGGCTGATTGCAGCTGAGCTGCTAATCTGTACATTCTTTGTTCTTGACAAATAATAGAAATTAAGTGCTGTGGGAGAAGGGACCAGCCTTAAAATTGAGACCAGTGGAGAGGCTGGCTGGGAGGGACTTGCCCCACCACACTCTGGGCCTTTCCTGCCGTGAGCACCTCCTGATTTCAGGGTCACAATCCACTGCTCTTCTACAGCCTGTGGGGGGAAACTCCTGTGAGTGCTCTGTGTGCAGATTGCAGGGGAAATCCAGACCAGAAAAAGCATAGGATGTAACTGAGCAGGGTGTGAGAACACCTCTGTTTCTTGTTTATACAGACAGCATAGGATGTGCCCACCCTCATTAACTCAGTGGAAGAATAACAAAATGTTCCTCCTTGGAGAGTCCTAGGGCAGTACTGCAACTCTTTCCAGCCTTTCTGTACCTCTTCAGCTCATGTTATCTGGGAGATCACAGGTAAAGCAGTAATTTGTACAAGAAAAAGAACAAGCCCCAGTCTGACTGTAGCACAGCTTGAACTTTTAACTTTTGTTTTTACAAAAGTAGCAGTCAGCTGCACAATCCCTCTCCATTTTTCTCCCCTCCAAAGGTCAGATACCACTTTCCTCTTTGTTATCTCCTTCAGCTTTTATTCAAGCAGCTTCTGCTTGAAAATTTTCATGTATCACTCACACATCTGGAGGGTGAAACATCTCTCTGAGGCATCAATCACTCGCCTGCAGTGACACCTGGTCATAAAGGTGACCTATTTCATATTAACAATCCATTTCCTTCCCTTGTCACCATCAGGATAAGTTCTACCTCTCCCTTTCCTTGTCAGAAGGGCAGACTTAGGGGTTACATCCTGGATTCTTTGAAGGTAAAGGGATGATTATTGGATTCCTTGCCTCACTGTACTCTGTCAATCTTAGTTGAATGCTGAGGAAAAATCCCCAAACAAATATTACTTTCTGACAGAGGATACTGCAACACTGATGCTGAAGGATCACACTTCCCATGCAATTGTTTCCATAATGCAAGGAGTGTTATATGAATCTCATAAATTACAGGGCATAATAGCATGTTACTGGAGTTCTTTGTGGGATTTCAGGGCTTTGTGTCTTTTCAATTACTTGGAATATGGTGCTGAATCGTGGAAAAGTTAAGTTAAAAATGAATTTTAAAAAGAGCTATCTCTTGCATGTTACAGAAGTCTGTGTTATGCAAGAGAAAACAGTATGAGCATAACCCACCACGTTGCTGACATCAGTTGGAATTGCTGAGCAGTCTGTGTTCACACTGTAGGAGACACAGTAATTCTCTGAGAGTTGCAGCCTGTCTTTGGACAGATACAGTGTTCAAATACAAGCAGATGCCCACAGTATTTTTGCTGTGGAGATGCTTTGGGATATGTAGCTCTTCTGATTGTTCTGTTCACAGTATTTATTTATGTTTGTATAATTCTAACTGGATTTCCGTGTTCTAGTAGTTATTTGTAATGAAAAGTGATTTGTACCATTTGTGTCATGCCAGGGTAAGACTGGGATATCTGACTGACTAAATAATGAGTGATAAATGTTATACATGAACTTGGTTGTACTTAGGAGTTTGGGTGCTCAGCTGCTGTGAACAGCTAAGATGGGAATTTTCAACACGTGTTCCTAGTTAAAATGAAGATCTACCTCAATACTCCATTATTAGCCCTCACTCAAGCAGTTCTGGGTAATTCCATTCATTTTCTTTCTCTCTCCTTCCTTCTGTCTCATTCTTTCTTTTACCTTCAGGAAAATCTCCCCAGTGCTCAGCCTGTGAATTTGCCACCTCAGCTGTCTTTGCCTTGTGCTCTGAACTGGGTCACTGCAATTTTGCAGTGGTACAATTGTCCTTTTACGTGAGAACCATTCCTCCTCAACTTGCTTCCTCTGCATCTTCAGGCTGAACACTATAAATAAAAGATGCTCTAAAAGGAAGGCAGAATTCCTGTCTTTAGCAGTTTCAGGATGCAACATTCATAGCACTTTTCCAGAAATCCACAAAACTATTGCTTCAGGTTCCCTGGTTCTGAGGAATTTGAGCAGAAACTCAGTCTTCCAAACCCAGGTTTGACTCACCCAGCGTGTCTTGTTTTCTGTGGCAGTGAAGGAATTGCTGTTAAATGCTGCCCAGCTTCACTTACTGTACAAATACTGTCGCTGACTCCTGAGAACAAACTTTTCCTGTGGCAGGTACAGGTTTTGAAGTTTATTGTAGTGTGAGGCAGCAGCGTGTCAGATGAAACTACCAATTCTAAGACAGGAATTACTGTTATACCATTATACTGTGATGGCTGTGGCCCTCTAGTCCAACACATACCTCTGACAGAGCTCAGTCCAGTCCACATGAAAAAGTTGCCAGGAAACCCTCCAGCAGACAATCCTGGAGTTATGTGTTTAAAAAGGGCCAGGCATGTAGAGGCTGACTTATACCCTCAAGCAGGACATTTTTATCTGTGATTTTTCCCTCTTCAGGAAGATTTAAGTACAAGATTTTCAGCTCTCCTGGATCTCTCTCACTCGGTTGTTCTGAGGTATCGAGGAGGTGTGAACACTGAGTGTGAGATGAGAAATTGTACCAACCACTGGAACCAGCAGTGTGTGTCTCCAGTTTGAGTCCTGCCTCACTTACTGCAAGGAGCAGACTGAAGAACCAGATGATACATGTCAGAAAAAATTAAGACCCTCATCTCTTTGCAACAAGAAATATTGCTTGTTTCCCTCTGGATGTTTAATCTTGAAAAATATTTCCAACATTGGCTGCTCCTCTAAAAGTCTGGGCGCTGCCCAGGATCAGACTCAGCAGTGTCAGCATGGTAAAAGACAGGCTTGTCTCCGGGGAGTTCAGAAATAAGGAGCCCTAGAGATCCCTTGAGGTGAGCCAAGCTCTGAGAAACTCAGGTACACCGCAGAGATGAAGGTGTTCAGTCAGGTCATATAAACTTTTAGCTAACTGCTATGTTATGATTATTCATTTCCGAACCTTTGCAAATCAACCCGGGCCTTTTGCTGAAAGTGTGACCAATGTCCTACCTGTTAGACAAGAAAAGCAGATATGACATGAGGACAAAAGGGCATAAGCACAAAGCCTGTGTCTGAGCCCTGGCACTGATCACAAGGGTGGGCTCATCGAGGCCTTTCCCGACACACATTGTGGGCTGGCCGAGAGCTGCTACACTCGGGTCGCTTTCGTGCTTCTCCTTGCAGCTTGTGGGAACTGGGACAGCTGAGGATCTAGACAAGGGCCAGGCAGAAAAGCTGGGCAGCCTTTCAGCTCTGTGTGTCTGTTGTGCAGCTGAGAAGTGCCCAGCGATCCGCAGCCTGCGGTGCTGAGGGATGGGTGTACACGGAACGCGTGCACTGATGGGGCCTCCGGGTGCAAAGCATCCAACCCTCTTTGCTTCTGTCATGTCTTTAAGAAAGTGCTTTTTAAGGCATCTTTTTGAGTAAAGGATGGTTTGATTTCTCTCCTCCACCTTCAGAAATTAGCTTTAAATGCTGTTTCAGAAATAGGGGAAACACTCTACCTTCTTGCTTAGACACAGGGAATGTTTTCTTGAGGGATCAGATGTCTGGAAGCTTTCACAACATGCACGAAACAACTTCTGACAGAATAACAAGCTGCCCTGTGCCATCACGGCAGCTGGCACTGAGTCATTGCTCCTGGCCCTGTAATGCAGACCTTGCGTGTCTGGGAAATAATGCCCAGCCAAGTGTGATTGCAGGCTATTATTAAGGCTTTATTTGTGAAATTGGTGTAGTTGAGGTCAAACATCTTCCTCTCTGTTTCCACGTCGTGCTTTCGGACAGCTTTCGATAACAATTCCATTATACCCCGACTAGGAAGATGTTTTATCTCTTATACAAATTGCTGGTTAATTACTGAGTTATTGTTCACATCTGATTCTGCTTTTGAGTAAGGCAGTATGACATTGAGCCAGAGGCAACCCTGATACAGGAAAAATGGTATTTGAGCTTTCAACTTCAAGGTAGTACAAGAATTCCTGTAACACATGAATGCAGGCCGACAGTTATTGTGGGTATTGAAAATGCATTGTCTAGAAAGTGAAATTATTTAGAAGCAGTGGTTTACCTGCAGGTTTCCAGGTGATGTGTTATGTTTTATTTGCTTCCTTAAAATGTTTTAGTTCCATTTTATGCAATAAGGGGGCAGAGAATGATTTTACTTTTAATATCAGCAAATTCAGAATTGTTCTCTGATTCATGGACTGTATAATGTCTTAACAAACCCAGTGGGTACCTGGGAGCTGACTGTGAACAGAGGAGGATGAGGTGGTGTCCTTAATCTCAGAGTGGTTTCTTAAGGTCAAGGGCAGAGAGCTGGAACAGGGATATTTTAAAGCATTCCTGGGATTACTGTCAGAGATACCTTATCTGGGATGACTTTCTTCAGATGTTCTTATTTCTGTTCTTTGGCTGTAGAGGGGATCTGCACTGATGTTTAGAGGGGACTAGTTAAGAGAAATACCCTTATTGCAGTTTAAAGAGCTCAGTACCTTGTGTGGCTGGTCCTAAGAGATGTATTTCAGTCACAGAGGAAATCCAATAAGCCAATAAGAATATTAATGTGAGTCGAATTTTTAGGATTAAGTCCCGAATTTCTGCTGAGTCTGAATTCTTACTGTTACAAAAATGTTGACATGTCTTTTTCCTTACAAGAACTGGACACAGTTGTAGCAAGGCACTGGCAAACATTTGAGAAAAGCACATTATAATAGTAACCTTGTACAGAAATACTGACTTCCAGCACTCACCAATATCACCTGCCAGAGAAAACTTGGCAAGCCTTCTAATTTGGTCAGTGAATATTGCTAAGGAGAAAATGAGTTTGAGAGACTCATAGCTCAGCAGAAAGCACTCTTGGTCCCTCAGCTGTGCACTCTGGAAGGGGAATATTCAAATAAATAAAATAAACTCAGCATTTCGTATTTTCAGCAAGAGGAAAGGGACTCAGGAGGTCTTTCACAGTGCTAGTAATTCTCTTATTTACTTTTTCACGTATCATTGCTCAGATAATAGTTTTTGTAAAAGCACCATGATGACTTTTATATCACTGAAACTGTTGACTTTATCTCTGCTTTACACTGGAAAGAATCAAGTTGTCAGCATTTGCCAGGGAAAGTTTGCACCAGTGTCAATCCACGCAGCCCCTTCCTACCCATGAAGAAGGATTTGCCTCCTAATGAAGGAGGAAATCGAAATTCTTACCTCTGCACACATCCCTTCTTGCTGAAATGAGTCACCCCAGCAGCACGGCTCCTAAAGAATTCCAAGGAAAATCCCTGAGGCCCCACAAGGATGGGATGGGTTCAGAGCAGTTAAGGAAGGGAAGGATGGAGGTGTGCCACTTCCAGCTGGCATTGCAAGGCCTAAGGCTCCCAAAATCCTAATCTTTTGTTAATCCTTTATTACTTTAAATTCTTATAACCTGCTTTGGGGTTCTGGAGAGGTTCAAAATTGTCATGAAATCCTGTTTTCCTCCTCCATTAGTGTTCATCCTTTTTTTCTTCAGTGGTAGCACTTCTTCCTGACTTTGGCTGAATTGTATCTATTTTGTTCTGAAAGCCTTTTGCTTGGCTCCTAATCATGTCTGAACTGCATTCCTTAACTCATTTTTTTCCCCCAGCAGTGGTTAATTTATTGCAAAGAGTGTTTGATAGTGAAGAATCTATATTATTTTAAGGTAATTCCTTAGTGGGTTCTCTTGGAGATAAACACATGCAGAGAGAAAGGAGCTCTGGGTAAAGTCCATGGGCTAAACTGTTTTTCTGGAGTAACTCTACTGAACTCCTTTGAAATAAGATTAGATGAAAATTTGGCCTTCCATCAGGAGACACTCTAAGTTGTTTAAAGGCTAAACTGTGCAAAAAGCATGAGGAAGATTCTGTGGCATGAAGGGCTGGTTTAATAAAAAACCCAAGAGATTTGTCTCTTCCTTCAAATTGGAAGAAAAAAAGGGCTGGGAAAATCACAATTTTGGCAGGATTTGCAGTTAAGAACCTTAATGCTGAACTTGTGAAGTCCTTTGAAAAGCCTCATAGAGCACTAACCAAAGAAATGAAAATTGGAGTGTCTAAGTCATACCAGTCTTGTGCAGAGAGGGATGAGTTGCCTTAAACAGTGACCTCTTGTGATGTCCTTTGTGAAACCCTTTGGCAATTGCAAGGAAATAAACCTGAAACAGAGCTAAAAAAAACCCTCTAAAACCTAAACCCCAGAAGAGATTGTTCAGGGAAGAGGTATTTCCATCCATAATAAATGTCTCAGCCACCACTATGCTCAAGGAGTTTTGAGTTTTCAATGTCTTTGTGCCCACAGAATTATCTTGCACTAGTGCAACAGTATGGGAGTTATTGTTCCAAAAACCCTGGGCCCAACTCCAGATTCATCATGTGAACTTGGAAAAGCCAACATGCTTTGGAGTTACAAAAAGAGTGCTGGATTATTTATTTCTGGGGCACCCATAAATTTACAGGTGGCTTTACGCTCCAAAAATAAATTCTAATCTGTGGAAGGGTAGTGCCACAGTGAATTCTGACTGCTTGGTTGAAATGGAAAAAAGACAAAAACCTGCAATAAAGCATGAGAATTAAAAAAAAAAAAAGTAAAAAAAATCTTGTAACCAATCTCTACCATCCTCTGTATTTGACATATTTCTGCAGTGAATTTAATTTCTAGCCTAAATAAAATGCAGAGATGGTGTTTGCTCCTCAGGTTTTGTGTCTCTGACTTCTGAGGAGGGAGACAATTCAAACAGGATATAGAATTTCTTTACTCCCTTGATTCTGCTTTCTGTTACTCATTTTCTTACACGTTTGATAAGGTGACCAACCCACCCATCTTTCCCTTTGGTGACTGATTCACTTGTCCCTGACATCCCTGATCATCTCTCCTGCCTGACATGGAATGTGTTTACACTGTATGGTTAGAGCCCAAAACAAGGAAAAAAAGCAAAAAACCCCGCAGTTGAATGAAATGTGGAGATTTGTTATTAAAGCACACTGTGGTCATATTTAATCTTCTGTTGACACTTGCTAAAAATTTCCTGTTCCGAAGGGATTGGTGGGAGTTCTGTGCTGACTTTACTGGTGTAGCAGTGACAAAATTCCAGGGATTTCATTGGGAAAATATTTAATGAAAGTTTTCCTTAGCTTTAAAATTGTACTTCGAGGTGTCTGAGGGTTGTGTGCTTTTGTTCTTCTCTCTTTTTCACAGTGGCATAATTATTGGTCATGGTCCATGTGAGAAATCAATCCCAACACCTGCAGACAAAGGCCGTGCTTTGCATGTGCTGTCTGGGAGTTCTCAGAATAGCTCCTTCCCTGTTATTCATCTGTCACTTTCAGCTAGGTTTGAATTTACAGAAAAGTAAGAGACATCTGGTTCTTACTTTGAATTCTCCATGGGAAACACAATAGCAATAATTTCACTGGAGGAGGCTGTCTACCAGTTAGCGATGATGGGACTATTTTGGGTTTATTCAGCTGTACAGTGAATGCTTTTCTTCTGCAGGTACTGGTGTCTCAGATTTTGGTGTACATTTCTGATCCTGTCCAGAGTCACTGTGTGAAAGAACTTGAATGAAGAATTCAACCGTAAACCAAAAAATACTGTGGGTTTTGTAAACTTCAGCCGGGTCCCTTATGGACCTCAGTTAGGGACAATAAAGGCAAAAATCAGATGGTTTTTCGTTCATAATCATGATTCTAGTTGCCATCTCCTGTGACTTGCCCTAAACAAGACAGGAATTCTGTTTGTGAAGGAGTGAGTCGAAACCAGTTCTTCAGTCTCAGTCCAACGTTTATGCTGGGACAGTTTTTTTTCCCCCTTCATAGGACTTTGGTTTTGCCAGAATAAAAAATGAGTCAGGAACCTCTGGAATTGGTCCAGTGGAATGAATATCGCTGACATTTGACAGTCAGTGTGACCTTTACCAGTTCCTCATGTTACTGACATAGAATGGTTGCTCACAAAGCTCTGAACAGGGCCAGACTCAACCCCCCTCCACTCTGAATCATTCTTTATTCCCTTCTTGGAAGGATTCCTTCTTTGCTTCTTTTCTGATATCCGATGATCTGTGCTCCTATGAAAATGATGGTGATAGAAATGATGTGAGTCAGGGTTAAACCCCTGTGTTCTGAAGGGTGAGGAGGAAGCATTGATACTCTGGTGGTGTCCTGGGCAGTGGGATGCTGGGGGAATGATGGACTTTGAATGGCTGATCTGTGTGGTCTTATTCTCCATTCTCTGGACATCAGAAATCATAATGAAGAAATTAATTAGTTTTCAAACCTTGTTTTAAACAGGCACTGACTTCAATAATGAATCCTGTCGCTTGTGTGTCCTTACTGTGCAACCTCCCATCTGCCCCTGTGGTGTTCCATGGGGTCCGTGTCTCCATGGAGTTCATTCTCCAGGAGGGACGAGAGGATGGAGGCTTTCCAGCCAACAGTGAAGAGCTCTGCTGATCCTGTATCTGGTCCACAGGACCAGCTGAGTCCTCACCAGTATCTGGGTGTAAATGCAGAGAAAGCATTTAAGGAGAGCACTGGGAGGTATTTTAGAGTTTTACAGGGATTTCCTTTAGAACATGAACAGTGTTCTGAGCAAATTATTCTGAGCCATCACTGCTCCCCGTTCTTCCTCCCTGCGTTTCTTTTCTTAAACTCTTTATTTTGTTGGAAAAGTAGAAGTTAACTGTTAGGCCATTGTGTTCTCCAAAATGAGTCAATTCTGCCATCTCCAGCAGAGTTCAGTTTGAGTTTAGCTTCTGACTAAGATGAAGTACAATTAAAATGGGGAAAGTGGCACAGTGCTTGGTACTGTGTCTGCTAATTGCTGCTGTACTTTCATTTCTTGTGACAGCTCTCCATGATGCATTATCACTCTGGTGGGTTCCCCCCACCTTTAGCAGCTTTTCCTTAGATTAATTTCGGAGTGTTGCCGCACATTGGTGTGCACAGCACTTGGCACAATTCGCAACTATTAAGTCTGGGCCTGAGTTCGCTACTGTTAAAGTTCATGTTTGATCTTCTGCCTCTCGTATAATCACAGGAGGTGCCGTGGCTTTGTTCCTGCTTTCATGTTCCCTCTTTCCCCCTCTGCTCTCTCTCCTCCTGCCCTGCAAACAGGTTGTTCCAACCTGAGGGAATTGCAGGGCTGATGAGGCAGGAGGGATGGTGTCATGGAACTAAAACACAGGGAGAAGAGACCAAGAAAGCAAAGCTAAATATTACTTAATGCACTATTTACAGAATAAAAGCTTTAATATTACTAAAAATATATGATTACAAAATGTGCAAAAACTGTAAAGTCTCTTAGGACACTGACTTTGCATTTCTAGATGTCCCACACTTACCTGAGGAGTGCAGATTGCTTTGTGTCAGGCTCAGTGGGAGCAGAGAGTAGTTTGGGACTGAAAGGAAACAGAACACCAAGCAACCACACATGACATTTTAATAGGGTCAAAATTATATATTAAGATTCCTTGATGACCCTTTATTTATCTTTTTTTCCCAGATCCATCCTTTGTTCTCTAAACTCTTCTCAACTTCTGGGTTTATTTTATAAATTAGTTTCCATTCTTATTTTTATGTTCCTCAATTTGCATCCTTTTTTTTTTTCCTTTAACAACTTTCCTGAACTCTTATTTTCTCCATTGTTCCCCATTCTGTGTCTTTCCATTGTGTTTGGCACAGTTTGTTTCAGTCACTGTTGTATTTCTGATCTTCTCAGCAAATACAAAGTTGTCCCCAGACTTTCAGTATGCAAATCCAAAATTAAAACTTGCCAAAGTTCAGAATATTCAAACATGGGAGGGAGAGGAATCTAATTTTATATCTTTATTATGATCTTTCTGTTATTTTATTGGCATTAGAGCAAGGGATTCCTACAGGTGTGCTGTGTTCTTGTGTAGTAAAACCAGTTCTCCTCTTTGGGATTTAATTAACTTTTATAAATAAAGCAGAAATAGGTAAAGTGGGGAGATGAGGGATTATGAAGGTAAAATTGATTTATTTCTTTAAATCATCTAGGAAATCTGAAACTAGATCTTTTGAATCCCATTCTAGGATGTTGGTTACCCTCTTTTCCTTTTAGATCCCAGATTTTGTATCCACCTTCCCCCTTCATTCTCTTCTGGGCTCAAGAATCAGATAATCAGATAACACTCTTGAAAATGTATCCCTGAACTTTATGGCCAAACTTGCATTAGCTCCAGGAATTAACTCTGCATTTTTATGGGAAGAGCAGTGATCTCAGGGTTTGGTTAGAACAACGTTGTTCAGTGAAACCATGAGCTGCAAGATCCCCTCATCCTGTGGGCAGGACCAGCTGTAGAGCCAAAGGGTCTCTCCCTCATTTTAGGAATAAATCCCAGGCCAAATTCTGGTGCGTCTCCGCTGATTTTTGTGCTTAAAATTCACTCTCCATTAATGATTCATTTCAAGCCGCCTGCCCACATAAGTGCCTGAATCAACCAGTTATTCCTACACAGATCACAAATTTAAAATGAGAGAAGCAGGCATTCTGTCAATGGTTAAATGACTAATTTGACAGTAGGGCCATTCTTTGAGGAGTAAAATGCTCAGAGAGAAATGAGTGGGCTCAGAGGGAGGCTGAGGCTGTTCATGATGCCAAGAGCTACACATGGTGCTCACAGAAATATGTCCTTAATAGTTACTCTTAATACTTCATTGATTGATAGGTCATAAACTTCCGACACTGCAAGTGCAGAGATAATGAAACAAAGGGAGTTTCAGAAATGGAACTAAAGCCAGGGAATTTTTCCAATTCATTTTTTTTTCAATGTACAGATCTATATTTCTCTTTGTTTGCAAAGTTCAGATTCTTGAGCTTGCCAGATTTGTGAATAAGAATCTTTTGTCCCTGTCCAGTGAATGTCTTGATAATGTTCTCCATGTTCGCCGTGGCCCTTTGTGGATAACAGGAGAAGGGCTGGGCTAACACAAACACGTCCTATTAGGAGTTCTAGTGACATGATCCACTTCCAAAAGGAAATTCAAAAGAGCCAAGTTAGGTCTGTTTAAACATATCTCTGAGATACCAGTGGTGCACTGCTTGTAGGCAGGAGTTCAAATGCAGACATAATGAGTAGCTGTGCTGCTCCCACTGTATCTGAACCACGGAAATATGGGACTTCCAGGGCCAAAATTGAGGAAAAAAAAAGTAATGCCATTTAGGAACCCACATAAATGTCTCAATTTTGAATAGTACCTTTCAGTAAAGGCTGGCTTTGACAGTCAGCATGAAGCATTTTTGGAAATCTGGCTCTCCCACAGGTGTTTGAGAGGGAGATGAGCCCCTCTGAAAGATGTGCACAAGAACATCCCTTGGGAAAAGCCTTTGTCAGACAGGACTGACCAAATCCATATCTTTCAGGTAATACCAGGGTTTGTTTTGTGCTGGGTTAAGACCATGCTTAAACCTTAAGAAGGCATCTACAAACCATGGGATACCATTTTCCTGTGGAAGTTTTGGAGCTGCTGCATTTTGCTCCACTAATTGTGTCTGCCCTGGGTTAAGAGCTTGACCCCTTTCTCTGCACCTCTTTCTATCCCTCCTCCTCCCAGGGGGGACTTCTTCAAAGTGCTGATGGAAAAGTTAGAACCTATACTGACATCACATCAGGGACACCTTTTGTTCTCCCATGGGGAGGCAGCAGGACAGAACGCTGCTGTCACCATCTGAGCCTGGACCTCAGAACGTGTGTGCTTGGCCTGGGTAGAGAAATGAGCTCCCCTGGATTTCAGCACCCAGCATGGGTTATTTGTCCTGTCTGGAGAGTGTATGGGCTGAGAAAGATGGGAGAGACATTCGACCTGGGCACTGGACGTAAAATCCCTCATTATTCTGCTGTGAAATCGCAGAGACAGAATTAAAATCCCGGTCAGTGAAATGATGATTTCGGATCCCTGCCCTGTAGGTCCAGGGGAGCGATGCCCTCGGTGCCCACGCGGGGGCGGCCGCGGGACCCCGAGCCGGAGTTGGCTTTTCCCAAAATCCCGGGTTTAGGAAGGAGCTCGACGACGTGCAGAAGTCCATCTGGAGCGGTGACATTTGCTCCTTATCACACGGAGCTGCCGCAGCTGCCTCAGGCTTTCCAGAGCTTTGACTCAGCTGCATTTTCTCTCTCTGTGAACTGGCAGTTTTAAAAATATTTAAATCTCAAATCTTTCCCTATATAAATTAATCTTTGATATCCAAGCAGCCTGAATTCTCATCTATTTTTTCAAACCTGTCTCCCCTTATTATTCCTTCTCATTAAGGCATAATATTTGCTAATTGTTTTTTCCCCTTTCTACCTCTCCTTTATTTATCTCACCACACATCTTTCAGCAGAATCCTGGTGTTTGTGCCTGTTTTGATGGGTATCTGCTCTCAGAAACTCCTACTCAGACAGACTTTTCTCTCCCATGCTTCCTCCTATGTGCTGTTTCCATGTGGTACCATCTCCCTGCTGAGAGTATCCCTTCAGTTGACTGGTGTCAATGGAAGGGCAAGTAATGCCCCAGAATTTATCCAAGTATTTCACTCAAAGTTCAAAAGAAGAGGACAGGGACAGCTGATGGGCAGAAGCTGAATCTTACACAGTTTGCAGGTGTATTGCTCAGGCAAACCCACAAATTATAAATGCAGCAAAGCTTCCTAGACCTTTGTGCTTCTTAAAAGGAGCTCCATACTTTCTTGTTATGATGTAGGCTGTTGGGGTTTATTTTTTCAGAGTCCTTTTTGGGTCTTAATTGTTCCTTCATGAAAGCACAAGACTTGGCTCTAAGCTCTGTGTGTCTTTATAAGCCCACACCCTGAACACAAAACAGTGTTGAAGATCACTCCCTTGTCTTATCCTGCCAAACACAAACTTTAAAGAGGTTTGGGATATGGATGTTCTTTTGTCCTGCTCAACAGGCCCCTGACTGAGATAATATCCTTAGGGTTATGAAGTATTATTGAAAGGAAGCACAAGAACACTGTGCTCTAGTTCTGCATGTGGCTTTAATTATAGATTCTCCTGAATCCTTTTCATACCTGCCCTTAAATTTTTTTTTTCTTGAAATCTCTTCCACTCTGTAACGATTCTGATTAACTGAGTCACTAAAATGCTATATAGGAACTAACTATACAGAATTAAAAGATGCTGGTACTACCTTTCATCTTCTTGTTGCTAATTCAGCCTGACAAGCTGTGCAGAATAGCTTGAAGAACAGGGGCCTCTTCCTCACGAAATCACCTATAAATTAAAAGCAAAGAGTTTGAGCTGCTTTTCATTATCCCACATCCAATGGCTGAATTAACACACCAAACAAAACAGTATCATCATCTTACAAAATAATAGTTGGGGGAAAACATATGTTTCAGAATTATTTTATTTTGTGTGCACAGTAATAGCAGCACTTCATTTCTTTTAAATAAATATTTATACAACACACACTGTAAACCAGGAGAGCCCGGGGTCTGAGGCCCTTCAGCAAAGAATCTCTCATTTTCTATGATGATTTTTTTTTTCAGAGCTGTTTTACAAATATTAACCACTGAGGGAGTTAAGAACCTAAAAAAAAATTATCTTTCAATACTGCAAGGAGATCAGTTCCCTTTTCCTAGATGTGTATTCAGCGCAAGCTACAGCCTTCAGTAAAAACAAAGGGTACATTGCCACACATGCTGTAGAACAGCTGCATTTCTGAAATCCTTGGAGGGAGGGCAGCTTCTACCCCTGGACTCTCTTCAGGTGTGTCAGAAGTTTCTGGGACCTGGCACTGTAAGGATATTTAGAAAATTTCTGCTTAAAAATTGGATGCCAGGAAGGTCCTAGTTTTAGGAAAAGACAACCTCCTCCAGCCCTTTCAGTTCTTAAGTACTTTAAAAATCAAGGAATGGATCTGAAGACGAGCTGGGAACTGTTCTGGCCTGTGTCAGGTCAAACCATTGTGTCTGATTTGGTTTTATATCTTTCTGATGATGACACTCCATTAAGAGACTTGGTCTTGTCAATAAAAGAGCAGTTTGTTGCTCAGAACAGTGACTGCTGTTACATTCCAATCTACAGTTTTCCAAACAACTCCTGTGCCCTCAGTACCTGCTTTTACAGGCATTTATTATGTGAACAGTTGTGTCCAAGGGCAGATATTTTAGGATGAAAGAGTGGCAGTTTCCAAAGAGCCCAAAGAAGTTATGCTTCCAGCTGCAACTGAAGTGGATCACAGTAAACCAATATTTTCAATATCAGTTTGGGAAAAGATAACTTGTCCAGTAATTGTACCTGTACTGTCAGTAATTCACTTGCTGTCTTTTCTGCTTGATTTTATCTTTAAATTTTCCATTGTTAGTTGGCAAAATGCCAAGTTTTGGTAAAATTTTTGAAAGCTGGGGGTTACCTTCTGGCCCCATGCTGCTGCTTAATTAATTCTCTTCCGTTCTCAGTCCTTTTTCATACTTTCCCATGACAACAACTGTGTTCCAGGAGAACACTAAGGAGAATAATTCACATCTGTGACTTGAGGACTGTTCTCAAGAATCCTTGAAAATTTTGACCACGGTTGATTGTACAGTTTTTATTTCAGCTTTAATGCTGTTGTACTAACTTTTATTAACCCCCCCTAATTCTGTAACACTACAGTTCCTCACTTGATGTTTCCAGCATTATTGAGGAGCTTACCCTTAGGCCTGTTCCTGGAACTGAACTTGTTTGCTGAGATAAAACAGCTTTCTAAATAAATTCAAGAGTAGTCCTATCCCCAACCAATTCAGATGTAGTGCAAGAAAAATGAAATGAAGGTCTCCAAAGTTATTTTGCACTCATTAAAGGAATTTTCCTTGCACACTGCTGTGTTCCTGTGTTGCTGTGACAGACTAAGAGAAAAATTAGTTCATGAAAAATGGCCTAAAACCTCCCCTGTGAAGCTGTTAACTAAGGCAGTTGTGTCAAATTTGGTTGTTGTAGTTGGCTGGCTCTATATGTACTTTTTCTTGCTTTTGATTTGAGTTGTGGTTTTGACTCCATTTAGAACTGGGCCAGAACCGTAACTGGGGATCCAAATACTCACAAATCCTGGCCCAGAGCTGAATTTTTCATATGGGGTTCATCTCTGATTCAAAAGAACCCCCAAATTCTGGGCAAAATTCAACCAAAACCACTAAGCCCTGCTGTTTGGAATGCCAAGCCACAGCTCAGCCCAGGTTTGTTTGAAAATGGCTTAAAACTGGTCACAGATTCTGCGGGGTGTGATCCAAATGTGAACCATAATATTTAGAAACTTCAGCAAGTGAGCACAGAACTCAACAGTTGCAATAAAACTGAAATGGAGAGAATATTGAGAGCTCTTAATTTCTTTCTGTGGACATTTCATGCAGTTCAGCAACCCCAGCATGAGAACTGCACTGATTCAGGGAGCTGCCAGTTCGTGGAACTCGTGTGCTCCGGAGTCGTTCTGAAAGAGCTGCAAGGAATGATGGAAATGTATCAGTTTCCTCTCATGCCTTTTCCATTTTTAGTGGAGTTGCTCTTGTTCTGTTCTGCCTTCTGCACAATTAAAATAAAAGCCTTTGAAGTGTCTGAATTTGCATATTTTATTTTTTTTCCAGAGACTTTGTCACAGCCTCTTATGGAAGTGATAGCATTAAATTGGAGCAGCACAATGAATTCCAGGAAGCGAGTAATCTTCATTAAGCTTGTTTATTTGCAGGAGCTCCATTAAATTAAGAATGCTTATCAGGATATGTGTGCACTGATGGAACTGGCTGGACTGTCTGCCTGAGGGATTGGTTCCCTAACCTGACACCTCGGGGTCCTGGGCTCCAGTCATGGCTTTGGCAAACCCAGGAGATTATTAGTTCAAGAACGGTCTTGGTAGTGATTTTGAGACAATCTCCATTTTACAGATGAAGAAATAGGGGTAGAACACAAGGCATGACTTCAGGAACCCTGGGGCAGAGGGAGCAGGAACACCCCTGTGCCCTGTCCCTGAGGCTGGCTTGGTTTTAAGACACTTCCCTTGTGGTGAGGGCAGGTGTGGTTTTGGAGCAGCCCAGTGTGAGGGGAGAGTGCCGGAGCACTCTCCTAAACTCACAGGCAAAAGAGAAAGATTAATCAATTCTTAATTAAACAAGTGGCAGAACTCCAGTCTAATACCTTGAAAAGGAGCTCATAAAACATGAATCCAAATTTAATTTCCCACAAAGTGTATTTAGTGACGACTGTAAATCACTGGGGAGGTTTCTCCTCTGAATTATTTAGGCCAAAATTTATCGTTTTGTGAAATACCAATGCAAATGGTTTGAATGTGTTTGAGTTCTGCTGCACTGCCACACAAATATTTGGAAATATTCCCCCCTCTGGAAGGGGAATTGCTGTGGTGAGTTGGACACATTATCAGCCACAGATAGGAAGCCTCCAAAAAGAGGCCTCCCTATAAAGACATTTGTGCTCTCACTTAATTAACCCAATGGCATTTGGTTCCAGCAAAGCTGTCCTGCTACATAATGACAAGAAAAATGAGATATTAGTGAAGATTTGGGAAGAGATGAATACACATCTGCTTATATTTGCCCTCCTGGCATGACCATGGTTGCTCTTTAGGACTAAAATTAAAAATGTAGAGAATTGTGCATTTTGATGAAAAAAAAACCTCATCTCTTCTCCTAACTGAAAATGTAGAAAGACTTAATGGTGAGAGGCTGAACTTGTAAATGCTTTGGGTTTGTGTTCCTATTGCAGGAGCTGTTGTGTGTATGTACCAATTATAAATATATATCTGCTTTTACAGTGACAGACTATTTTAAGGTGGCTCAGACAGTTATTGGTACCAAACTGCTTGATAATGAATGTCTGGAAAACTGTGATGACAGATCAAAGGATCAGCATTTTAGGTTTCCATTCCTGATGTATCTCATTTAGATTGACTGTAAATAAAGTTCTAGTCAAGTTCCAAATGAGCAAGGCAGGGTCTTGCAGGGTAGGGTAGCATTATCTTGGGAATCCTGCTGAAACATCCTTCTGGAGGGGGCTGATCTGTGAGAATTGTGGAGAGATTTGTAAGCCTTGATTTGTAGTGAAAATTGCCTAAAGCAATATTAATTGAATATGCATCTTTCTGATAAACATACTGTACTTCTGAAGCTGTTGTCGCCAACATGACAACAAATGAACGTGGAGAAATAAAATCCTTGAGCGAGAGGCAGATTGGCAGAGGAGCAATTCCACTGGGAAGTGTGGAGCTTGCCATCCCATCTGTGAACAGCTGCACCCAAGTGGTGGGTCAGGTGGGCACTGTTCATCTGCAGAGGGGTTGGGCTCTGCATTTGTGACACAGTGAAAGGTGGAAGGTGGTGAGGAGTGATGGCAACAAAATGAGTGTGCAAAAGAAGGAGGAATCTGATGCAAAGGAGAGCAGTAAGTTAGGAGAGGACACCCGGCCTGGCGCGTGCTCTTGCACTTCTGGGATGCCTGAGCCAGTTGCTGGGAGGTTCCCTGCAGGGCAGGGTGAGCAGAGGGGCTGCAAACACTGCAGACCTGGTCTCCTGCTTGCAAAGAAATGAATCTGCAGCGTGAAATCAGAATATTCCTTTGAATGCTTTGTTTTGCAAAGTATCCAACAGCTTCCATATGGAGAAACTCACTGCTAGATTAAACCACTGTGCAGACTGTGGTGGGGGATGGCCCAGAGCTACAAACTCAAGTGAACGTGACAAAAGGAGTAGGACAATCCTAAATGTTCTCTCCTCTGGAGTGAGAGCTCAAGACTTTCTACTTGGATGGACAGGCACCTGTGGGTTAAACTGAAAACAATGCACCTGAAACCTGCAGAAGGGCAGTGATTTTCAGCAATTAAATGGTCACATGTCGCTCTTGACCGTGTGAGGGTTCTTTGTGAAGGGCTGGTTAAAAGGACAGGGGTTGTGGTTTCATGTTATGGATTACTCTGTTACAGTTTATTTCCTGTTTAAGATGTTTTTTTCGGGTTGCTTTTCTCATGTGTGGTCTTCACTCAGCAGAGCTTGTCTCCTCTGCTGAGGGCTCCTTTTCATCTGGTTGTAGAGAAGTTCTTTGGGTACATGTTCCCTTGCTACGAGGGTCTTGAATGATACTTGTCAGGGTTTGTGAGTTACATGAAATATGGAGTTGAGAAGAATGCACTTATAAAGGTTTAGGTTTCATGCAGGGGCTTGGTTGCACTGGTCTCCATGTAATCTTCCAGAAATATATAATAATTTGGAAATAAGGCCAGAGAAATCCAAGCCTACGCACTGCACTTGAGTGCCGAGTGCACTTACTTACACTGTGATAACCGGAGTGAATTTGAAAGATCTACTTCTGCCTTTGTACAGATGTGTGTGCTGTAAGAGTTATTTATAGGATTCATTTAAATTCCACATTTTCCCCAGCACATTTTCCACCTTCTTTTTCACTGTACTTACTTGTAAAATCAATACTCTCAAACAGCTTTACTTTTTAAACTCCCCCTACCTTCCTTTAAAGCTGTCTTAGAGGGCTCCATGTGTTTCCATGGAACCACTTTTTAAGCAGCTAGAAACAAACTCAAGCACAAAAGTTCATTTTGGAGGAAAGCTGTTGCATACTATGAAGAGCCTAATCATGCTTGGCTGCTGCAGGTGCAGCGTTTAAAATGGAATTGGCAATATTCAAAACCCCTGGTGTATGTTTTTGTTGCAGATATGGGTTCTACACCACAGCTTGATAAAATATCCTGGGAAAAGGACTTCACAGTCTATTACAGATTTGGTTTTAATACCTGTCTTCTTTGGTATGCTATTCCACAGCATCTAAATAACAGGGAGGTTTACAGAAATCCCTTTCCTGTGTGAGTTTCCCTGCCCTCTGTGTGTGGCACTGACACAGATCCCCGGGGATGGCACTGCAGAGGTGTCACCGTTCCTCCCTCACACCTCCCCAGCTCTTGTGTGCAGTGAGTTTTAATCAGGTCCCTCATGGCTCTATCGATGTTTCTGTTGAGATAATCCAGGCAGGATGGGGACCACAAACAAGATAAGAGTTAGTGATCAGAGCCAGGACACTGGCCTGGGCCTGCTGGGTTCTGTCTTTGCTCTCTTTTGGCTCAGCTTTCAAAAAGGCAGCAGC
>JAWWES010000051.1:11088400-11104785 GCA_035583135.1 Lophotriccus pileatus
CAGCTTTGTGTTTGTACTCAGAACGAGATCTGTGTCCCTCCCTTTTAAAGCTTTCCATTTCTCTAACACCTTTTATCCCCGAGCTCAAAATTCTTTGCAAAACCAGTGAATTAAACCTCACAGCAAACCTGTGCTGTAGAGAAATAGGAGATCTATTATTTGTGATGCCTTTTCACAGCAGTTAGAAAAAAACCCCCATGTTAAAGTCAGATTTTCAGCTGAGTGTACTCCCTGTTCAGACCCAAAACACCTGACCACAACTGTGCTGCAGAAATGGCTGAGGAGGGGAATTTATCTTGCATTTAAATCTGAGCCGAGCTCATTTTAAAATCCCCATAGGTCACAGGCATGAGAGAAAAGGGAAAAGTACCTAAAGCTGGAAAAACAATGAGGTAACATCATTTATTAAAATTACAGGAATATTATTGATGAAGGGTAAATGGTATTTGGAGGTTTCTGTGCAAAGAGGTTTATTCTAAATATGGTGCACGAGATCCTTAAGTGCTGTTCCTCTGCTGAATGACAGTGGAACTGGCTTGGTTTACACTTCCTTAAGGTTTGGCCTCTTCTGTTCAGAAATTCCCATGTAATTGAGGAACAGTTAAAAAGCTGAATTTGACTCGTAACAGAATCAAGATTTCTCTTTTGATTTCAGATTTACCAAAACAGTGGCTTGACACTTCCTTCAGTTCACTATAGATATGTGAGCTATATTCACAGTTGTTCCTCAGTGTGGGTTTGATTTCAACAATTCTGGAATTCAGAGCTTGTCAAGCTCTTTTGTGACTGACTTAATCTTTTACAGGAGGTTCTCATGGATTTATAGCTTGACTTTGTCTTAAAAATATTTTCTATTTTTCACTTTTTTCAGAGTTTCCTTTACTAATGCCCCTACCAAGAAAAGAAAGCAAATAGTGGGATTTTTACAGCCGCTTATAGCATAACACTGGGAAAACTTCACAGCACAGAGAAGTGATTATGCTTGGTCTTGTTTCTCTTCTTTTTTTTTTTTCTTTCTCTTTCCCTGCCCTCCCCCCCCCACCCCCCCTTTAAAATTGTATTTATAATTGCCTCTGATTCTCATGTTACTTTCTTCTTCAAGCTGCCAAAAGTCTTCGACTGTGGAGCTGGAAATTCAATAGCAAATTTCTGGCAAACACCACAGAGCTTTGTTTTCAATGAAGAATCAAATCTAGCCTCTGATTAACAGGAGAATCTCTTCACTTGCACTATCATTTATGCTCATAGTTCTTGGATTTGTTGTCATTTGCACATGGAAACATAACATTTGCATATGCAAATCGTGCATTTGAGTGTCTCGTGCTTTCAAAACAAATCACCAGGTCCAATACTCACGGTGGTCTAAGGGACAAACACAGAGAATCAGACTAGTACCTGGTGAGGATAAAAATAGGATAATTATGCCAAATACTCTGATAGAATCAAAGCCATTATTTTATATCTCTCTTGTCAGCAGGGTCAGCCATAAAACCCTTCTGTGCTGTTGCACTGGCCCTAGTCCATCCCTCACGTAGTTCTGTCTGGGAGGAGACAGAACTGACGCTGAACTAACAGCCTGGCTGGGCATCAAAGTGTTTCAGAACAGCCCTGCTGATTGTGGTGATTCAAAGAATTAATTATTTTGCATTTGCTAAAATCAAAGCAAGTTATGACAGTAATGAGAGCAGGAAAGAGGAGAAGAGGAAAGCAGAGTAGGAGCAGTGGACACCAGCACTGGTGTTGGTTACCCCACACCACAGGAATTGCTCCTTCAGACTCTCTTGAAGTGTACAGACTGTACACAGAATCTCTCTGGAAAGGGGGCTTTGATCTCAATGCTCTGACCTGTTTGCTGTGTTTTAAGCAGGCAGTGGAAACACAGGACGTGAGACATCAGAGGCAGATGATAGGAAATGGTCTCAGAGCAGCAAACTGGGGAGAGCACAGATATGCCCAAACGTGCCAGAAGTCTGTCTAAGACAAAAGCTGAGCTCCACGTGTCCTTCCATTGAAATACTGCAGGTCAGGATCTTATCCTTTGTGTAACACAGGGTGAGAACAAACTTCTCTGCTTGCTTCCTCCTCTCCTTGCCCTGATGACCTGGAGAGGAGGCTTATTGCAGAGAGCAGAATTCTGAATTCAGAGTTCTGTAGAACATGGTAAGGGGCTCAGAGGGGATCTTGGGTACACTGGGCTCTAGGCCGCTTATCTTGAATTTCCACGGGCAGATAAGATAGGGGAACAGTTTTAAACTAAAACAGGAGAGATTTAGGTCAGATGTTAGGAAAAAATTCTTTACTGTGAGGAGGTTGAGTTACTAGAACAGGTTGTCCAGAGAAGCTGTGGGTGCCTTGTAAGGCCAGGTTGGACAGGGCTTGGAGCAACCTCGTCTAGTGGAAATTGTCCCTGCCCAAGCAGGGGCTTGGAACCAGATGGTCTTTAAGGTCCCTTCCAACCCAAACCACTCCTTGATTCTATGAATTATTCTGCAAGGAACAGGTCAGGTCTGACCAGAGAGAAGGGACCACAGTCTCTAACTGATCCATGTTCATGTTAAAGTGTTTTAGCAGCTTCTGGCTCTGCTCAGTAAATCCCCCCAAGTACAGCTGTGGTTACAGGGAGGCATCAGCCTGAATGCATCCCTTTGGGTTCTGTCAGTCTCCCTGAGTCTGGAAAAGCCCTCAGCCTGCCTTTGCTGTGTGTACCACACCACAGGCCACAAAACCCTTCCCGGCACTGAAGATCAACAGGGAAAGAGCAAAAGCCCCCAGAGTAGGATGTGCCTCAGGAAGGGAGGAGAGGAGATCGAGGGCAGTGCCCGTGTGAATGGAAGCTCCGTGACAGAGCGTCCTCGTGGCTCGGCTTTCGTGGCTTACAGGGACAGTGGAGCAGGAGAATGAAAAGGCCACGTGCCAAGAGGAAGAGCAAATGTGGAGGAGGGAAGAGGGTTCCTCTGCCTAAACCATTCCAGTCACGTTCCTGGCGCACGGGCAGGAAGGCACAGCTGCTTCACATCTGCTGCAAAGCCACTACCACAAGGATCCTCAGCCTGTTCAAATGAGGTTTTCTGTTTGCTCTGGTATGGATACAATACTTTTGGTAATTAGTAACATGGAAAACTATTTTCTAATGCCACTCTAATAGCTGATTTGGCTTATAAATGTTTTCTCTCCAAGGTCAGGCCCAGAGGGACTTACAAAGGCTAATGTTGTCACTAGAGTGTCAGACCTGATGCCCACCCTGACAGACACAATAACCACTGAATTACACAATTTAAGTGTTTTATGCTTGTATGCACAAAAAATTCTGACACTTTTCTTTCATGTAGCATCTTGATTATATTTCAAGCAGTAAATCTCTCCAAGCATTTTAGGGCTTTGTGCCTAAGATGGGGCCCATATCCCTGGATACCAATGCAATACAGAGATAACAATAATACAAGATTTCTTTACCTGATTTATAGTCTGTGATGCATATTTTGAGTATGGCACTGAAGCCTCCAGCCCAGCTAACATGAGGGAAGTGCATGCACATGCAACACATACAAATCTTAAATCCTAGCTCAGCATCTCTGTTTGATCCAACACCCAGCAACAGCCATGAGGTAACAGGAACTAATAAACATATAAATTGATGTGATTGACATAAATTAACCCATTTACTGATACTAGTGTTAGAAGGGTCTTCTGTTTCAAACTCAGCCTCACTCTTTGTGTGCAAGTGAAGCTTCAGCTGGCATTGATACGTATTTTGCCTGCCTGAGTTACATGAATGAAGACTTTAAAAGATAAGGAAAATACCAAATCAAAGAGAGATTGTGTTATACAAGCTGAAGCCTGGGACAGACCCCAAGCCCAGCTCCCAGGAAGAGTTTGAATCTGGGATTTTAGACTCACTGCTATCAGCAGGAACAGGTTTGAGTCTTCTATCCTCTGCTGCTGCTCTTATTCAGGAAGGTTCTTTATGAGCTGATAATACACCTGTGTGGGTGACAAGAACTGCAACTGTGATAATGAAGGCAGAGAACAGCAGTGCATTCTTCAGCTTAGCTCCACACTGGGACTGTGAGTTTGGGATGTCATAGTGCTGTCTGCACTTCACACACAAGCACTGGTGGATGCCTGAGTCTTCCAGACAAGCACATGGCAGAATTTGACATCTCCCAATGGCCTTATGAATATTTAAAGCTGGAAGACCATGTTGTTAACATTAGAAGTAGCAGACTGGTGTTTACTGTCAAGGTTTGGGACATGTTTTGGGGCTCTGTGTGTGTCTAGGAACAGTTAATGTGCAGGTAGAACTGTAGAACAGGGAGTTCTGATCTGTGGAGCAACTTTCTGTGTTTGTTGTAGCTTTAGCTGCGTCTCAGCCATATGCCTTGTGCAGCATGTTGAACAAACACCTTTTTTTATAGTTCTTATATCTCAGGGGAAACACTGGCAGGGCCATGGCAAACTGCTCATTCAACTAAATGTCAGTGAGGAGGCTGCTATGGATCAGTCTTTTGGAAAAGATTCAATGCCACTGTCTAGACAGAGGCAAGAAACAAGGGTTCCCTTTCCCCTCATCCCCTTGGAGCCTCATCACAGAGCTGTGCAAGTCTGCTAATTAATCAGGAGTTTTGCACTTCACCCTTAGGAGTTGCTTTCTTTTTTTTAAAAAAAAAAAAAGTAGGTCATTTGATTGACATGTATTCTTCAGCATCCTAATCTCCAGTGAGAAGTGATGAAAAATGAGCTGTGCTGCAGGCAGGCAAAACTGAGGGCTACACAGAAACTCAGTGTTGGGTTACATAAAAGGTTTAATAAGGAATAAGCCACCAATCCCACATTAGGAGGAAGAGGAATAAAGAGGAATAGTGCAGAAAGCCACACTTCTGCTGTGGTTGACAGAGACTGCTGTTATTTGCTGGAGAACTTCCACTCAGTCTGATGGAACACCAGACTTCAAATAGTGGGTGTGTTTTGTTGGTGGTCTGTGACACTGGGTCCAGTGAAATGAAGAAAACAAGGATAATACCTGGACACAGAAAGGTTTTGGTCAGGGAATGGAGCTCAGAATTGGAAGTGGATTCTTACTAAGACATGGACTGCCCAGTCATCCCGAGACACTGAAGGAGGGAGGTCAGTGGATGTTTCCAAGGATTGGGTGATATCCAAACTAATTGGCTTTGTAATTTAGAGACAGGCCTGGTAGAACTCTGCACTAATGTGCCACTGGTTTAGGGGTGATGGTGCCCCTGTTTAGGGCCTGTTTGTATCCTGACTGCCCAGAGACTCCCAAAGTTATCCAAGGGAAGGACTGTGAGAGAGTGACTCTGAAGCAGCGTCTTCTGTCAGAGATCTCTTCGTATCAGAGTGAGGTGCCCAAATGGGATTCTCCATCATTTCCAGAGACTGCATCTATCATTTCCACTGTATTATAATTCAGGAAAGAGATGCAGGAAACTCCCATTAAAAGGTGTATAGTTCCCATCTTCTCATGAGAGACAGCTGGAGACTCCAGTTCAAAGTGGGTCACGTTTGTCCCTCAGTGCTGATGGTAAGGACATTAGTCCTTTCCTTACCTACCAAGTGTAGACACACCTGCAGTCATGGAGCAGAACTTCAGCAGTGAGTCAGAAGATCCTGGCCTGAAGAGCATGTGAGCAGCATTACATCTCCCCTCTACTTTTGTTAGCCGTGTTCCAGGAATCAGGTCCATTATTGCAAAGATGTTCAGAAGTTCCTGTTGCTTTGGGATGCTTCCATTTGTGAAAGCTCATTTTCCCACAGCCTGATTTTCAGAAAATAGAAGCTAGGCTTTTGTGAAAAGAAAGGACCCTCAAATCACCCCCAGACTGTATACTCAGAAATAAACTGTGAGTCACTTAAAAATTTAATTCAGTATTTTTATAGGAGGGTGGTGGTGTTGTTTAAAGTCTAACAATACTGATATTATTAAATTTATACCAAATGTGTATTTGGAAGTATTTCTCACTGATTAGTATAGAGACATCTTGGGTGTCACAGTGAATTCAGGAGTGTCTGGTTTTCATTGTAGTGAGAAAGGATCCAAGTGAGCCAATTCACCAGGAAGAACTGAGCATCTGGTGTGAGGTGGGATCCAGGGTTCTCTCAGTGTTTCCTCTTGAATGACTCCATGCTTGGAGGTTTGATATCTAGCAGAGCTTTTCCTTCTCCTAATGCCAAAACACAAAATTACTTGCAAGGTAGATTTTGTTCTGGAAATCTGTTTCTAAGGTTGGTTTCTAAGGTGGTGTAATTAAGGTGCTGCAGGAGCTTGTGGCCTGTTTGGGGCTATTTTTAAAGCTACTGAAGAGAGTTGAAAGAAGACAGCAGGGCAGTAAGGAGAAACCTCTTTCCTCTGCATATTCTGCTGTTTCTTCACCTTGGCTGATTTTGTCTGCATCTGTGTATTTACTGTAAATTGACAATATTATGAGGAAGAGTTATAAAATTATTTGCATTAGCAAATGAACTGCCTGTCCTTTGGAACATAAAAACCCTGGCTCTCAGTCTGTACTAATGCAGGGTTTAAAACAAGTGCAACCTGGCTCCAAACAAACCTAAGGCTTGGCTGTGTCCATGAGCACTGATTCTCCATGGCCTTCCTTTCTTTCCCAAAAATCTCCATGCCCTTCCTGCACTCTTCCCTAGACCTTGTCTGATATTTCTCTTCTCTTCAGAATAATACTTGGAAGGTTTAGTCAGGTAATGTTTGAGATCCTTGAGGAGAGGTCGTCACTGCAAGGAGCTGAGCTCTGGTGACATGACTGCAAAATTTAAAGGGGGAAGAAAAAAAAAGAGGTATAACTGTGGCACAGCTAAAAATAGAGCCTGAAATTCCTCCTCATTCTCAACCCATATAAGGATCTGTGCATAGCTGTGTAAGGCAGGATCTTCATGCAAAAAGAGATGGAGTTTTGGCTGGTTTACCATGGGAAGCATCATGTTCCCGTGTTTCCTTTGTGCAGCTAAATCAGAATTTTAAAGCTGTCAGAAGGCCCCTCTTTAAATTAGAGTAATTTATTGCTGTGTGTGCCCAAGAACAGCTACAAATGTAAACACAGGCACTCCCTTGGCTCTATCCACTGCACTTTTCCAGATCACTTCCAAGTGGAAGAGAAATCTAACAACGAATGAGGCAAAATTTCTCTGCCACTCACAGAGGATTAATTCTTCTGTTCTAGTGCCTCTAAACGGTAGACCAGAGTCTGGTCTTTGTCAAGAATTTCCAGGGACATTGCTGGCACTTCCAGGCAGGAATTATATCTGGAGTTTCATATGACAGAATGGTGAGTGAACTTGACCTGGCAAATCTTGCAGGACTATTTGGTAGCAATCCCTGCAAATGTAAAATGGCAAACACCCACTGCAAGGTTCCCTGGGGTGGTTCTGGGATTCCCATCTGGTGATACAGGGTTCCCTATTTCTTGGAAGTGCTGGATGGAAAAGGTGCTCCAAGATGTTAAGGAAGAGAAGTTCAGTTAAAGAAATCTCCTGCTGCTGTTGGCAAAGAAACATCGTAGAAGCTGTTTTGTGAACGTGCAGGTTTTGTTTACACCCATTTTGGGGCTGATTTGTTTTTGGACTGAGGTCCAAACCACAGTCACATAATCTCTTTTTGCCACCCAATTCATTCTCAAATGCAAAACAAATAGACAAATAAACAAGACCCCCCAAACAAAACCCAACTGCATCTCTCGTTTCTGTGTCCTGTTTCCTATTTCCCTGCCTTTGGAACAGCGAGTCCTCATCCCCGCACAGACCAGGCTCCATGGGCTCCATGTGCTCCGTGGGTTTTCCTGCAGTGCTCACATTCCTGTGTGTCTCCTGTGTCATCTCTTTTCATTGCTGTTTTAGATTAGCCCCAGCACAGAGCCCTGTTTGGTTGTCAGATGTTGTGTATCAGCTCAATAGTTCGTCCTGCCTTTCATCATCTCCTCGTCTGTCCCAGACCACGGTTCATTGGGATCCTTTTGAGGCACCAGCTTGCCTTTGCTGCTACTTATCCTTACCCATCCATAGGGTTCCACTTGGCTTCCAAAGATCTCTGTCAATTTAACACAACAGACCCAGAACTATTTGGGGTGGGTGGTTTGCTGTGGGACATGTGTGACCTGTATATTAGAATTTGAGGTCCAGGAGTGAAAGGCAGCCGTGGATCTGGAGCACTGTGGGAGGTTGGAGCTGGAACCCTGTACCTGTGCTTTATTGCCATCATTTCTGTTATTGTCCCATCTGTGGTTGCTGCACTGGTGGTGCCTTGGTCCTTGGGGAATTTTGCTGCCCTCTCTCTCTTTTCTAACTAAGAGCATTTTCCTGATTTGGCGCCCTAATTTCAAACTGTGGTGCTTTGTGCTTGTGTTCCAAGGCTGGCAGTGATTCCCAAAGCTTTCAGGGCACACTTGGCTTCTCCATTAATCAATGGGAGGGTGTTAGAGAGACAGGGAGCTAAATTGCTTTTAATAGGATTTTTTTTTGTGAGATATTTTAGAATACGGTGACATCTCTTTCACTCTGAACTTTTCTCTCCTCTGTGCATAAATCCTTTGCTGTTCTTTAGTCCTTTAATCTGTCCAGTATTTTTGTTACAATTCAGAATTGTTTGCAGGACAGGCAGGAAAGAATTCTATGAGTCAAAACTAGATCTGGATGTCAGTGGAATCTGAACACCAGGTTTTCCAGCGTACCCAGCTGAAAATACAGAGCAGGGACAGGAATGTTAAAATAAACTTGTTCAGCTAAATCTGGCAATTTGGACTTCTACCTGAAGCCCCTAACCCTCTCTTCCACTGTAATTTCATTTGCCATACAAAGGAATGCTTTAAATGAAAGCAAGGGAGACGGTAAATTTTCCAGGGCAATCTTGTTTGTCCCTCCTCTGAGGATGCCAAACCAATGACAAGAACCTTATTATTTGTATATGTATATTTAAAGTTGATTTAATTAGTGAAACCCATGGAGTCAAACCCCTAATCAGATGCACAGAAAGCTGGTTTACATCTGAAGGATATAGAAATGAAACGTTTGCTTTCAAATTTATTTTTAAGTTGGTGAAATATTTGTGTGCCCATAATATCCATTTAATTTTGGAGTTTGCTCTGTAAGGCATGTTGGGACAAGATGAAAAGTAAATGTAGTTAAAGATGAGGTTTATTTATTTATTTATTTGTATTATTTGTTTGTTTGCATCTGGCTGGTGTTTTGCCTTCTCCAAGTCTCCTTGGGGCTGCCCACGAGTTGGCTCTTGATAGTTCACCTTCTCCAATGGCATCTTCATATTTACAGCCCCTGGTTTTCCCGACATGCCGGGAAACTCGGCCTTTGTGAAATATTTGCAAATATCCAGTGATGTGAAGGAGACTATAGGGCTTTAAATATTTCATTAATTTGCCAAGGAAATCTGGAAAACAGCTGTCTCCACTGTTTGTTCTTCTGTTGCTTTGCTTTTAATTATCCCCACCTCTTTTTAATGGAGCATGAACTACCATTTCACAACTTTATAGGAGAGACCAATCCGCAGACAACTGCCATGACATTTGCAGGCCCCTGGACTGGGCCTTCCTTCTCTTCCAGATGTCTCCTGTGCAAACATTTCCAAACTAAATACTGATTAAAAACAGTTTAAGGAACAAACACAAACATTAAATACCATTGTGGAGGTCAAAACAAGACTGGTTTGATTTCTGTATGTTTTTTCTGTTCCATGGAAGGGGAAGGATCAAGGTCCATAGTCACACTTGTATTCATGTGTGGGCTCTGCTGGCTGTGCCTTTATAGGCCTTTATGGGACTCTTTTCCCTTCCACAGTAAGACAAAAAAACAGCTGGGTGTTTTTTTACCATGAGTGGGAGCAAATGGATAAGCCAAAAATGTGGCTGGGCAGGTGGGAGGATGTAGATCCCAAGTGTGGCTCGTTGGCACTGCAAAGTCTTTCAGCATGTTGGCATTTTCTGTGTCAGATGAGTGGAAGAACAAGTTGCAGGTAAGGGACACACAGTAATAATGCTGCAGACTGTTCTTAGAACAAAGCCAATCCTGATCTAGGCCTTGTCCTGCTTAGAGGCTGGAATTTGTTCAGCAGCTCCTTCCGTAATGTCTTTGTGCACAAGTAATTTCCTTCAGCTCTTTGCAAGGAGCAGGGTTTGTCTAATTGCTGATATTTGCAGAATGTTTTTTTCCAGTCCCTGCACTCTTAGATGTATCATTGCAAGTGGAGGAGAAAATAAATCCACCTGCTTTCTGAAGCTGATGCAGAGATGGGAGATGATTGGTGACATCTGTTCTTTGAACAAAAGAGTGAGCCCAACTGCCTTTCATCCTGGCTGCAGAAAGCTGGAGACCAACACCTGCCACAGCACAAGCTGAGCAGGGGAGTCGAGACAGTGACCAACGGGGAAGGTGCTGTGTTTCAAATACAGTGACCAGGTCCTTTCTTCTTTTTCCCTCTCTCAGAAGTCATTGAGACTGCACAATTTTCCCACTGATATTGCAAATGCTGTCCCAGAGGTGTCTTAGACCACAGGCCCAGAGTGCTCAGATGCTTCTCCTACAACACTGCAAAGCCAGTCTTCTCATTGCAGTCTCTTCTCGGAGGATCATGTAGGTTGGAAAAGACCTTTAGTCAGCAGGACCTGCCTTTTCTAAACCCACACAGGCTGGGCCTGATTGCCTGGTTGTCCTGCACGTGCCATGGGATGGCACTTGGGATGATCCACTCCACCTGGACCAGCAAAAATAACCCCAAGACAAACGAGTAACCTGCAGTGAAGTTTCCAAACCGAGAGTGAATAATCTCATGGAACAATGAGACAAGTTCCAGTCATGGCATGTTTCAACACAGTTTTTGGGCACATTTATTCAGGCCCCCAGAAGAGAGAAAAAAAAAGAAAGCAAATAGTGCAAGTGGAGGATGAAAATTCTGGGAGCAGAAAAGGATCATTAATTTGTATAAATAACTGTTTTCAGGGTCTGATTCTTGTGAAGCTCCATTTCCATTATAAATACTTTTTATTAAGTAAAACTGAGGAAATGTTACTAACTGTATGTGGAACAGAGACTAAAATGACAGGGTAGGAAGGTGGCAATGCTTTAGAGGTGACCAAAGTATGTCCAAAGCTTTCAGAGTGCAAACATTTGAGCAGGTTTAACTATGGTGTTCAAGTAACCAAATCAAAAGGGATGGGATGTGTATCAGTTTGTACCTAACAAACCTGGCAGGAGCCTGACTGTGGCAGGCTGAAAAAATAGCTGAGAGTCTTATGACATCTTTATGGCCAGAATGAGGAAGAACGTTTTTCAAAACTGATTAAAACTCAAACTGAAGTGGAAAGCTGAAAGGTGAAATGTGGAGATTAGACAAAAAGAGGGGTGGGGGAAGTGATCAGGAAGGAACCATTTCTGGGGAAAAAAATGAGGATTTCTCAGGGAACCGTTGCTACATTCCTGTTTTCTCAGGAACTGCTTGTGTAAATTCTGAGTAACGCCAAGAACAGGCATGATTAGAACATGATTTCACTACTGGTAGCTCTATAATAAACACTGTAATTTGGGAAAAGAGCTCCTTTCGCCTGAGAGTTTCTGAAACTGGGCTCCTGATTCTGGAATAAGGTAGCTCTGGATCATTGGCACTCCCAGGAAATGTTCTGCATGTGCAGAGTTAAAATTATCTCAGTTTGGCTCATTCCCACAATGCAAATACCCACCTGTGCATTACTGTGAAGAACTTTTTTTCCAAGGCATCTCTTCCTATGGATCTAATATTGATTTAATTGTGGGTTTTGGCATTACTTGAAAGCCTGAAGTGTTTTTAATAGATAAAATATGTTGTGTCCTTTATTTGTGTCAGCACTCCCTGGGGAATCTCAGTATTCAGAATGTTTTCTTAGAGGCATATACATACACAAACCCTTGCAGACGTCAGTCCAAGCCCTGCACCCAGGGAATAATGACTAACAGACTTCAGACAATGAAGAATCCAATTGAAAATCCAAAAGTGGATTATAAAAACCCTTCGTGTTCTTTGTAGATTTCCGTAACAAATGAACTCTCTTTGCTATTCCTGAATATCTAATTATATTCATATTTATGTGGGTTAGTCCCCACGACCACAAGCAAAGCAGATTGGAGAGGAAGTTGCAGGACTCACATCTCCGATTCTCCTCTGAGTTTTGAAATGGTGATGTTTGTACAGCACGAGAGGAGACACTTTATAAATGATGCCTCAGATCATTCAAGTAACTTATTTGAGATCTGTTGGAAGTCTCTGGAGATTTTCTCCTTTCAGGCTGACTGCTCTGGACTGGGGCACTTTACAGGTTATTTTGGGGGCTGATTCAGGCCGTTGGTTCATGGTGTACTATGGCTTTAATTTGCCCACTGAAACTTTACAGGAAAGGAAAAGAGTATTGCAGTTGTTCCATTTCCCTGGTCATTGTGTCCTCTCAAATCCACTTCTCCCCAAAGGCAACATATAATTCTGATCTGATTTTCAGCTTTGATCCGTGTTCCTATTTCTGTCAGGTGCTACCTGAGTATATAAAATGGGCAATATCTGGTTTAGGTCACTTAATGTAAAATAATAGTGATTTTCCTACAGGATTCTAATCCTGCAAAATAGAAGTGTGAGTGGAATGAAATGTCCTAAATGAAGCATCCTTTTGTTTGCCTGAGATGTCGGAGTTAATGAAGTTGAACCTGTTTTTTGGGGTGAGCTCAGTAACTTCATGTCAGGGATGTTCCACACCCTGTGTTAGTTGGTGTTTGTGCAACATGGGGCAAAATTACTGCCCTTCATCCAGCAATAATCTTCTGGTTTTACTTAGGTATGTTGCATTTTGGCCTTTTACCTTTTTTAATTTTAAAAAATACATTTTTAAAGGTGTGGAGATTTCTCATAATCCTCATTTTTTATTTATCCTATATATTTTTTCCTTGAAAGATTTTACTGTTTTGCAGCCTGCAAATAAACTAAATGAAACTATCAGGAAGGCACAATTTTGCCATAAAAGCATAAATTCACAATTTTGCCATAAACTTTGCCATGTAGCTGAACTATATTTTATGTCAAAGACATGCAAACAATGCAGATGTTAACATTAAAATGCACTTCAGCACCGTTAACAGCATAGCCATGGAATGGGGATGGTCTGACAGGTTTAACTTTTAAACTCCAGATCTGCAGATTTTCTTCTCTTCCTTTGCCTTTACTACAACACCCACACCCATTTCTGGCTTGCAGTGGGGTGGGGATGTCCTGCTGCTGTCCCATCAGTGCCCCGTCACCCACCCTGTTCCCATCAGCTGCCCTGGTCGGGAATTTGGGGAAAGAATCCCCTTCAGGCATATGGAAGTTTTCAGGCCCTGAGTGTTAAACTGAGATCTGAGAAGTTCACATGCAGCTCTGCCTGTCCTTCCCTGCTGGAGCAGGATCACTGCAGTGTGGGATCTGAGCCGGCCCCTCCACCCCCTGCAGGATGGAAAACCAGCTGAGGGGTTTATTTACCACAGCTGCCCATGAAAGCTGGTTTAAAATCAACATCCAGAGAACAAGCTGTGGGGTTCCAATGCAGGACAGAACCTACCAGAGAGGAGAGTATTGCTCTTGGACTGGAAAAACAACCATTCTGTTTAGCAAAAGGTTCCGAGGGTTTGAAGTGTATTTATTTTCCGATAGGAAATGACAGCAAGGCCTTTTAAAATTCTCTGAGACAGGTCAGTAGATACAGACCCCAGAGCTGTGTATTTTATCAAGGATGGGGCAATGGGAGGTTTAGTACATGTAGTGTTATTTCAGCTTTGGAATTGCAGCTTCTCCAGTTATCTCCATATTGTACACAAAGTAATATTTTTTGTTCAAACTGACGTATTTCTTCTAAATCTTCTGCTTTCTGTAAAAGGTTTCATGGGAAACCAGCTCTGCCTTGTATTCAGTGACCCAGAGAAGTTGCTGTAGATACACACCTTGTCAAACAAATATGGCAATGCAGATGGCTTGGGACATGTAGGAGACGAACAGAAACCGTGAGAAACAGAAATCCCCCAGTGCTGGATCGGGATTTGCGAAAACTCCGCAGCATCTTTGGTTTTTAGAATGTTTTGCCACCTCTCCTCCGAAGAGACCTTGGACCTCTGAGTGAATTTATGGCCATATTTGTTTTCCCTCTACTACTTCTGTGCAAGTATTTTTTCCTCTGTAGAGGCGTGTCACTGCTTTTTGCTGGAGCTGAGTTTTCTGTATGAACAGACTTCCTTTAGCCATGTTACCCTACATTCCCTTTTTTTCTTTTTGCTTTCGATTCCTCCTGTCCCTTTTGACTCATCTGGTTCATTTTCAAGGCATCCTGTTTATTTTTCCAGCTATTTGTTTGTAATATGTGTTATCTGACCTTTCCTGACTGCTCTTTTGGGGATGTATACAAAACTCTTCCTTTATTTGCGTTTGCTTTTCCTTCTGCCCTTCACTGTACCTAATGTTCACCAGTGGACCCCAAGAAAAATGGGAATAAAAATCCACAAGCCCACAGAAGCTGATAACAAGCAGAGTTCATTTTCACTTTGCAGGTGTGGGGTTCTTCGAGTCCCTGCTGTTCTGGGAGTGCAAATCTTACACCAGGCCCAAAGAAACCAAAGGGGAAAATGCTGTTTTCCAACAAGCTTCCTGTAGCTCCAGTCTGTTTCCACTGGACTTTCATTTTCTGCCTGCTGTTGCACAGCTTTCTTTGCTCATGCATTATTCAGTTATGGAACACAACCCTTTACCTCAGACTTTGGGCGGATCTGGGGCAGGGCTTGATGCTGCAATCATCCCTGGGCACATGGAAACGGATTGAAGCTGCCTCAGGGGAAGTTCAGATTGGACATTAGGAGAAGGTTCTTCACTGAGCATGTGTTTTTTCACTGGAACAGGCTCCCCAGGGAAGTGGTCACACCTCCAGCCCTGCTGGAGTTCATGGAACATGTGGTTGCCACCCTTAGTTGTGTGGTTTAGTAGTAGGTGGTTCTGTGAGGAGTGGGGGATTGGACACGATGATCTTCGTGGGGCCCTTCCAACTTGAGCTGCTGCATTTCTGGGCTGGTACAACCATGGCACTGAACAGGAGCCCCTGGTCCCAGGGCAGTGCAGGGAGGGATCTTCACAGGAGCAGGTTGACAGGGTACTTGCCATGTGTGGGACAGTTCCCAAGGCAGGAGCCTCGGGAGAATCAGCTCTGTTGCTGCTGGCCCAAATCCACGTGCCAAAACATTTCCCTGAAGGGAGCACACCCCTTGTAAAACATGCATGTTGTTAACAATGTTTGCTTTTAAAAGGCAGAGCCCCATGGGGGGCAGCCTGTCCTGGGGATTGTGTTGTGCTCCAGGCCTGATGGAAGGGAGGTCTGGAGCAGTATCCGAGTGCAGGGGAACAGAGCTCCCAATATTGTGCTCGACTTCCACACCTCTCCTCTCTCATTTTTCTGTTCCTGAAGTAGAAAGTGGAGACAGAGCACAGCCAGGCCAGGGCTCCTCTCCGTGGCTCTTCCCATATTGTTCCTTCTGCTCCTTTGCTTTGATTACGGCAAGGCTACAGGAAAGGAGTAGTGAGAACAGCTCATGGCTGTTATTTCAGCTGGGGAAGAGAATACCTAAGAAAATGATTTGGAAAGAAAACTTCTATAAATTCACATGGTAATCCTTTTAAGTATGTGAAATATTTTTACTAGAATGGTTTTGTTTGTATTCCCTGCTTCTGCTGGTTGATATGGAAGAGCATTGTTGTACCTACTTCAGTTGTGACTGGGATTTCAAGTATCACCTTCCTGATTTCCTGCAACTGACCTATCTTTTTTGCTCTTATGAGATTGCAGTTCCAAGTGGTTGTATCAGGACCTCTGATTTTTGACTTGTGATATAATATTTTTAAAAAATAGATAATGCCCTGACTGGGGACCTTTCACTTCCAGGTTTAAGGATCAAACCCACCGTAGCTGGGTGTATTTCATCTTTATTGGTACTTACATAGCACTTAGAAACTCAGATTAACATTGTAACACTTTTTCCTGTAGCCTATATTGATATTTTTCAGCCCTGAAACTGAAGCACTTGTGATTTTTCTGCCATATGTCTTTTAATGTTGAAGCCTTATTGTTTTGGGGGAAAATAAGATTTTTTAAAAAGAAAATATGTGGTTCAACAAGCCTTTTTTTTTGCCACTGAAGAACTGAGTTACTGGAAGCTCTGTGAGGAGCCAGGACCTTTCAGTCACTGCCATTGGCATCAGGCCTTCAATTAGGGAAAGCAGGAACAAACTCTTCTGGGGGGATGTGTTGGAAGTGCCTCACAAGAGGCCTATGCCTGGTGGAGGAAGACTGCTGAAGAAAGGGAGAACTGAAGATAACAGC
>JAWWES010000051.1:11105169-11117112 GCA_035583135.1 Lophotriccus pileatus
TGTTCTCCCTACCTCTGGGTCCATCCTGTCTTTCACTGAATAAGTGAATTTTATGCAGGATGGACCACCAGGGTCCTTAATCTTAGGGAGTGTTATAACTCTCACCCCTAATAGGGATGTCTGTTCATCTCCTCTGGTTCAACCTCTCCAGGAGGTTGCAAGATGCAGTGCAAGAAGCAGAACTGCTCCATAAGAGGAGTTTCTGTCCTTGTCAAATCTCCTTAAGGAAGTTTTTGAGACTGGTAAAAAATATCCCACATTGGTACCTGGATACAAATCTATAGGAATGATTTATTGCTGTTAAATTCAGATTCAATATTTTATCCTTGAGGGTAAACTTTCATTGTCTTTATAAAAGCACTGCTTGCATAAAGAGCAGAGAAATTTAAGCTCTGCATACTCTGTTTCCCCTCAGTTTATTGTGTGAATGCTTTCCCATCAGCTTCATCTGCAGTACATAGAAAATGCTCTCTGTTTAATTAGTTACAGTCTTGCCAAAATTAATTTCTGTTCACTCTATACATCTTCCTATGAATGATAAAACATCTGGTAGACGCAGCAAAATTTATCCCAGTCCTGTTCTTACTTTGCTGTAGACAGAGATTAAATCTTTGGCATGCAGGTCATTGGGGATGTTTGCTGTAGTTACTGACTGGGGTTTTAATCACTGGACAAATTCTTTGCCTGAACAAACTCCTCCCTTCCCCAATTTCCAGGGTTGGTCACTGAGATAATCAGAGGATGTTGCCATTAACATGGCACTGATTTCAGTCCTGAGCAAACATGTTTCTTGGTGAGCACTTCATGTCACTGGAATTTCAGACATTCCTAAGGAAATGTGTGGCACGTGTGAGAAATGGGTGCGGATCATTGGGGGAAACCCCTATTCTAAACACTTGCTTTGGAGCTGCTTCCTTTTTGCCCAGTTTCTGCTCCAAGTCTCTCCCTCTGGGCTCCTGCACAGCCCCTTGCACGGAGTAACAAAGGTGATGGGAAGAGAACTAAGTGAAACCATGTCCTGAGAGTTCTCTTCCACCAGAGAGCTTGTGTTGTTTTTTTATAGAGTAGAATGGAATTGTTTGGGTTGGAAAAGACCTTTAATATCATCGAGTCCAACCATAAACCTGACGCTGCCAAGTTCACCACTAAACCAGTTTTCTGTGTGCCACATTGACAGTGGCTGATCAGTGATTGTGAGTGGCTTGGGGAGCATTCCCACCGTCTCCCACAGATCCCGGGGGTGGATCCCTTGAGTGTGTCCAAGTGGTGCAGCAGGTCACTGACTGCTGAGAGTGGAAAAGTGCAACACAAGAGTGAAGGGAACAGGAGGAAATTCCTGAGTATATATTCCAGTGTTTACTGTTGGGGTTCTCAAAAACACAGGGAAGAGATATCCAGTGCTGAGGATGAGCTGGTGATCAGACACAGCAGAAATAAATTCCAACTGAAGCAATCTTGCCATGCACTGCTTTTTCCTGTTGAAAAGATGGAGGTTTGTTGGCAGGATGTTTTAAGATGCTTGTCAGGATTAATATTCTGCACCAGTTGAAGGTTCTTGACAAAACCCCGCTTGTGCTTGTGTGAGTGTCTGAGTGGTGTTTTGGTGGCTGGGGTTAAACCACGGCATCATCCAAAGCATTTTTTGGCAGAATGTGTTTTATCCATGAAGGGACTTGAGCAGAACTGTGTGGTGGCTCATGAAACATGGCAGTGTGGAGAGTTCTGAGAGCCTGACTGTTAAAAACAGGACCAGACAACTTAGTGCTGTGGCAATCCATTGGGCTCTGAGTGGGTGGTGAGAGAGGGACGGCTGATCTTCTAATGGGAATTTAATGATATACCTTCTAAAAGTAATGGGAATCCAGAGATGATTAAGGAAGAGATGAGAAAGAAGAAGCATTTTGGTGAAATTTCCTCACAGAGAGAATGATTCATTTTGGGCTGTGCTGTCGAAAGGCAGCTATGGAAACTGCAGCTGTGGATGTATTAAATAGGAGTCAGGCAGGTGCTTACTGGAAAAAATGTTATGGATGGAAACAAGCACCAGGAGGAGTGGGAGGAATCTGCAGAACCAGCTTCCGTTTTTTAGTTACAGCAGAATAAATGTGTTATTCTGCATTTGCATTGCAGATACACAACAGTTCTCAGCCTCAGCAGATGCTTGGCTGCCATGGGCTTTCATGAACATGTGTCCAAGGGGCCATTCTCACCTTCCATGAACAGTTTTTGAAAGGAAGGAGCAAATTAAATGCCAGGACGAAGGGAACAGTTTCAGAATGGAAAAGGTTGAGTAATGGTGGTGTAATAGAAAGCAAAATTTGGCCCAGTTAGTTTCCTGCAAGAGGACAGTTTTTTCCATCAGTCCTGCTGGCACTAAGGAGTAATTCTGACGAGGGACAGCATAGCAAAAGTTTAGCCCTTCAGAGAAGAACAAAGAGATGGAGATGTTTGTTAGATGTTGGGGAGGAAAGCAGGAAACAACAATGAGGATGGCTCTGAGTATTTTAGGAGGAGGAGTTCAGAGGGTTTAAAAAGTTGCATCTTGTTATTGGTGCCACTTACCTTCAAAAGGAGAATCTGATGTTCTGCATCAAGGGACTTATTGGGGTGTGAGTCTGTAGTGGAAGTAAAGAAGCTTCCAAGAATGCTCCTCACCAAAACCTGCTGGTTGCCCTTCACTCTCACACCTCCTTTTGCCTCTCTGTCCTGGCCTCTTGGACTCACATTCCATGTAACTGCAGGTGTTGCCATTGGTTTCTGTGAAGCTGCTCCTATTTTTGCCAGAATTAGCAGAGAAAGAGAAGTCACTGACCATAAGGAAAGAGAATATGTAAGCGTAAACCTCTAGAGATCCTCACTGAGGCTGCCACTGCTTTCTTTCCTGCTTCTGAGGTATCAGTCCTTTGACTCAGGAATCAGTCTGGATGCCTCTGGGTCAGAATTTGGAATTATTCCAGATTATCTCAGTACAGTTCCATCACACCCCAGTTTCTTTGTGTTGTCCCACTGCCCTGCCTGCACAACAACAGCACAAAGATAGCCACAAAGTACAGCTGTAATAACAAAAGCCTCAAGGTTATTCCAGAAGTCCAGGAGCCAGATCAGTGCTCTGGAGAGAGCCCAGTTTGACACTGGATGAAGATTTGGCCCTGAGATTTCTTTGTGCAAATGACACAGAGGGAGAGCTGCTGGAGGAGGCTGAGGAGAAAAACATCCTATTTTCTTTTGGGAGAGTTTAAGACTTGCTGACTCAAATGGCAGCCATCAGTTCATTATCTGCTGAATCCTGGGGATACAATTTGCTAGGTAAAAACCACATCCGTTCTTCAGCTCAGTTTCCCCTCTTTGAAGGCATGTCCAAACTACCTTCCTAAACGTCTCCATAAAATGAGGTTTGGTTACATATGTTTCAGTGTGTGTTGCATGTTTCCATGGCACACTGATTTGCCAGATAAAGCAATCTGCAGCCTATTTAGTCTATCTTAAAGCCTTTTAAATCTGTCTCCTCTAAGCTTGAAACTCTCTCGTTCAGGCATCCAGTGCTGTCGAAACCCCTGTGCCAATAATTCCTAATGACGTGTGTGTCTAGCCAAAGTAATTCTCCTCATTCAATTTGCAATTTTCCAAGTCAATCCTTTCAGCATTGTGACTGGAGCCATTCATTTTGTATTCTGAGACGTGCTCCTAAACAAAATGATCCTGACTTTATAGGCAAAAGGGTGTCTTATAATGAAGGGCAACCAAACCCAAAGTTTGTTTTGGAAAGCAGGGTCAGTGTGATCTTTGCTTCCTTGCTCTCCTGGGCTTGAAGCAAACTGCCCTCTGTGTTCACAAGCCTCTTCCCTTAGGATTTGACAGAAAGGGCAAAGGCAGAATCATTTCTTACTTTGCAGTGTGTTTCCTCCCTACTTTTGTTCCAAGAACCTCTTGTATCTTATGCTGTTTCCCATGTTTAGAAGCATCTGCAGTGACCAGTAGAAACTCTACTGTCAAAATCTGGACTCCTGGTTTATAGAAACAGCATATTTAGGACATCCTGATGGGGAAAAAAAAAGGCTTTGTAGTGCTTAGTGAGCAACCTGAGCCCATCTCTGAGATCTCAGAGATGGGCTCAGGAAGGATAGTTTGCAGCTGCTAATAAAGAGGATTCCAACAAGCTGGGTCCTTGTGAGTAGCTGAGGTGAAGATGATCAGGTGGGAAATGGGGGTTCTCATCAGAACAGAATGGGCACAGATGTGGTTTTTGTGTTCAGGAACCATTATAACTTACATGCTCATTTTATCCTGGAAAAGAAGCTTTTGATCCCCGCATGAGGAAGATTTATGTGAGCTCAAGAGGTTTTCCTTTGCTCACTGTGAACAAAAAGAATTTATAAGCCTCCCTCATTTAATTCATTTATTTTTGCCTGTTCTTCAGTACCTGTTGAAGGAACAGACACATTTAAGGATGTTTATTTTAAGTTGGTACTCTGGATCGAAAAGCTTTTCCATCTGTTTCTGCCCTGCCTTGGATATAACATTTTGCAGATGGCAGCATTTATCAGAATCCCACTGCAGAACTACTTACTGGCTTTGTGCCTTCGGGGATGGGCCATTCATCACCGCTGTAGCTCCACTGAAGTTGGTGGAATGACACTGTGGATCAGTCTGACCTCAAGAGCTTCCTGGAGGACCACCACGTGCTCTGGGTGCAGTGGCTGTGTCTGGGTTGACTCCTTTAACATAAATATATTGAATTATAGGTAGTTTTCATGATTACTCAAGATTAGGGGTTTGCTTAAAGAACCTCTTGGTTCTGATTTTCCCAGTCCATGAGTGATTTAGGGAGTAGCTCTGCCATCTCAGATTGCAGCCACTGGTTTGGATATACAAGCTATTTAAGCAGGCAGACATTGGGAAGGCACCTGTTGTCTTGACTGAATCAAAGGAGTGGCCAATTTGGACAGTTTTTCTTTCCTTCTTTCACATATTCCATATATATATATATATATATATATATGTGGAAAATATAACACCTCTGCCATGTTGTTACTGTCCACCTCCTTTCCTGATTTTCTCAACATTCTCCCAAATTATGTGTTGCATAAATCCCTTGGGATACTGGTACTAAATGCTGCCCTTAGTCACGAGGCCCCTTCCCTCTCTAGATGGTCTTGGAGGTCTCCTTTGGAACAACTTCTGGAGTCTGGGCTTAAGAGTCACAACTCCATGTTCAGGTCTCAGGATCAGTTCCTTTGGAACAACTGTTTTTCATTTCACTGTCAGATTATTTTTCCCTAGTATTTTACATACAGAAAGGTGCAGAGTGGAGAGCTGGAAGTGACACAGGTTGTGAGGCCAAATAGCAGGTTCACTTAGGGAAGGAACATTTCCATGCTTTTTTAGCTTTCTGGAAAAAAAACAAAATATTTTGGGCCCAAGCCTTTCATGCCACCTTCATCCAAAATGTCACTGGCTTTAGAAAGTGTGAAGAAAATGGGTTAAGAACCCGCATTACTTAAGGGAGGCTGGAAGAAAAACAAGATTTGACTTTTTAAAGGCATTTTCCACCCTGCCCTATTTTATGGAAGGAGTGGTCAGGAGGGAAGGAGAATTCCCTGTTGGAAGTGTTTGCCAAAGCAAAGCTCAGAGGCCTGTTTGTCCAGTGCTGCTGTGGGAATGCCCAGTTCCCCTCGTGCTGAACCTTTACATGACCCAACAGAATGAAGATTTAACTGCCATGTTTCCATGGCCCTGCTTTTTTTCTCCTTTCGTTTTTCTTGTGCTTTGACAGGATTTGGGAAAGCACTTGTTTCTTCCCTTGGGATTTGACAGTAAGGCCCTGGGTGCCTGACTGGGCTCCCTCACTGTTGTTTCAGCAAACACCGTCAATAGTTAGTGTGGCCAGCACGTCCTGGTGGCATTTTATGTGAGTTACAGGACAGGCTCCACGACTGCAGTGAAAGGAGATTGTCTCCTAAACAGTGCCCATCCAGGAGCCAGTGCTGGAGAGCACCCAGGCTGTTCTCAGACATGGCTGGGAAAGAAGCAGAACCGGAGTGCTGTCGGTGTCACAGCAGTGCCTGAGAGCCTCCTCACTGCTTAAGCACATCTGAGGCATCGAGATGGAAAAATACTTGAGAGATTCTGTAAGCTGTAGGAAAAGTTCCAACTATTTAGTGGAGTTAATGCTGAGCTCTTCTGACTCACAGCACTAAAAAGCTGCTCCAGCCTCACTGCTGAATCAATTAGCTCAGCCAGCACCCTTCCCATCAAAGTAACACCTTCTCTTCTTGCTCAGTTTTAAGACCTAATTCAACAACTTCAGTAACAAGAATGCACAAAGCTGTGTTCCCTTCTGTACCCAAAGGTTGTTTCCATGTTTCGCCTTGCCCTACTTGCACATTTCTATGTTTAGGTTCCTTTCAACCCCGAGTTTGGGGCCTGTGCTAGAAATCCAAGTCCTTGCAATGGAATCAACTCAGTTAATATTTACAGTCCTCCAGAGGAAATGCAGTCCAGGGATGTTTGGTTGGGATAACTCTCAGGATCAGAGGATGCTGCTGTGGAGGGGCTCAGTTTGTGTGACACAGCCAGGGGAGCTGCTCTGGTGACTGGAACTGCCCAGCTCTGCAGTCTCAAAGCTGCAGCTGCAGGGGCTGGACGAAAGTCCCGGGGGTCTGCAACCCTCAGCCAGCCCTGGATCTCCTGGGCATGTATTTCACCTCTTATTCTAAATGCAACCTTCACACCCACCCTGGATCTTGGTTTGGTCACCAAAGTTGTCTGTAGGTCTCTTGAGTATGTCCTCGATTCCAGCGGAATTTTCTCCCTTTGAGTAGCTTTGGTAGCACATTTTTGGCATTGTAATTGTTGCATCTATCTTATTTTTATTTTTATAATGATTAATTAGTCAATTATATGAAATTACCATTTGCAATTAAAGCATAATTTAGAAAAAAAACATTGAGCACATAATGCTCGTTTGTCACTGAGTTGCTTGTAACTTGGGGTGTTGTACAGTGAGGTGTCTGTGTCTTGACTGCTGGATGAACAACAGTGATTAAAAACCCCACCCTAATATAGTGCTTGGAGTGACTCAGTCTTGTCCTTCAATGCTTACAAGGAAAAGGACTTAGATTTGCAATTTATGTTGGAAATACAGAGCATTTGGGCTTTGGGATGTTGATGCCTCTCTGAGCTGAACTTTTGTTACGTGGAGTTGAAAGGGCAATGGATGTAACTGAGTGTTATTTAAACTGTCACATAAAATGCAATCTAAAATATGGTACCTTGAAAGTTGTTTCTGTTCTGGAAAGGGAAGGACGAATCAGTTATTGCCTGGGTAATTGTTTAGTTATCCATCAGATTGCTGCAAACTGCATGTGTGTACTTTTCAAAGTGCTTTGGTGTAGACAGACACAGACCTTTGCTCCTGAGGAATCCAATGATTTGCCCCCTGGGAATTGCTGGGCTTGCCGGAGTTCACTTAATGACACTGATGGGTCAATTCTCTGCCAGAACCGACAACTCATCTTCATCATCTTCTCAACTTCACATCCACTAATGATCAGTCCTCATAATGAAGGCATTTTTCACCCTGCCAGGAGTCACAAGGAGAAAAATTGATTGACAGAGTTATCTGGATTGTTGTAATTAAATCAGGGCAGACAAATCCCTACTCTCATTATATTTCAGACATGTCTGAACCATGAAAAACAGAGCTGAGGCTGATTTGCTTCCTGCAGTTCAAAATGTGGCATTAAATGCTGTACATGATATATAGGGTTACAATACATGAATGTGAACAAATTAGAAAAGACACCAGTGGTCTAAATATGGGTGTTAGTTTTAACCACCCTTAGTAAAATGTGCATATCAAATGTCTGAAAAGAAGCCATTAACATGTTTCAGGAAATGAACCTGAAGGTGTGCTGTGCTTCCAAGCACATCCAGCCTTCCTCATGCACAGGAATGGTGTTTGTGTGTTCCAGCCAGACAGCGGGGTGGCAGGTAGAGACAGAGACCCAAACAAGTGACAATATGGACTGTAGAGAACAGGCACAGCCACAGTTCCGTGCTTGTCCAGCCAAACACAACTGGGGGGGCTCTGAGCTCTCTGGTGTGCAGAGAACACACATTTCCACTGCAGCAGCCAGGAGAGGATTTCAAATACTACTGGAATTCTTTTGTTGGTGAATTGCTTGTCATGCAGCACTTGCCTTGGAGAAGGATTTGTGTGCAGATGTTCTTTGGGTAAAGCTGCAATCTGGATTCAAAAGTTGTCCCTTGATTCTTTTCAAAGAATTTTTCTTCCCTCACTTCGTGAAGCTGAGCCATTTTTCAGATACTGTAAAATATTGTACCCACTTTAAACAGAGGAGGCTGCATGAACTTGAATTAACATTAACCAGCTAATTAAGCTGATTTGATCTAGTTAATACTGGCTACATAAGACGTGCTTTTAGAGAGAGGCAGATTAGGGTTTAAAGCAGGAAAACTCAGTAAAGAAATCTGGATTCAGTGGGACAGATGCTCAGATAATATAAATTGGTGCAAATTCACTGAGCTCAGTTAAAAGCACTGAGTTGCATTGAGGGGGCATTTGGCCCACTTATGTTGCATTTGAAAACAAGCCTTAATAATTCAGAAATGCAGATGACAGCCTGTGCGGGTTCTGGCCTGGAATTTAGACAAGAGTGTGTTAACCAGAAAATCCTTTCAGAAGGAGTGAAGGTTTTGGGGATACAGTGCCTGTTCCCTTCACATGGCTGCTTCTGTGGGCCCTTCCGTGGGTCCTTCCAGTGTAGCCTCCTGAGTGTTACAATCCTCAGCTGGAATCCGGTATCCAAAGCAGCATGGAAGTGCTTTGCCTCTGGTTCTGCATGTGTTTGGGTGTGTAGTGATGCTTCTGACTTTCTGGCTCTCAGCAGATACTGTCAGCACTAAAGAAAGGTTTTAAGTTTATTTCTCTGCAGTGTAATGTTTTGCAAGACTTCAGTCACTCCTGCCTTTCACGTTTTTCCACACAGGACTTTCACATTTGATGTTACAGGATGTTATGTAGGACACTCAGATTTAAAAACAATCGTGGTCAGGGGAAGATGCCACTGCTCCTTCTCACAAACTGTTTTGCCTGTGAACTTTGATCCAAACTGACAGAAGTTCTTCTCTAAACCTTTCCAAGCAGAGTGTTAACTGGAGTAGGGCACTGGGCTGGGAATCAGGAGATGAGGCTTAACTCTCAGTCACTGAAATTGTGGAACAGTCAGTGACTACAAGAGGCCAGGAGAACAGCAATTAAGTTCTCTTCCCAGTGCCCTGCAATGTGATTGAAAAAATAACTTTTAAACCTCCCTTAGCAATTTTTTTCCCCACTAAGAGTGGCCAACTGTCAAAAAAACGAGCCTCATGTTGGGATAGTTCTGGTGTTCTGTGGATACAGAGAGAAATGTATCCACAAGAAAGGTGTGGAGAGGAAAGGAGCATGGGAACCTTGGTTAAATCCTGTTTCTGATGCTGGCACTTGTGAGAGCCTTCAGCATTTCAAAAAAACTTGTCTGTTTGAATTCTTTTTGTATAAAACACATACAAACATTTAATATCTGCCTTTTAGTGTAGGTGTTGGGTGAGTCTGAGATGGAGGGGGGATCACGTGAGGGTGACCTGCCTGAGCACCTGTGTTTGGTTACTGGGCTTCTTTCTTCTTATGCTCCCTGTCAAAATATTCCAACTTCAGAGCCAAGGGTAAATATCTGGAAAAGCTAATGCTACTGTGGAAGCTCTAATTTCCATCTTGAACAGGTTGAGCATCTTAGGAATGACAGCTGGCATGTCATGACAGTTTCTGTTGATGAGTCCGTCTTCTAAGAGCCTCATTAGAGTTTTCACTCACATCCAAAGGGATTCTGGGAAAGAATTGTTCTGATATAAGTCTAAGAGATGTGCACATTGCAGAGCTACAACTGACTTTGAGCTGTCAGTGTCTGTATAAGGCAGATTCCCTGCTCTTGGCATGTTACTGGACATCCTTCCTTACTGTCTGAGGGTTATTAAAACATTCCCTGCTCTCTGTATCAAAAGAGATTTAGGATTATCCTTTTTAGAGATGTGTTCTAGTGTAGACTGGTGAATTGCCAGTGTTGAGACCAAATTTCGCACTGAGGACAGGAGAGTTTGTTCATGTGGAAGTCACTGTGTGAACATCTGGGGCAAAATGTGGGAAGGGGTGGGAGAGAAAAGACGGACACTGTAAGTCAGGACACAGGGGGTGGATGTGCAGCTGGGATGAGCAGTCAAGGCTTTTATTGGGCTGATCTAAAGGTATCTTTAAAAAGGGATAATAACCTGGTGACAAAGAGGGAGAAATCCAGGGAATAGTTGGTCATTTGGCTACAACCCCACATACAGTTTGCAGTCACAGTCACCTGCAGGTATTAAGGACAGCTGGGCAGCAGAGGTGCTGTGCAAAACAGAAAGCACATTTTACATTTACTTCAGTCGTGCTTTCCTGTATTTCCAAGAAGACCCTTTGAAGGCCTGAGATATTCTGCCTCCTGTTTGGTTTCCATTCATCCCGTGTCCTTGGGATACTTGACCTTCCCCTCTCAGTAGAATTCCAATTTTTTTTCCTTTTTCCTTATTGTCTTTCTCTGCTTCTTCCCTGCCCGCTCCAAAAGGTCAGCTCCAGCTACTCCCTTTGTCACGACAGGACCTGGGAAACTGAGGAGTAGGAAGATTCTGGGAAGCAATAAAGCCATCAAATTTCTGTTGTAAACGTTGGCACTGACTTCCCATGGGAAGCAGTGACCAGAGAGATGGGGACAGCAGGTGTGGAGAGCGAGATTAGACTTCAAAGCACTTCCCATAAACCCTCGTGTAGAACTTTCCAAACATCATGGAATAACAAATGGGTCAGGGGAAACAACTTTCCCAACCTTAGCATGGAAAGGGATCCAATGAAATGTGCCTTTCTCCAGGTGCATCCCAGTAGTTCCTGCTCCTCTGTTCCCCATTCCTTGTCCAGATCCACACGGCCCATCTTGCTTTGTTACCGCGACAGAAAGAGGAGCAGAAAGGACGCGCTGCTGGGGGACGAGAGACAGCGTGTGGCTTCCTCCCAGCCCTGACATTCCACAAAGGGATCTCTCATTTGATGAAGATCCTTTTTTCTGTTTAGTCATAAACAGATGAATCCCATAATAGCCTCTGTTTCCTCTCCTACAGGAGGTCTGTATGATTAATAAGATCTCCCTGTAGTGAATGCCAAGCCAAACAGATGAATGCAAGGCGCATCTGCTGTAGATTAAACATTTGGAAAAAACATTTTATAAATATTTTTTTCCACAACAACATATCCATATGGCAGTTAACTGGGGTATATATTTAAACCCTTGCATGTACAGTATATCCCCATGCATATGTATTTAATATACTTATTAAATAAGTACTTATGTTGTCACTCAACAGATAGCTTTTTGATATGACTTTTAATCTCTTTGAGATGTCAAATCAGACTGTTTGAAAGGACCACATGTGCTTTATCGAGCAAAACATGAGAAGACACTGCTTCTGAGTGGGTGGGTTAGTGTAGTGGGAAGCAACTCTTCTATTTTATTATTTCTCAGAAACAAGGATGTGTGAGATAATTACCTGGTTAGGATGAGGTAAGTTAAAATAACTCACACTGAATATGGCTGGAGAGATAAGGTTGTCCTGGGTACCATAAAAACAGATCCCGAGGAGCCAGGAAAGTTAAACTAATTTGATATTTCTTAGCTGAAAATCCTAGCATATCGATTTAGCTTTACTACTTTCAAACAATTGGAATTGTCTTTCATTGTAATTAATATTTTAGATTTCCTTATCTAACCAGAATGGGTTAAAGGACTTTACAGAAATAAGAAAAAAATTTTTTTCTAATCCTTATTGATAATGGGGGATCCTTTTTTTCTTTCTGTGTCT
>JAWWES010000051.1:11117212-11191424 GCA_035583135.1 Lophotriccus pileatus
TCTGTGTCTGCCTGAGAGGAATGGATCATAATTCTGGATTGATGAGAAACGAAATCTGACAATTTATCTCAAACTAAAACCGAACTCAACAAGTAAACATTATCTGTTTTAGCTATTGGCACTCTCATGTAAGTCAGTCTTGTCTTTTATAATGTTTTTCTTGTAAAACTCAGCAGTGTTATCATAGCCTGATGTTCTGACAGATGGGGAATTCTGGTTTACTTGTCCTGAAACCGAAGATCCTGATACGTGATTCAAAGAACCCGATTCCTGAAATGTTTCCTGAGACTTTTCCTACCCAGGAAAGAGGGAGAAAATGAGTCCTTGCAGATTCCATACGTGCTTGCTCGTTGTCTTGCTGAGGGCTGAGACCCACTTTGCGTGTGCCCCTGGAAAACTGGGGCACTTCTCCGAGGAGAAGGGCCCTGGATCTGACGTGTGCTCCGGGAATGGCCAGTGCCTGTCAATTCCTGTCTGTCTGGGCTCTGAGGATGTGGATTTCAGACCTTACAGCACCCAACTTGCAACCAGACATGACGTTTCTTTTACCCAGATTGCAGAACAGAGGAAAATAATTGCCTGCCTTTGCTTTTCTCACAGCCCATTAGGTGCTTTGCCGACTCAAACTGCAAAGACAAAAAGCGCCTCCTGTTCAAGGAACTTGTAATATTTGTGTTCATTCCAGTTTCAGACTTTGCTGCCTAAATGGTTTGTTTTCTGATGTTCTTGCCATAGTTTTCCAGACACTTCTCTGAGTATCCTGAGGGCAGGTGGGATTGGAGGTGGGCAGTTCCCTCACTTTTGAAATAGTGCCTTGGTGACTCATGGCTCATTCTGCTTTAGAGACACGTTTTTTGATGTCCTTGCTTTGCTCCTGAACTGAAAACTGCTGCTTTACTCTTTAAGAATTTTTAAGTTTTTGATCAAAATGTCTGTGGAGTCTTGGAGCAAATCACTGCACCAAATTTTCAGAAACCTCTTAGAAATGGTGGGGCACTGGTGGGTTTGATCTGGAAAACCTTAGAATGGTCCTTTGTGCATCTGGGTTGAAAACCAAAGGCAGAATGTGAAGCTTTTCTGAACACATCTCATTTCCACAAGTCTCTCTCCTCAGAATCCTGGGGTGAAGCCTCAGTAGCTGTTTGTGGTGGTCACAGCAGGTTTTTTCCTCCCTGTGTCAGAACCACACCTTGCATTAGTTTGCAACTGAATTCAGTTAAATGAGTTTAAAGAAAGCCACTCTTTCTGTGCTTTAGCAAAGGATTATTTTAGACTGGTTTTGATTTGTTCCCAATGAATTAGATTTAAATGGATATAACCTAAGTTTATATTGATGTAATGGTGTCTCACAGCCCTTTGTACTGGTTTTGTAGTACTCCTTTCCTCATGAATCCTGGATCCCAGAAATGGGTAACTCAGCTCTTCCAGCATTACCATGGGGCTGCAGGACCTGGAGGGCTCCGAGCTGGAGAATTCCCTGGAGAATTCTCTGCTCACCAGGGACAATAAATGATGCCAACACCTCCAGTGTTCCAGCATGAACCTCCCCTGCACGTGGGCACACAGTCCATCCAAGCAGGGAGCTGGGATCATTTCCCAGACGCTCCCACAGCATCCTGTGATAACATGGCAAGGCCACTGTGCAGGGAGAAAGTGCCCAGACAGTCCCTGTGGAGGCATCAGTGACATCCATCGAGCATTTGCTGCTCTTAAAAGGCAGAGACGGGCGTGCAGGGCCGGTTTGTGTGGGCAGCTTGGGATCCAGGAGCTTGCCAAGAGCTTTCTGCTGGATTATTACTCTTTGCTCTCCCCTGCCAGTGCCTCCCACAGTCTGACACGATTGTAGGAGAAGACAGGGGGGATCCTCATGGCAAAGGAATATTTCCCTGGGGAAAAGAAATTCCTTGTTTGATTTTGGGTTTTTCTTGCTGAAGAATGGCTTCCTTAAGTGATAAAAGGAGGGGTGACATGGGTTGACAGAATGAATTTTATTTAAAATTTTATTGAAAACTTTTTTAAAATTGATTCTTTTATCTAATCTGTTATTTTTGGTTGGTTCACATCAGGGGTGAAATGGAGTTGGGAAGTTGCTTCCTGAGGTGTGGATTTCCTGGGCAGTGAGGCAGTGCCTGATCTCTCCTGTTGGCAGCAACTTGTGTGAGATGTGGCTGCTTAACTGTTCAACATGCCCTTCTCTCCCAGTTAGGGTAAGACTGGGTTTGCCTCTTGCTCTGAGCCCTCAAGATCATCACAGGAATTCCTGGAGGCTTTGAACAGCCTTCAGTCCTCTTCCTCTTTGCCCAAACGCCAAACCACATTTACCAGCAGAGATTATAGAAAAAACACTTTTAACAAGAAACTCCCAACCATGAGAAGATATTTTCTAGGAAAATGTTTTCTGTTTTGCCATAAAAAGGGTTGTTGTTGGAACTACAAACTTTCTTCATTAAAGGCAGTAGTTGGAGAAACCTGAAGTGTGCTGCTTGTGGGATTTCTTGTAAAAATAAAAATAGTTTTTATTGACAAAAATGAAGGGGAAAAAGCACACCATGTGTTCACATGATAAACAACTGTTTTCCTGTTCATGTAGAGTTCAAACAACAGGCAGGATGCAGTTTGGCTGCCTATGGCTGAGGACTTTTAACTTCTCTGCTTGGCTGAGGGTCCAACCCAAAGAGTTTGCTCTGTCTAAGGTGAGAAGTGCAGCCAGTGAATGGGAACAGTTTTGGGCTGGGAAAGGGACTGACAAACTTTTATTTGGAAATGTCACTTCAAACTCTCTATGTAAGGCACCCATGGTTCTCAGCCAGTATGTTTCTGTGATTTAGCTGCATTTCCTGCCAGATTATTCAGCTGGATACAGGTCCATTGCTCCTGCAGTGTGGAAACCTGAATAATAATTTGAGCTGCAGAATGCCCTGGTGACTCTCTGGCCTACTTTGCTGTCCCAGGGGGAAGGGGCACTTCTCTAATTCAGGAGCCATGGCTTTGGCAGATGGCTCTATTTACTCCATGAGCAGGTCAGGACAAGAGGAAAAATGGAATGTAATCCAACAGTATTCAATTAAAGGTAGCTCTGTGCAACTGTACCTAAGTCACTGCTGTCACATCCTCCAGGGAGTGTGTTCATTTGTCAGCCTTGTTTCCTAAGGAAATGAGGATGTCTGCCTGTCTGTCTGCCAGCATCTGTCCTCTCCAAATAATTAATTAATCTCTTTGCCATTATCAAGGAAAAATGGCCAAAGAGGAGAGTTTTCAAACATACAAAATTCCAACAGAGTTGACAGAACTTGGCAACTGAGACAGAAGGAGATCCAGAGGGGTCTCCATGGAGGGAAAAGCAGATGGAACCATATCTACCCATTGCCAGCCTGGAGAGCAGATCAGACCTGTTGGTGTCAGCAGGCACGTTCTACCTCACCAGGCTGAACCAGGATAGTCCCACCCATCCATCCACACAGCTGGGAAATGTGGGAGCAGACTGAGGGAACTGTCTGCAGAGCACAAGATGTTAAAGACCTAAGAGCAGATAGAGTAAGATAAGTCAGAAAAGCTCTTAGAAAAAAAATATTCAAAAAACCAACCAACCAACCATGCTGGGTTCCCAAAAAGTTGAACATTGGGGGTATTAAATTCCATCTCTGTTTTGACTAAAGCTCGAAACTGGTTTTGGAACCAGATGTAAACATTGGTATTATTACGGCTTTTTAAAGAAAAATATCATTTGCTTCAGTTTTCTTGGAACTGAAAGAACAGGGAGGGGTGGCAGAGCAGGTTCAAGTTCCAGCTGATTATTGGATTCATTAGAAATGGGCTGTGTGAAGCAAACAATGCAGGCAAACCCTGGAGGAAGAAGGGTGAGAGGGTTTGGGCTCTTTCCTTTTTATGCTGTCCACCCCTCCAGCAGATCAGATATTTGGAAGTATTTCCAGACATTTTTCATTTTGTTGGTAAATAGGCATGCACTTGTTCTGGGATTTCAGTCCCCAGCTGTTCACTTTCTCCAAGGGAGAAAAGCAAAAACATAAGTGAAGCTCAAACAATAAAACCTCAGCAATGGGTTAGGCCAGTTATTATTACATGATTTCAGGCTTGGAAAGGTCATTTATGTTTTCCAAGTTGGATTTATTTTTTACACTTATTTGTAATATTACCTCGCTGTGTTTCATAATGTCAGGGAAAATGTCTGGTTTCAGGCCTAAAATGTCAAAGCAGCATTTTCAAAATCACTCAGCACTGAGCCAAATGTTTTTCTGCTGGAGTCAGTGGTAATGGTCCCACTTGCCTTTGCAGGCTCAGGGTAGTGCTGAATGTTACAGAAATCCACATTTATTACCATTTTTGCAGCCTGAACTTCTGCATATTCCTCTTCCTTCTGCCCTTCCATAGACCTGCTCCTGTGTGGAAAGATTCATGGACTGAAAGATAAGAGCACGACAGCTCTGAGTCCTGGATTCACTTCCAATCCTTCCTAATGACCACTGGTTGAATCATGCCAGTGTTTTGTGCCTTGATTTACCCCAAAGTGCCACACAGAATCCCCAGCTCAGAGGGCTTCCCCAGCATCTGGGAATGGCAAAGCTGCTGCTTGAGCAAGTGTCGAATATCATGGGATATATGGAATAAACCGTTCCTGTAGCATTGTGAGAAGTAATAGAGATGAAGTTGATGCAATGCAGACACATCTCCATCTGTGCCTCCATGTCAGGGGGCTGTTCTGGATACACTGACTGCAACAGCCCAGAATTCCCCTGGCAAGGAAAGTCATGTTTAAAAAATCTTGATGAGAATCTATTGTTGATAAACCCCTCCACGTGGCTTTGCCACTGGCTCTGTCGTGATGCAAATGGAAAGGGGACATAGAATAAATGAATTTGCTGTGCAATAACTGATTCAAAGTTAGATGGGCATTCTAATGCCTACGTGAGCACACAGTGAAACACCTCTGCTGCAGGAGTAGGTAGGACATGCCCAGTGCCACATTCTTAAGGATAGCTTTGTTTTGCCTGCTCTAGAGATATCTTATGCCTTCAGCTGTAAGTACTGCCAGATAAAAACCCTCTTAGCACTGAGATTCTCTAATCCTCCAGACAGGATAAGAAGCCCCCACATTCCCCTACCGTTGTCTGCCACCTCCTGTGCCTTGCATTGCTATCACATCAGCTTAGAATTAACTGATAACAGAACTAGGGCTGTGCAATAAGCTCGTGCTTCTATATGGCAGGAATATTTCCTTTGACTTGTATTCAATACCTTGGTTTATGAACATTATCATTTTTCCTGATCACCTGGTTTCCTGCAGAGAATTGCTGTGATATAAGGGTATGAGCTTTATAGTATACGTGTATTTTTTAAGGACATGATCTAGGAGAAGGCATGAATTAGAACCACGTAAGTTGAAGCTTTGATTAATTACTTCTGAAATGAATAATATAAATTGATATTAGTACACATTTATTAACTGGAGAAGGTAGGGAGTCAGAGGAGGAAGGGAGCTTGTTTCACTGGACAAGGTTAAATATAAAACTGAGTAGAGAAAAAAGAAGTATCTCTGGCTCCTCCTATTCTGAGTTCTTAACCACAAAAATGTATCATATTATTGCAAAGCTGTGGCCTACAAATAATTAATATTGATCCCATTAAAACTTGTGTAAATGCTGCAGTTTACATTGAGGGTGCAGTGAGTACTGGCAGGACGGAGCTCCTGAGCAATAAAGCTCAGCAATATTAACTTCAGGATTTGCTTTTGCTGTCAAATGGTCATCATTTCACTGAATTGGGGATTGCAAAGATCTTAGGAAAGCGTGGGTTGCTCGGCTGTCCTTCACAGCCTCTGACATCCTGTTGCTCTTGGGGCAGTGGGAAGCTTGTGGGAAGCTGAGCTTTATCGAAACAATATTTATAACATTACTAGAAATAGTCAAATTACTTTTAAAAAAAATCATATAGAACATGGCCAAATCAAATGAAATTAAAATGAAAAACACCCTTTAATTTCAGTCTGTACAATCAGATGCAATAGTCTGTGTGCAAATGGATTAACATGCCAAAACCATAACTTGAGGCTCGAAGTGTAACATCCCTCAGTAAATTAACATCAATAATTATAAGCTGTAAACAGTTGCAGATATAATTAAGATTTGAGGCCCTGGGGTTGTACAAGCCCTGCTGCAACTGATCATCAGACTCTGTGATCTTGATGTTGCAGTCCCCTCTGGAGACAGCAAAGTTACAAACATTGCCCTGCGTGGAAATGAAGTATCAACATTTTGGGAGCATTTGCAAAGTTCCTCTCTCCCTCTGTTTTAAAGGGGCTCTTTCCCAAAGAGGAAAAGAAGAGTTTTCCATTTCCCCCAGTTTCCGGTGTTGCTCCTGCTCTCCCTGCAGCTGAAGATGTGCCAGAACATCATGTGAAAATGTTGGTTTTTCAAGGGTTAAAATAATCAAGTTGTTACACTCCCCTGCAGACAGAAAACTGTCCCCAGAGAGGGGAGGATATGGCTTTGTTAAATCTGTAAGGGTGGAAATAAGGAGGAGAGAGAGGAGGAGCAAAGGAATAACTACTTCCAATGAGCTTCTGAGCTTCTGTGTGGAAGGAAAATAGCAAACCAGATGCTTGTGTTGGAAATATCCTTTCAGAACTCCAGATCAATAGGAAGGAAAAGAAGAAAGAAGGAAAAAAACAGGCAGAGTAAGGGGTTCAAGTGAAACTATTGGAGCATTTTTCAGGATGTGCAGATTATTGGCCCTTTAAATGGAATATTTAGAACTTTTCAGAAAAAGAGATTAAAGAAAGCAATTGGTTACTCCTCATTGTGGGGAAACAAAGCCCAGTGTGTTGGTTAAGAGCTCAAGCTGCAGCAAAGAAGGAGCACCAGCAGAGAACTGGTTTGTGTTTTGAGCTAAGGCCTGGGCTGTGATGGTGCATTCTGTGGGCATAATTTGCCTTCAGAGTTAGAATTGTCAATAAATTATTTGTATCACTGGAACTCCTTTTGTGGCAGTCCTTACACAAACTGCAAAGTGCCTTATGTTGTGTAGAGTTTTCCCTTTCTCTAAGAGCACCTGCTTGGGGTGTTTGTGCGGAGGATGGTGAGGCAAAGGCCAGGCTCTTGGGTAGGGGTGGGAACCAGAAATTACTCCTCTTCCAGGTCTAGAAGGGCTGGCTGGTTAGTTCTGTTCTTCACCAGGAGATCATTTATTTCATGTGGTGGGAGCTGCCTGTTTGTGCCACTGCAAGACACCATTTGTGTGGGGAAACCGCAAGAGCAGAGCAGTAAAAGGTGGCTTAAGTGTCCATGGGAAAAAAGGATCATCATTTTATCCTTAAGGTCTGGGGGAGTCAGTCTGTGGCAGTTCTGGGATCCACACGGTGTGATGGGTCCTGGCTGAGGTTCAGATCACAGCCCCCTGCCTTAAATGTTTGCAGCCTTTCAGCGTTCGTAGGATCTGCCTCTCACGTGCCTTTGAAATGGTCCTGTCAGCAGAGCCCGCAAAATTCCCCAACTGATACAGGAACATGTTACAGACACATTTTAACTACAGAGGGAACCTGTGAGATGTAAAACTGCCTCTCACTGCAGCGAAACTCGGGTGCAGTGGGGGTGGCTGTGGGAGCCCGTGAGGCCTCGTGGGCACTGAAAGCCCCTCTGTGCCTTGTGGGACTGAGCCCAGCGGGACACTCCCAGTCCTTGGGCTGGAGCTGACAAGGCAGCCACACAGAGCAGGGCCTTCCCTCTGTCCTGTGGAATATCCCACTGGAATTGGTGGTACTTGCCCCATCCTGCACCAGCTGTCTCTGAGCCCTCCCAGAGCAGTCCAGCACTTGGTGTAAACCTGGTCTTGCTCACACAGAATAGCACAGAATGGACAACTCTGATCATGCACAGAAATTAATACAAACCCTCAAAGAAAACAGCCTTTGCAGAGCATTGAAGTTGTTGTGTCAAGCAAAACAGAGGCAAAGCATTCAGTTCTTGGCTTCACAAAAGAGTGAAAAACAACTGAAGCTCAGGAGAATTGCTTGTCTGTTTGTAGTGATCCTCGTGGTTTGTGGGAGGCCACATCTTAGGAAGTTATTGCTGGTAACGGCCACATACAAAGAGGAGATTGGAAAAAATGGTGCAACAAAGTTTGTCTTGATCCTCCTGAAATATTGTTGTTTCCACTAAAAGATAAATGCTCATTTCACCGTAAGAAACTGCTTGGCCAGGAAATTATTATAGGAGGAATTTGGCTTCAGTGGTTAATTTTTAAAAACAGGCAACCTCAAACCAAGGCTGGCTGCATTCCTCCTGCTCCTCCTCCTCCTGTTTTACTCACAGTGCCCTGCTGGGGAAGAGCAGAGGCTGAGGGAGCTGCTCAGCTCTTCTCCCTGCTCCACTCTGATGTTCCATCCTCATCCTGCCACCTGACACTATTTATTGCCTGCTTTACCCCCATCACCCTCTAGCCCTGCTCAAGTGTTACTCTGACTTGCAGTACCTCTATAAATCTCTTAGGAAAGCACCAGGGTGGTTTTACAGGTGTAATGTCTTTTTATTTTATTCCCCAGCATGCAGTACCTGAAGCTGTTTTCCCCCAGTGTATAAATTTAGTGAGTTTTCCCCCTGTCTCTGCCATCAGCTGCCTTTCTGAGATCAAGGAGCATTTGGAAATGCTTCCACTGCCTCAATTCTGAATGACTAGAAAATAGGTTAAAAGTGATACTTTGTACTGTAGCACTTTACAAAAGTGTGTTTTGTTTGACAGGACTTAATAAAAAAATCTTTTAATCTCTGTCACTGTGGGTAGGTGGGAAGGCCAAAAAGTCTAAATGTTTTAAAGGAAAATTTTAATTAGTATGCAAATTTGACTTTCTGCATTAAAATGTCATTTACTAAGTAAATGTTGTTGCACTGGAAGTTCAGATATTTGATAATTTTCTGTCAAGGTGCCTTTGCAAATTTCCTGAATGTAATAACAGCATTTCAAAAACAAAATTAAATTCTCCTTTTGTTGCAATGCACTGGGTCTGCTCCACCAAAGGCTGTGTGACTGGAATATCTTAAATCAGCCACCAGCTTATCGTTCTGCTTCTCTTTCCCCAGCAAAGTTGCAAATTTTGTTCTTCTCTCAGTGCCTGCAGAGGTTTCCTGAAGCAAGGGAGCCAAGAAATAAACCCCTACATGGCATAAATTTAAATCGTTGAAGTGTGACATCAAAATGCTTACAAAAGCTGTTGGAGTCATCAGAGTCAAAGGCAGGGGCTGTTGGGCTGTTGTCAGCACTGAAGGTGCTGGGAAAAGGCCTTGCACACATTTTGTTAGTCAACTCATTTCATTGTCTCGATCAAATACACACATTCCCGTCTGCTGAAGAACAAGATTGATGATTGAAGGCCCAGCCTTGCTTTTTACATAGAAAAAGAAACGCTGTTCCAATGGAAGAATAGTGGGAAAATAATTGTGGGGGGGGGGGGAAAAAAAAAAAAAAGGAAAGGAGGAGAAAATTTAATAAAAGCAGGAAATTCCAAGTTTAGTTTCTTTCCTTCAGTGTCTGTGGGGTCAGTGGTTGCTTCTTGCCACCCGTGAATGAATGTTCTGTCTGAAACTGCACCTTATATGGAGCTGAGCAGGGATCAGAAACATGGCACATGGGAGCCATATGTTCAGCACTTGCCACCATCTATTGAGAGCCGAGGTTCAGGGCTGAAAACTGATTTAAACATCCATATTTAGAGCTCCTCGCTACAAAATAAGGCACAAATTCTCACAGAAGCTGAAGACAGAAGAGAAGAAGCTGTGACCCAACATAGAAGTGGTTTTGTAGAAGAAAAGGAAGGGCTCTGGGGGAATTCAGTTTCTCTGAGTGCTGAGAGCCTGCCCTGCTCTGAAACAGGTCCCTGGCTCTGGGCTGCAGTGGAGAGGGCTGAAGATTTATCCTGAACGATGTGTTCACTCTGTATCTGTCAAAGGTCCAGGGAGAAGGAACCTCTCCAGGGTGGAGGGAGAGGGGCTCCTCTCTCCAGCCTCACCTCATCTTAAAAAGGTGCAAATCAGGCTGATACCACAGACATGATACAGAACACAACTAGTGCAGCCCTGGGCACACTTTTCAGGTTTTGTGTGTGTATAATTTCATTACCTGGGTGTCCCACATGAGCACAGAATGTGTGATAAAGTGTTCCTGACCTCCAGGCTGCTTGCACTAAGTCTAGAAGTGGTACTTAATCCATGCAGGTGTGGTGAGATGTCCTCAGTGTCCCTCACAGCCTTGTGTCATTTGCTCACACACTGACACTTCCAGTGACCTTACCTGAGGTCCCTGAGGAGTTCCTGACCTGCTGATCTTGGAGGTGCCATTCCTGGCAGGGTTGAGTTGTGCCAGCAGGAGAACATGCCCTGTCAGTGCCTGTGCCTTGCTTTGAGTGAACACCCACCATCAGTTCCTGACACTGCTAATTTGATCCTTTCAATGTGCATGAAATCTGGAATTTGAAAGAATGCGCAGTGGAGTTTTTTTTCTTTTGCATAATAGACATTTTGCTGGTTAAAAAAACCAACCAAGCAAACAAAAAACCAAACTCCATTGCATATGAATGTTTTCACTGTGTTAGCAATTTTTCTATCTTACTGGCAATGTTCTAAAGCAGTGAAGATTGAGTCTGCTCAGTTCCCCAGAGAGCCTCCTAATTACAGCAGTGACTGCTAGAGCATGAAAAGAAGTCATTTGGCAAAATGGTCATCTTGGCTTCCTCTGTCTCATCCTCCCCTCTCTCTGACTTCCAAGCCCTGTTTGCTCAGTTTACTAGACAAACACGTTGTTTGCTCTTCTCCAGGGCAGATGTTTGTTTAATCCAGCACCTTCTGCTTCCTTCCCAAGGCTGAGGAAAGTCACTCTGTTCACTGTATTTTCTCTCCTGTTTGCTCTCCACTGCCAGCCAAGGTGCAGAGAGGGAGGACGATGGTTCAGCTCATGACAAGTGATTCCATGTGCTGGCATTTCTGGGAGCTTAACCACCATCTCCTGTGTTCTATAAATGGCAGATGACAAAACACAGAGAACATCTCCCTGGATTGTCTCACTGTGCAAGGATCTACTCCAGGAGAGTGAATCAGAACCTTGTAAATGCAACAATATAATTCCCTTGATTTCCTTTTCTGTCTCATGCTTATCACATCCTTCTTATTTCTTGATTTTATAACTGCCATAGACTGGACAGACAGTTTCAAATATTTTCATATTATAGCCCTCTAAATCTCCCTCTCTTGGCCATCATGTTGAATAGCTGATCAATTTAACAAGCCCTTTCAGATTTAGATCATTGCCCCAGGAAAGCAGCACTTTCGCTTTTCCATCTCCTTCTCCTGAAAGACCAGAATATCTCTGCTGCTGCTCTGGTTCCTCTCTGTCTTCAAATCTGCAGTGCCAGTGCTGTCAGCAGAGACAAACATCTTCATTTGTTCTTCTTATTGAACTCCTTCAGAAGGGGTATCTCTGCAACCCCTTTGCTAACCTTTGATAACAGATGAGGTTATCTCAGGATTTGTGGTGTTACTTTATAAAATCTGGGAGAATTCACAGAATGTAAACTTGTTCCTTGATTTTACCTAGCTGGGAAGGTAAAAGATGTCTGTTGGAAGTGATCCAAAAACTCAGTGACGTCAGTGGGAACCTTCCCAAAGACTTCAAGAGCCTGTAAAGCCCCAGCACAGATGCTGTGCCTGAGGATGGCTGGGACATACCCCTTCTGGCCATAAAAACTTTGTGGCGCAGCTAATTCCAGTTTCTTAGACAACACTTGTGTGTTGAAATACTTAATTCCCTAAAGCATAATTATTCTTTTCAACTCCTGACTCTTTCCAATGCAGTGTAATACAAAATGCCTTCAAAAAAGGCCACCAGCCAAATTCTTCTCTTGTTTACGTGTTCGTAACAGATCAGTGAACAAAGTTCTCCTTGCACTTCATGGGTATGAGAGAAGTAACTCCATGTCAGCCTATGGAAGGATTACTGGGGGGAAAACCTCAAACATTTTAGGGGAGACAGAAAGTCTGTGGATTTCAGCTCAACTGCATAAATATCAGAGGAGGCAGAATTGAGCCCTTATTATTTCCTGTCTGCTGCGTTTCTCCCATTTTGTCATGGCAGCTGTGGGGATGGAAACTCCCAAGATTTCTCCAGCCAAGTCATCTTTCACCAATAAAGCCATCCTGACTCACATAATAGATTAGACTGTCACACTAAACCTGACAAACAGCATTTAATATGTCTCAAATTGCATCCGGGCAGATATCCCTGTAAACTACTGTCTCTACCACGCAGATGTTTCCCATCTCTTCAGGAACAGCTTTGATGGCCAGGTCAGGCCTGACGCTCCCCTGCTTTTACCCACTGGGAATTCCCAGAGCCGTGGTGGGATAATGGGTCACCCAAGGCTTTCCTCCCAGAGGGGCTTCCTGTGCATCTCCCAGTTGTGCTGCTGCCATTCCAAAGGGAAATACATGAGCACTGTGGGCCATCCTGTGCTGTAAAGACAAGAACAAGGTGACACTGGTCTGTCCTTGGAGGCCTCCTGAGGTCACTCCCTCTTAGGCTGGCAGGGGTTTCCTGTGTTTCTGAGGGAAACGTTTCACAGTTTTTCCTAATTTTCCTCCCCCCACCTTTTATTTTGCACACAAACCATTCTTTTTTACCCTTAGCTTGCAAAAACAGAGCTTGTGCACAATGCAGGCCTGTTATTTAGCTGGTTTCTCTCTGTTTTCCTCTTCTAACTGTTCTTTTAACTTGCTCCAGCCTTGGGTTGTTTCTCTTTTTCTTATTTTTTTTTTTTAGGACAAGCTCTCCCTACTCTGCCTCTTTCCCAGATTGTTTATGTTTGAAAGACTTCTACATTTTGCTGGTGCTAATCTTCACATCCTCACTTATTCCCGTTGGCCTCTGTTGCCCTTTTTCCTGTGGGATGAGTTTCAGTTGTATCGTCTCCAATTGCTCTTAACTTTTTCCAGCTCTGTGCACTCAGCTATCTGCTGCACCACAGGACTCCAAACTGAAATTCCTCTGGGCAGTTTGTGTTTCCTTAAATTTCCACGAGGTGACAAACTCTCAGGATTCTTTCCTTGAGCATTATTTCAAGTGCAAGGATAACTCTGTCCCCGCTGTGCGGGGTCTGCGTGAGGGGCGTGACCCATGGAGTGACCGCAGCACCGACCTGCTCCCTCGGTTATTCACGTGTGTGTCTGACAAATAAGGTTTTGTGCAAATGCAGGTGTTTCCCTACCTGGCAGGAACTCCAGAGGGCTGATGGCAAGGCTGCTGGAGGGTTTGGTGGTGGCCAGGACTTCCCACCAGTGCAGCACCCTTGGCTACTGAGTGGAGGGGTCAGACCTTTAGCTGCTTGGTGGGGGCCAGCTGCTGGAAAACATGCTAGATAGCAGATTAACTCATGTTTTCCTCAATTCATTTTCTCCAGTAGGTCCTAGGGATCATTTTTATTAATCTTTAAATATTAAGATTGAACCAGTGCAGATTTCAATGCATGATGCTACTTCCAAGGAAGTCAGTGGCCAAAATCCAGTCAGGTGGGTGCAGGAACTGCACCTGACACAAGCCAAGATATTCACAGTCAGAACTGGAGCTCTGGCCTTCTAGACCTTGATGTTTAGAAGGAGAGGAGCAAGCACAATGTGAGCAGATGCTCTGCCCTTCTTAACCTCCCATTTCCTCTCTCTGCTCCTACGTGCCAGAGACTCACAGAGATCGCTTTGTTTCTCCCTCCACTTTCTGATGTTGTGCTCTGCTTCTTTCTTCCACATTGTCTTAAAAAAAGAGAAAAGTAAAACTTGTTCTGTGAGACTACAGGGAGAGGAGAAAAATAAATTCTCTGGTGTCTCTTGAGCCTCTTGGGCAGCAGCCCAGCAAACACTGTCATTATGGTGAGCAACAAAGGGCACAGCTGTGCTTCCAGCAAAATCACCCCTTGCTTCAGTGTGGGCAAGATTAGGCCAGGGAAAAACCCAGCTGAGTTTAATAGAGGAGAGACTGGCTTTGGCTGGAACAATAATCTGAGCTCCAGACCTGCAGTGACAGCCTCAGATCCAAGTCTCAAGGAGGTGCTGCCTGGGGATTCTCATTACTCCCTCAAGTGCAACAATCCCGCTTTCCCTCTTGAGCAAGATCCTTTGTCCATCCTCATTCAGATACCCCCTTAGCTGAAATGGTGGAGTGCAGGTCATTCAGATAAGCACAAACTGTAATTAGGTCACATTCTGAGTAAATAATATGTGGGTGGGAAAAGGAAGGAAGGAAGGAGGAGGGGGAGAGAGCAAATGCAAGAAAGAGGCAGGGGTTTGGCAGGGTTACAGAGCTGCAGAAAGCTTCTTGTGAGTCTCAAGCTGAAAATGGGAGACCCCAGGATTTGAAAGGCAGTGAATATCTTGGTATGTTCCATGTCCTTCCTCACCAGGCCCCCTTCCCCAGTCAGGAACAGACCCAAATTTTCCCTGGTTATCCTTTTACAGCTGAATGATTTGCTCCTTAGCTGATGAGTTTAGCAACACCTGGGAAAAGGGTTTCCTTTACATGGAAAAATGAGACTTCTCTTATAAGGTCAAAAACTGCCAAACTTTTTGAATTATTTTGGCTGAAAAATTGCCAAAGAACACAAAATAATTCACTTTCTTTGGACCTTGTTTGTTTGCTTTGTGTTGAAATAACAAAAATGTTTAAGGAAAGCAGGCTCTTTCCTAGAAAATCAATGTTGTTCTCATTTGACAAAGGCTTAAGGGAAAAAGAAAAGCATGTTGCAGTAGGGATTTGTTTGGGAGCTGATCTGAGACAGAAGTGGTTAAGATCAGTCCTTGGTCAGAGAGGAGGAGTGGCACCTCCTCTGCAGGGTATCCTCTCTGCAGCCCTGCTTGGGGGCAGGTGGCTCAAAGGAAACCCTGAAGTGCCTGAAGGCCTCAGAGGAGACCGTGGGACAGATAAAGCCAGAGGAAGGCGCTGCCTCCAGAGCCTGGTGCTGGTTATGGTCAATCTGCACATGTTTCTCGTCAGTAGAACAGCTCTTGTGCTGCTTCAATTCCATCCAGGAGATTCTGGCTTCCACTGGAAAGCTCCAGGTTACCAAGAGTATTGAATTCTCCATTATCAGCTGCGGGCCCCAGATTGCAGCCTTAAGATGTGAATGTCTAGTTTCCTCCTGCAGAATTGGCTGCACATGTCAGCTCCCTGTGCTCTGCCTTCCGAGCTCAGCGCTCGCCGAGATTTTACTTCCCTTGAAACGTTTTCCTTGGTGTAATGAATGGAAAAAGCTTCCCAGTGTGCTCAGCCTGTAAATCCACACTGTTTCCTCCGAAGGGATAGACAGTTTTCTTTACAGGAGATGTTTATTCTCGGTGTGATTCTGTTCCAAGGGTGTTACGTCACTTTTAAAGGCAGTGAGAAGGGAACAGTCTCAGAAAAGATGTTGTCTCTAATCTAATATACATCTATTCCTGTATCTGCACAATCCATGGGTACTTCCCAGAAAACCCATTCTTGGCTCGTATGGCCAATACCTTTGGAGGATATTTCTGCTTACCCACAATGTTAACTGGCTCTCACTTACCTTGGACATTTTGATGTGACTACAAGGTGGAGGCTGAGCTTGCTTAACATACACAGGCCACGGAAGGGTTAACAAAGCCCAAAATCTTCTTGCAGAATTTAATGTGTTCTTTTGAGAAGGGGAGGGAACCAAGAATTAAATTTGATTTATTTTGCACAGGCCGGCTCAAGACAATAGAATTTCCTTTGTTTTCCTCTGCAAAACCAACAAACAGACCAAAAATGAATAGAGGTGAAGGGTTATGGAACTCATATTTTTTCTACCTTCTGTGACCGTCTTCAGTATTTCTTGTTATGTGCAGATATTGCTTTCAGCACGATGACCTTTGAATAAACAGGATTGTGGTGTCCTAAAAGAAATAAAAAGCACAGGGAAATTTGAAGACACTGTGAGGTCTGTGACTACTTTGCAGCTAAACTGGATACTGAGTAAACTTCAATTATTAAAATAATAATCCATTAAGATCTAGAGAAGACCCCCATGAGAATCTCTGCTTTAACTACTAATCTGCCTTTGCTTAATTCCATATGGGAAGAGCAGTTTAATTTGTGACCTTCTTGTGTGATTTTAAGAGTGGAAAATAAACCCAGAGCATATTTAGCAAATCGAGCCATGCTGGGGTTAGGGGGTGGAAGGGGAACAGAACAACTTTTCAGTCTCTATAGTTGTTGGAAAGTTTTTACCCAACTTTTTCTTCTGTAAACACAAATATAGCCAACATTTTATGCTGAAACTAATAATTTAATCAAGTTCTCATGAAAGCTTGAAGAACTGCCTTTCCCACATATGGCACAGAGCCTGTGGTTCCTCTTCTTCCAATCAGTCAGTCAAAAGAAAGGAAAATATCTCTGCATCTGCACATCCCATTATATCCCAACCTCTGGATGCAGAAATGGCATCTGAGCAGTGCAAAGCTGTAAAAGCCATCCATGAAAACCTGTTGTGGCTTATTCAGAGCTCTACCTGCCTGCCCTGCTACCATTGTCCATTCTTTCCACATGAGCAGCTTTGGGAAGGATCGCTCCGTACGGATCCCACCACGGCAAACTGCCCTGTGTCCTGCTCCAAGCACTTGCACATCACTCCCAAACTTCCTGCCAGACAAACTTTGTCATAGCCCATCTCCTTCCCCTGGAATATGGCATTTGAGGCTGTTTTCAGGGCTGCTCTGCATAATATGTGTGAGGAGAGACAGAAATATTTCCTTAGAACATGAACTGAGCGAACACAAATCGAAGGCAAGTTGTCCTGAACCTGGGGCCTCAAGCCAGTCTTTTTGTATGGTCTCATGGGAAGCTGTGATCTGAAAGTGATACTGGCAGTAGGGAGAACTTCTGAGATGGTAATTTGCTTTCTATCAGGCCACAGTGGTACCAAAACCCCCTGGCAAACAGGCAGGGAGCATCTCCTCTGGAGCTCAGACAGCACAGCCCATGACCTCAGCACTGACTGTGAGCAGGAATTCTGTGCAGAGAGGCTTGGGAGGGAGGGCGAGCATTTTTCACTTCATATATCACTGCTCACAGCTCACTGCTGGGATTCCACCAAGTGAGGCAGCGCTAAAATATTGTGGAAAATGAAATTTCCTGGGTTATTGTTTTTGGCAGTTCTAATCACGCCGGACAATTGGGCACTGGAACTAACACAAAAGCTCCCCATGTTAATGAGAAAAAGACATATGTTTAGTAGTGTGCCCTGGTAACTAAGGGGAAAAAAAAGATTCTATCCTTCCAGAACTGAAGCAGATGTTGAATATTTTCAGCATCCAGAGCAGTCTTTGCTGTGTGTAAAGTCACAAGAACCTATGCAATACTGCAGCAATAATCGGGAAATGCATCACCTGCAGATTTCAAAGGAAGATCCTCCCTTGTGTGTGTTTCTTTGCCTGCCCTTTCCAAGAGCCTAATCAAGTGGAGTGTAACAGCAACCAAGGCAGAGAAATAATTAGGGGCTGGCAGTGGAAAGAAAATCAGCCAGCAGAAATTAGTTACTTTCTCACCTTCAGTGCTCAGGAACAGCAAGGCCTCTGTGTTCAGTGCTCGAGCTGAACTGCAGCTCCAGCCCTCCCTGCAGCAGTTCAGTCACAGAGCTGAACAATGCTCAGCCCAGGCTGATGACACGTAGAGAAGGCAAAGCTGGGTTCAAAATCAGGATAAACTAGCTTTAAACCACATCTGTTTCCCTGGCTGGGGACTGCAGCTCAGAGCAGGACACTTACCTGTGCCACTGAAGGGCTGCTCAGTCTTGTCCTTGAGCAATCATGTATTCCCTGTTCCCCAGGGTATCCAACCCCCTGTCAACACAGGGCAGCCACTGGCTTGTGGCTCTGGAAACAGGGTGCTCCTGGTGCAGGGGCAGTGCTGGGGGGTATGTAAGGCTGGGGTAGGTGTGCCTGTTGCTCCTGTGCTGCAGACCCTGGGACTGAGCGTTTCTCTTTTCGAGCGGGCGGTAAAAGAGACAAACGCTTAGTTTAAGTGATGAGCTCCTCTTCCCACTCTCCAGTTGTTCCTGTAGACTGAGGATGACCCTGCAGCAGGCTCTGTGCGCTCTGTCCCCTCTCCCAGGCCGGCTCCCCGTGCAGGGAGCGGCGCTGTCGGGAGGCGGCAGTGCTCCCCTGCCCACGGCCGCAGGTCATCCCGGGAGCAGGGGCAGGTGCCCCCGGCAGCTGGAAAAACCCCCAGCGGTTTCTCATCAGGACTGCGCCGGATGAACGCGCTCCAGTTTTATTTGCGACACTCGAGGGCCCTCAGCACTTCGCGGGATCGCAAGCGAGAAGCTCGGTGTAACATTTCTGCCCAGTGACTCATGGTTGGACTTGTTTAAAATAATTAAATCCTCTCTGGAATAAGCCCCCCCCCCCCCCCCCCAACTCAAGCTGAAGACACATTCATCCAGTTACTCATTCCCTTTACAGAGCACCCATGACCAGTGTAGGCTTCCCAGCAGAATTAAAAACCCCAGGTTCTGATGGATGGAAGTGGTGAAGGGAATGGGAGCAATTGCCTCATGGCCACAAACAGAGAAAGGTCCTCTCGGAGGAAATGCTGGGATCATTTGGATCCGAGCTGAGAGGAGCAGTGTCATTTCAGGTTTCCTAGTGAAAATAATAATAATAATAATAATAAAAAGCCAAATCAAATCCTTCTGTTGGAAAGTACTGACGTGGAGGCTGCATTTTCCATTAATAGAAAGTTGGAAAATTCCAGATATTTGCTTTGAAGCTCCAGCTCTGAGAGGAATGAGCAGGTTATTTAATATTTTCATTGCCATCCCAGCTCGTCCCATAATAGTGACTAAAGGAATGTTACACTTTGCTGCAGGAGCACTGAGGAGGCACCAGCATGGACAGGCTGCACAAACAACCTGTATTGCTTTCAAGGTGCTAATTCCTTTGTCTCCTAACACAGAGCTGGGAGGGGTTGGCCTCTGTTTCCACTGGTTTTAGTGCTTCTAAACATGAGCTTACAAATGCAGGTGACCAGGAGCAGAGCTGAGTTTTTCCTGGAGCAATAGCCAGCACACAGATCTCCCTGTGCTTAAACCTAAAGGTCACAGACACCACAAGCAGCACTGGGATCTGTAAATTCTGTCGTGCATACGTGGCATTTCTTGATTTGTGGTGGTACATCAATATCCTATAGAAGATCAGGGCACCCTGTGCTACACACTAATGTCAGACAATCCTTGCCAGGGGACACTGACAATCTCAATAGATAATTTCAATTTTACTGAGGGAGAAGTGCAGCCCAGAGAGGCTTCTTGCTTTCACAAGCTCCTGCTGCAAGTGTTTTCCTGACACGGAGCAAGGAGAGTTGCCTTTCCCCACTGCTGTGGGTTCCTGTGGTGGCTGGAGCAGTGCTGGCCCTGGCTCTGGGATCCTGACAGTCTGCAGGGTGGGGAGAGCAGCAGGTGTGGAGGGGGAGAGGGGAGCATCACCTGAACACCTTGGTGTCAGATGCTCTGTTTTCTTTCCAAACTGCACTCCCATGAAACAAAAGGACCAGTGAAAAGATGGTGTAGGTGTTTTCTGAGTCACTCCCGTGTCTGGGCTTGACAGAAGGATGGCAGACTATGGTGTTCAGTGTGGGACAAACGAGCATCTCAGTGTCTCCTGGGCCCAGCACTGATGTTTGGCTGAGTCCTTTCTGTGAGCTCAGGGCAAGTTTCTTCCCTGCCCAGTAGAGTGCAGGGGTCAGATGCTATTCCCTGGAGAAATGGAAAATGCCACCGTTGTTGACTGAGCAATAAATGTTGAGCAGGAGCTGGTAGTGGATGGCCAGGAGATTTGAGAAAAGTTCTGCATGAAAAACATAACAGACTTTATTGAGTGGAGCACAGCACAGGCTGTACAGAATGTTACCTAGATTAAGATTTCAGAATTATTTTCTGAAACTTTTCTCTTTCTTTTCCCAAATAATTGCAACAATAATGCTAAAGAAAACCTCTTCAAACACAGAATCATTCCTGTTGTCGTAGAATTTCTTGAATGCCAAATACCTGCTGAGTTAATCTTTGGAAGAACAAGAAAAGTTTGTTCTTTGTATATGTAGATTGTTTCAGGGTATTGTTTGATTCTGCTTTTGATAGGGGTCATGTTTCTGGGCTTAGCTGGATAGTTTGTTTGTTCCTATTCATTAAAAGGGACCCTGCAGCTATTTGGGGAGGGAATGCGGTATTACATTATTATTGCTCCAAAAAGTATGGACAAAAATGTATTGTAAAAATTCCAAGGTTTCTGGTAGGAGTTCTCTCAGTAATAAATACTCTCAGTCTGCTGGAGTGTAGTTAATGTGCTGACATTGTGTTGGGCTAATTAGACAGGTCCTTAAGGTACAGAGTTAAAATATACAGATAATTTTGGATGTAACCTGTTGGGAAAGCAGTTTTGTGCAGTGGTTCAGGGGAACAACAACTTCCAGAGTCAGCCTTTACCTCAGTCACCCTGTCCCATGGCCCCTGTCACTCCAGAGCACATAACAGTGCTGGCGATGCTGCAGGGTCCTGTCTCCCTGCTGCAGCATAAAGTACATCAGTGAGTTATTAATGAGAGTTATTCATACCCTGGGGCACGAGACAGAGCCCTTGGATGAGATCAGCACTGCAGCCACCAAAACTTCCTCCAAGATGTCCATTTAACTTGTTCTGGTTTGCATCAGGGGTGTAAAACACCTTTCTCTTCCACAATACAGTGCCCGTGCTCTTGACTCACTCTGCCCTCCTGGAGCAGAGCCCAAGGATTTCTTTTTAATTTTTAATTAAAACCCCGTGGCTTCCAGGAGTTCGTTAATATCTCCCCTTCATAGTTGTGACCCCCATGAGTGATTCCCCACCCCTCTGCACTCAGTCAAACTGAGCCCTGCTCGGGTGTGACACCTCCCTCCTGGAGTTCTGGCAGTTTGGAGCCGGAAAAGATGGAATAGCACTTGTGGCACTTGTACACATAACACTGGAAAAAGGGTCATATATTCAAAACTGCAAAGTTTCCTCTCATTCTTTGATTTTTGAGGGTTTTATTCATATTCAGGGATCTCAAGGTTTTGCTATTTTTTCTGTTTTGAGCTTTGCTTCTGTTCTCTCACTGATTTTTGTCCCTGAAAAACAAAGGAAGAGTGAGCATAAGGTATTTTGTAGTTCTTTTCTCTTTTCAGTGCCACTCTAACCTCTGTCACTTCATAAACTCTGAAGTTAAAGAGCAAAAAGAGGAAAATAAAAGTGAGAGAATTTAAAACAAAACCAAAACTGTTCAAAGTGGAAAGAAAAAAAAAATCTCTATTTTTACTGTTTATTGTCAGTAGATTCCTGTCTTGTCTTCCTTTTCCTCTTGTATCTACAGTAAAAACAGACCTCACCACAGATTAAAGGCAGTCTGACACCTTTTAATGCCTTCCACTGCTTGGATAAGATTTTAATACTGGGTATATCGTTAGCATATTAAGAATTATCATTACCACCCATTATCATAACTCATGTTTCATTAGTGAGCAATGCTCAGCATTCCTCCAGAAAGTCATTGACAGCACCACATTTGTAACTTCAAAGGACCATACTTGTAATTCCAAGGATTATATTTCCCTTTGACAGTGTGTATGAGCAAATTGCACCAAAGCCATCAGTCTGACCAGTGGGAAAAATCGCTCAGTTTTCCACTGAGTCTGGATGTTTTGACAAATATCTTCCACTTGAACTATTGAAAAAACAGCCTTTTAGTCCCTATGACCAACTGTGAAAATCAGCATCTACTCATGTACTATGAAGGCAATTAAACCACTGCCATAACCTCTCAGAGCTGTTCCTGCAAGAGCAGATGCTCTTCTGAAAGCCCAGCCGAAGTAGAAATGCTGCAGAAGGCCCTTGGTGAAGTGCTGTGGCTGCTGCAAGGCACTGATTGTGCCACTTCTGCCCCTGAACATCAACCAGAGCAGCCCCCCGAGCTGCCTTCGGGAGCTGGGCAGGGCGTGCTAAGCAGTTGTAAAGAGTCACAAACCAGCAGAAAATAGAAATAAAACAAATTCTGGTAACAGAACAGACTTGAAATTGGCAGTCTAGTTATAAACAAACAAATTTACATATATATATATACACATATACATATATATATATACATATATACATGTATACATATATACATATATACATATATATATGTATATTTAGATATGTATTAAAAGACATGAAAAATGCCCCTGCCCCTGACATTGTCCATTCCAGTTCATTATGTGCCTAAAATCATGTCTGTTCTCCAGAGGATTCCTTGTCCACTGCAGCACTGAAATCCTCCTTGCTTTTCTAGTGAAAAGAGTCAGAGCTGCAATGGATATAAACTTCAGGAAGGATCATTTCTGAGATCCCCCTGACCTCACAAACCCCCTGCTTTTGGCAGTTCTTACCTCCCCAGTTGCATCTTTTGTGGTTGGTGAGGGAGGGACAGACAGACGAGCCAGAAACACCCAAAGCTCTGCAGTGCCAAGTTTGTGCCCAGGAAGGACAAGGAATTTTTCTCTTGCTTTTCTTTCCCTTCTGTATTTTACAAATGCCAGGGCTAAGCAATGGATAACACGGGAAATGCCTGGGCACGTGGAAACCACCAGCTCTGCCACCTACACCCAGTGATGTTTGTCTCTGTGCCCTGGGAAGGTGTGGGCTGCAGGAATCATTTTTTATCCTGTGCTGGCTTTTTCCTAGGCATGACTCTACAGCCTGGATCTCAGGCTTTTTCCCCTCTCTGATGTGTTTTTAATGCATCTGTATCTCACTCTACCAGTTTTCTTCTGGCCTTTCTTCACATTTCAGAAGAGTAATCTCTGACTCTGGTTGGGCACAGCCCCGTATTAGTGAGACAGACCACGTGCCAAGTCCTGTGGCAACATCCCAATTGACGTGCTGAGGGAGCAGAAGTGACCCCTGTTGCACACTCTGGGAAAAAGCGACTCCATATTTATATTTGGAGTTGGCCCTGCTTTGAGAAGAAGGCCCTTCAGACCGAAATTAACTTGATTTGTGGAGGGACTCCTGGGTGAAATATTCTTACCATGGATCAGTGAATCTCACTGTGCAATTGAGGTCTCTGTACATTGAACTCCTACCTTGTGATAAACATCTGGTTCAGTCACCAGTTGTATAGAACACCCCTCAAATTCCTTCTCTCCCAGGTGTCCTGGTGAGTAAGATCAGGCAGTTTGTTCTGTTCAGATGCTTGACGGAGGACCCATGGGGTTGATATTGCAGAATTCCCATATCCTACTTCCTAATTCCTCAAATGGAAATTTCTCAAAGGAAAGTTACAGTCAGGTCTGAGGGCAGAAACACCTTTGGAAAACTGGTGAGAAATGGATATTTTGTTGTGCATTCCACATCTGCTTCTTGCAGTTGATGGCACTGACACCCAGTTCTCTTCCACAGGCATCCAAATTAGGGAATATCAACGTTCCCTCCATCTTTCTGTGGTTTCCACGTGGTGGAGTCATGGGGCAGGACTGAGTAGGAGCTGGGTCCGAAGGGGATGTGGTGTGAGATCCATCTCTGTCCTTGCCATTTGCTGCTGGTTAATTTGCTGCCAAATCAGCTCCTTTGACATCATTGGGGGCCTTCTCTGAGACAGAACTGCAGGTTGTTTTTTAGTGTGTTACATGCCCATATACTAAACTTTGAATTAATTTGCCTTATTACTGGCAAATCCCCCTTCATCTTGTCTACAGCTCAAACATGTGAATCGGTACCTTTTGTCAATTCACAAATTTCCCAGATACCCAAATTCTCCCAATCTACCTTGCTCTGCAATTCACCTCATGCTGTTCTCTGCATGGGATGCAAGGATTTTGATCCATGCCACATGCTGCACATCTTCCCAGTGAAGCAAAACCCCTCCCGTGCTGGCTGGTACCCTGCTGACATCCCATTTCTGCTAATTAGGATCCTGAGTAGTTGGTACAAAATATAAATGTGGCAGGATTCCAAGCTGCAAAAAAAAAGGGAAAGTGGGGAAAAAGTAGTTGGACAGCTAAGGGAATATGTAAATGTATTTAAAATAGATGATTCTGACTGCAGAGAACAGATGATTTTTTTTTTTTTTAATTCTGACTGGATGGCTTTAATCAAAAATGATAGTTCATACATCTGCTCTTTGAAGATAAGCCTGCAGTTACACAAAACACTTAAAGAAAGAAGCTGTGGTGTGCTGATGAGACCTCAAAAATTCTAACCCATGACTAGGAAGATTATAGTCTGGTTACTTCAGCAAGTTGCTAATTCTGAAATATTAGACTGAATTATTTGTCCTGTCTGAGGCATGAAAGGGATGCCTGTAGATTGTGCTGAAGCAATTAAGACGTTTTAGAAATCATTAGTGAACTTTCTTGATTGAACAGGCATTTCCCTTCCAGGCTCTCCCTGGCTCTTCTACAATTATTTGACCTAGAAAAGCAGCTCTCCATCATCCTGGCGTTTATTTTATGGCACAGGGTACGGATTATAAATTAAAGCAAACCTGCTTCTGCGAGTGTGGGGCTCCCCTGAAAAAGCAAGCTCAAATTTGAGTTGGAATCAGGGACTACACTTTTATAAACATCATCAAATTGAACAGATAAGTGTCTGATATGATGTCAGGGAAGAGAATTCAGAACAGAAATGGGCAATGTTGAGTCAAAGAGAAGGAGTATTCATGTACCTTATGCTGCCTGTGACTAAGAATAATATCTACTCACAGTAGTATTAGTAAGTGGTTTAATAATTGCATGATTGTATTGTTGAAAGTTCAATATTGAGAGGCCTTTCCAAGTGGGAGTCTGCAGAAGTGTCACGGCCTGCAAAGCCTCCCATCCTTGTGCCCTTCAGTGCAACCCACACAGCTGAACTGGGGGGTTTTTTGGGAGCTCAAGGCCGAGTTTGCTGCTGCTCATGATCCCCTTCCAACAGCTCCCTTAGCACAGGAGGTAGAGAAAACCCCTGTTGAGCTGGACCTCCTAATTCCAGGGGCTTATGTTCAGAAGCAGGGAATGCAGTGACCATCCAGGATCCCTGTTCTGGACTCAAACCTGGAACTGAGCCAGTTGTCTGACTGCTAGGAAGAAGTTGAGGTAGGGAAGTGAAAGCAGAGGGCAAGAAACTATCAATATCCATTAGAAAAAATATGAAAATTCTACTAAGTTTTTTTTTTGTTTGGGACTTTTCCTATTCCTTCTTGTACAGACTGCCCAGCAGGTAGCATTTGTCCCAGATGCTGGGACTAGAGCAGTCTTTCTGCTGCTGTAAATGACGTTTTAACTCCATGCTTTTCTGTTTATTTTTATATGTTGGCGGCCTGCGCTGATACAAAAAGTACTAATTTAATTCATTTCTGCAGGACAGTTTGGTTTAAAGGCCCATTGGCAGTGAAACCTCCTCATAAGTGACATTCATTCCGCTTGACAACCTCATTTCAAGTCATCAGGAACGCTGTGTCAATTGTAGACTAAAAAAGAAAACAAAAATCAAAATAAAAATTCTGCATTCAGGGGGTTCCTGAAGAGTTGAACAGGCAGATGTCTTTGCTACATGTAAAATTAATCATTACATTTGTGCTGCTACCTTGTTTTTCTATTTGTGTCACACAGGGATTCTTAAATGACCTAATATTGAATCTGCTGAATTACAGGCTGGAAGACCACAGTGTTCATTATGCACTGACAGAGGATGGAATGATCTGGGGCTTGTGGGGTTTTTATTCTTCCCTGCTTTGGAGTCTGTTTGCCTCTGGTACCACCTCATTAATCATTCCTGGAATTTACCTTTTCATAAATACCTAGAAAGGATTTTTAGTTATTCTTTTTCTTTACCAGCTGTATTTTTACACTGTGATAAGGGCAAACCCAAAGCACAGCCAGGCAGCTGCTTGTTTGTTCAGACCAAGTGGAATTCCTGGGTCCAAGATTAATCTCAAATTCAGTGTTGCACCCCTATTAAAACCATGAGGTTCAGTCTATCCCAAATTTTACATATTCTTCCATGCTTTTGGCTTCTCTGGGCCTGCAGGGAAGGCATTTGCTAAACAGCTCAACTCAATAGAAATGTGCTTTAAGCCTGTGCTTAATTCTCTTGCTCAAATGGAGCCGGGGTGCTCGGAGCTAATAGAAGGCCTTTTAATAATTCAAACTCCACTTTTAAGTTTAATACATTGCACTCACATTTAAAATTGATCTGCTCAGAAATAACAGTGTGTGAGTGTAAAAAGGAAAGACCAGGATGCTGTAAGAGGGCCGCAGTGGAGTCCCCGTCCCTGGAGGGGTGTAAAAGGGGACGTGGGGCAGTGGTGGCCTTGGCCATGCTGGGAATGGTTGGACTGGATCATTTTAAGGGCCTTTTCCAACCTAAAGGATCCTGTGGCTCTGATGTTAGTGTTGACACAGCACTAATACTGCTCTTCTCAGGCTCACTTTTCTTCTCTGTGAAGACTTTGATCAGCCTTAACTCATTATTATTTTCAACTGCTTTGAAGAGATTTCTTACGCTGTTACTAATACAATTAAACTTAGTGCAGCAATAAAAGAATATTTCCTACAAGAGAAACGTTGATAACAAAGGTGCTCATATCATACCTTTTATTTAAACATTTGCTTTTGTGCTTTGTTCTAAAGTACCTGGATTTCTTTAGCAGAGCTGCCACTAAGACACTGTGCTGTCAGTGATTTTTCCAGTTGCTTGGCCTCAGTTTGTTGCACAGAGTTTTACCAGCTGGTGTTTCCTGAAATCTACATTGTCAGGTCAGCAGTTCATTAATTAAAATTGCACATGTAGCCATTTGTAATTTTCTGATAGATACTCCTGGCCTTGCTCGTGCTCAGGGTCTCCTACATGACACCGAGTGGGAAGGAGCCTGTCAGGATGTGGCTCTGTCTCCATAGATTTCAGAACATTTTATGAGCACAGGAGCTAGTATTGCTTTTTTTTTTCAAGGCAACTTACTTTCCTTCAGTGAAGCTATAATGTATATGTATGTTTGCTGTAAAAATATAGCTTTTCCTCTTTAATGAAATTGTGGAAAATAAAAGCACCTTCATTTCCCTCTTTGTTTTTAAATGGGAATCCAATGGACAGGTTTTCCCAAAAAACAATGTGGAAAAGCAATTTTCCATCCAAAGATCATGTTTTGTGGTGGGTAATAGCATCCACTTTACAAGTGACAGAGAGAAGTAGAATTTGATATTTAAAATATGAATGCTGAAGTTTTAGGAAGTAGATTTAGCCCCATTTTAAACTTGTGACCACAGAGGTTCACCTGGATTTCCGGAGTTCTCCACTGCTGGATATTATAGAATTCAATATCATGGTTGCCAGACTTTTATCCAGTGCAAATCTCACTGTGCTCAGTTCTGTCCTTCATATTCCAGTTCCAAGTTCATTGGAATGTCAGCTCAGAGGTTCATGGTCACTGCATGTGCTTGGATATTTACTAATAATTTAAGCATTTTTAAATCTTGCTGTTTATGCCCCTGCCTGACCAGAGGATATCCCAGTGCTGCATTCCCAGCTCTTCTCTGGGAGGCTTGGCCCTCTCTCATGAGATGGCAGCTGCTCAGGCTGCAGCACAGCAAATTAATTTGGGGTTGCTTCAATTAGATGCTCCTTTCTAGTGAGATTCAAGGTAAAATCCTTGTGAGATGCTCAGTGCCCTGAACATCTGCCAAAAGCAGTAGATATTGGAGTTCATTAGTGGTTCTCAGAAGGTTTTAGCAACTTTGAGGATTTGTGTAGAAAATAATTTCTGTAGAAGAGGAATTTCTGCCAAAGGATCTGTTTCATAAAGAACTCTGCAAGTTCTTTAAGAACAGACATCTTAGACTCTTTTTTTGCTCTTCAGTGGAGAGATGCAAGAGCTGCTACAAACCAAGCTGCTGTCCAAGGGTATCCACCACTCACACAACTCTTCTCTGTGTGTGTTTTCACCTCAGGGTTTGGAATCAGTGTGAATTTAAAGTGCAGGTGGGAACATACACCGGTACAGTGTTGGAATGGCAAAACAATTCCTTCATGAGCTTTTTGATGGCTCTTAATTCCGTTGCAGCAAGGTGATTCATGAGTCATTCCCAATAGCGGAGGGGATGGGCAGGCTTGGAAACTTGTAACAAAACAGGGACCTTCTAAGCAGATGTAGCTCAGAATCCTGTCTGGCCCAGAGATGGCCCGTGCACTGAAGCCCTTCCTTCCACTGCAACAGATCTTCATTTCTCTTGAGTCAAAGCAGAGGAGAACTGCCACAGGTATAATTTGCCCCATTCTATTTTTAAACCATTCCTCAAGGAGAAGATTTGGAATGACACACATCCAAACCCCTGCAAAGTTTTGCAGCGGTTTTGTGTAAGTAAATAAGCAGTACAGGTGTGTCACAAAGAGCAACCAAACTCCACTGGATTGTTCCACACCCTGCCTTCTGTGAGCAGAGCATGGTATCTGTTCTGCTGTGCTATTCCAAAGGCTGCTATTAAGCTTTGTGCATACTCCAGTATTCATTGCCATGGATTTCTAATTACATTGGGATGAGCTCTGGCAGATATGTCCATATAATAATCAATAACTGTCTTTGCCACCCACTTACCACATGCATGTACACTTAATATTAGAATCACCCACGGAATTAATGACTCTCTATGAGGCAGGAAAAAAGAAAAAGTAACTGTTTCCTGTAAAATAATCTCTTTCTTGGCACACACTGACATTGATTCACCCCAAGAGGAATATTCCTGCTGCAACTTCTGTAAAACACAGAAATTGTTCAGTCATTGCTAAGGCTGAAAATTAACATCAAGTGGCTCTAACTTGAGCCAAAATACCCTGGAAGAGGATGAACATTTGTGTCCCAGTGTCCAAGCACCATTGTGGAGAGGAAATGTGTCGGGATTACTTTACTGCAGTCCTATTTTTGAGAGTTAGTCTAGTGGGTGGCGTGGAGGCAACAGCTCCAAGCACCCACAGCATCCTTCTTTCATGCACTTCTTCTCTGAAGGGAATATTTGTGTTTGCAGAGTCCAAAGAACTGGCAATGGTGAGAAACCAAATTTGCTGTTGACTTGTGGGCTTTGCTTTTGAGACACAAACTCGGACACAAACCTCAGAGTACACTCATCTGCCCTGCCCTGGGGGCACTGCAGAGCCCATCTGGTCCCGGGGGTCTCACTGCCAAACAGCCTCCACCCCTGTCCAAAGAACTGCCATTTTAATGGCAGGATTGTCCAGAATGAACTGTGGTTGTTCTCCTGTCTAGGAGGTAGAAACCACACCATGTGTTTAACTAAGGCTTCTGTCTGGTGAACCTCCCAGGAGGCAGTTGCTGATTGTTTTACAAATGTTTGAAACACTGATGTCTTTAGAACAAAATCCATCTAAATCTGGATGAGACTCTTTCTCCTGCTTCAGAAAAATATGAGGTGGGGGAGGGGGGAGCTGGCGGCAGTTTCTCTCTCACTTGCACAAGGCTTTGGAATATTTAAATTGCTCTGTACACTGTAGGCAGCCTCGCTGGTGCTGAACATCCTTTTGGAACACTTTACACAGATAGGACCTTTGTGGACAGGAGACTCAGAGATCCTTCAAAGTTCAATCTTCATTCAGGAGAATTTTCAGAAATGGGTGGGGCATTACCAATCTTTTTATAAAGCTGCAGTAAATGGTTGTTTCTCTTGAAAGTTGTGGAAAAAAATCCTTGCACACTTCAAATATTCCACATCTGTCACCAGGACCTGAAAGTGTTTCAGCACCCAAAGCACTGGTGATCCAAGTCTGCTGAAAGTAATTAAAACTCTGTTGATTCCTTTCTATATTGGTGGCCATGTTAGCAGTGTGAGGGTTCCACTATCAGTTCAAAAAATCAGTTTTCAGTGTCTGGTTAGGACTAAAATCTGATGAAACTTTCCCTTCAAATCTGTCATTTTGAACCTACTCATCAAAAGGAAATCAGGCACTTTCTTAATTAATATATTTTATAAACCAAGGAATATTTTGCTGGGCTTAATTTAGGCATCAAACAAGTTAAAATGCAGAGCTCTTTCAGCATGCAGGGAACACTGAAATGTGTTTATTTCTTGCACCAAGCATTGGAATTAATGCTCCATTTTGTGCTGTTTCTCATTCTCTAGGCAGTTTAAAGTATCCAGGTAGATTAAATTGAGAAGGGAGCTGAGGAGCAAATGCTAATTGTCCCATGTTTCTCTGGAACCCTTTTTTTTTTTTTGTGTGTGTACAGTTCAAAGCAAAATGTCAGGAATTTCCACTGGTGGGTGCACAGAAGATTTAGGAATTACAAAGGTTCCCAGAATCAACTAGTTTGAGTAACAGAGGAATCCACCATGTACACCTGTCCAATGCTCCAAACAGAGGTGCTTTGTTAGCAGGGTTGGGAAACTCCTGCAGCTGGGATGACTTTTGGTTGTTTCTTAGACCCAGACCCAGGAGTTTTATGGAGAGCTGTTGCTGAACTAACCCTGGAGTTGCATTCAGGTCAGAGCAGATTCACTGCAGCGGGGCTGGGTCAGCGTTTGGGTTTGGGTTTGGCAGTGGGTCGAGTAAACGGTGTGTGTACACTCCATATATCTGTGACTGAGCAGGCCACTGGCAGCTGCCCTCGGCCTCACTGAACCTCAGAGGCCGCTCAAGGTCACACACAAAGCATGGCAAAGTCAAGAACCAAACCAGACCCGTGCTTTTAAGAGCTTCCCCTCAGTGCAGCCAAGAGCAGGACCCGCTGGTGACATCAACCCCGTGCGCGGCCGTTCGTCCCTGGAGCCATCGCTCCTCCCTGCGCCTCCCTCGGGAAGGTTGTTAAACTCCTACCACGCTCACAAAACCCTGATGGCTCTTGCCAAATGAATTAAGAGCCCTTACAGCTTCCATGCTGTGTGCTGTGGATTTGAAAAACTCCAGTGTCAGTAGAGCAGTAAATCTCTGGGAAGCAAGAGGAGGCAGTGAGGAAAAGGGCATGGAAGGTGAAAAGTGCTGTCGCATGTGCCCAAATTAAAACTGTAAGAAATCATTCTGGTGGGCAATTGTGTAAATCACTGATAAATAATTGAATGAAAATGAATGATTTGGGAATATTTTCAGACTGCTAGAGCCCCAAAGCAAGTCCAAGAGAGGGGGTTTTTTTGTGTTTCTAGAGCTGTGTTACTCCAATGATTGTTCAGTGGGATGCTAAGTCTAATGCAGATTATTATTATAACAAAATCAAATTGATTGTAACACAGGCTTGCCTGGCACTGCAGCAAGCTCTGTTTACCAGAGTCAGTTCTTAGCAAGTTCCATTTGCCTGACCAGTATTCAATCAATAAACCTGCCTCTTGTCAAAATGTGCATCATGTCAAGGTCCTGCTGGATGCACCTCTAGCCCAAGAGTCTGAAATGCTATCCCAGTCCAGCAAAATGGTTGTTTTATCTGCCCCAGTCAAGAATTGACATGTTTTTCTTTTCCTCAGATGTTAAAATTAAGGAGCTTATCAGCTTCTATGCAGACTTGTAGTGAAGCTTTTGTACCAGGGGAGAATCTTGAATCCTGTCCAGCACCTTTGACAAATGCTGAATTGCAGTGAGGCACCTTCCAGCTGGAAGAGAACTTCATTATCTTGGGTTATTTGCCTTGTGCTGCCCAAGAGCTCTGTGTCAAATCTGCAGGGTTGAACTATCCACGTAGTGCTGCTAAACTGGGCTAAATGACCTAATCTATCACTTCCCTCTCTCTGACTTGTTACATACACCTACATTCATCAGGAAACTTCAGCTAATCATCCCCATCAGCATGGGAGTGGGAGCTGGACATGGGAATTCTTACTCAGAGTTACATTCCTCTGGAACTCACTTCTGCTGGAACTCTACCTGACCTTTAGTTCCAAAAATGTTTCAGGATAAGTTATTGCCTGAGCCCCACTTCCCCCCCTTCCTGCATAGCAGAAGGTGAAACAAAGAGTTAGAGGAAACCTGGGTTCATTTGGCTTCATATCCATTGCAGCAAAAGATCTTATGAGAATTCTGGTTTGCATTCTACTGTGATTAAGTTGGATAAAATTTTAGCTTGTGTTTTGCACTCTCGAGAGATCTTCAGGTCTGCAATTTCTATTAATCCAGATCTGCCTGCCTGCCCCTCTGCTTGTTGAATATTATCTACTTCTTCTGCCATCTCTTTCTACTTAGTAGGCTGAATGAGAGCACTAATTAGGCTCGGGTGCCAATTTACTGATGCACCATCTTTTGTTCACCCCAAGAGAGGGGGATTAGCAAAACGCGACAGCTCTTCCTCTGAGTTCCTGGCACTGGATATTTGTTGTAATTCTGTCATGAATGATATCTGCATAACATGCAATTATAGCCTTCTTTCTATATTGAAATCTACTGAGTATTCTTTCATTTCCCTTGAAGGACAATCATACCCTGTGCAAGTATCCTCATGGTTTTATGCCCACAGGAAGTTTCTAGACACTTTTTTTTTATGATGGGTGGGAGAGAAACATTGACTTTTAAAGCCCCGTATAGTTTTTCTTCCTCTACAGAAACACATTGTCATTCCAGCTATGGCTGTAGAGAAATTTGTTATGGTGAGATAAGCTGCACATGCAGTTCACTGTAACAAAATTCAGAGTAATGAGGAAAGGGAGTATGTTTACAGTTTTAACAGGGGCCCAACCACAGAATACAGAGCGACGTGGGAACCTGAGTTGATTGTGAATATCTATTTTATCTTTAAATCTGGGTAACATTTACCAGCAGCACATATAGAATGAGTTCTGAAGGCATGGAAGCAGCTCTGATATAAAACAATGTGAAAGCAAAGCTGAATTCTAAATATTGTGAAACTCTGTGCATGATCTGGTGGGGACAGGATGAGAATGCTGCAGAGTAGAGCACACACTCATTTCTTGTACTGCAGTAACCCTGAAGACACAGCCAAAGACACGGGTGTTGTAATTCTGGCTGTACTGGCAAACACCAAAAAGAGCATCTCGGGCTCAGCAGGATCTGCTGCAAGACATGGCAGTGATAAAAGAGGTGTGACCAGACTGGCTATCACAGAGGTCTTGGCAATGACAAGTGATTCTCAAGGCCAACTGCAGTTCCCTGATTTCCATCAGGAGTAGCTCATTACATGCTAAATCGGCCAGTGGGTATTTTATCCTTGGGTTATCTTTGGCTCTGCACAGACCAGACCAAGGCAGATGAACCTGCCTTGTTTATCATTATGGAGCTCCAGTGGATGGGTTTTAAAAAACTCTTGTCCTCTGCTGCCTTCTGAAGTTGACTCATATAAAACAAATCCTCTGCTCTCAGTGACTTCACGGTTGTGTAATTTGAGCCCCCCCAGAAGTGAAGTTGAGCCATTCAGTGTTTTTCAGGAAGGCACCAAAGCAAATCCCTCTTCCTGTTTAAGGGATATTGTTGTGAAGCTGCTTTTTGATATTCACTGACTCCCATCCAAGCATTCTGCAAACTGCCCAGTGTGCCTAGGGTAGGGCACAGACAAACAGGAAAATAAAGGACTGGGAGGTGCAGCCAATAGGTAGATTTTTGCTCCAAGATGGGAAGCACATGGCTTGGTTTGATTTGACCCTGAGCAAAGTCAATTAATCAAAATAGACACAAAAAAAAAAATAAGAATCCAAGGGCAGGAACAGCAGGGATTACTCCATTCTCTTAGCAGTTGAAGAGGGTCATAATAGAACCAGAGATTTCTAGGATCTTGCTATGAAATTCTTGTCTTTGAATCTGCAGCACTGGAAGGTTTGTGTTCCCCACACAGTGATAAATTCTCTTTTACAAACTGGACTGAGAAGGAGGAGGGAGGGAACAGGGTGGAATCAATTACAAACCATATCAGACATTTAAGTTTAAACACAAGACCTTGCAAAGGCTTGCATGAAATCTTACTAGCAATATAAACAGGACTGGTGCCAAACTAAGCACCAGAAGTATTCAATAATAAAATACAGCTGTCTCCATTGGCACCTACCCATGAAAGTTTGTCATTTTTACTGTTAGAAATGCTGACAAAGAGAAATCTAAAAAATGAAAACATTTTTTTCAGAAGAGGGAGGTTTTCATGAACTGCAACCTAAATATTCATTTAACATTGGAACATTCCATAAAAATAATTTATAACATAATTTCTTCTCAGAAACGCATTTTGACAGAGTTCTTTTCGAAGCCTTTGGTGGAGCTTGGCAGTGCTAGTAGCTCTGCTTTCAAATCCATAACTCTTAATTATTAAAAGACTCTCCATGCACTTCTCTGGGGTTCTGGTGAGGCACATCAAAGCAGGGGCCCCTCTTTGCTTTGGCTCAGCACACACCGTGTCAGCTGAGGAGGAAACGAGCCTGACCTGGCTCTGTGGGCAGAGCTCTGTGAACCTGAGACACAAAAAGTCCCAGGAAACTTGCAGGGTCAGGAGCTGCTTTGGGGAGGAAGGCTGTGGACCCTCCATGGAGGCTGCTGTGGCCCCTCGGGCTCGCTGTGTGAGCTCCTGGCCTGCTTCCCAAACAGCTGGGCTGGGAGATCCAGTCCCTGTGAGGAGCAGAATCAGAGAATCACAGAATCATCAAGGTTGGAAGAGAACTTTATGATCATCCAGTCCAACTGTCAACCCAGCACTGCCACTGTAACCCCTGCACCACTAACCCACATCACCCAGGGCCAGATCCAGGCACTCTTAAACACCTCCAGGGATGTGACTCCACCACTGCCCTGGGCAGCCCCTTCTAGTGCCTGACCAACCTAAGGGGGAAAATGTTTTTCCAATGTCTAATAAAATCTCTAATATATCTGTATCATACCTAATAAAGTTTTTTCTGGATATGGCACTATAGGACCATGTTTTAGCACCTTTTGAGACACCTTTAGAGATTTCTACCTGGTCTGTAATCAAGCAAAGTAAGAGCATTATTTGCCAATAAAGATTTAGCCTGTGGATTATACACCTTTTTTACAAGTATCTAATGACATAAGAGGGGACAGTCACTCTTTCCCTGCTTCACTCCATGCACTTTTGGTCCTCATGAATCCAGGTTTCTTCTTTCCAGTGGTGCAGCTGCAGTTTCTGCTCTCCCAGATGTGTTCCCTAACTTTGGTCAGGACTGATCTTGGATTCCTGCCACGACTTTCACTCATCATGGTTGGCTGAAGGATGATCAGGCAGTAACTGCATTACTAAAGATAAATTAAAAAAAAACATAGTAATTTTACTCTTACTTAAATTTTCTTCTCTCCTTTCTTCCCTTTCTGCCCCTGCTACATCCCTCTTGGCCCGCTGGAAGTTTCTCTTCCCCCAAGTGTAGCTGATAAAACCCAGCTCTTCTGGTGGCTGAAAACCATCCTCCTTCAGGTGAGCTCCTGCAAACTTCTGAGACAAAATTAACCAACCATGTTAACAAAGAGTTTTCCCTCTTCCAGTGGGATGTCTTTCATTTGTCCTGTAAAGTCTTCTACAAACCTTCTCCCCTGTTTGAACTTTTAAGGAGTCAGAAGGAAATTTGATGGTCACACCTCAGAATTCCATAGTCTTTCCTCTGACTTAAATCCTGTATTCTTAAGGCATAATAATAATAATAACAATAATAATAGGTTTTCTGAACTTGCAGTGACAATGCAGTGATGTATTTGCTTGCTCTCCAGACAACCTACTCTGAACTGTAGTGAACATTAGTTTTCTTTGTACAAAGACTGAGGTCTTTAAACTATTAAGTGCATAGAATTCCAGACTAGTGCATGGGGAAAAAAAACCCAGTAAAACGCTCCTCTTGTTAAAATTACAGTTACTGTACTGTTCTGCTTAAAATACTGCAGTCATAAAATTCAGATTGAAAATTATATGATCAGTCTCAAAGCAACTGCCATCAACAGTTCTCCTTGTCAGTCCTGTACAGTTTAAGTACTGATTAAATTCTACAAAGATGGTCAAAAATGACATTTCAACACTGTAGAGCTGGCTGGGCTCTGGGAGTGCTTTGAGCTTGCAGGTTATGCACAGGCCAGCAATTATTAATGTTTAACTGAATGACATTGAAAGTAATGAGAAGACACTGGAACTTTAAAGGAGTAATTTCTTTAAAGGCTGATCGACTGTTATCATTTTTTTTAAAATTCTATATTTATTCCAGCTCAGTCCTTAACTGCAGCCATGCCATGTAATAAGAATGGAAGTGCTCAGACAGCAATTTACCCCTGTGCTTGAGGCCCTGTCAAAGCACGTGGAGTGATGCCATAATCAAATTCATAATGTCTTATCTGTTTCAGATAAAGTAATCATCAAAGGAGTACTAGCATGAACAGAGAGAAAATCCAGGGCTTAGACAAGCTCTAATGTAGTGAGCTGTGACACAAATTGGGCTGTCCCTGTTTTGCCTTTCTTCTCTCTCTGTGTTTCCCATTGCTCTGCCAAGGAAACGCTTCTGGCTTTGTTTCCTGCCATCTTCAGAGACAAAGGAGGTTTGGAAAGGGAAAAAGCTGGAAAGAGTTAAAATCTCAGAGTGAGATGTTGGTGTCTTGTCATGTCCCCCCCCCACCGCCTTTTTTCTTTTTAACACAGTTATTGGCTGGCAGTAAAGAGAGCAAATCCACAGACTCGAGATTTTCAGTTAAATCAATAAAATATTGTTAAAAAAAAAGGAGTTAAGTGCATTATCTGTCCATTACTCCATTATGGTTTGCCCTCAATCATGGAAGTGAGACCAAGGTTCCCAAAAGGCAAATCACATTTGTAGTTAACCCAAACCAGCTTCCCCAGATCGGGGAACTATTTAAGGTCTCTTTTCTCCTTGCTAATTAAGCACGTGCCTATCACTAAGCACATTAGTAATGCAGCTGAAGTCAATGGAATGATGCTGGGGCTGAAGGCAGCTGCTTATGTATATAATATCCATAAGGAAGACAAGAAAGGAAGCCACTGTTGGAGGGCAACAAGAATTAAAATAGAAATATTTTCACTTGTACAATAAAAAACACAGGGAAAGAAGAGGGAAAAAAAAAATCCAATTTTTTGCTTTAGAGGCTTCAGAGGGGAAGGCAGTAAAGTCATTAGAATGATTTTTTTTTCTTTGTGGGTTTTTTTTTTCTTTTCAGATTTGTTTCTCTGACATTTGGCCTGGGACAACTCGAACATCCCTTTGTGCTGTTGCTTGGAGTTGTTTCTGGTTTAAATATTTGCTTAAATATTCTGGTTTAAATATTGATGCTGAATGTTCCAGGGATGTTTATGAGGCCCAGGCCCTGCACCAGCCTCTTCCCTCTTCTGTGGGTGCAGGAGAAGGGCAGGGATGCCGTGCCAGGTGTGTCCTTGGTCATTTTATATAATTAGGAAATCTCTATTTTCCTCTAACATACAGAAACAATTAAACCACACAGTGTTTGCATTCCCAAGGACTTCTGCACCTGTAATAAGGAAAGTACATATGAACCAAGTGTTTCCAGCCTTCCCTTCAAACACTGTTATGTTTGATTTTGGGGTAGTCACTCACATTTTTATTACCTAAAATGAATAATCAGCCTTCAAAAGTTGCAAAAAAGTTGGATAATTAAGGGGCCCAAGTGCAGATTTTTTTGAAAAATGTTATCTTCAATCTATTTTAAGATATGTAGAGCCCACAAGTGTACTATTCTGATGGGGGAAAAACACACAAAAAATCAGTATGAAAATGTACTGCGACACTACAGAATACTAATCACTCCTACACAGAGAGAGCCTTCATTTTATCTGCTTCTGCAGAAGGTTTTTATAAAGTCAGATTTTAGAATAACTAAAACCCAGTACAACTGAAGGAGACAAAGCTTTGCACTTGAACAAAGAAATGTTTTCTCGAAAAATAACAATGACGATCTGGTTTGTGCTTTTATAGCTGTGCATATTGGAGATGATGGATAGATGGTTACACAAGGAGAATATATAGTGGGCTGATTATGTTCTCCATTAAAAAAATCCCAGGCAACTGAGCTTCAATGCAAATTCACGGCATGTGAGTGCTGGCAGATTTGGCTGACTGTGGGTTTTAGCCCCACTCCTGCTCCAAATGGTGGCCAAACATTCTTTATAATTCACCAAAGAGAGACTGATCCCTCCTGGATTCTGGCTGTAAAAGTTTAGGAAGCAGCTTCTCCCTTTCTCATCACCTTGGTCGTACCAAGACTTGCAGATCCCGTTCCCATCACCACAAGTGGACTGGTTTGCCACAGACTTTCCCCTTCTCTGTGCCAAAGATTTCCACCACTTTCCTTCCACCCCATGTCCTCTTGGATGCCCTCAGTGAGTCATCCACTGAGCGTGAGTGGATCAGGCTCCTGGCCTGATCCATAAACTGGAGAGCCAGGTAGGAGAAAGGGCAAACAGCTTCTCTTCCTGGGAGATAGATCCTTAACCAGCTGTGATATCCTACAGGAAAGGGCAGGACTGGAAGTGAGCCAGGAAAAGGGAGTCCAAACTCCCTCCTGGTGCTTACACAGATGGTGCCACAAAGAGCCACAATCACAGAGGGTAGAAATCTTATTGCCTTGTTCATGGCTGGGAAGGAGTGTCCCAGAATTACTCTGTGGAGAGGAATTTGTTTTCTCTTGGCAACTGTAGGTCCCACAGTGAACCAGAAATGGACTCAGGCGTCCCAAAGAAACAGTCTCTGAAACCTGGATAATCCACTCCCCCTCGATTGAATACGAGTCCTTCAGCAGAGAGCCCTCCCAGAACTTGGGGGTTTTTTGGACCACTTCTTCATTTTGCACTATGACTTTACAGGGCACAAGTTCTGATCCACCCCTCAGATTCCCTGGCACAGCCAAGTGCCAGAGTTAGAGAGTGCTGGTCATTGGAGAACATGCTCTGGTTTCTTGCCCAGGGCAATTGTCACTTGCCACTGCCTGAGTTCAGCAGAGGAGCCCTACAGTCATGGGGAGAATGAGGGGTTTATAAAAAGAATCAGTTCATAAACTTTAAAAAAAAAAAAAGCCTGTTTTGAATTATTTTGATGAATTTAATCATTTGCCCCTGTATCACATCAATACAATGAAGGATTTTCTTGTCAATGGCTCCTTTGATATTGTGGACGATAAAACCACCAAAAGGCTTTAGAGGGATTTTTTTGCACTTTTTGTTGTTGTTGCTGTCCATGTTGATGACAGAATTTGGGCGCCAGATAAATATATCTTGATTGCAGTGGTGGATTGGCGGTTTCACAGGAGGAGCTGTGACCAACCTGTCTTTGTCTGAGCCAGCTGAGCCAGTCTTTGTCTGCAGCAGGATAACCTCATTTTTGCAATGTTTTGCTGTGTGGGACCAGTGTCCTGCTCCACTGCCACTCCCTGCCTCCCCCTGCTCCATCCCTCACTGTTCTTTTCTTTGCATCCTCAGGGTGTATTTTTGTACCACAGTTCACTGCACCTTTTCCTTCCTTTTGCTTTAGCCAGTAACACCCATCAGATGGAAAGAAAGAACTTACCTTCATTTAATTCTGAAATGCTGCGTTCACACATCCTAAGTCCTGACTTCCCATATTCCATGGCACCAACTGCTAAATTCAAAGGACAGAGTCCTCTGTTCCTTGGAAAGTCCAAACACTTACACACTGTAAAGTAAATGACACTGAGGTAGAAGAGTCCATGTCACTAATCCCACCTATTAAGTGGAGATCCTGCTCCATGTGCTCCAGCTGCTTTCTTCCAGTTGTGATATTTGAGGAGTTTAAAGTGTTACAACAGAGAGCTATGGTGGAACAACAAGTGACTACACGGATCTGGATTATTTTCCTTGCACATGTTGCTTAAAAACATGGTCCACAGAGCACGGAGGGAAAGTAAGAGCTTCATGCTTGGTTTTGGAAAATTCTGTCTCAGCACAACGAGGCAGAGCCGACCTCAGTGTGTCATGTTTACCAGCAGAATTGAAACAACCAGGATAAATCACTGTCAGTGACAGCAACAGGAAATTAATCCAGCAACCTTGAGAACATCATTACAATCTTTCACACATTTTCTATCCTTTCAATGTCCAAGTGGAATCTTATTTCTTTGCCCGAGTCTTTGGGGCTACAGAAAGCAAAAGACGCCTACACATCTTCTCGAGCAACAAATAAGGTGCAGACACAAGAAAATCCTCCAGGTCACACTTGGTAGGTGGTGAAGAGAATCCAGCCTGCAATGTCTCTTGCAGACATTGTCTTCCTTATGGTTGTCTTAACAGATGCTGTGTGATACCTTTTAGTCTGATTCCTAATGGTAAAACTGCTTCATTTATAGAAATGTGAATGCTCAGTGTGCAACAGAACAAGGCAGGAGTTCTCCATCTGATCTAGATCCCTTTATTGCCAGTGGAGATAAACAGAATCTGACCTATTTTAGATGCCTACCATAAAATAATGTTGCATCACACGAGCTGCTTCCCACTGGTGTTGGAGGAAGTTGTGATGACTCGCTCAGACAGGGATTTCAACACTGTCGATGTCCCAGACGAGGTGAGACAAGGCCTGCCCACAGCTCTGTGGGTACTGCCTTAATGAATCACAACCACACAGAACTCTCCAGTATTTTTAGAGATGGTAGAAATCTGATGGTTTTGGTTTCCTGGCAATACTTGAATGAAATTAAACTCTGTGGTATTTTGAAAATGTTTGGGTTTTTTTCAAATTTTCGATGAAATGAATTTTTTTAATTTTTTCATTTCTTTGGAGAGTCATTTTGATGTTCTACTTTGAGCTTTGAAAGAAGTGCATTTTAAAGCAATATTTAAAAGCTTTGAAACAAAAGCTGACCTCAGGCAGAGAAGGGGATGGTTTCACGTAAAGATTTGTAAAGATCCTTTTTAAACTCTTCAGCTTTATTTAAAATGAAACAGTCATTAAAAATTAGTGTGTCATTGCTGCTGGATTCTTCCTTTTCATGGAAATGAGACTGGACGTGAAAAATTTTCCGACTTTGAGTATCTCGTTTCTGGATAGGATGGTGCGTGGGAGAAAGGTGCAAGTAATCAGTGTTGGGAACAGATGTTCTTACAGATGTTGATCCTGACTAAAGTTTGTGTTATCCTATAACTGGTTCTCTGTTACACTGCACAGGCTCTTAACCCCTTGGCTTCTTGAGTCAGAGTATGCCACCAGTTCATTATGTAACATGTCACAGTGTTAATGCAACTCCTGCGTTCCTTCCTTTTTCTTTTTCCTGAGGCTCAGAACTACCAATGAAATCAGACTGAGACTTAAGTAGGTTTCTGACATTGTGGCCCCAAACTCCACTTCTGCTCAAATTCCATTTCTGCCCAGAGATTTCTTACTTCCCTCTTTCACTTCTTGAAACGTCTTTCAGAGGAGGCACCGAGCCAAATATTCATAACCAATTTTTATTTAACTGGCATTCATTGGAAAAACAAAACTTAACTCTGTTGAGGTTCCCCATTAATTGAAATGAATATCTGTTAGCTATAATCAATCATGTTGCAGTTTGAGATGCTCCCACTGCTCTACTGCTGCAACAGAGCCCAGATCCTGAGCCACTTGTGCTGCTTCCCTCGGCCAAGATGCACCCAAACAACTCCATGAAATTACTGGAGAATGTTACAGCTGTCATGTCTCCTCTTCTCCTTCAGTAAAGAGACAGCCAAAGGGACATAAAATGACTGGTCCAACATTAAACATGTAGAACACTTTCCTTCGTGGGGCTGGGCAAGGGGGACAACTTGTAAATTAAAGCAAGACAACCCCGGCTGGCTGATGTCCAGAATTGGTCTCTGGGGAGGACTTTGGGAGTGGTAACTACCCAGAAGTACCCACAGCCTGGCAGTGTTTAATGGAATGTTGGCAGACGTGCTGTATAGCACTTATAAATTAGTAATGATAATTAATTAATAATAGTTTGCATTCATGTGAAACATTCCTTGCTGCAATTTACTTCGCATCCTGCTAAACGTGGACATGAGAAACAGTGTATCTTCTAGTAATCTACCTCTGTGTAGGCTGCTTTTGGATCTTCCTCCCACCTCATCCTCTCTACATTCCATCAAGCTTTCCTCAAGCACCCAATCTGTGGTTCCCTGATGGAACTCCTGTGTTCTCTCCCAGCCTTCTGGCAGTGCCACATGAGACTGCAGGTGAGGCCCCGAGGTGAGGTAGGGCCTTCCTGGGAATTATGAGGTCTGAGGAATTCCCTCCCATGTCCCAGAAGTTATTCCACCTTTCAAAAGTTCCTGTGATGTTGGTGACTCTTGCTCAGCTTGTGCTCTCTGGGAATGATTGTTTGGTCCCCTGCTCTGTGTCACCAGCAGTTCTTGCCTACCCATGGAACCCTCCACCTCTCCTTACTGAATTTGTTTGTTCATTCCATCTCACCAGTTCATCAAAACCCTTTTATATTCTCCCAGCTTTGCAGCATTTTTGGGTGTGTTCTCATCACCAAAATCAACAGTGAGGATATTGACTAGTGCCAGATGAAGGATTGCACCACACATATCATCCCAGTGACCATCACTACCTACAGGAGATTTTATGGCCAGGTTTTAATTAATTTTATAGACCTAGACTATGTTTTACCCATTTCCTTTTGGGATGCCATATGAAACACTGAAGTTATTAATATCAATGAATATGAAATCTGCACCTTTTTTCTTTATCAATAAGAGATGGGCCAAGTAAGCAATGGGAATGCAGAGAAGGGAGGAAAATAATAGGACCTTCTTCCTTGATGCGGACAAATCCCTGGATCAGGTTAAATTTCACCCTCATCTTATTTTTTTTTTCATTTAGATGCTTATAAAAATAGATATGGTGGTTTATTGTAATACTCCTCTGGTGATTCAAGACGCTTGACCTCTTATTTTCTGGCTCCCCTCACCCTGCCACCCCCCATTTACTGACTGGATGTTGGGATCATCCTTTTCCAAACATCTGCAACTCGATCTGCTCTCCATAGGGGGCAATATCTCCATGATCCCCACCGGCAGCTCTGGAGTTGCTTTTGCCAGTTCACACACCCTGATATCGAATAAATCACACACAATGCCTATGAAATATTTCACTGATCTCCAACTTGCTGTAGCTGCAGAATCTCAACCTGCAGCCATGAAACAGTCCCAGCTCATCTACTAATTGATCCAATCCATCTCCAGATCTCCAGCTCCTCATTTGGGTTGGCTGATGTTATTTCAGGAAAAAATATTTAGGCTCCTTTCCTAAGTTTTCATAAAACTTCATAAATAAAAAATCAGGGCCGTTCCCCAGCCAAGACCAAGTCCCAGATAAATGTGAGAATTGAACCCTCTGCTGGTGATGATCTTCAGCATAGAATTTTAGCCCATTGCAAATGCAAAATAAAACCCATTAGCCCAAAGATTAGCTGAAGAAGCTGAAGTTACATGATTTGTCTCATGTTTGTGATGGGCTAAAAGGTGCACCTGGATCTGTAAATTCATTCTGATTCACAGTGATTTATTAAGGTGCAGGAACCCCCTTGAGAACCTGACCATAAGATTTATCAACGCCAAAGAAATCTATTAAACATCAAGATGATGTTTATAAACTTAGGCAAAATTTCTCTTTCTTTTATGAACAATAAACCAGAGGGAAAAAAAACCCTGTTGTGAGGTCAAACAAAAGCGATCTTTTCAGGGAAACACCAAAGTTCTATTTGATCAATGGGAAATACTTCATTTGACCTGAACTGAAATATTTCACTTTGATTTTGAGCTATTTAGTTTGTCTTAAAGAAGGCTCATTTTTTAAACATTACCTGAACTTTTATATGAAAGATGCCAATTTAAAAAAAAAACAAAAAAAACAAAAAAAACCAAAAAACATTCAGTTGGGAAAATGTCAAAATGAAACTTTTTGGCATTTCTGAGACAAACATTTTAGATAAAAAATGTCAACATGAAATGTTTTGACGTTTTGAAAAATGTCTCCCTTTTTTTTTCAATCTGAAACTTTACCAAATTTAAATTGAATTTACTGTTTGTCTAGAAAACAAGATTTGCTTGCGTTGGTAGTTTTCCCTGGATAAGCAGCTGATCTTCCTGCCAGGTTAGCACTGAAATGACAGCCAAGAAACTGTAGAAACAGGTATTTTAAAGCAGTTTTTGTCTTTACTGCAGCTCAGATTTGGACTTTTTAGTCATTATCTATCTATCTATCTATCTATCTATCTATCTATCTATCTATCTATCTATCTATCTATCATCATCATTTTTGCTCTCTACAGTGTCCAGCTTCCAACTTTGCCAGCAGTTCTATGGCCCACAAAGAAGTGAGAGTGAGAGAAATGATTTCTGTTTAACGAGTGAGCAATTCCCCATCATATTAAAATTATATTTTTATTCAAAAACCTGGCTAGTGGCGGATTTATGACAGTTCATTACAGAAAAAGTGCTTTATCCATTAAACCATAATTCTGACTGAGCTTTAGAGTTTGTTACAGCTAAATTCTGAAAATAAAACAACCCCTTGTAGCCCAAACTCAGGGCATTCCAAAATAAGATCTCAAGCTGCAAAGTGGCGTCATGGTTGGTGCTTGCGCTGCATTTTTGTGAGGTTGTGGGTGCTCCATGCCAACCATATCAATTACACACAATTAGACAAAAATTAAAACTCGTGGTTTACCGAAATATGTTTTGCTGTAGCTGAGAAGCTTCAGCTGGGGAGCAGCTCCAGCTCCTGCGCGAGAACTGCTTTTCGAGACAGAAGGAATTTCGCGTTCCCTGGGTTTCGCAATTCCTGCAGCCACGGCCCAGGGTGGTGCTGTTCCAGGAGACAAGAAACACGGCCAGGGAACGCTGAGCCCACCTCAGCCCAGGACCCAAAACGTCGTGTGGGTGCCAAAGCACTGAGCTCCCGACGCCTTCCCCCTCGGTGGGATCCACAGCCCTGAGCGGGGAGCCCGGGAATGGCTCGTGGCACGGGCTGGGATGGAGCTGCTCAAAGCAGCCTCTGCTCAGGGCAGGATCAGCCCGACCCCACTGCAGCAGTGGGGGCTCTGTTCTCTTTCCATGGCTGTCTGGAGCACTGTCTGAAAGGTCAGGATCCAGTCCCCTTTCTCCCCCTTGTGATAAAGTGGGACTTGTGCCATCCTGTTCAGGCAAGGGGGATCTGGGAATGGTTCCCTCTCTGCAGCAGCCCAGTGATGATAATCCTCACCTCAAGGAGGGGGTGGTGTCTGGGGATGTGGGTGTGAATCCCTCCAAACACAGAAGGAAAGTGGATCCACATCCTGGCCAAGCCAACCACTAAACAATTGCATCAAGGAGACTCTTTAACAGGAGTATGGCAGGGCCTACTGAGAGAAACCTACTGGATTTTAGGGGAAGTGAGGAAAGGAATGGCTCAGTTTGGAATCCCAGATTAGCTGGATGTGAGATAGGTGCCCTGCCTCTCAGCCTTGCAAAGACTGATGCAGACATTCCATGGGAAAACTGGGAAGTTCTTGTCTTTTTGACCTTGAAGTGCCTTGGTTGGAAGCAGTTAAAAAGGGTTTTGCTGAGCAGAGTCTGGGTGAGATGTTCTACTCCAAGGTCCCTTCTGTTGCCTCTTTGCATTTGGGGTGTAAAACACTGGAACACAGTGAGGGGACATGTGGGAATACACACTGATTTGGCTGAGGGGCTGTAGGGCCAGTGTTAATTCCCTGCTAGGGCAGGGGATGGTGCAGTGACACAGCTGCCTGTCACGACTGCAGGGCTGTAAGGAATTCCTGCCTCCCACGGGAGCACTGTAAGAGTCTGAGGGGAAGGAGGGGCTTCTGCTGGTGTTGGTACCTGGCTGAGAGGCCCTGGAGAGGCACTAAGGCAAGTGGAGTGGGCTGGGCAGCCTTCATTTCAATTCCTGCGTGCTTTAGTTTAGAGAAGCCTTTCAGTGTCCAGGAAGGGGCTGGGGAGGGTTAATATTGACACTTCCATTTCACAATGAACATGATTTTGCATCTTAGCTCTGGCTTCTTGCCCTCTTAGGAGTTAAGTATCTGTGGGCTCCTTCTTTGACTTTTAGGGGATTTCTTAATCCTCCTGGCTCTAGTTTGAGTAGTGCTGGGCTTTCATGTTTCTTATTAGCTAATGTGAGGAAATGGAGTAATATGAGGTTATTAAAAATTACCCAGCTTTTAGATGAATGGGAAAAAAGTGTGTCCACTGCAATAACTCCTGTCCATCACCTGGGCTGTTGATCCCTGCCAGCCAGGGTTCAGCCCACTGTGTTGCCATGTGTAAATTACCTACCTAAATGCAGCAAGACAGCAGAGCTGCTCCATGCTGAGTCCTAAATTGACACCGAAAAGGAAACTTCCATCCAGCCTGGAAATATAAGGAAATTGAGCAGACTAACCAGTAGCACAAAAAGTTCTGAAACCACAACAGCTATTAAATAAAGCCAATTTTTTGTTGTTTTATTTATTTTTTTTTTTCTGCAGACATTAAGTCAGTGTTTAAAAATACAAACAACCAGATAATTAGAGGAACTTCAAATCTGTCTTCATAGTGTTTCAGCAGGATGACATTGTCAGCTATTCTATTTGGTATCGATTTCCACAAAGCTCAGTTATTCCCAGCCTTCCATTTCAAATGCAGCACCTTGTTTTCCTGTATCTCGAAGCAAAGAAATTAGATAAAAACTATTGATTAGCAAAGGCACAGAGGGGAGGGATGTCTGTAACCTTCCTTTGTCTTGCAGCTCTGCAGCTGAGGCAGCAGTAATAGGATTCTGTGCGAGTGCGACTGTGATGAGGTCACACTGCTGAGAAGGGAATGAAAGCACTGCAGTCAGCGAGATCTCTTGCTTCCCTGATAGTTTTTGATATTGTTTGTCAAATTGCGATTTGAAGGTTATTCCTCCGGAGGCTGGGGCTGCCTCTGGCGCGCTTGGCTGGGCTTTTAGAAGTCGTGCATTGGGATAAACACCTTCCCTCTCCGAGAGGAGTGTCTGGCTCTTGTTGGGAGCCAAAACCAAGGAGCGAGAAAAGTTTCTCTCCAGAAATTTTCCGTCCTCGTGAGATTAGAGCAGTTGTTTGTCAGAATAAGTGGGATTTGTTTGGGCTCTCTGCCTCTTCTTCCTCCCTTCTTTTTCATGAGTCCTCTGCAGCTCAAAGCAGGTTCAATAAACACTTTCAAGACACATGAGCCGTGAAGGGTTATGCTGATTTAGGACACAGTGGTGTCCCATTTATTGGTGTCATTACTCAGGAAAGAAATGAGGAATTTCCTCATTTCATTTGCTTTGAGAAAGAGGCATTTTGTGACCTACCTTGGGCAACTGCAGAACTGTACAGAGTCCAGAAAAATGACTGATGCTTCCTTATCCTGAATGGGCTCTGCCACTGTCGTTCTTACATTGCTTCATAGCAGTGAAGCAGCTCATTGAGGTGACAAAGAGAAAACTGAGGGTCGTGGAGCAACGGAATGGTCTGGATTGGAAGGGACCTGAAAGATCCTGTAGCTCTGACTGCCCTGGGCAGGGTCAGTGATCTGCTTCCTGGGAGAGGATGTCAGGTCAAATACAGGATAAACACAGATTACCTGGCCCTCAGGACTCTACTTTTGGTGCACAAGGCAGCTGCATTCCTCCCTTCCCACAGAGGAAGAAACCACATGGGGCATGTAATGTCTTCCACTAATCAGGCCTTAGGGGGTTTTCCTCCCCTTGGAAAGCTCCCTTGCCCTAGTTCTCCTCCCGTAACAAGACACTGGAAGATTGGTATGGAGATAGCTGGTTCAGAAAACCCTCCAAATAAACTTCTGGAATTGCATGGCAGTAACAGGATGCCTTTAGCAGGCAGCTGCCTTGTCTGGCTGTGCAAAAACAAGTATGTCAGGTCAAGCTGCATATTTTGAGGTTTGATGTCCCACCCTCTCAAATAAGTGATGTGGGAAGAAGTCTTCTGGGAAAACTCCTTCCCCAGGCTTATTACTGTGGGGTTTTTTGTGGGAAGCATTGAGACTTTCCCATCCCCTGCTTTATCCCATGTGATGCTCTGTGATCATAACATGTGGAACTATCTCATGCTTCCAAGAACTCCTCCAGTGCTGAACAAGCACACTCTGGGTGTTTTTCTTAAGTCTTTGTTCTGTTCTGCAGTGATCCTGAGGACATCATTCTTTGCCCCCTTTGTTTCTCCTTCCATGTGAAGAAGGTGGTATGTCCTTCCTCCAGGGCTGTTGTGAAAACTTTCTGCTTTTCTCCAAGTCCCCTACCAGCTGTTGGGTGCTATGGGAGAGCAAAGCATCTTGCTGTATTTGAGTTATTTATAAGGGAAAGTCGATGCTACTTTAGAGATCCTTTTCACACACACACACCCCCCTCTGAGTAATCTGCTGGAAAGACTGTTCTCATTTGCTGCTGCTGTTGGACTGTTTGTATCCTCCTCATCCCATTTCTGGCCATGTTTAAGGTCCTGATAAAGCAGACCCCCAGGTTAAAGTAAGAGCTGTGGGAATAGTGCCTCTGGACTGCCCACTGAATGGCTCACTGATGGCTGGACATCTGGAATCATCCTGTGCCCGATGGGGTACCTGTCAGTTCGCTGCTCCTGGAGGGATGGAACTGGGTCCTGCTGGTCCAGGGCTGCAGTGGTTACTGTCTTATTAGCATTCAGCATCACCTCTGAGCTCCCAGAGAGGCACCAAGAGTGGAGACTCAGAAAAAGAGATTAGAGGAAAGCAGCGAGTGGGGAAAAGGCTCAAAAATCACATTATTCTTTACAAAATGGGCAATTGCAGTGTACTAAACACAAACAGCGCGTTCTTTAAATCTCTAGAGGGGCAAAGCTTGGCTGAGAGAGCTTTTTGGGGTTTTTTTAACCTGTTTTGTTTCAATGGATAAGTATTTTTCTCTTAGTTCCCGCTTATCTTTTCATCTGATAGATTTTCTTGTCCACCCCCACCCAAAATATATTGCTAAGTGTGGCTTACTCAAATGGGATGTGACTTTGTAGTCAGAGCAGCATCTGGTGCTGTAAAGAGTAGTCCAGAGTAGTGAGTAAGGGCAGAGTGGCCTCTTTACAATATCCAGAGAGAATCTGGCAAAAAAAGAAACCCCCTTTACCCACAGGATTTGGGCAAATTTTATATTTAATCTCTTAAATATTCTTGGCCACTATTGGGCATATTTTCAGGGTTGGTCATCTATCTCTGAGCAAGCTCTGAAGGGCTCAGCCAGGTGCAAAGATAATTGTTTCCTTATTTCAGGCAGCATCTGCTCAGCCATCTGGGAGGCTCATTTGTAAAAGGTGACAGGCTCGGGGAGCAGCCTGCAGGTCCCACCTCTGGTGGCACTGAGTCCTCCTTAGAGTGTGTGTGTGAGACCACAGTGGAGAGAACCCTGCAAAGGCAGTGCAGCTCTGCTGGGGAGGAATTGCACAGGGAGCTGAGTGTTTCCTGAGCAGAACAAGTCTGGTTATCACAGAGAAAGACTCCAGTCTCATTTTTCCACGTTTTACTCCAACCTCAAATTACCTTTCCTTCATATTAAATGCTTCTGTGTCCCAATATATTAATCTTTTATTTTACAAGGCTTTTTACCAACAGAATTGCTGCCAGTCCTCCACATCTCCCATTAATGAAGAGCCATGTCCCCCATTATTTCTGTGATCTGTAACTCCACAACATCTGGGCTTGGTGCCCATTGATCTCCTGTCCTGACGTTCTGCCCTTTCAGCAGATGGTTTGTAGGAAAGTGTTGTGTGAAAGACAGGGAGTGGCAGGAATATCTGGCACTGGGCAGGACAGGTGAATACAACCTGCAGCCTTCTCTGCACTGCTGGTCCTGAGCAATAGCCAGTGTTGTAATAAATGAGAAATAACAATGTCCTTCTGGCTGAAGCAGAAGAGATTTGTGTGCAGTGTGGGCAGAGGACCCAGGCTGTGTGGTGTTGGGCTCTGTTACAGCTTTGGAAATGTGCTACTTGTTCTTTGTAGCTCTGTTGCTAAACAGACATTTTCATTTCTAAGTACTTGCTTGCCTTTGTTACCCCAAACTGCCAAAATTAGAGGCATCTGACATAGAAAGGAAGTCAGTTTTGTTTAATTTATCCCAGATTTATTTTGTGACATTTCCTGGATACATTTACCCATCACATTATTAAACAAGAGTTTATTTTCTGGAGGCTGCAGCTTCAGCTTTGCCTGTATTTCAGTAGGACAGGAATTTAAATACTGTCAACATGCTGAGAAATTAGAAAGTCTTTCAGGTGTGTTTTGCAGGAGAAAGTTCAGAGCTCCACTATCTCTCCTAATAGTTGGCCTGGGGCTTTTTCAAATGTATAATCTGATTTTTTCCACTCATTTGAAATGTAAACAGAGAATTTTCACAGAAGACAGAGAAATCCATCTGCAAATAATATTTGTTTTTGGCAATTTGTTTCTTTAATTATGATGATAAATTTTCACTATTTGGCAGCAGCACAGAGAAATATGCCCTTGACTGTCTTTATTCCTTCAAAAGGAGTGGAAAAAATGGGCCTTGTTCAGAAGGCAATTCCCCAACTAATCACATAATTCTTGTCACTCACCCCAGCAAGTGATGAGAAACCCCTTTTTTTAGCTCTCCCATGGGAAGGATCCTTGGCTATGACTCAGAAAACTTTCTTTTTTTTTTATGTTGGACAAACTTTGGCTGACTTGGGACAAAACTCCAGTGATGAGGTTGTACCAATTTCTAATCTGCCTTTATCTCTCACAAGTGCTCAGTTGTAATGAGAAACAAACACGAGTTGCCCAAATAAAGGTACATCGTTCAGAGGTGCTGATAGGACAGGGGAGCAGCTGATTTAAATTTGGGGGACCCTAAATCAGGCCCAAGGCTCTGAGTGCCTCAATGTGCTTTCTAGACATGACTCAAATGCCAGTTCTGCGCCTTGAATCCATCTCAAAAGCAATGGATCATCCAAGAGTTGTTGCCAGGTTATTCTGTTACTTTCCTAGGGGCTGAATCTAGAAAATTAATCCATTTAAATCTCTGTTTTGTAGCAGCACACACAGGCTTGTTGTTGCTTCTCCCTTTTCATTACAAATGAAATACATGTGCTTATATTTCTAAATCTATTATTTAAATTATACATTCTGCATTACGTTTGGGGCAGGTACTTCGTGCTTTGGAGAGAAGAGAAAATATCTGCAGGACACAACTTGAAATACAAAAACCTATAGATTATACGTGTTGGCCATTTGTGTTTGTTGGGCACTGTGTGTGCCAAAACATCACTGATAAAATGCTTCTTGATGATGTTTTCGGCAGGTGAATGAGGAACCCTGAATGCAGCAAACACGTGGTGTGTAAAGTGTTTTACAGTCCTTAGACTTGTGCAGGCTAATTGAAAATAACTGTGGAGCATGTTTGATACTCAGGAAACCTGAATGGGCCTTGGTTCTGGATGAGGAAGAGGGAGCACAGCTGGATGAACTGGGTGTATTCAGTTCTCCATTCAAAAGCTTTTTTCCCTTTTCTGCTTTTGGATTTCCCACGATTGAATTTTCTCAGTTTTTCCTCCTCTGGATTGTTTGGTTCGTGCAGAAACCCTGAAATCACTGCTCTGGTCAGGAGTCCTTCACATTTGCCTGGTTTGTGGCATTTAGTTTTTAATTTTAACCATCTGAGGGGTTTTTTTTTTGGTTTGGCTTCTTGCCTTTCTTATTATTCTGTGCCTGCTTAATTGTAGCTTTTATGAAGAAATGGAGAAAGAGTCATAAAGACAATAAGACAAATCATTCCCAAAGCAAATATAATGAGGGAAATGAGGAGAAGAGTTGGAGAAATATTTACATGATTTGAATTTTCTGTCAACATTCCTAAAAATAGAACAAAAAAAAATTAAATGAAATAGATGATTTGTTAGCAAAAGGAATAAAAAAGAATTGCAAACATGAGAACAAATGTTCATTTTTATTCCAAGAAGTAGTTCTTGGCAGTATTTAGGACTTTTCTAATAGAGGAGACGAAATGTAGGTTTTGTCCCACTTGAGCATAAATCAGTACAACAGACTAAACAATATCTATTGTAGGATGCACTAAGTTCTTCTGTTCTGTGCAGCCCTTAAGTCTGTAAATTCAGTGTGTAAACTGTAAAGAGGTTTAATCACCTCCTGCTCAGCCAGGCCTCCTGCAGGTCACCGCCATCCTCCTGTGGTGGGGAAGCCTTCCAGTAGCCCTCCAAAATAGCAGCAATTACCTAATTACAGCATGGTCATGCTAAAGGTCACGTTAATGGCCACCAATGCTGATGAATGGGAAGGCAATGGCGTGGATGAAATCATAATTAGTGCAGCATGAGGTAGGTGTTATGTTAAACATCCGAGGGGGGAAAAAATGAACAGCGTTGCACAGGTGGGCTGAAACGTTCCGTGTAAGACTGGACCTGCAACAATCCCACTTTGAGAGGACAAGGATAAGCTTTACACAGTTTGCTCCTGTCAAGGAGTTAAGCCAGTTGTGAGTTTTATTCACCAAACTAGGAAAGCACGTGCTGGGTGTGAAACACTCCAGACCTCCACTCTGCTCTTTCTGAGGTGTCACAGGGTGGCTGTGTTTGACACCACGGACACTGTTTTCTTTCCAGAGAGTTCACCAACTACTGAGAAAAAAGAAATTCAACTGGAGCAGCAGGACAGTGGAGATGCTCTACATTTCAGGCAGACAATAAATCAGGTTTCCACTCCTCAGCATGTCTGGGAAGGGTTTGATATTCTGTGTGCGTGTCACATAAGCGTGAAAAATCTGCTGCTACTGAATTAGCAGAAAACCCAGCAACATTTATACTGTTTAGGTTGCAAAGGTTTCCATCAACACTGAATAGGTGATTTTTCATTGTTACAGTATGTGCAGTGCTAAGATGGCACCTTATGTCTGCTATTGATTTCCCTGATGCTGCCTTCAGGGTTGGTGGTCACAGCTGGACCTCCCCTCTGTCCGAGGGAGCTCCGGAGCTCATGCACTTGTTTGTGTCAATGCATGAGCTTCTCTTTCTGTTCCAGAACTACAGTGCTGCAGAATTGCCAAAAATCTGGCCCACAGGTGTATTTTCAGGACAGCAGAACAACTGATCTTTTCTTGTGTGGGTCAAAGAGATGGCATTTAATCAAGGGTTTTAAATAGGAGGAGAAAAGGGATGAAACTGTCGCTGTTAAAACACCGTAGAGTCCCTATTCTAAAGAATTTAATTCAGTTGCCTGGATTATTCCAACTGTGTACAGAAGGTCATCCAGATTGGCTCTCCAAGTATTTTTTTGCATACAGAACACCTTCCTGAGAGAGTACCTCCATCTCCATGGAATGTGCCATTCTCTGTGGAGAAGGGAGAGACCCTGTGGGTGCCTTTTGCAGAGCTTAGAGGGTTTCATGGGAAGTGTTGCCCGACTATGGGAGATGTGCCAGAGATATTTCCAGTACCAAACCTGCCCATTTCTTATGGTGAAGATGGAATTTGCTTTGCTTGAGCTTGTTGAGAAGAAAAAGAACAACCCGCTTGTTTTACAAAACCGTCTACCACTTCTGATTTTCTTCAGTCCTTTGGTCTTTGAACTCCAGCCTTCCAAGCTTTTGTTGTAAAATAAGAAGTAAAAGGAAATCATAGTTAAAAAAAAAAAGAAAAAAAGAAAAAAAAGAAAAATGCCTATTTGCAATGAAATAATTTTGTTGTTGTTGTTGTTGTTCCTTTGAGTTTCTTTTAATTTGATTGTTAGGCACTGGGACAGGAGAACTGTAACAGGAACTGTGTCCTGGTATTGGGTAACTTCTGTTTAGTTCTGTCTTCACTAAACTCCCATCTCTGGGGATACAAGTAACACAGTCAAACATTTTGCTCCTGCAGGGCACAGGTGGGGGATTCCTCTACCAGAACAGACCAGAATCCTGTATCTCCCAGCACGTGCCTTTCTTCTACTCCTGTCCTTGAAAGACAAGGTAATGGGAATTCAAGCTTGAATTCCAGGCCAAGTATCTGCTTATTTCTAAACACAGAGGACATTTTTAAGTGTCAGTTTTGGAAGAGTGGATCCCCAGGTTAGAGGAGGGGAGGCAGAGGGACCAAGGAATGTTGCTTTGCTCCCTCCATTTGTGTGGCACGTTGTGTCAGTGCCTCGTTAGCAGGGACACATCCCAGAGCTGGACAGGTGGTGTGGGATCCCGGCCTGAGCCTCTTATCTCAAATATCTCTGAAAAGCTCCTTTGGCAAGAAGCCCAAATGGGAAGGAGCAGTTCTTCTGTCTCAGAACAAACCTGTAACGGATGTGGAAAGTCACAGGCTCTGCTGTTATTTCTGCTCCCTCCTCTGCTGTCTCCTCGCCAGATTATTTTTTTAATCGGAATGTTTGACTGCTTCTCATCTTGCTGATGCAAAAATCTCTCAATATCCAGCAGGAGAAAGGTCCACATTGCTTCCAGTAATCTTTGGATCATGCCATTAGCTTCACTTAAGCTTTGGGTCTGGTTCTTCACAGTTCAGAGGATTTGTAGTCTCTACTCCAAGTCCTTATCCAGTTTTTCTGAGTTCCTTAACTCTGCAGATATGAAAGGTCTCAGCTCTTCACCTGAGTATGAGCTGTATCAACTGCTAACCAATAACACAGACATTTAGGGTGGGAAGGAAGGAAAAAAGGACATTGTATTATAATGTTTAACTTGTGAAACAAGAGGAAATGTCTCCAACCTGTGATCCATTTGGGTTGCATAAGCTATGAATGAGGCATTGTTAGATGAATATTAAATATACATGTATATATTAAATATTTAACTTGAACTTTGTTCAGGTTTCCTTTCTTGTAATTCCTTTTCAGTGTTCATAGAAAACAAACCTGATTTTTATGCTGCTTGCCAGTAGTGACCTCAAATTTTCTGTTTGTGTTAATAATATCAGTTACCTGCACACATGAGTCACGGTGAACTTTGTCACTGCACTGGAGGAGTACTTTTTGGAATATGTCCACAACACTTTTTGCTGTGAAAACGCTCCCCATTGCTTGAAATAGTCTGTGAGTGCATTTACTGTTTCATGCATATATAACTCTGGAAGTTGTTCATTCCTAAATTTTCTCAGTACAAAGCTGAAGCCTGCAACTGTTCCAGTTGAGGTGATAAGAGAGACGATAAAAGAACTCCAGAGGAATGTCCTTGTCAAGCACAGGAATGGATGCCACCTGAAATGTCCCTGGAACCCCACAAGTGTGTTTTAAACCCTAGGCTGGTGTGTCCCCTACAGCTGTGAACTGCTCCTCTTTGTGTAGGGCTGAGCAAGGCTCCAGTGGCTCTGTTCTTACAAGGAATGCATTTTCCAGTGTTTTGAGTTAATGACTATTATTCAAGCTGAAGTCAGTTCCTTTCTCACACTATTTTAGGCTGTGTGTGGTAAACCTTTGTGCCATTTTTCTCCTCAAAAAATTCTGGTATTTTCCTTCTGTCCTAAAACCAATACAAATTATCCCGAGCTCTTTATCTTATGAAATAAGTGTTGGTTATCTCCATAATGACTAAATCCTGAAGTGCAGCATGTTGGTATTTCTGCTGGCCTACTGACCCTCCTTTCATTGCTGCTGCTCAATGCAATGGTGTTGGGAAGTTCCTGTTGTGTTTGATGTGCAAATAGAGAACAAAAGGTCTTTGCCCTGATGGCTGAAAGTTTAGATATTTGTATTGATTGGATAAATATTGGACATTTGTCTTTTTTCACCAGAAAGTGATACATTAAGGCAACTGTTTCCTGGACAGATAAATAGTGAATTCTGAGGATATAAAGAAATTAAGCCTGGAGTGAAGCTTGTAGTAATGGGAAAGTAATGGGGGGAAGCAGGTATGTTACCTTGCAATGTTCTTCCTCTCTTTCCCTTTATTTTGAGTTTACCCTGATACTTTATTAATCAGACTTTGGACAGAACTCCAACATGAGTGTTTTCCAGCATTTCCTCCATCCTTGTGTGCCTCTGAGGTGGTTTCTATTCTTGCCCTCAGGGGAAGGAGTGCAGGACTCTTGGACCATCCTATCTTCCTAAGTTGCTTTATCCAAAATCTGACTCATGAGAAACCCTTCAGGAAAGTGCCTTGGATAATGGGCCATGTCTCCCACTGCATTGCTCAATACCTACATGCATCTCTCAGGCATTTCAGTCCTTATTTATTGTTTTGGAGTGTGTTGGAATTTCCATTTAATTTAAAATTAATAAAAATGGAATGTTGTCTTTTTTGAATCTGTATGGGGAGAAGTTATTTTTTTATTTCCACTGTAAAGTGAAAATATTGCTTACAGTTTTTATTTTTAGATCTTTCTTCACACGTGCTTTTCTTTGCTAGGCTTAGTTACACAGAAGGGTAATTTAATTTTGAAATTTTAAAGTTTCTTAGAAGGAGAGAACATACCCAGGGGAAATAAGATGTTGGTCTCATCTGAAGGAAGAACAAAACTGGTCATGAAATCATTGCAATCAAAAAAATATCTTTGACCGGTTTTCCTCTCCATTCAGTGACAACAGCTCTGATAAAATGTATCTAATTAACACCCAGCAGATAACAATTATCTTGTATAATTATGATGAGCTTGTTTGTCCTTTAATTGACAGCCCAGGCAATGTTTTATGATGTTTATGTGACCTTGCAGCTGATCTGGCCCCGCTCCCGTGCGCTGCCAAGTGCGTGGCTGTTTGGGTTCCCAGCCCAGCCCTGGCTCTCAGCGCTCGTTCCCGTCGCTGTCACTCCAGGGGGACACATCCCGCCCCACCTCCCCGTGACTGCCGCAGTGTCGCTCCCATCCCTCACAACCGCGCCGAGATCGCTCCCGGTTGTTGCCCCTCTGCTGCCTGTCGGTGTCTGTGCGTCAGCTCTGGGGAGCGGCTACAAAGCTCTCGGTGCTGCTCAGAACCAGAGATCTTCCCTGTTAGCAACTAAATCTTTGGATGCATCCCGTGGTTTCACATGAAGTCGGTGCAGACTTTGCAATAATCCCGCAATCTGCTTTCTATTAAAAGGTACCCAATAGTTCAATAACCAAATGTCTGTGCTGATACAGCAGATGCCTTTGGTTTGATGCATCCTGGATGCTTTGGAAGGCTTTCAGTTTTCCCACTGAATAAAATGTCTCTGCTGTCCTGTAAACAACGAGCCCTTGTGTGTTGGTACCTGGGTGCCATGGTCATTTTTGCAGTAGTGCCCTGTGATGCTCTGCCTACAGCCTGTCCTTTCTAGTAAGGGATGTCTGGTGTAAAACTACAAATGAATTTTTGGAATATATTTTGCCCTTTGCTAGAGAGAGGGAGATTTAATTAGGTGGGCATTGTGAGGAAGAAGTAGAAGAGTGGAAAGACAATCAAGTGGTTTGGACATTCAGGGAAGACTAAGGGCAGGTCACTGGCTTTAAGCTCAGTCTGTCCAGGTCATTTAATCTGTGATGTGATTTTTTTCCCCCACTGACAAAGTGGGGTTCAGAATGACAATTTCCTGATCCATTTTCTATGTGTTTTTCTGGGGTTAAACCACTTCTGCCTTGCTGTGGATATTTCACTGCCCTGCATCTTTCATTTTTAGGACATTAGTGCCTTCCAAGTGAAGGACACGTCTGCAAGTCCATTTTTCCTATGAAGGAGTGGGGAAAGAGGTCCTTGTAAGGGCTCAACTTGTGTGAATATTCAAACAGGATTTACAGCCGTGGGGTTTTTAATGTTTGCAAACAGGGGATCTTTGAACAGCTGAGTAGCAGATCCCTCTTCCTGCCACAGTGCCTCTTAATTAAAGTTTTTGTCCCGATTTCTTCATTTGATACGTAGGTGTGTTACTCAGAACAGCTCTTTTCCATCTGTAAAGGAAGAAGGAGCTACTACCTCCTGATTTAAGTCTTTATCCAGAGGGCTCTGGGCCTTTATTGTTTTGGGGGTTTTTTCTTCAATTTTTTTTCCCCCTCCTGTTGAGGAATCAACCATTTCCAGCAGTCAAAGCAAGTTGAGTCTACAGATTTTCAGTTCCAAGTTCTTCATCCTGGTGTTTCATCCTGAGTGTTTCTCCCTGCTCCCAGGCTCCTGCAAGGGTTGGATTGTCACAACAATGAGGTGCCACCTTAACAAAATCAACGCCTGTGTGCTCAAACAATGTGAGGGCTGCAATGCAACCACGGAATAGTTAATGAACAAAGCTGTGGTGCCCCCCTCACTATCCTCGTCCTTGAAGGTTTGGAAGGAAGGGGAAGCTCCACTGTGACAATCCTACTTGGCATAGAGTGTGATGTGCGAGGCAGATCTATGTGAGGGGTTACTGCCCTGAAACAATTTTAAAATTCATTTAGTGAGAAACAAGCAGGAAACATCCCCAAACAAGGTTTTGTCTGATATTTCTGGATTTTGGGGGATTCCATTAGACAGGGAAACAGCCTGGGAACAGCTTTTCTTATAACATCGTCTTGTCCTTTTCACTTCGGGGCAGTATTAGAGAGTGCAGTGGTGCATAAGACTTAGTAATAACTATTATTATTTGTTAAGCATTGTCTTATACAGCTCTGAGAACATTGGGTTTCTGTCCTACATGGATCATTACTTTGGGAATGCAAAATTTTTCAAACAGTAAGTGTCCTCGGTGATTAGAGAGAGATTATCACCAAGTGCTGCATTTTTATTTGGGTTTTTCTTGCGTTTTTTTTTTCCTAAATGAAGAGGCTGAGCATCCAATTAATCTAGTTATCTGTAGTACTATTCTGGTTTGAGGATGAGAAAAATATATCAAACCACTTAACTTGGTCTTCTCTCAACATAAAATGATTGTGAGGAGACGTAGAATAATCCTCTGCATGGACTCTCATGATTTTATGTCCCCAAGCTGTCAGTATGGCCAAATCCAGTCCAGATGCCTGGGTGCTCAGATGCTGGGATAGATCATCCTTTAGTATGATTCCTGGATTTGACAGCCAAGGTAATGGGCAGCTGGACTTTCAGCTTCATCAACTGAAATATTCCATGTAAACCCAACGGGTGAGGGTTTGGGTTGGCAGGAGGGGAGAGTTCCACGTAGTATTTTTTTCTCCTGGGTCAAGAGGATTCTGTAGAAGCAAATCCCAAGTGAAATCAAAGCAGACTTGTGTATCTGTTGCTGGTGCATGAAATAATAAATGGAATAAACTTTGGAGATGTATCCAGTAGATTCTCAGTAAGAAATATTCTGAAAAGACCTCATAGTATTATCTGACCTTCAAAGTAAACTTGAGTTTATTTAAATGCCATAGGCACAAATTATATGCTTTTTGCCTTAAAATTCATAGGGTAGCTATTGATAGAATTAATAAAGAATAATTTTTCAGAAAAAGTGAACATATGGCTTGTTATTACTGACTTCAAGCCACAATCAGAACATTATCTAAATAACTCCAGCTACCAGCAGTATGTTCTCAAGCATCTCGTACATTAGAGCACGACTCCTCGAGTTCTTTGAGACTTTGTACGTTCTCTTGTCGATCTCTGAGCAGTGTTGTCTGTGCTCTGACTTCTAATCCTACTAAAGATCTTCATGCTGAGGATTTTATAAAGGTGCTGTGAAAATTTTAAGTGGGTTTGAGGTGCCATTACAGACCTTGAGCTTGGGAACGTTTTTCAGGAGCTGAAAAACTAATTAGAATCAGTCTAATTACACAAGTGTTTTTCTTTCTTTGTTGTTTCTTGTGGTGTTTGCTCTCCTGACACTCAGTTGCTCTGATTCTTTTTCAGTGTAATTTTCCAGTCCTTTACTCATGTTCCTTCAAATCTTTACGAGTTGAGTAAATAGATGGAGTGGGATGAGCTGAGAAAACGTAAGACTTGCAGAATTTTTTCCCAGTCATAGGGGAAAAATATTGCAGCTTTTCTCCCTATGTTTTTTGCTGATTCTAGTGACCAGACAACTCCCAGCCAGCTGTGGCTAAAGACATTTAAAAATGTTTTCAGAGACAGGCAGAACAGTTTATACTGGGCTGCTTCTCCCACCAGGTTGCCACATACCTCTGCAGAAAGAGCTGGAACCACGTTCATTGGGCAGGAGACTCAGAGCACCAGGAATTTAAAGGTCTTGCTCATCTAATTTGGCTGTGAGCCATTTTATTGCTCTCTGTTTGATTGATGTATCTGTTTAAATGCTTTAAGAACTGGGACTCTTTCTCAGCAGGGGCTTGCACAGGGCAGCGCAGGAGAAATCCTGACCTCGTTTGGGGCCTTCTGTGTTTCTGAGAATGAAGTAATAATAGAATAGAATCATTATATAGAGTCATGGGTTGGGTTGGAAGCGACATTAGAGTTCCAAGCCCCTGCCATGGGCAGGGACACCTTCCAGTATCCCAGGTTGCTCCAAGCCCTGTCCAGCCTGACCTTGGACACTTCCAGGGATGGGGCAGCCACAGCTTCTCTGGGCAACCTGTGCTGGGACCTCTCCACCCTCACAGGGAAGGATTGCTTCCTAATGCCTAATCTAAACCTGCTCTCTGCCTCTAGCTGAACAAGCCCAACTCTCCCAACTTTTCCTCCCAGCAGAGCTGCTCCAGCCCTCTGATCATCCTGGTGCTTCCTCTGGCCTGGCTCCAACATCTCCGTGTTCCTCCTGTGCTGTTCCCCCGAACTGGAGGGAGCCCTGCAGGAGAGTCTCAGCAGCATTTTGAAGCTTGTATCCAACAAATGGAGTGACCGAGGAGTTGCTGTCGCCCCAACACACAGAAAGAGGGCTCTAAATGCAGCTTCCCTTTCTTGGCCTGGGTGCTCAGAGGAAAGGGGAGAAACTGGCAATTTGGGAACAAAAAAGAAGAGACTGTCTTTATTAAAAGAAAAGCCAAAAAAAAAAGAAGATGCAAACCCCCCTCAAAAGCCAAAAGTAAATAACCCCTGGGCTCCACACTGTGGATCACAGCATTATAGCTCTCTGCTGAACCCCACTCTGCAGAGATTTCTGGCTCCTTGCTGCAATTCCAAGCTCTCTTGCTATTTAAATTATCCTTGTGAGACAGCCTTGTGTCTTTACTTGGCTGCCTTTGCTTTTTTTCCTATTTCTTTTTTTTTCTTGATGAGTCATTCTACCAGCTTATACCCTCTCATCAGATAGACCAGACAATGAAGTCACCAGGGTTGCCTGAGAGCAAAATTGGCCCCATTATGCACAACCACTGTGCCTTGTCACTGATAATACACCGCTCAAGGGCTGGCCCTCGAAGCAGGATGGAAAATCACCAGGGACAAGAAACCTTCCACCCAAACAAAAATATTTGTTGAAATTTTGTGTATGGGGGGGGGGGGGGGTGTGTATGTTTAAATTTGTTGAAATACTTCCAGATGAAAACAGGAAATCACACACAAATAAAACTGGGGTTATATTTTGTCAATGTAGGAGGGAGAGAAAATTATCTGATTGTGTCCCTTTACTTGTGTGCAGCAGCCTTAGCTATGGCAGGGAAGTTTTATTAGTCTTCTGTATAAACTAGAACACTTTATATCAGAATGTATGAGAGGCAAGAAGGATGCTTGACAAAAATCATCCTTTATTAGCTCAGTACAGAAGCAAAATTAAACAGTTCTTCCTAGGGGAACATGGGTGGGAAGATACTTACCTAGAGAACTTTATCCTAGAAGCAAGACACCAGATATGAGAAGGAAAACAAAACAAGGATGAGGGAAGTGACGTTTTCCACAATGGTGTGGCACATCATTAGCTGCCTAGGAATAGTACTGAGGATTGATTTCTGGGTCTCAGAGAACTGTTCCTGCTGCTGAGGCACAGAACCTTAAAAGCACAAAGGGACTCGTGGCTGTGATAGTGCTGGTGGCTTGGTCTGCTCAGCTGAAACGACAAAGGGCAACCTGGTCTTTTGGGATCTGTATAAATCTGGTGAGGAATTCCATAATAACTGCTAATATTAAAGCTTTTACAAGCCTAACTGTCTGCATCAATGAAGGACAGAAGAAAAGCAGTTTATTTCCTGTTCTAAGTCTTACAAAACCATAGTCTCCATAGAGACCTCTGTTCCTTCCTTTCAGTATTTTTAACAAGAGGACAGCCTCTTTATTGCTTAGCTAGCCCATTTCCAGAGTTGTGCCCATCAGTGGGCTTTGGAGAGACTGAAGTGGCTGAGTTTCATCATCTGCCAAAGCTGATCCTTCTTTTGATTCCAAACTGGTGCCCTATCATTAATGATTTTTTGCATCACTCTGTACTGAACACAGATGAGCCCCAACGCTTCTGGGCCCTCTATGAACATGGTTTAAAAGGATCCTTTCTCTTCCCACCTTCTCTTAAGGTCCAGGAAACCTTAGTGCACTGCTAGGGGTGACTAAAATGTGCTGGGAGAGAGGAGGGTCAGAGCTCAGGGGTGCTGCTCAGGCTGCTCTTTGTGTCGTGTCTGCAGCGTCCCCAGTGCTGAGCCAGTGGCACTTCCTTCCTCCCTGGGAAGGGAGAACCTCGTGTTTGGAAGCTCACCCCAGGGGCACAGTCCAGAAGGTGACTACTCTCAGCTGTATGTTAAAAGCATCTTGCACTATTTTTCCAGCCTGATTCTATCTCACCAACTGTCTGGCTTGACTGTTTTGCTGTGATTCTTGCTTACAGTTTGTCACACTGATGAAAGATTAGCTCTGCGTATGTGGGTTTTTTCGTTTTTTTTTTTTTTCCCCTTTTTTTCTCTCTTTTTTTTTATCCCCCCCCCCGCCCCCCCCCCCTCATTTCCCAGTGTGGCATTTAGGATGGAGGCTGAAAATATTGAACAAACTGCTGATGTCCTCAAGATTCAAATGTGTGAAAAAGACTCGTAAATGAGTCTAGCACACTCAGAAACATTCTTAACATCTGTTCAAGCAGGAGTACCAGTTCCCTTGCTCAGAAAGCACAGTTTGTCCTCCCTGTTATTTAAAACTTTGGATTTGAATATTATCAGAGGGGAGCTAAGGAAAATAAACTCTTTGATTGTGGATATAGGTTTTATAATGGGATGTGTGGTGGGGATGGTGCAGAATTATAGAATTTTAACTGCGGTGTCCTCAATTTCTCTTATATTGAAAGTCTTCTCCTTACAAAGCACTATGGAAAGGGCCACAAAGCTGCAAGCCCTGTGGATTGTGTCCCCTGGACTGCGAGACGTGGGTTTACTGGAAAACAGCATGTGTTTTCCTCTGAAAATTTACTGCTTACATAGAATAAAGAAAAAGCACTTTAAAAATCACTAAAAATATTTTTAAGCTTCATTTTCATATGTACTCCCGACGAGGCAGAAATCTCTCTAACTCAAGTTTTAGTCTGGCACTAATATTTCAGGATTCTGTCCCCAAAATGCAGTTGCAAAACTCTCAACACTTCTGCAATTTAGTGAGAGAAAGGCTATAAATAGGCAGCCAGACAGAGGCACAGCGGGGAGAGCCCAGGGGTCTGAGCTTCCAGCCTCTTTCTGCAACCACAGTAAAGAATTGCAGACATAAACATGACAATTGCAAAGAAAAAAAGCAACTGGTAACTCTGAGAACGAAGGAAAATAAGGAAAATAAATGGCTGCATTTAATAAACGGGCTGAAAGGCCTCTGCAGTTTGCTGAGGATGCTGCAGTGACCTTCGCTCGCTCCAGAGGGGCTTGGGACGAAGTCCTGGCACTTCAGCCTGGATCCAGCTCTCCCAGGCTCTGGGAGTGGATGGATCCTGCCGTTATCCCAATGTCCAGGGCTAAATCCCACTGCTGGCTGGGACTGCAGCATGCTGTGAGCTCTGGAGAGGGTGTTGAGCACTGTTTTAAAGCAGGTGGATGAGAAATCTGTGCAATATTGTGAGTGTTCCGAGGACTGGGACATCTTTAATCACAATTAATCCATTAGCATTCCCCATTTAAGTGACGTTTATTGCTACAAACGTCTGGTGATGGTAAAAACAGTGGCTCTGTTGCAATTATTCCACCTTTTAAAATCCGTACCACTGCTTTTAATTCTTTTTGATAGAGAAGTTATGTAAGTCACGAGTCTCGTTGGTGGTGTGGTACAGAAAGATGAAATACTTTTCCTCTGCAAGGTTAATGTGCTGCAAGTCTCCCCATGATTAGGAACAAAAATATACCAGCAGGTGGGATATAACCAGAACAGAGAGAGTTCTGTGAAATTCAGCTTAAACCAGGCAATAAAGCAGGCAATGGCATTTCAGCTGAGAGGCCTCCTGCAGTAGTGATCTATAGTTCCAAGGAGAAGTCCCCTGGAATATACCTGTTGTTTTAAGTACAATGAGATTTTTGCAGCTGTGATAACAGTTTTCCAGCTGCACATTGGTCCTAAAAGCCTGACAAATGTCCTTTCCTGAGAAAGAGGGATTTTGAAAGTAACCTCCAACACCAGCACAAGGACAGCAGTTAAACCTGATTACACTTGGCAGTGTTTAACCCTTCAGGGAAGCTTGGAATTTAACAAATCCAAGTGGAAGCCCAGAATGATTAGCTTAGGTACATGAACTAGGCCTTCATGGCTTTGTTTCTTGCCTGCATTTTGGACTGAGTAGTATTTAATTCTGTTCAAAACCAGCTTTGCAGTTGGCCAGGGCGTTACTGTGACCTGAAGGTCCATGTTCAAGCATCTGGTGCCTGTTTTTATTCCTGGAAAATAAACTTAGCATGCATCCTACTCTAAAACTTTTCTTTAGAAAAAAAAAATGTTGTCTGATGAGAGCTTTGCTCCTCTGTTTGTTTTTTTAGTGCAGTTCATCTTTGGGGTTTGGTTTTGAATTCATGTCTCATACTTGCGGGTCTGTCAAGGTACAGCACGAGTGGGAGAAGTCAAGCGTTTTGGTGTAAGACAGGTTTGAAAATAACCTCAGTATTTCACAGCAAAGGGAAATCAATAAGGCCAGCAGGAGAGAGAAGGATAGGTGTATTAATAAACCAAGACTCTGAGTACAGTGGGGTCAGGAGCTAAATGTAGCTGTACCTAAAGGATCGTTCCAGACACCGGTATGTGGTGGGAAGATTAGAAGCTTGGCCTACTTGTAGTTAGACACAAAAAATGTGGGTTGCTGGGTTCTTTTTTTGGCTGAGGAGGGGTGTTTCCCCATTAGGATACAAAAATAGTAACTCCAGAAACTAAACGTGACTTGCAGACAAACTTTCAGCTCACTCTACTAAGCTCCTTTCTTCAATGTCACTGGAGTCTGTGAAAGCAGCAAAATGCATCCAAACTGGTCACAGGACCTCTGCTGTGGAGTATGCCTGATCTGGGAGGATAAATTTTTCTTTCAGGACTTGCTTTTCAATATTTTTCAATAACTCACTTAAGCATCGTTAATCTGGGATATATTTCGTTCACTTTCTGACGTATTTCAAATGATAATGTCATTTCTTTGGAGGTCAAACACCCACCCAGCCACCTCCCTTAAAATCCTTACACCTTTAAAATGCATTAGATTTGCTGATATTGATAGTGACTATTCCCACCTCATTCCTGTGAATTTACTTCTGGATTTGTAATATATTTTATTCCTGATAATAAAATGCTTTGGCAATGTGAGCACTGTGAAAACCAGATTTTGGGTATCCATACATGAAAAGAAAATGCAAAAACTCTGTATAATTTAAGACTAACAAGATAAAATCCACAATAAAGTTTTAGTACCAATAGTATCAATTTAGTATCAACAACAAGTGAGGAAAAAAAGTCCAAATAAGAAGGAATGGCTGGTTTTACACAAGACCAGTTCTTGTCTTGATTCAAGACCACTTATCCCTCTGGTAACTTCAGATTTGTAGCTAGTGTAGTTAGATGAGTTTAGAAAGAGTTTTGAAAGACTATATATAGCCTTATAATTTGGGACTAAACTGAATTTGCTGAGACTCCTCTAAGGTGATTCTACTTGTAAGAAAGCACTTGCAGGCTTAGAGACTACAGGCTTTGATCAGTAATATTTTGCCATAATACTCTTTTCCAGAAATATTCTTGGCTGCTGTCTAATTCCTGTTAGTTCCTATTAGTCACTGCTGTTTACCACGTTTCTGTGACATATTTCTGCCTCCTTTTGTTTGCTGTTCTTGTACTGTCTTGTTACAACAGGTGATGGTGTATTATCTCACCAATAAATGTAGTTTCTGAAATGCAATTAAAGCTGCAGAGGTGACTCCTGCCCATGACCTGAATTTCATTCCTTGCAGTGCCCCTGACTTACCAGGTGACCTTGGATGAATTTCCTCGTTAGGAAAATGAGGCAGATTATTTACCCCTGGGGTGCAGTACCATGGTGTAACAAATGACAAAAGCCAGGGAAGTACAAATTCCTTTGGAACTCTCCCAGATTCTGTCCATTGACCATATGCTAAAAGACATTATGGCAGAGAGTTTGACTGCCCTGCTCCACGGGGACGTGGAGGGGAATGTTTAATGGCCACATTTGTTACTCTGGTGCTGGGATGTCTTAGAGGGAACTGCAGCAGGACAGGATACAGTGGTGTCAGTGCAGCCCATGCAGCAGGTAAAGGATGGTGCTCCAGCTATAAATACTTGTCTGCTCCGTGCATTACTCAGGCCAGTTCATCATTTAAACCCTGCCTGAGACTGAAAGAGCAGAAAATATGTTACTATGTTTTGTTTCCTTGTTTTTATGTGCGTTAGCTGCTCTAATAAAAACACTGCCCCTTCTCACAGACCTCACCTTCTCTCCTTGTCACCTCTAGTGCTGAATTAAGAGGCAGAGGCAAAAGGGGGATGTGTTGAAATCCTGCACCACAGGGTTAATTCATCCGAGGAAAAGAAGATTTTTATGCTCGTCGTATCTTTCTTGTGCATCTCTCTGTATGTTAAATACGAACATTACATCAATACCAACCTGGGTTTCTGCTTTGGGGGTGTCAACAGAGAGGTGAAAATCTAATGTGGCTTAGTCTGAAATAGGGCAGGGAAAAAATTTCCATGTTGGACAATTTTTGCAGTAAGTCTCCTATTTTATACACTGTTATGGAGTTAATGAAAGAATGAATAGGGAGGGAGAAGGGAAAGTCAGAGGCAAAGAGAAAGGCAAAGGAAGTGAAAGGAAAAGGAAGAAAAGAAAAAGAAAAGAGATAAAAGAAAAAGAAAAGGAAATAAAGAAAAGAAGTGCTCTTTGGAAACCAGTTTTTTACTGCTGCCAAAACAGGCACTTCTGGCATTTTGAGTTTCCCTCTCTGCAAGGTTCGTGCTACAAAGAATGTGCTTCAGCAAACATTCCCCAGTAACTTGTTCACCACCTTGTTTCCATTGTCTCATGCTGGGTCTGTTCCAGCACCAGTGTTCTCCTGGCTGTTATCTAGTCCAAGTTTTACTCCAATTCTATACAAATTCCTTTTAGCTAAGCTATCAGAGCACTTTCCTGAGCAAATACGAATCAAATATCTTATCTGAACTAAGCCTGTGCTCTTGACTTCCACACAAACTTGAGACATGAGAGGATGTTTGCTGTTACTGAAGGCACCTGACAACCCCTATTAGTGTCACCTAATGAAATGTATTTGTGGTTCATGTCAGGTTTTTTTTTTTTCCTTCCAAAAACAAACTCTTATTATTTTCTGCTGAGCCATTGGGGTGCCTTTTTTAAACAAAAGAGCCTCTGCCTTTACGATTCTGATTTTCAAGATGCCCATTAAACTCGAAGCAAATATTTGTTCTGCGTTACACAAAACAGGAATTTAATTACTTGGTTTATATCATCTTGATATCTTTCTTTAACATCTCCAAAAATAAAACATGATGGCAGCAATGAAACATACCTTCCCAAATGTCTGCATTCATTACTGATACCAATAATTGAGGCCCTGATTCAGCAGAGTTCTCGAGTGCCTGCCCTAATTTTGAGCACAAATAGTCATGTAAAGTCAGTTAATCATTTTTCATATCTGTGTTTTACAGCATTTTATTGCTGCCAGTGCTGGTGATCCAGCCAGGCTGCCCCCAGGTACCAGCAGAGTGGGTTTCTCGGGGAGTGTGGCTCTGAGTTTTGTTAAGTCAGGAGTTACTAAATTATGCAATGTTTAACCAATTCTTCTTCAAGAGGCAAATGCTATTCCCATGGAAGTCTGCAGCATCATTTCCTGGTCTTAGTTATAATAGAAATAGGCTCCAGTGGAACAGATGATGGGGATTTTATTCCTTTCGATAGGGATGTTGACTAGTTAGACACACAGGAGGGGAAAATACTTTTTCTTTCACCGATAAGCTAAATGCTTCTCTGGAAAAATAAGCAGTTGTTATGCTTTAAATGCTACCACTGTGCATCACGTCCCACTGGTGTAAATCCAAAGCCCCTCCACATCAGTCTGAAAATGCAGACTGTTGAACCAGAAGAGATGCTGAATGGCAGCAGGGTGGGGAGAGACGGGGAAGGATGTCTCTGCTTTAGCCACTTTTAGAATGCAACGAAGCGATAATGTCAGACCAAGATGTACTTTTTAGGAGCAGTCGTTCATTCACTACTGTCAGGATTGCTATAACCTACAGCAAATGCATCTACTCAGTGTTCTGGTGTGACCCGAGTGTGGAGAAGGGAACTTCAAACCAAACTGTCGGGTTTGTGCAGCGCGAGTTTGACAGCAAACCCACTCACCAAGACTGATGGAAGTGTAAATATATACTGGGAAATAGAGCCGTCACTGACAGACTCACCAAAGCCAGACTCTCCTTTTGGAGCAGACCTGCTCCAGGATAAATGGTGTGTGATGCAGCCAACTGAATTAATTTGCACCAGGCTCATTTTAAAAGGCGAGGTGTGACCGTCGGCGAGCCCGCGTGTCTGCTGTGTGCTCGCCCGGCTCGGTTTGCGTGTGGGGATGGAAGGCAATGACCCCGATGTAGGTGATTTTTTAATCACACGTGAACAATATATGAATATCCTTCTAAGCTCCAAGAAGGCTTTTACCATAGTTAGTGCCCATGGGTGGCATTTTGCTGTGAGTGGCAGAGAGGGAGCAGAATCCCTGCAGGGTCACCGCTGGGCTGCAGCTTTGGTGAAAGCAGGGCAGGCTGGAGGTGCTCCCCTTACGCATGGGATTCTTGAAGTGGTGCCAGGGAACCCCTGCAGAGTATTTCCACTACACACAGCAGGAACTTTTTCCTGCCTCAACAACTACCTCAGAAAGGGAAAGGGAGGAGGGTGACCAAGCAAGTCCATTGATCCTGCCCACACTGCCCTAGCAGGATCAAAGTGGATCACTAACCATTTACTGTGCTTAAACAAATCTCTGACAGAGCCCATACAAGACTGTTTCTGTGCAAGACGACACCTTTATGAGAAGAAATAGTGTCACTGAAAAGCACCAGATTCTTGTTCCTACCTGTGCATTAAGGCAAACAGCTCTCCAGCATCCCGTGTTCATGTGCAAGGGCATGAGGATAAATAATTGTGTGCAGCAGTTCCATGGCTGAATAAAATCCACAGCTGCTGTGATTTGGGATGGGCACAAGTGACTGAAATTTCATTTCTTTGTTATACATAGAAGAAAAGTTACACCCCTAGTTCCTGGAGCTGTGATACACATGGGGTAAGGGAAGCCTGAATTCCCCCCTGCCAAACAGCCTCGTGCATCTCATCAGGACACAGCTGTAGGTTTGCTGCTGGCCGAGGTAGGACAGAATGTGCAAATGCTCTACCTGGGGATCTCCCACTCAGGATGTGTGCTGGGCACTAGTGTGCTTTGCTGGGTTTCCCTAAAGCCCTGCCTTGCTGATAACTCCCGACAGCGCCAGGGGGATGTGGTGAGGGGCCCTGAATAACTGAGAGCTGCTGGAGGAGCAGGAGCTCCTGACTGACATTCCTCCATTCAGCTCAAGAGTCAGTGCTGGGGGAAAGGCACTTGTACATCCTTACAGTTTTTGTACTTGGACATCATTGCCTACTAGATTTAATTTTCAGTGATAAAGTACAACCTGTCTAATGTGTGGAAAGGTCTGATACCACAGTGCTGGGAGGAAAGTGCAGCTGGAAGCATGATCATTTTCGCTTTCGGGCTAATTGAGTAAGAAAAATGCAACAAGATAAAAAGAGGGGAGGGAGAAATGTTCTGTGGTTCATTTGGGGAAAGGACAGCGTTCACCTGCTCGGTGTCTCTTCAGACACACTCTGGGTGTGTGGGTGCCGCTAAGCCTGGCTTTCCCACAACAAGGCCTCTCCTGTTCCTCCTCCCCCTCCCCGCTCCAGAGGGATGCTGGCTAAGACAAAAGAGCAAATGCCATTGTCTAGAGCAATCCCCGATTTACTCCCAAGTCAGGCTTGGAGCATGTGGAAGTTTTCTGAGCTGCCTGGGCCTGTCCTGCCGCTGACCTGACCCTGCCCAGCACAGGTCAGGGCCATTGAGTCCCAACAATGCCCTGACACGGAGCCTCAGTGGGGCCTCTGCGGCCCCAGAGCTCCAGTCACACCCCATTTTGCTGAATAATGCTGGATATTCTGTGAAATGGGCCTCTGTCTCACTGTGCCATTGCCCAACAGCCACGGGCTCGCTCTGCATAGCAACTGTGAGAACAGGGAGGCCAAAACCCCAAAGGTTTGGGGCACCCAGCCCCACCAAGGTTCAATAATCCATGACTGGAATTGCTGAAGGGACGATAAATATGCAAACTACGGCTTTAGCCACCTCTGGGGCTGCAGAGATAGAGGTGGGTGTGTGACAAACCCAGGTCTGAGCTCCCGAGTGCAGAAATAAAGTGTGATTGATACCATTTTAACTCCAAGGGCTAAAATAGCCGCCTTGAAAATGTCAATACCTCTTTAAATGTGGGTGGCTTGTAAATCGCAGCCGCATATGCAAAGAGCGACGAGGAGAAGCTTTCGGGAGTGCTGGGGCGAACCGAGTTTGCCGGCTTGGCTTGCGTAAGGGGCTGAGCAGCACCCGGGAAGGAATTATTTTAACCACCGGGACGGTGACAGTCCTCAGATCCTGACTCCGGGATGCAATTTTTTTGTCGGTTTATTTTTTGTTTTGTTTTGTTTATTTGTTTGTTTTGGGGTTTTTTTGTTGGTTTCTTTTGTATTTTTTTGCTGGTTTGTTTTGTTTTGGTTTTTTTTTTCTGTTTTTTTTTCCCACCATCTATTTTTGTGAAAATGATTTTAAAATAAGTTTGATGTTCCGCCAAGGAATTCCTTATATAACATCAGCTCAGCGAAATATTGAAAGCTTTCCTGGTGTTGAATTTGAGCACTGTTGACTGTTTTTATCTCTGCCCCCTCTTCCCCCCTTGCTTCTCTTTCCATGTTGAAAACCAAAATGTAGGTACGGCCAAAACTGCTCCACGTCCGAATTCCGCGGCCGTAAAGGCTACGGAAAATAATCTTTTACACCCTCTCTTCCCTTCCTCCCCTCTAAAATGTATTTGAAACACAATTACTGTGTTTAATGATTCAATTTGGGAAGACTTTGTCACTAGGACAATGAAAGTGGCTCAAGTGTGATAAAGCAAACATACCAATAAACCTTGTTTTTATTGATTTGTAGGAAGCTCAATTGTCTGGGAGAAACAGAGAGAGCTGACATCACCCCCTGGTCCCCCTGGAATGCAGTGATAAGTGTCAGCCTATTTTTCTTACAGGCAATTTCTCTGGCTATGTGATGTCTGGCTGCAAATTTAAAGTAAATGACATTCCACAATCTGTTAGGGATGGGGGGGTGAAGTCTGCATTATTTGTTTCAGAATTTAAAATAATTTTGTGTCTGAAAATTTCTCCAGTGTCTAGACAAGATGTATTGCTTGCCTGCTGAAAATATTAAAATTTCTGTAATGTACAGCCGACACAGCTACTTTCTTAGTAAACACACAGATTCAATTTAAGATTTTTTAGCCTCCTTTTTACAGCACATTATATTATTATTACTGCTGGGGGACCCAGGATAGATGTAATTCAGGTAGTCAAGCATGGTACTGCCCTGTGCAGGCCAAGTTGTCACAGCACTGTCTTTAAAAGCCTCTGAAGCATTAACTTTTTTTTGCATTTTGTTGTATTTCAGCACAAATGCGGCAGCATATGTGATGGGGACACTGCTGCACACACACAGTATGAGCAGAGTCCTCCTTTATTTTCCACATTCCTTTACTTTTCCCGGTGTGTTTGACAACGCCAGGCAGGGAATTTTAGGAGTGAAAATACCTGCCACTGCCTGGGAGGATCTTGGGTAAAGGAATCACTTGATTTCTGGTCTCTGTCTCCGCACTGTCCCGAATGAGACCCTCTGAGATTTTAGGAAAAATGAGTTTTGCGCCTACAGAAATACCGCAACTGATCGCTAAATACTGTGTTTCGTTCACGAAAATTAACAAATCTCTTTAATTATGCTGCCTTTACTCAAATGCAAGGTTATCTTAAATCAAAAACTGCCTGGGATGTTTTAAGGAAAAATATTTGCGACGGCTTGTTTTCTCATTTAATCTATTCAGCATATGCTCCCTAAAGTGTACAGCTTGTGTGGAGATAAGAGTGTGCATGTGGAGTTAGTTCCCTTCAGCTGGTGGATGGGCAAGAGGCAATAAAGGAATATTTTTGTCCTGGTGGGAGAATTGAAGATACGCTGTGGATTTCCATTTTCCAAGGAATGGAAAACATGTCTTGCTGAATTTCAGTTATATTTGGTTCTATATGTAGGCTTTTGTCTAGCAGTCTCAAGGCATATATAATATTTTCTAGCATATTCAACAACATGGATAGACAATATTATTATTTTTCTTGGGGCTTAAATAGGATACAGATTTGGTATGTGGTTATTTACTTAACTTGAAAATATGCTATTTATTTGGACATATTTAAGTACATCAACAGAAGCTTGATGATATGTTTTTGCTATTCAAGCTCATTAAAAAAGAAAAACTTCTGTAAGAAAAGCTTGTTTAAAAAACAAATTGATTCTGTAATTGTTTTTGAACATATAAATACACTTCCTAAAGTCAGGAAAAAATGTTTTACTGAGTGTGTCATGTTCAAACCATCAGGCTGGTGTACAATTAAAGGTGATATACTGTAACAAAAAGAGGCAGAGTTAGGTCACCAGGGACTTTGTAGCTGATTGTTGAGTGAGAAAGGAGCAAGATTTTGGTGGCCTTTAACAAGTTTCCCTCTCCAGTTCTTCAATGCTCACATTTTTACTGTAGTGACCAAATCTTACATCTTTCTTCATGCTTCTTAGTAACTCCTCCTGTTCCTTATTAAGACTTTTATGTTTCCAGCACTTCCAAGTGCCAGTTCTCAAAAATTGTGAGCCAGGCCCAGGGAAAAGAAATCATGAGTTTGGCTTAAACCAGAGTAAACGTTGAATTCCTTTTATTTGCCTTCTCTCTTTGGAGCTGTTAAGGGTACTGGCACTTCATCTTTTCAGGCTTCTTTCCACAGCTTCGAGAAGTGGAAATACAACTTTTAAAAATGAAAGATGAGGTTGCTTTGCAATGCATGAATCTGACAGCTGGGGCTTTGAGAAAGCAGGCCCGGGAACTATCGTGAGACTTGCAGACTGGTGGAGGTTGGGAGTTGCTTTGGAGATTAGTGCTGGTTCCACATTTTGAATATGTCAAACTCTGACTTTCTGGATGGATGGTGATTATAGAATTTTTTTGTACATCACACTCTGATTTTATCCATTGGCTGTCCAAGACAGTCCACACTATTCCAGCACTTTGCCATTACTTAAATGCTACAAACTCCCCATTTACTGGAGGAAAGTTTTCCCTCATCCCTAACCTGTTAAAGGAGTAGCCCAGTCTTCCCATGCTTCCCATCAGAGGACAGATTATTCCTTTTCCCTTTGCAGCAGCCATTTATATGGAGGAATGTTGTACCAGATCAAAGGTGTTGTGTTGTACTGCAGTTTAAAACCGGCTTACACATATTTCCTACTGGAGTTTTTTCACTCCCACTGCTTGCAGGGCCTGTCCTTTGCCTTTGTCAGAATGCAGCCCCTGGAAGGGGCCCTGGAAGGAAGCTATTGGATCCCTCATGGAATGGGCAGGGAGGATGCCCTGTGGATACCCCTGGCTCTGGCAGGGCTGCTCCTGCCTTGCTGCTTTTATTTGCAAGCTGCATGCAGGTTTTGTTTGCATTTCACATTTAGTGTATTTGAACAGACAAAATGCCTTTGAAAAGGCAATACTGACAAAATTATAGGGGCTTGTTACCGTTATCTTGTCGTGACGGTCGAAAAAGAAGAGATCAGAAGGCTTATTCAGGGTAACATAACAGCTTCCTCTTTATTGTATCCATCATCTCCTTATATCCCCTCTAAGCAAGCAGCGAAGCAGCAGCAGCAAACAAAACAGCAAGC
>JAWWES010000051.1:11191524-11207647 GCA_035583135.1 Lophotriccus pileatus
AACACACGAAAACCCGCCAGATCCACCTCCTTCTCTTTTTCTGAGGGCCTAACAGACCAGCTGTTAACCCCTTCAGGGGCTCACATGAGCTGGGTATACACTGGAAGAAATACTTGTATCAGCTAAAAAAATAACAGCAGATAAGCTTTGAACTTGGGAGATTCCCATGTTGAGATACATCAATGAGTAAACAAGAGACTGGTGCTTTAAAAGGAGGCAAAGACAATTGGGAATATGGGTGAAAACATCTTGAATTGAGGCACATTTCCCTGCAAAGGCGAGTATCTTCACCAAAACTGTGCAGGAAGGTGAGTAGCTTTTCTAGAAAGGTGCTTCTTCATACTACTGGAAATAGGGAAAACTGTGGGTAGAAAAGAAGGAGCAGAATCAACGTCAACCATATTTTTGGATAATTTAGGAGCTAATCCTCATTTCTTCACACAGTTTTGGGAGTAAAATACCTGACAGTGCAAGTAAACTAATTAGAAGATGTGCCCTCCGTGGGACCGGAGCCATTTGAAATGTGACAAGCAGGAAGAGGCTTGGCAGCGCTTGGATAATGGCAGGGAGCCCTGGGATGGGCTGGGGTTAACGAGGCTGTTGTTCCTGACAGCTGTCATTTCAGGGAAAGTTGTTGATATCACCTTGGTGAAGAGGCTCCAGCTACCCTTCGGCGCGTTTGAATTGAAGCAAGGCCTTCAATTACAGAGCGCACAAAAGCTCATCCAACCTTTGCAGCTTGTGGCCTCTCTTAATTACTTTTTATTGTAAACTCATGGTCAACATTTAATGGGGAAATTAATTACCAAAGGGATGAGAGAGAACTCCACTTAGGGAGTAATTTTTTAAAATTTTGCTGCAAGCTAACATAAGGCACATCCAGAAAATGAGCACTGTGGTTCTGCAATGCCTCTAACAGAGTGCTGCCAACAGAGGGGGGAAATTTGAATTATTTAAGAATCAGGCTTTGCTGCAGGATGCTTGAGGACTCTGTGCAAAACTAAAAGAATAAATGCAGAGGATGCTGCTAAATGCTTTGGAGCAGTTTTTCAGCTTTCCAGCTTTTTGTAGAAACAGGAACTTCTTCCCCATCACCATGTTCATGCTTCTCTGAAGAAGCAAAGTTTGTAGGTTAGAGTCATACTTGTAAAACTGGAGCCCAGTTACAATCTGCAACCAACTTTTATAAGCTTGGCATTAAGAGGATTAACTTTTTTTGTAATATAATTGGGGTATTTTAAAATTATCTTCTTTATATTTACTGCAGATCTTAAAACCGGTGATCGTTAATTCGTTTTCTCTGATGTAACTGATTGCATAAAGTTTGAGCCTACAGAGGCTCTCATTTGGGAGAGCCAAATGTGTTAGGATGAATCTGGAATCTCAGGGCTGTTCGCTTCCATTTGCTGGCTGCAAGGCAGACTGACAAAGGCAGCTTCCTTGCCAAAGTTCTAAGAGTCTGCACCTCCCATTCCCAGTGAACCTGGAGTGGCCTTTGCCTTCCCTGCTGGAACACACCCCGTGAGTCAAGTCAACGACTGCAGAAAAGCCTCTTGGGTTCCTCCTTTCCCAGCACACAAGTCTGGTGTCAGGTCACAGAGAGGGTGGGAAGGTGACAGGGAAAGGTCAGCAGACCTCAGAGCTCTGGAGAGCCACCAGCAGGAGTGGCAGTGCCAGCCTGGTACCACCAGCAGCCAACCTGGGCGGCAGCTCTCCCTGCTGCTCCATGACTCCCAGCACGGGGAGCTGTGGGATCAGCAGCTTGTGGCTGCACCTGGACAAAGGCCTCTGCACAGGGAGGGAGGTGTGTTTGTAACCACAGCTGCCACCAGAGCCACTGCTGTGACTTTCCCTCTCCACTGTCAGTCTGAACGTGTCCAGGGTCGTGCCTGTGGGGCTGTGGATTTTCTCTGAGGCAGCTGATTTTGTTGCTGTGCCTGCTGGACATTTTTTCTTTCATTGCTGAGCATCTGCAGGTTGCTGAGAGGCTGATTTTTTCCTGGCTTTTTCCTGCTTTTTTCCTAGGTTTTCTGAGTAGGACCTTTTAGGATGCAACGACTTTGCTTCTAGCTCCTTAAATCTATAGTAGATTATCAAGTGAAGGCCAAACTGAATAATTTTAGATCTTACTTGTCCTTTAGTGAATGCTGCAGGTAATTAGTCCGTGAAAGACAGTCTGAATTTCACTGACATGCTTTTTGGGTTTCCAGAACATCTGCCTGATGTTTCTAGAACATCAGAAATAGAATTGCACAGGCAGTCCACACCCAGGCAACAGTGCATTTATAAAGCTGCAACATAGATGGATGTGCCTGGTTAAAACATCAGTCTTCCTATAGGACTAATTGGCCTGGTGCCAGTTCTTGAAGAATGAAGCTGTTCCAACGTGTAATCAAGTAACTCCTGCGGGCCCCCAACTGCTGCCTTAATATAGCCATACCTGCCACCGTGCTGAGATGGCTTTCATTCCCAGCCAAGCAGAACAGTCTCCCTTTGGAGAAGGCAGCTTTGGAGTATAAATGTATTCGGGGCTTGCTCCAGCCTTGGGGGGAAGGGAATCCTCCTGCTCTAAACAAATGGAGATTCTTATATCAATTGTTTGCACCTTAATTATTGCAAAGAATAATTAAGTGGTCCCACAGAGACTTGGAATGGGTTGTAAGGCGTGCTGGACTTAATCTTTCACTCTGTGCTAGCAAGCACAAGGCTTGCAATGAAGGGACAAGGCACTGCTCTCTGCTCCCTTAGGGGATTGAGCCTGGATTGCACCAGGCCTGTGAAAACTGAGTATCACCGAGCACTGCAGGTACTTCTGAGCCTGTGCACGTCCACATTTCATTGCAGATGTCTGGCATGTGCTTAGATCAAAATGAAAAGATGCTTGTGCATAACCCAGGTTAGTTGACCCCAGCCTCTGTTGGCCCTGGGCCCCAGTGCTGTGCAGGTCCTGCACTGAGATCCCCCCCTGCCCCAGGTTCCTGGGGCTGCTCTGTTCAAAAATCAAGCTCTTCACTTCCAACTTCCCACCTCTTGCTCTTAGGACCAAAGATTTTTACCCACATGCACAAACAGCCCAAGAACAGGGGCTCAAGGAGCTGCCCAGTCCAACTCTCTGCCCTATGGCAAGATGAACTTTACTTATATCACTCTTGGTAGATCTTTGCCCAACCTTGCTTAAGTATTTCCAAAACCAAAAACTCAAAGACCACTCCAGATAATTTATCCAGTGTTTCCCTGCTTTTACTGTTAGAAAACTTCTCCTTGTTGTTCTTTAAACCCAGGATTTCTTGTCCTCTTGACCGTGTATTTTTCCCCCATGTTTCTGCAGCCTTTTGTAAACTTTAATTCTTGTCCTTCCCTCTTAAGTGGAATTCCTTTGGTTCTGTCAGGCTTCTGTTTGAGACCTAGGGACCCTGCCCTCAAGGACACTAACTGTGATTGCTTTCTCCTGGTATCTCCCTGGCTGCTCCAAGGTTTAGGATATTCTAAAGCATGGAAAGAGTACTTCAGTGGGAGCCTTCCTTTCTGCCAGTGTGTGCCACGGTGACTTCCCTGCTTATTTGTCCCACCTGATATCAGCTGCCTTCTCTGGCACCCCAAATTGTTGGTGCTGTAGTCACTGCTCTGTCCCACTATTTCTGATTTTGGTTACTGAAGTTGCAGCAATACCTTTCCCTTTACTGCCAAGCATTCTGTTCCTCTAATTTATCATGTACAGGTCTCTATTATCCTTTTGTCTTCTGCCAATTTTCCTATTTCACACTCCAAGACACTAACAGAAATAATGGAACTAGACCTAGAACAGCCCTGCAGGGTATCCACTCAATACATGCTTCCAATCTGACAATGATTTCCTACTAAATATTCTGCCGCAGAGTTTTTCAGCCTCTTGCATCCACTGCTGAGTTACTTGAAGATCAAATTTCTTAGCTTGCCTATAAGAATGTCTTGTGAGTCAGAGTCAAAAGACTTGCTTAAAACAAGCCATGACAACTGTTGTTTCTCCTCTATCCCTGAGCCTTAATCCTGTCATGGAAAGAATTGAGCTTGGGTTGACATCATCTGTTCCCAGTAGCTGATGTTTGTGCTTACTGATTTGCCTGTTATCTTCTGTGGGTTTACAAGTGGTTTCATTCTTTTGTTTCTGAATCCTTCCAGAAGCTGAAATTTATTCGCCAGACAGTAATTTCCCAGTTCTTCATCTCCTGCTTTCCGGTGGGTGCTGTGCTGGTCTCCTGCCAGAACTCTGCCCCTTCTCTGTCCCTCAGGAATTCTCAAAAACAACTGCTAACAGCCCTGAGATTGCTACAGCTTGTTTCCAAAGTACCTGAGGGTAAATGGTATCAAAGCCAGCTGAGTGGGAAAGCCTGTAAAAATTAAAAAATAAAGTTAAAAAGGCACTTCCTAATCAAAACTTGGCCTCTGCTGTCACTTGTGGTGGCAGTGCTATCTCCTAGGCTGGCTGCCCAACTGCAGTGAGCAGAGCAGGGTGGATGTCACTCTCCTGGCTGTCCCTTTGTGTGTCAGCACTGAGGTTTGGTGTGATTTCCCTTTAGAATATACCTGCAAACACCAGAATGTCCTTATTTTAGAGGTTATGAATATGTAAAGCGACAATATCTGCTCTAAAGTGTGTACACCTATAAAGAGAAGAAGAGGAAAAATAATAAAGCATGAATGCAGGAGTGGGAATGTGCATGGACAGGGAGAGATGGACAAGCTGGAAATAATCTTTGGTTTATCTGACTGTATTTTAATTTTTATAAAAGTAGGATTCTTACTACCTGTAGTTGCTCAGATGAGTTGAATTCCTGACTGTTACTTTCAACAGGAAGAAATAAGAGTAGTTTGTCAGCTGAGACAAAGCTCCTGCAGACAAGTCTGTGACAAAGATGCCCAACGTGTTTCTTAAGATGTATTTCAAAGCCACACATGGCCATCAGTCACCCAGCATGCCTTGCACAGGTTTGGGAATTCACCAATAGACACAAAATCTGATCAGAACGAAACAGTTTGTTCACAAAGCTTTGTGCCTTCCTTGGGGGGGATGGTGTAAAATAAACCTGTTCTAGCTTGGAAATGTCCATCTTTACCCATATTGCTGCTTCCATAAGCAAATTTCTAGTACAAATTCACTCAGGTCTTCCTAAATCCGACGGCTAATCTCTCATTAACTGCACGGGGTGCTGGGATAAGCCCCCAAGGCTCAGGCAGCAATCTGAAGTGAGGTAAAAGCCCTGCTCTGGGAGCTTTGCACGCATTTGCCCGTTCCTCTGAGTGCAGCTGCAGGAGTGTTTAATGCTGCATGGCAGAATGTACTTCCAAACTACCTTGGAGTTCAGTAAAATCCATTAGGCACTAAGTTTCCTTCTTTCTTGGACGTGAAATCAGTTTAGCCTAGATATGTACTGGGAGGTGAAGGTTTTGATGTGTGAGCATGAGCTCGGTGGTGAGAAGTAGCTCCAACTTTCTGTTGCTGTGGCTTATAAGGACATGCAAAATTGTAAGGGAGAATATGTGCTCTGAACCTGGGCCAAAGCTGACTTAAAAACCTTAAAACTCGGTGTTGCTCTGAAAGAAAACCGTAGACAGGGAGGATTTGGTCACATGGAGGAGGGGCTGCTTGTTTCAGTGCATCACAAGATGGACAGAGCCAACTATGCACATGATGCAAACACCTCCACGGCTTCTATCTCTGGTTTTTAGAAGATTAGGGTATTTATACAATAAAAGAAGGGCAAACAGGGCTGAGATTTGGAGGGGGGGGGGAATCTTTTTTGGTGTAGTAGAGAGGAAGGTTCACAAAGCTGTTCTCTTGTTTTCAGTACCTGTGTTTCCCACAGAAGGGCCACTTTCTAGAGCCTCCCCCAGGCAGTTGGGTTCATGAAGGAAACAGCATGGCCAGAAAAATCCTCATGGTGAGGCTGAGCAGTGAATTTGCAGAACTCTGTGGGTAAGGGCAAAACCTTCCTTTTCTGAGGTGCAAAGGAAAGCCAGATGACAAAAACAGGGGAAAAGCTGGAGACAGGAGATTTTGGGTGGCTGTCCACTTCCATCTAAGCTCCCTGTGCAGACATGTGTCTCAGATGCTCATGGGCCAGACTGATTCTTGTGATCCCAACTTGTCTCTGAACCGTGAAGACCTTTTTGGGCTGAGCCTCCAAACAGCTCCTCAAACCCCTGAGTGCCGTGATCTCAGTGCTGAAGGCACCAAGTGGATCTTTGCTGCTGTGGCTGTTTGAGTGTGGCACAAATGTGGAATCACACACATGAAAGGGACTGAATCAGAATTTGATCAACACTTTTACTCTGTTCTCCAACTTGTGCTCGTTGTTTTGTATCTGAGATGCTGAAGCCTGGAGGGATTGAGTGGGTTGCTGCCATCACAGCTTGGTCTGCTCTTTGTGCTGAGCACTTTGTGTTTCTCTCCCTGGAAAATTTCAACTAAAATGTCAGTCTGTGCATCTCATTAATCTGCTAACTATTAAGTTAAAGGTCTAAGTGCTTTAAAAATATAACATAGGTTTTAAGTTCAAGGGGACAGGAGAGGTTAGAATCCTTTCCTCCTCTCCATCCATCCATCCTGTCTGCCAGTCCTCTCATATCATGCAGTTTGAATCCCAATGAGCCTAATGGAGAAAGGCCATGGTGTTACATTGGTTACCTTCAAAGCAGAAAGGAGGGTAGCTGAAGCAAAATCAATACTTTTGAAAGCCTAGAGGGTTATAAAGCCTTTTTCCTTGAAGACATCTGTCCATGTGTCACTAGAAACCACCACCACCTTGATGTTTGTTTGGCAGCATTTGCAGCTGAGTCTTCAGCCCATGGAAGTCTAAGAGACACTGAACTCCCCCTTGTCCTCAAGGAGAGGGTCACTGGGTCAAACCAGGGAGAGGCTGGGGTGGCTTTGAAAAGCCACACTGAGCCTGTGCTGGGAGTGGGCTCTGGGTCTCCTGGGAAGCTGTTTTGCCTTGCACAGACACCTTCTCCACACGTGTGTCATTTCAGTTCCTCCAGCACTCAAAAGACCCGTGTATTTTCTTCTTCTTAATGTGGTGTTTATAGATCCATGTGTGTGTGTTTGTGTACGCTCCCTGTTATTATTTACAGCTAACTCTATCCCTTGCTATTTCCTTCTCCCTCTTTTGTTACATTATATGCCATATTTCCATGCCATATGCCACTTAAGCTGCACCTTTATGTGTACAAAATGTGTACCTAATTTGCATGCACAGTTACTACCATTGTAGACACAGGCACAGAGTGAGTGGGCATATTTGCATGCAATTATCTGATTTGCTTGTCCAATTGTAGTGATTTGCATATGCAGATTGTGTGCACAGTTGTACATTTACATTCTTTAAAAACTGGCCTCAATGGTTTATTGAAATAGCTTTAAGCTTCCTCTTATAAAATATTGAAGATCCTAGAACCCCTCTGGCTTTGCAGTGTTATATCCCCTCAGTAAATGATCTCCACATTTTTATATTCTCTCTCGTCCAGTACTCAAGAGAGATTTAGTCTGCAGATTTATACATCCATTATTTCAAGGTATATTTGATCTTCTCCATATGCCTCAGTTAATCCACCTTAGCTGTAAGTAAAGAGAAAAAAATACCCTTGCTTAACTTTCAGAGGATATTCCACCTATCTGAGCCTGTGTTTTCCATTTAAACTCAGATTTTTTTTTTTCTCAGTGAATTAAATCTGATGGAACTGAAAAGATTCTTTTCCTAATAGGGAATTCCTCAGTTGCTGTGGGCAAAGCCAAGAGTGTAATGTGTGCTCTGGCCCTGCTTTAGCACAGAGGGACCAAAAGTGTCTTTGAAAGCATCTAAAAGTTTTTCTCTGAGTGGATCGAGGAAGGGGAAAGTTGCCAATTTGGTTTCTGTGCCTTAAGTTCTTTCAGATGTGAAATCTACTTTCCCATAATTTCTCAATCATAATTCCAACACTCAGGGAGTAAACTTCTCCCACCTGTAGGAGCAGTACAATTCTGGTAACTTCACTAAGCGGAGCACAGCTCTGGCTGGGAATAAACTTAGTACTTGGTGCTGCCCATCCTTCTGGTGTCTGTGAACCACACACTGGTGAAGAATTCAGCTGAGCAATCTGCCCTTTCATCAGGCCACACCGAGATGTTGCCTGTGCTCTAGACAATTCCACAGTAAACGTGAGAGAAACCAAGGAAAAGCTGCCATCTCAAAATACTCCATGAAAGCAGGACAGGATTTTTTCACAAGGTTTACAGGGGAAGGGGATAGAATGAAAATTGCAGGGGTACTTTATAACTGATTGTAACAAAGCTACCTAAAATTTAGCATGTGGTTCCCAGAGATTTTACAATTGTGGTTCAACCCTAACTTATGTGAAGACATGAAGCAATCACCGACATTACCAGGAGTTCCCAGAAACAAGCTTGTATTTTTCTCACAATGGCAAAGCGGGTCTCTGCTTCCTAAAAATCATCTGAGAAAAAACTCTCCCATGTGTGCCCACAGTGAAAGGGGCAAAAAGTATTCATACTCTCCCTAAATATTCCACAGTTCTGCTGAGGCCCAATTATGCCTTCTGGAAAAAGGTTTTCTGCAAAGGTTGCCCAGCAGGGAAGGGAACAGAAAACACAGCATAATGACTGGCTGGAGGGAACGAGTGTGGCCTTTGAGGTTACATATCCCACAGGAGCAACAGAAATTCACGTTAAACTATGATTTTTTTTCTCTGTCCCCCTTCTCCCTGTCACATCCATCTGGAAGCTGCAGATGCACCACTGGCATCTGATCTTCTCCCTGTTCTGACTCTCAGTCAGTCTCTAGCACCTTTCTTCTGGTTGCCACCAGCCCTCTGCTTCAGATTATAGACTCTGAGCTTAGGTGTGATACTGCAGAGGTGTTTTACCCCTTCTGAATTGCATTAAACCTGCAAAGAATTTATGGGAACGCAAATAAAAAATCAAAGCAATATTTTATTCCTACCATAACTAGCAGTCCCCTCTCTCCCCTTTTCCCGGGGTGTCTGACACATGGTGAATCACAGATAATCAGGGCTAATACTGAGACCTGAAAGCTCAGTAGAAGCAGAGGAGAGAGAAAGAAAAGCCTGGAAATCACAACCAGCTCACTGCAGTTGGGATGCAGTTGCACAAACGGGCTCCGTGGAGAGCATGGGGAGTGTAACCTCGCAGGCCCACGGGTGGGCTGGGTGGGCTGCCCTAGATTCCAACTCAGATTGTCCAGCCTGGTGCATTTAGTCCCATTCTGCTCTATTTTAAGCCATGAGAAATCCCTCCTCAGGCAGGGCTTTGAGTCTTGTACAGTTCATGAAACACTGTCAGAAAATTCAGAAATGCACCAGTGCGTTTGTCTAAAATTCTCTCAGGATTTAAACAGTGCACCTACAGAGTTTTACATCTCTGTACTTACATGCTTGCAAGTCTAGGTTGGTATTAAAGCCTCATACAAAAATATAAGTACTGCTTACAAGGCACTAAAACAGCCTTCCAGTGAGAGGAGGAACTGTGTCTAATTTTGTGCACTCAGGTCGTTCTGCAAATGTTCAGGAAATGCTTGAACAATGTTATTGTCTTGCTCAAGTGTCTAATGAAAGGCTTCTTTGGCTTTAACTGGATCTTCCAGAACACCTCGAAGAGAGAACTCTGATGCTGGGGATTGGAGTGCTGTGCTGAGAGAAGAGTCCTTGCACGGAACAGGAACAGCCTCTCAGGCCCCACATCCCCCGAACAGAGCGATTCCAGCAGAGGCTTGGAAAAAGTTCCTTGGTTTCAGTTGCTTCCTCCCCTTTGATTTGCTTTAAAAGCACATTCCTGCCCCAGCCTAAAATGCTAACACAGGCACAGCCAGTGCAATTCCTTGCTGTTGCTTCCCCTCTGCAGGTTTTTAACAGGCTCGTCCTTCACAGGGAGTTTGGCGTCTGCTGTGCCCCAGCTGTTCCCGAGGGTGGGAGCAGCATCTGGCTCCGTGTCCGTGGCATCTTCATTCTCGTGGAGCATCACAACACTGATGAACTGCAGGTTCTGCTTATCAGGGCTCTTCACAGCCCAGGTGAGCAGGAGCTGCCCTGCTGAAGTGACAGACTGACTTTCCTGCTTCCAGGTGTGGGTTGGGAGCAGTAACATTCCTCTGCATCTGCCTGTTCTCCTCCGCTCCACCTGACCAGCTGCACCGAGTGGGACTCAGTTTGCCTTTACTGTGCTGTGTCACACGGTTTTAAAGTTCATTAAAATCAAATTTGAGGGTTTTTTTAATGCCCGAAATACAGTTTTTAAAGGCTAGTCAGAAATTACCTGGAAATATCCCTCTCTGTGCAGGAAATTGTATATAATTATAGCATATTACTGCCAGTCTGTGCCTGCCACTGTGTGTTACTCAGTCCCAGTTCATTTTGGGTTAGTAGACAGGTTTCTTTTTATTGTAACACTGATTCTGAAACATCCAGCACCCCCAAAATCTCTGCAGGCTACAAGTACAGCAGAATTTTGATCATATTTTACTTTTAGGCCTCTTTCCCAGTGTTCTGCACTTTGAACAATCATCTTTAAGCAAGAGACTGCAATTCCCATGGATTTATCCTTAGGAAATGTACAAAGAATCCCCCCTGGCATCAGAATTAATCATACTGAATACAGAAAAATACATTTAAATCTGACTCCAGCAGGGAGCCTACTTTGGGATAAACTATGAATTCTACTTTACCCAGCATCCTGCCTTGCAATCGCTGCTGCACCCCCCAAAATTAAGCAGGCTATAAAAACAGCAATGATTTTTATTGTCCAAGAGAGAAAAGCAAAAGTAAAACCCCCAAAACCAAAACCTACATGGAAAACTTCAATCAGAAAAAAAAAACAACAAACCTTTTATAATCAGCAAAGGAGGTTTTTAGGACTGTGTCATATGTAAAGAAACATGTAAGTTCATAGTACTGTGTGTAGACTTGGGATTGGACCCTTCCAGCTGCAGGGAGATTTCAGTAGTGATAAGAGCCTGTCCTGTAATGAAATAATGATGCACACAAACACAAAGCAGTTGTGCAGTTTCAGGAAGCTAGAGGTTTTAAATGTGGTCTTCATTCCCTTGAAAAGATAAAGCAATTCTTTACTCAGTATAGCAACAGCAATAGTATCTCAGGTATGAGATGTTAAAAAAAAAACAAACACTGAGCAAATTGATCTTCTATCTCAGTGGAAGGAGAGAGTGAGGCTACATTGACCTAAATAATGGAAAGGTTTGGAACTGTGAGGAAATGGATAAAAACCCATTCAGGTAAATTCCTCACATGTTCAAAGACTGAGAGTGCAAAACCTGTAATTTGAAGAACGTGTTTAAAACGTGGAATGGGTGATTAAGAGGGCTGTTTGAACTCTGGAAGTGCCACTTTCTGACAGCAGTAGGCCTTGAATTCATATTCCCCAGGGAAAATAGGGATTGTTATAGAACACAAGCATAAACTGGTACAAACAAGTGTATATTTGTCATGAATTCTTAAGGGCTTGAAATTAGAATGAAGTGATTAAAAGTATTTGACCACAAGACTAGAAGTGGTGCTTTTCAGTGTCTGAGTCTCCATCCCCGTGTCTCACTTATGTACCTTCTAGGAGAGGGTGTCCCAGTGGCTTCTGGCTGTTGTGGGTGTCTCTGCTGGGGAAGATGGACTAAATCAGGAGCCCACTACATCTCTTGGAGATGGAGACTTCCTGTTCTGGACCAATATTTTAAAAAGCTTTTCTTTTGGAAAACCCTTTCTCTCTCTTCCACAGCCTGCGGGTCAGATCTGTCCTTGCTGTAACTCCAGGGCTAATTTGGCTGCTGTTTTTCCCTATCTCTCAGACAAAGACCCAATTAAAAGAGATCCTGACAAATCACAGAGCAAAGGGAGTTACTTCCTCACTAAATGCTCTCCCTGGGCTAAATCCTTTATGTGAACTGCAGTCTTTTGCCAGCCCATGGGAAGCTGGTGGCAAACACGTCTGATGTGTCTTCTCAGTCAGGAGACCTTATTTCAGCAGGAAATATCTGGACCTCCTTCTCCTAGCTACAGCTCCTAAATATCCCCTTGTGGGTATCTGAGCAGCCATTACATGGAGCCAGTCCTGAAAGCAGACATTTTTCCCCTTTTTTTATAATGGGAGAGTTCATTTATGCTGAGAATACAGTTTTTACCAGACTGCCTGCAGGACAATACAATAAAAGATTTATCCTTAATAGCATTTCACTGAAGTTTCACCACAGGAGACAGGGTTTTTGTTGTGCCTTTTTTTTTTATTATTATTATTTTCCCCTTCAGTTGCTTTGAAAGTCTCTGCTCTTAGATCTTTTTTTTTTCCTTTTTTTTTTTTTTTTTTTTTGCACAGCATAATCCCTAGATGTCCTCTGCCACCTTCTCTCAGCTGAATTTTTCTCTGTTCTTCGATCCTTTCTCATCCCTGACACACTTCTCTCCTTTTTGCTTTGCTTTTCTTCTCCTATTATGTAGTCAGTGGAAATGAGAAAAGAAACTGGTTATGAGCACAGTAACTCTGAGGCTGGACAAGCCTTCTGTAGCAAAATTAACATGAAATAGGAATCAGGCTTTACTTTTCTTCTCTAAGTTTCTGTTTGACACATTCTGCTCATTTACAAGCTGCAACTCCCTGAATCTTCTCTGCTCTTCCCTCCTGTCAAGGTGAGGTGCAGAACTTCCAGAGCTTGTCCTAAGAGAGACAACCCCCTCTCTCCATAATCCTCCCAGAGTCCTCTGTAGGTCCAGTGATGTCCAGTATGTGCCTGCTGGCTTGGCTGGAGGGAGACTTGAGGGAATATCCAGCTCACCCCTCATCTGCCTCTTGTTTCCCTGCTGCTAAATAAGCAGAGTGGTACCTTCCCTCTTCCCAAAGTGCTGCAGAACTCAGGGTTGCAAAGAGCTGCTTGAGCAGCATGTCTCATAATTAATTGTTATCCTAAGCTTCCTCAGGTGCCTGACTGCTTGAATATCTAAGAATTTATGGGCATTTGGTAGCATCTGAAAATGAAAAGTCTCTTTAATATGCTTATGATAAGTATTTGCACTATTTTAGAAAGCTATTTTCATTCCACTCAGACACTTGTTAAATAACTTTTTAGAACTTGAACATTTACTGCTCATTTTATATGTGAGATAAATCAATCAGATTTAACAAATGAAAGAACCTGATTTGCCCACAGCCCTGTCTGAGCACAGAGGTGCCATTTTGCAATCTAATGAAGCTTTCAGTTAAAGAAATGAAAGGTGGGGGGAGACTTTGATGCCTAATAAAAATGATTCAGCATCCTCATAACTTTGACAAGTAGTGTGACTTATAAACCTTCCAGTGGAGCAGTAGAACAAGAGTAAGAACTTTTAAGTCTAAACTACAGAAGGTACCTACCAACAGTAATGTATCCTCCCAAATCCAAAAGAGCTTTGGGAAAGGGAAAGGATCCTGAGCAGCCTGATCTGGTGGAAGGTGTCCCTGCCCATGGGGGTGATTTTTAAAGTCCCTTCCAAGCCAGGTCATTCCAGGATCCCCTGATCTTCAGGGACACTCAGCACTACGTGTGGCTCCAATACAGCTCCAATCTCTTCTTACACATCACTCGATTCTCTGCTGTTCCTAAAACAATGCATTATTTTTCCTTATATTTTCCTGGTGCTTCCTAGTTAATCAGTTCAGAGTTTAAGCAGGGATTTATATCTATATAAAAAGAAGGGCTCCTTGACCCCTCTGTAAATCATCCATACTTCACAGTCTGGGGTTATTACCAGATGGGTATCTGTCGAGGCCTGTCTGAAGAGACTATCTGTGACTTTGATGTATTTTTCCTATGCTGGTAACAAATGGGTCACAGCCCAGTTATGTGATTACACAACATGTTTACAGCTTCTGCTATACTGAAGGTGCACAGAATATTGCTTGGCAGGAGCCAAGACACGCATCTTGTGTGATATAAGTTCTGCCTCCCTCTCTTCCATCCCTCTCGGTACACAAGGAGCCTCACACAGACAAAACTCCCTGGCTGTCATCTTTGAGAGTGCTGGGGCTGAGTCTCACAGGCAGAAAGTCTCACAGTCTTTAATGTGCTTTCAAGCTCAGCAACAAAGAAGCATTAAAACTGTGCTGCGTGAAGGCTTCTGTGTTATGAAGTATCATCATCCAAACACTTTAAGTAGTATTCTATAACATAGTCTACCATAAGTTCAATTTTTACTCAATCACTTGAAATGCACTTAGGAAAATTGCTCTTTTGCTGTTTTCACAACAGCTCTGGAAGTCAGCCTCTGGTTTAATGATAACTGCTTTAATCACAGTTTGGCTTGTTTCATTTTGACAGCATTGATGTAACAAACTATTTATTTTCTGTATGTTAAATGTACTATCATTGCAGCCACCAGCTTTTTTATGCTGGTGCACTAAATGCAGACGACAAGGTTTGCATCTCATTAAGGTAATTTGTGTGCGCATAATTTTCAGTAAACACAGTGAATGAAATCACAAATCCTCTCTACCCAAAGTGTCATCTGAAACTATTTGTGCTTGTTTTAGTAGCGGAAGTTATTTTCCCAGCCCCACTATATATAGCAAACCATGTGCTTTCTCCACCAGGAGGGCCGGGCTGTGGAGCAAACGCAGCATCCTCGACAAGGAATCGCGTTAACAAACATTGTCACAGCACCGGGCTGCACAAGCCCCTCTCATCTGCCATGAGCTGCTGTGTTCTGCTCTGGGTTCACGTTCTGCAGGGTGTGCAGGGAGGAAAGGATGTTTGTTCCTTCACCATGAGCGAAGGGACGGGGGAATTCTGTCACTAATTTGTTCTGATCCTGCTGCCTCATTAGGGCAGCCTGTAAAAGATGGGAAATGTGTCCTATGGCAGTGGATGTGAACTTTCTACATGGAGCTGTTAACACAGTAAATAGCTCAGGAGGAGGGAGGGAGACAGCTGGAGTACATTGTGTTTCATAAAGACTATACCGGGACCTTGAATCTTCATTTAACCCATCACCGAGGTGACAAATATCCACCGCTCTGCTGCTGGGTGATGCTGCTGCTGCTTGCCTGTTAATTTATCTGTTTTCAGGCTGTCTAGACATTGTTTGGGTCAAAAAGTGCTGTCTCTCCCCTGCCGTGGGATTTGCCTGCTCAGCTCTTGCTGCAGGCTGCTGTGCCAAACGGGCTTTCCAGAAGAATGCTCCCTCTGTCTGGATGGCTTATTAACAGGACTCCAAATGGATGGAGAGGGTTTCAATCCTGCTAAGGCTTCCTACAGATAAAGTTTATTTTAACTTCTTCCCTCTAAAAATACACTGTCGGGGAATAAATAATTCAAATACCTTGAGTTTTTTCCCCCCTTGTGATTAAAAATCTGCCTAAAAGTGCCCTTGAAATTTTCTCTTAAGAGGTTCAGGCTGGTTTTGGATGGTCCAACCCCAGACTAAACTAAGTGCCAACACAAGGCCCACGCTGTGCCCTCACCGGGGTGGTGCTGACACGGGTTCTTATCAGAACCCCTTGCTGTTGCTGCCAAATATGTATTAACAAATATTTTTTAAAGGGTATTTCAAGTTAAGTAAAACTATGAAGGAGTACCTCCATGGCCGTGTATTTCTTGGGAACACTTTTAGAGATGTTGCCCTTTGGGGCAATCAGATGCAGTGATTTTTTTTTTTATGTAAAAAAAAAAAAAAATCCTCCATTTCCCTTACCCAAATTGGTGCCCTGAGATTCTCCATTTGATTCAGCAGGAGATAACCAGAATTTTCATAAAGGGAAGGTTCCCATTCACTACAAAATAGTGTTGTATTTCATTCTACCTTCAATATCAGCATTGATTTCCTAATGTAGGAATAATGTTCTATCTGGGGCTTAATGGAAAAATCTCTTTTTTGGGAGAGAAAAATGGGTTTTGGATTAACTGAAGTATTTTGGAGGACTACAAAAAACATTTGTTGGTTTTTGAAGATGTCTCCCAAACCAAGGCAGGATACATGAACTGTATGGTGGGAGCTTTAAGCCTTATGTTTCCTGTTCCCACTTCCTTGTATGAATCAGCCTGACTTTATCTTCCAAGATTTGTAGTTTCTTCTCACCATGTATAACTCAGCACTTCTTATT
>JAWWES010000051.1:11207747-11276290 GCA_035583135.1 Lophotriccus pileatus
ATTTCATTCTACCTTCAATATCAGCATTGATTTCCTAATGTAGGAATAATGTTCTATCTGGGGCTTAATGGAAAAATATCTTTTTTGGGAGAGAAAAATAGGTTTTGGATTAGCTGAAGTATTTTGGAGGACTACAAAAAACATTTGTTGGTCTTTGAAGATGTCTCCCAAACTAAGGCAGGATACATGAACTGTATGGTGGGAGCTTTAAGCCTTATGTTTCCTGTTCCCATTTTCTTGTATGAATCAGCCTGACTTTATCTTCCAAGATTTGTAGTTTCTTCTCACCATGTATAACTCAGCACTTCTTATTCCTGCAGTACAGAGCATATGAAAGGTCTCCCAGCTAAGGGAGCTGTAGGGAAAAATGGGATAGGCATCTGTATGAGAGCCCATTCTTATGTGTACATGCTGCTGTGAGTTCACCAGAAACACTTAGAATTTGTCTTTGTTGTCATAAATTCACATTTATGCATAAATGTTTCTGATACATGAAAAATCTGAGAAGGAATCTGCCCTCACTGGGAAAAAATCCTGCCAGCCTCTCTCCTGGTTTACAGGTCAGCACCTGCTTTCCACAGATGGCCTGGAGATCCTTTCTGAGCTGCCAGAATTCTGCCACAGGTCCCTAATTCTGCCATAGGTGCCACAAAGGGAGAGTGATGTTGATGATGAAGATGAACCTCTCGAGATTTTCAGCTGACTTTGTGGAGGACAAGTCTCGGTTTTCTCACATCTGTGAACTGCAGCCAGTTATTTGCTGACTTAGCACCATGAGCAATTCTCTGCTGGTCATTCTCTTACTGGAAAAGAGCTCATGACCCCGAAATAGGCACTCAGGCGAGGTGGAACTTGCACAGACTCCATTGACCTCAGCGAGGTTCTGCTTGACCCTGGCTCTTGGCCACCTGGAGCGCACCCAAAACCAGGCCCTCAGATGACCAGAGTTCAGGCAAGTGTGCCCAGACTGCAGCAATTAACTCTTCAAACCCAGCTCAGAGATCTCTGCTCTGGGCTTTCATCCTCTCCTGGGCTGGCAGTGATTAGTGCCTTTCCAGCCCTTTGCTGGAGAGGGCATGGGAGTCGCTTCATCCTTCAGATGAGCAGGAATTCCCAACAGTGTCCACCCAGGCTGGCTGTAAGTCACTCTCAATGCAAGATTCTCAGGCTTCACACCTTTTCTCACAAACCAAGGACTACAGGGAATCTTTGTTCTAAATTTCCTCCCTCTTCCCCACTGGAATTTACAGCAAAATGCCATGGAAATATAAGTTCTGTTAAAGCTTACTACTACTACAACGCTGAAATTTTAGGCCTTTAGACCTTAAAGAGTTTCTTTTTATTTTTTTTTCTGTGACTAATCTATTTTTCTTCATTGAATTTGCATAGTTCTTCTGAAATTGCTACAATCAATGCAGTAATTTTAATGGGAGCACTTTCCAAAATATGAACAGAATAGAAAGGTACTTTCTCTGATTTATTTGTAGATCTTCACTCACAAGATTTTTCCACTATCCTGTTTACTCTGAATATGTTCAAGAAGGTAAAATACCCATATCTTTAAGATGATGGTCTTAGACAATAGTCTTACATTCACAGGACTTCAATGCTTCTCATGCAACTCCTGAGCTGTGGCCTTTGCAACTGAGTGGTATTTCCCACTGAGGCAGGGAGTGAAGGCAAATTTAAGGAGAGGAAATTGTGGGAGGGATGCTCAGAAAAATAATGAGTCCCAGTATCTTTTCAACCCACCTAAGTCTCTAACCTTCTGCCATATCACCTGTGTCCTGACAGAGGCATCTTCCAGAATCCCATTCCTAAGTGTATAGCAGATCTCATCCTTCTCTTCCCCTTCCCTGCCCAGGCCAAGATGCCTCTGGCATGGTGTGAAGCTGCACAGCAGTCTCAGCTCAGCATCACCAGGGGAGCCACCTGGGCAGGCTCTGCTGGCTTAGTTTCATGTCAGGTATCTCTTGCTGTGCTCAGGGCTGATCTACTGCAGTCATGATTTTAATGACCTTGCTCCCTCTAAATCAGATGCCAAGGGCAAAGGAGTGTATTTCACTTCTCCAGTTTGTAATTAGCCAGCAGCAAACCTGGGCCAGGCAGTTTTCCTGTTGCCTTGGCAGAGAGGGGGAGGTTCAGCCCTGATCGCTTGTAGGGGCACCCAACTGAACACTGGCCCCCTGAGCTCACCCCCAGTTGTGCCAGGGGTCTGTGGTGGTTTTGGGACAGTCTCCCTGCCTGGGAAGCTGGCCAGAAGTCAGACAGGAGGGGAGGAGGTGGAAGAAGTGGGTTCAGTGCCTCGGTGTGCCAGGGACTTCCCGCCTGACTCTTATCCAGATACTTTATCCTCTTGTGTTTCAGTTCTCTGTCTCTAAGCCAGGGCAAACAGTGATTTCATACTTTTCTGTGGTGTCATGAAGGCCCAGTAGGAACTGTAATATCCCCTAAATTCCATGGGAGAGATGAGTGAGTTGGTTTATACACAGACCTAACGGCTGTGAGAGCTCCTTCCAGTGCAGGCCTTCGAGCTCTGAGACAGGCACCGTGTCTGTGACACCGCTGGAGATGGGACTGCTTGGGGCCTGGAGCTGTGGTTGGGTCACACACTCCAAAGCACAGGGCTGGGCTTCTAGAGCAGAGGAGCAAATGCCTCCTCTTACTCTACTGTGATGCCTTGGACAGTTCAGGGATGCGGCCAGGCATTCCCAAATTCAGCCCTTCGAGGTGAATATCCCTTGGATGCTGATGTCAGTATTGGACAAAATCAGATGTGGACTCATCACTCCTTGCTTTAGGTGCAGGATATGTTACAGGATATTTCCAGTTTATCTGTGGGGCAGTTTTCAGTTTGATAGCTACATTACACTGCTTTTTTAAAAAATAAAATATCTATTGATGGCACCCAAGGAGTTATTTTTCCCTTATCTCAACACTCAGAGGTTTTAGAGCTGTAGAGACTGCAGATCCCAACTCAGCAGGTGATTTTGTTTGATTCATCTCGTGCTGTTTTGTCTGCTCAGGTTCCCGACCGTTCTCTGTCTAGCACACAGACAGCTCACTCACTGTGCTGGGGGAGGGAGGCGATGCCAAACCGCCCCTGGAGGAAGAGCTCTCCTCTCTGCTGGGCTCATTTCGAGCTGGTAACCCTCACCTGAGGAAACCTGGCCTGCCAGCCCTGGTGTTCCTTCTTGTAATAGTGCCATGGTGGCCTTAACACCTGAGAGGACACAGTGAGTTAACAATTCTATCAGAACTTGGAGAAAGTTTGGGAAAGTGGAAATACGTGGGAAGAAGTGTTTGATTCTCTATCCACCATTCAAGGTGGTAGAACAAAAAAAGCCTGTGCAGACATGCAAGTCTTTCAGGGTGCTGATAAAACCCTGCACCCATAAGTTGCCCTGTTCCCTTCTGGAACTGTACTGGTCTTTCACAGATTGCAGCATGCCTCCCTTTTGTAAGTTTTAGTTCTTTTTTTACTTTTTGAGGTGGAGTTTCCTCATTATGCTCAAACTCAAACTGAAGTGAAACACAAACCAAAAAGATTTTACCATCAGAGTGTTTTCCTAGATGTACTTTTACTGCAGTCCCTGTCTGCAGTCTCCTATAAACACTAGTTTGGCTTGTAACCCTGTGATGGCCACACACCAAATTGGAGCTCAACCTTGCTGCTGCTCTTTGCTGGTATTTTTGTTCCTTTGTTTATTCCATCTGAAGTCAGTTTATAGTTCAGCCCACCTCTGTTCCTGTTGGAGTCTTTGCTCCATAAACTGTATGCCTCCCTGGCTGAAAAGTCAACAGTTACTGCACTTTCATTTCCTCCTGTGAGGGTGAATCATAACCAAGCAAGAGCTACAAGAGCAAAACAAAAGGAGAGAGAAGGAACGCCGTGGGTCAGCTTCTCCAGGCAGTGTGAGTTCCACAGGGTGCCCTTTACTAATGCAGTCCATGAACTCAACCTGAAACAGTTTCCTTCGCAATGGCTGAAATAAAGTGACTCTTGAAGGTTTGCTCGGTGATTCCAGGCAGGTGAACTCGAGGTTTCTAAGGAGAAGCAGCTTCCCAGCACTGCCCTTGCTGCTGCTTGAATGTCCCCTTTTGCACTCCCCTACAGCAGCAGATGGACTTGATGACTTTGGAGGCCCTTCCAAGACCATCTCCATAATTTTAGAGACCTTTCCAAGCCTCTCTCCATGGCCCCTCACCATTCAGACGTGCACAGCCCGAGCCCCAGGCTGGGACTGTGCTGGGTGTGTATGGCTTTCCTGAATGGTCCCATTTGGAATCAGTTCTGCACTGAAGGAATGTGCCCTTAGCAGCAGCTTTCCTAAAAAGTGTCCTTGCAGGGCAAAACTGCCAAGGCAGGTGGGGTTGTGTGATTTTGTCATTTCCTCCCAACATGATTTGTAGCTGTTTACTGCTCTATTTTGATAAACTACTTCCCCGTGCCACCAGGGTAGGGCTGTTGTGGAATAAGATGCTTATAGAGAAGAGGGGAAGACAGAACACATGTTCAATCAACAAACATATATATGTGTGCATGTCTTCAAAGACTAATATTTGAATGGAAAACACAAGAAAAATTATTTTCATTTTCATTGACATTTTCTTGAGAAAAAGGAGCATTTTTCTGCTCAGCATCAGAGTTAGAAATAACCTAAAATTTATTTCACTGAGAAATACTTTTTTATTTTTTTTTGCTTTCTTTTTCCCAGGGCAATTTTTTAAAAAAAATTTAAAATACAAAATAAGAGATCTGGTATGTTTTCCAAAACAAATGGGTGTTCATCTGGGACTGTGACATCTCAAAAAAAGGTAGCCCATGAAAGCATTAAGTCATCAAATGGCAAGGTGGTGTGGGGGATTGCTCAACTCGCATGAAAATGCCAAATAAATGCTTCTTCCAAGGGCAGTGGGCATCACTCACGTGTTTTCCCTTGCAGTGTAACTGCACTGCAACTCAGTTTGATGTGTCAGTCCAGAAATAATTTATACTGAGGGGGACTTTCAGTCTCACACTTTGGATTTTCAGGAGATGCCACCTCACTTGAACTTGGAGTTTCTCTGCGTCCTCTGCTGTAAGTCAGTCATGGCTCACGTACTCACTGAATGGAGGCATCAAAACTTTGGCAGATGTTTGGGAAAATATGTTCTGCAGCTTGTTGAGTTTTTGCTCTCATTTGAACCCTTTTCTGTCCTCTGTGGCTTGGTCCAGTGCCCATCAGTGTTCATGGAAAACTCCAGCTGAACTGGATGAGTTTTGCAGATCCGGTTCTGTGAAATGACAAGTTTCTTCCGTTCATGCTAGAAAGGTTGGGAACTGCTACACAAACTGCAGGAGGTGGGTGATCCTTGTCTGTGCCAGACCCCCGAGTTCTGCCTTTGGATATTGAAAGATAAGATAGAAAAGCCATCTCCCTGCACTGGCTGAGTTCTGACCTGAACCAGCTCTTAGGCTCTTGTAGATTTTTGTAAAACTGACATTTTACTCCATGAATCACACGTGGAATTTGCATCTTATGTCACACACACACTGAATAGTGGAAAGAACACGACTCAGTTATATTCTTGTTATGAATTGAATGCTAAGACAAGATGTTTTGCATTGTTTTGTCAAGCAGTCTCTGTTCCCCCCTCTCATATCTCCTCCAGAACCCACTCACTCCAACCCACCCCTTACCTACCACACACTCCCACACTCCTTTGCTGTGACCCTTCTGCTGGAAGTTGTTTACTGCTGCCTATTCCCTTCAGTGACAAGTCACTGCTGTTATTACTGTATAGTTATTATTATTTTTGTGGCAGCCACTCAACTGGACAGGAAAGCTGTAAGAACCTTAATTACTTTGTGGCCAGACATGGAGCTATATTTCTAAAAGTAGGTTTTCTTTTTTGGATCAAGTTCATTTCCTACAGTGTCTGGTTTTATGAGTTTGCTAAAAGCTCTCAGGGTCTCAGGAACCCCCGTGCTTTCTTCTCAAACACACACTCAAATATATATATATATATATATATATATATATGTATATAAAGAGTTTATAATCCAGAACAATTAAACTGTTTTCGCCTCCTGTCAATCACCTACATGGAGTCATTCACAGTTCCATATACACACTCTGCTTTCACTTCTGGGCTAAACACCTCTCCAAAATTATCTGTGTGATTATTGTATGCTGTAGTTCAGGACCTTTCCTGAAATGTTCTATAGAAAAGAAAACTGTTATTCTTGAAATGCAATTTCTGGCGCTTGCCACCAACTATGTTAATTTTTATGTTTTTTTTTAAGAGAAGTGCAGCAGAACTGGCAGAGATAGTGAGTAATTCCCTTGGAGCTATGTCCCCACTGATTTGATTTTTCCTTGACAGCTTATCCATCATGCTATATGCTTATTTAGACAAATAAATAAGAGAGCTGTTATCTGCCAGCCTGGCCTGAGGGCTTTTAGCAACACCAGAAAGTCTGCCGGCTTTCCTTTCAACAGTCAACAAGACGATTAGGGAATCACATTATGGGAAACGTGGGTACTACAAGCTGGAGAGGGAAAAGCAGAGCTGGTCTAAAAATTGTGAACCCATGAGAAGTCCAGTGTTGCTTTCCACAGTAATGTCCCTCTGACCAAAGACCCTCAGCGGGGCTTGAGAAAAACTCGGGTCTGATTCCCTGTGGTGAACAGGACAGCTCTGGGATTTATTGCAAGCAGGGGGAGATGTATTTTGATAAAACATCAGACTCTGAAGAAAACAGATTTGGGTCAACTGAAACGTTTTGTGAATTCATGTTTGACTTAACAAGTTGTTTCATTCTTAAAATTTAAGCAAGTCAAAATGTTCCCTTTCAACATTTTAACATGAAACAGTACACCTCTCAGAAATGTACCTGGGTTTAGTGTTTAAATGCTTACAAGTGAAATGACACCTTTTCCTTGAAACTAAGTGACAGATTTTACTCATCCTAAATGATTCATTTCATTTGGTTAAAATGGAGGGTGGGGAGTGGGGGATTTCCTTTTGAATACACCCTAAAGTATTTTTTTTGCCCAATTTTTCAGTACAATTTAGCAAATAGCTCCTTCCCCTTCATGAGAAATCCTTTAATGCATCCACACGAACAGCCAGCCGTTACTCCACCTGGTCTCCACCTGGTCTCCAGGGGAAATTTCTCTCTTTCAGTGAGAATAAACGAGCTCTTCCCCATTCCCAGCTTCTGGGAACACGAGTGAGGCTGAGGGATGGAATGAACCTGCTCCATCTTTGTGCTCTGTGTTCACTGAGTGACTCCCTGAGCTCGGACAGGCTCAGAGCTGCCCATGGGCAGATAAGCCAGGGGGGAAGTTACAAGCAGGAATTTGCTCTGTCCTGAAGCTGGGCCTGGATTTTTAGAAATTAACTCAGTTTGCAAAGTAAAATTTCATAGAAGTTGACAGGAAATTATAATTAATATGAAAGTCTCATAAATGTTTGGGTCTAACTCTTTTGGTCCACACTGCGTGCAAGCAACAACCTTGCAAAGAAGGCAAACATCTACTGTTCTGATTCCCTGCAAACTCCACATTTCACTGCACAGTTTGTCCTGGAAGTTTCCATGGTGTGAGATAACAGGATAACTGTCAATTAGGCTGAAAATCAGCTCTGAGGCACTGCCCTAATATCTGTATGAAACTGTGCATCTTCACTCAGGCAACCATAAAAAACTCCAAGTTGAAATAAAGGATGGAGTGTTTCTATATCCATATGCGTGTCTGGAGAAGACCTTCTCTGGTGAAATGTTGCCATCAACTTCATAAGGCTCTGATAAATAGTAACTTTTCAAGGATGACTTAATTTCTTCCTGAGATGGGTTGGAAAGCTGGAAAAACCTGCCTTATAAAAAAAATGGTCTCATCAAAATGAAGATCTCCCCAAGTTCAAAGACCTGGAGGAGTAACATATTATATCTTCCCTTAGCTTTTTAAACAAATTCATTTTATTAGGAAAAGTTTAAAGTGACAGCTTTTAAAAATCACTTCTCATTCTTTGCCTGGTCTCTCTTTCAGCACCACAATCACACCCCCATTAAGTAACTGTACTGCTTACAATAAAGACTAATGATCCTCCACTGGCCCCCACCTCCATTAGCAGCTTCAGAATCCTACCAGAATCCCAATTAACACATTGATTTGCTTAAAAGGAAAATAGTGATCTTTGGCTGTCCATTCCACCAGCTGTGTGTTCCATCACCCAGTCTCCAGCAAGTCCATTGATTTCCTTAAAATAAAACCAGCAAATGTCCATTATTTCCCCTTCCCTAACTGCAGGGTCCCACTCCAATTCTTTTTGCCGGAGTTCCCTGGGACATTTTATCCAAGAAAGCTTTAGGACTAATATGCTGTGTTCCTCTCCTGCTGGCCCACTGGTTCATCAAACTGATTCCAACTGACTGCTGGTGTGGGACTGAAGGAAAATGCTCAGTGAGGATGTTTAACTGCACGCTGCCAGTTCGACTTGGTGAGGCATCCAGAGAAACCGGGCAAAGAAAAGGGTCAGGAAAGCCTGGATGTGGAGGTTGTGTCCTCTACAATCACTGTCTGATAATTAGACTTGGTAATGAGGGAGCCCTCATTATGGGAAGCTATACAAGGAGTCTGCAAATGTTATTCTTGAGGCTGGTGGAGGTCAGGAGGGAGCACATCCACAATGCTGACTTGCCCCGAGGCCCAGCGGAGAAGCAGCAGCTCCCGTGTGCCCAGGGGGGATCTGCCCAGGGACTCCCTGTGAGACAAAACAGCACAAGTTTGATGTCCATGGAGTTTCCTGTTTGAGAGCACTCATCATGCTGTGCAATACACTGCACATAGAGGTTATAAATAATTAGGAATGAGTGACCCAATTCGGGTAATAGAACGAACCTGCCTGGGAGCTCTTTCAAGCAGTTGCCTTCTGCCTGGGCTGCAGTGTCACCAACTCCTTCAGGACGTGCCTGAAACAATAACGCAGATGGCTTGGGGAGTAAACGGCAGCAGGCATCTTTTGAGGTTTCCTCACAACCTACAGACTTCCCAGATGGAAAACACCAACTTGCACTGGCCACCTCAGCCCCTGTTTATCACAGGCTGCAGCCACAGAATCCTTCTCTCCGACTGCTGACGCCAGTACCCATAAGACTCCCGTAGTAAAACGTGCCGTAAAACCCACTGTGAAATAATAACCAAGTGATAAAATTACAAGTAGGAACACATAAAAAAAATCATATGCACTGCAGGAACAATGATAAAAGCCTGCCTCTCAACCTGTCTAATCTCACACGCAAACCACACCCTTGGGTATTGCCAACCAGCTGAAAGCAGGAGTAGGAGCAGAGTAAATGAAACCACATGAGTGTGTGATGTGTAGCCCCGTTCTGAAGCCGTATTATAGAGTTTCACTTTTACTGCTTATAGGAGATTTCCTGGGAAGGTTTCCTCCCTGGCTGGATTTGAGAACCAGACATCAGTGGGACACATACAAACGTCTCTGGGTGTTTCAATAAGCAGGCTGGGCATACTACAGAGTCAGTACTTGTAGCTGAATCGTGCCAGATAACTAGTGCAGGAGACATGGGTGCTTCTTTTAGGAGGGGTTAGGCTCTACTTTTTGCATATCCTTTAGGAGACATCTTCTGTGAAGGGGAGAGAACATAAAGCATAGGAAGGGCCCGCTTAACAAGTACAAGAAATAAATTAATTAGCGATGGACATGGAGTACCTCTTATGGATTTCATTGTAAAATACATTTTCCTCTTGCTTTTCTTGCTGACTGCGCAGTCAGAAATTAAGATCTGTGTTAATTTTCAATCGGAGTTGAGTCAGGCTTAGCATCTTGCTTTACATCTCCTGTGTCAGTATAGCAAGTTAAGGCACAAACCGTCCAGCAGTTATGTCTTAATGAAGTCAACGCAAGGTTTGCTAATGTTTTAGACAAAATCAAGATTCCACTGGCCTGATACTCCAGTCTGCCTGAATACAAATTTCTTTCCCTACAATGTGATTTGAATAATGTTCACCTTCAGTCTTTATGGAGAGGCCAAATCACATGTGGTTATTGAATTCGAAACCAATACTTGCATCAATATTATTTTGGTTTTGTGGCGGTTTTGGGTTTTTTTCCTTTCCCAGCATTTACTTGACTTCAAATGCAAACATACACATAAAACCTGGCTGCAGTCATTATCTTTTCAATTAGAGAGATCGTTCTGCATACTGAAGGAGATTAACATGCTGCAACTTGAAAATCTGCAGCTTTTAGGTTCACTCCTGGATGCCAGCAAACTACTAGAGATTTGGAGATAACGACAGGGCATTAGACAGTCTCTAAATCACAGCAATTATTTTTGATGAGAATAAAATGAAGATAAAGCTGAAAATAGCATTGCACTTTGAGAAGAATGATTACAGGGCCTAAACCCTGGGCAGCCAGGTATATGGATTTTAGCAATATGCAAACTGAATGTTAAGCAAAGCCTTACGTTTATCACCTTTGCATTGCCAAAGCCCAGCACCCACGGCATGCACATTTTGGAACTCACCATTCCAAGGATTAGTGGGAGGGATATGATCCCAACCATACCAACCCAAATGCGTTCTCTTGCTTGGAGGGTGAAAGTGCAGCTTCTGCTTTCTGCATTGTGCTGTGCACCCTCTAAAGCCTCCTCCTTCACCCCCGTGCCAACTCCACTTATGGAGACCCAGCCTACCTCCAACTTTGCCAGCATACCTGTATCTCTGGCTGTTTCCTTCTCACTCTTTCCCCTCACCTGTTTAAGAGCGGGAAGACATTGCCAAGTGATTAGCATTTGCCATAAGAAAATGGTTGGGTTAAACAATTCAAGTTTGAATTCTGTTCCAAAACATGCGATCATTTGCGGAGCTTAAAGAGAATTACAAACACTAATTGAGTCTGACAGCGCGCCTGCAATGGCAGATAAAGAATATTAAAGCCATTTCACTGATAGGTAAACAAAGGTAGGTAAAAGGAATATAATTTCCCTGAGCTCACGCAGCAAATCTGTTCTGAGGGTGAGAGGAAAGCTCAGCATTTCTGGTTCTGCAGCATCGTGTCCCGTGTCAGAGAAAAGCCCTCCATGAAACTGCGGTCTCTGGTTATTAATTTCTGCACTTGCAAGGACCTGGGATCTTGTTTTCAAAATAACATCTGCTAAACTACACAGGCTAATAGATACATCTGCATTCACAAGGAATATTGCAGCTCCCCATTCAGATTTCCACATGCAAATCTTGAATTAGTCTTCTAACAAGTTCATTATGTGAGCGATGTCTAATTTGCACATGCTGTTTTGGCAACTGTCTGTGCAATTTCCAACACGCAGGACTGCATGCCTGCCCTTTGGAAACTGAAGCTCTTTAGCAACCCTTCATGTGAAATTCCCCATTTTTCTTTCATTGAATTAAGCTGATCTGAGAACTGTGATCTCCTTTTTTTTAGTTTATTATTATTATTATTATTATTATTATTATTATTATTATTATTTAAAGGGAACCAAGAGAGAATATTACAAACGACATCCTCAAAAAGGAGTTAAGAGTATGATTGACTTTGAAATCACTTTAGTCTTCTAGTTTTTAAAGAGGTTTATTCTGATTAACTGACCTGAATGTTAACAGAACTGGAATTTTAATTTGTATTCAGACTGTAAGAATATCATCCACTCAGATGAGACAGTGTTGTTTAATTAGGTCTAGTAGTTAACTCAGAAGAAAGTAAATGTACTGCTAGAGGTTTGGAAGACTGCTACAGGCTCCAGGGATTTGTAGGAGTTTGGAGAAGCTTAAAAATAAGAAGTCAGTAATTTTAGGAATTAGAAATGAGTGCTTAGAAGGTATTGGAGAGGTTCTGCAAAGTCTGTAGTCAGCATCTTTGAACCTTGTGCTTCCCATTAGCGTAATGACCTTGGAAAGATTTGAAATTTTGCAATCCAATAAAGTAAATCACATACATGTAAGGTTCAATTTCTGCGATTCCAAAGAAACCCCTCAGATATTATGATAAATGTGATATCTACAGTGTTTTCCACAGGATTCTCTGTGTTTCATTTATGATGCAAATGAGCTGTGAAAATTAGAAGTAATGTATATGCCACTGACAGCAGCCATTAACAGCAATAGGATATTATCTTCACAATTATAGTTTGAATCCTTGCCGTTTTCTCTATAGTTGATAAAATAAATTATACTTTTTCTTTTTTTTTTCAAATTGCCATCCCTACATAGTTTAATACATTGTTGGGACTTTGCTTCTGGTTTGTTTTTTTTTTTTCATTGTTGTTATTTTGGGGCATTTTGTTTTTAATTGAAAGAAACATGGCAAATTACAGACTGACATATTTTTGATGAAATGACAAGACAAGCACAAAGCCATACAGAGCTGACAAAATGAGATAGAAGAGGGAACTATTCTTTAAAGTTATAAATGTGAAAATTGATTCAAGAACACTGGCTGTTTTCAATTTTTTATTACGACATATTTTAAGGACACCCATGTTCTTACAAACTGTAGCTTATGTTCTGATAGGAAAATATAATTAACACTCAAATCGACGCTTTGTGTCCTGTGGAGTGGAATTTTTCTACTCCCAAATGGGAGCAATTTGTAAAGAACCATGGTGGCATTAAAACATCTCAGACTGGGGTGTCCTCCTGGAGGGGTCACGGGCACAAGTCGCTCGCTGTGGGCCTGCCAGCACCTGGAACTGCAGTGATGGATTATCCCATGGGGCTGCCTGGATCCAGGGACTGCCACAGAGGGGTTTGTGTGTCCCCCTACAGCAAGTCATCTGCAGCCACTCTTTAAGCACCTACACGAGGCTCTCTGGGGATGAGGCTGGAGAGGGCTGGGAGCAGGCTGACAGTTCTGCATGGCTGGTTTGTGTGGCTTTCCAAAAACACTGGGCACCAAAGGAAGGGCATTTTGAGTTCTCCTTTGCTGTCACACCAGAAGGGGATTTGGAAATAGTGGTATTTTCAAATTCCAATTCACTTTTATTCCCTATGATCGTGTATATTCCCTGTGGTTTGCTGGCTGGTTTATATGAAAGCCTGTGCTGCAGAAGATATTTCCTAGACCAAAGGCTCCCTCTCAAACTTGCTGAAGTAAATGGAAATGCTCTCAAACCCCCTCCAAACACAGCTGTCACTGTTGTTTCAGTGATGTTGGGAAGCTCAGCTTGCTGCAGTCACACACAGGAGATGCATTTCTGTGAACCACACAGCAAACACCCTGCACAGCCACACCTGAGCTCCCTGGGCAGGGAGGGCAGGGCCTTCAGCACAGCTTGGTCTTCTGTGGCAATAGGAATTTTCCAAAGCCAACACAAAATGTCACTTTAAGAGCTAGTAAGGTCTGGGAGGGAAAAGGTATTGCTGTTGCTTGGAAAGATAACTGAATCACAGGATACAGATGTAACTTAACTTCATTGTCGAAGTCCATAAGTACAGTGTTAAATCAAACGACACAGTGGGGCTTTTTGAGGGGATTTTTAGATTCAAACTTGTGTGATTGTGCAGCGGCTTCATTATAATACCTATGCCTGGGCAGCAGTGACATGATGCAGCTCTGCTTCCATCAAAGTAGCAAAGAAAACCTCATTATGCTCTGGAGAACAGAGAGGGGAACCAGAAATCGTTGTTCCCTGGTGGCAGCAAATCTCTGCCAACTCAGTACAGATGCAAACACAGGTTTCAGCTGAAAAGGATGGCCAAGATGAGCAAGGACAGACTGAATCCAGTGCATGCAGAGGAACAACAGTACCTGGAGCAGTGCTCAGCTGTGGTCTTCATCCTTCACGTTTCAGTGGTTGCTACTGAATCCCTCCCTTCTTTACCATGTAACGACAACAATCTGATCAACATCTTTTAGGAGACTTTCCACCATACTAGAAAGTCAGCACAAATGACTAGGGACAACAGGAACTATCTGAAGTTTAAATACGATGAGTAAGAAGAAGAAAATTGAAAAAAGTGGGTTGGTTTTGTCTGGAACAAAAGATTAAGGTAATAGCCTAGTGCTGTGGAGAAGGTTGGTTTAAGGGGGGTGATGGTTAGTTAGTTCCCTTCTCCACTGGAGGTAGGACGTCAGCTTAAGAAGTCAGCTTAGTTTGCAGAAAACAAAAATATTTAGATTGGATATTAGGAAAAGCTTTCTGCCTATTAGGAGAGTTAAGCAGTGGAACAGACTCTCTAGGTTACTTTTAGATCTCATTCTAAAGGTTTCTAAAGGTGTGTTACACAGACTCAGAAGAGAGTGGCACACCAGGGATAATCCATTTTATTTCAGACAAAAATGGGAGGTCATATGAAAAGATCAATTTCTGGAATTAATTATTTCACTTTTAATTTCCTTTAGAGTAAATAATGTATTCTTTTCTATGTCTTTTCAAAAGTCTGCGCCAAAACATACATTTTGGGCTTACTGAAATAAATTGAAAAATGTGAGGAAACATTTACCCATCCTTTTCAGGGAATTTCAGGATTTTAGGTTCTTGTTCCTGTTTGGAAAAGAAGCAAACCTCAGAAGTGCTAAGTCGTTTGTATCTTGGAACAACTCTACTCTCCACAGCATTTGAGTGATCTTTGGCCTCTGGCAACTGGCAGGGCTCCTCAGGGTGCCCAGGGGAAGGATGGGAAGCTGCACTGCTCAGAGATTCCAGGGATCTGTGGGCTGGATCGGGCTTCCTGTGCCGCTGCCTTGACCTCAGCATCGCCAGTTCCTGCATCTGCAGCCTGTGAACATGTCCTGCAGCTCCTGCTTCCTCTTTCTGACAAAGGCTTCAGTCGCCCCTGTGGCTTCTGTGAGAATCTTTATTTCATTTAGGGGAGCATGAGAAAAAGAGATGAGAATCCCAGAGGATTCTGTGGCTGAATCGTGGCTGAAGTTCAAACAAATTGCTGCAGTGGTCCAGCAGCTCCGGGGCTGCCGTTCCTGCAGGTCCTGCAGCAGGAGCCTGACGTGTCCTGAGCTCACTGTCACTGCAGTGGTTTGAGCAGATTCCTCCAGGGCAAGCCCAGACTGGAGAGTCTCGTTTAAAACATTATCAGCCATCTTCTCATGCAGTAATCAGCTAAAGAAATAAGACTGGGCAGATGAAAACCTGGGAAGGTAATAGAAGCTGGGGAAATGGAAGTTGGTGCCTGAAACAATTAAGAGTTCAGAGGTGAGTCAGAGAAAAAACAACTGCTTTTTATTAAAAATTCATTTCAATTTCATGGGCAGGCTGGAGAAGTAATTCCAGCACAGTCTGACTTCAGAGAAATGCCTCCCAGATAGCAGGATACAGAACAGCTAAACAGCACCAAGAGGACACAAGGCTGAAATATTGTTGGAGCAAACTTCTCCCAGCCTGGCACGTCCTGGCCGGAGAACTCTGGAGAATTCAAGTGAAATGTCCTTGGTGCAGGGAAATTTACAGGCTCTTCTGCAAAAACTCCTCTCACCAAACTCTCCAAAATCATATCAAGTCTAATATCTGGGGAACCAATGATGCACCAGGTTTGGAGCATTACATCACCAGCACCCGGCTCCATTGGCTGCTCCTACCCTGAGGACAAGACATTCCTTCTTGCACCTTTTCAAAGCTGCTGCTTCTCAGGAATTAACTCTTTGAAGGGTGTCACCTCGGGACAAGTCTAAATTTTTGACTGGTACACATATACAAGTATTTAGCACAAGAGGTGTTGTTAGGCACGGCTTGAACCTCCACAGGGACAGCCATGTCTCTTCAGTTCAGATTATTTCTCAACCTTCACTGCAGAAAAATGAACTATGTATTTCCCATCCTTCAAGGGGGGAAAAAAAATCAAATTGTCAGTAGTATTATAAAAAGGAGGATACAGTGAACCAACAATACCATGCAACGTTGGTAAATGAGGAATTTATGCAGGAAAGAGAAGGGCTGCTGCTCTGCAGCGTAACAACAAATTCCTCTAACTGGTTAATTAAATTAATCGGTGGCGCTGCAAAAAAGATGCTGCAGATGCAGGTTGGCTCTGCCTTGCTTGAATTTGTGTTGCTCTATTTCAGGTTGCATCCAAAAATAGCTGGAAGATCTAGACAGTGTTGCAGGAAAAAGAGTGGGGTACATCTGTGTGTGTATATATTTTGAGTATGTGTGTTCTTTCCCCTTTCCAAATTTCCAGTTTGCCTAGTAAGTGTGAGAAATCAGTTTCATAAGATTACTGCCCAAAAATCAGCTGATGAAACCCGTTGCATTCTAAGTAATTTGGTTATATAACTTTTCCAAAAAAAAAAAAAAACCAACCACGGGGGGGGGTGAAAAAAACCCCCACATGCAGAGAGATGCAAGGAAGTTTCTGGAAGATCATTTCTTGCCTAACTTTTGTTTTTTTTTTTTTTTTTTCCTGAAGAAATGTTGTTCCAGGGAGTGTCTGACTAGTTCTGCAGCTTGGCAAAAAAGCCAGACGTTACCTCATAGCTGCGGCCAGACAGCCCATTTCTATGCCAGGCAACCACTGCAGAAGCACAGAGCACAGGGCCCTGCTTGATTAGCACTTCTGCTGTTTCGAGAGTCCTGGAGTGTTTTGTTCAAGGTGGGCTGCTGAGAGGGGACTCGGTGTGCTTTTGTGCAAATGAGCGTGAGGCAGGGGGGACGTGGGATGGGGGGAACGGGGGAAGGGAGGCTCAGGGACACAATAGGGGAAGGCTGCATTAATATTCCGCATTCATGTTATCTTTGGGAAACAGGATCTGCTTGGTTTGACCTGGTCAAAAAAAAAAGAAAAAAAAATAATAAAAACAACCCACCAAGTACCACATCCTAAAGGTCAGAGGAAAAGAAAGAGATGGGAAACAAAGAGCTGTAATGACAGAGCAGGTCAAACTGAATTAAATGTTTAATTGTCTCCCTCGTGCCTCATCAAATAGCTGTCTTTAAAGCAAGAGGGATCTTTTCTTCCGGCAAAAATATTACCAATTCATCAGCGAGTTGGAAGGTGATGAGTGTTTGTAAACATTACAGTCAATATCATTTTCTCATCCTCTCTCTCATTGTTGATTTTCCTTGTTTAACTGTGTCATTTACCTAGTAAAGCTGTCTCTGTATGCTCTGCACCATAAATGCTGGGGGTCCCTGCCCACACTGCAGCTGCCCAGCCTGGCTGATGTGTTTTCCAGCAAACTGTGCCCCTTGCACAAAACAAGAGAAGGGCAAAGAGCAGGCACGGAGTGGGCAGAGATGCTCAGTCCTGAGCTCCCACACCTCCTCCTGGCAGTGTCCTGGGGCGACTTCTTGCAGCAGCTGAGCTGAGGTTCAGTGCTCTGGACTGGAGACAGGCTGTGCAGTGAGCTGGGAGAGGAGATGGTGTGTCCGGGAACAGCCCGAGTTCAACTTGCTCCTACCTATGGGGATGCCGAGGGGCACTGGGGCTCCATGATCTGCCCTGTTGTGTTGCCTCTGTTCTGGTAAATGATGATAGATTTCTGTTTCAGGGAGAAAACCCCACATTTGAATAATTTTATTTTGTTGGGCGACAGGATAACTGATAATAAACTCAGCCTTCTACCTGAGAGTGCTGCATGATTGTCAGCAAATTCAATATCAGAAAATGTGTGGGTTTGGATTATCTTTAGTAGTCAATTTTCCAGATGTGAAAAGTTGTAGATAAAGAGGTAAAATTAATTGGGTTTGGTCACGTATAATATCAGAGTCAAGATCAAACCCTTAACAGCTCTTGACTCTGAGTCTTGTATTTGACCCCTGTTGCAAGATATGCACCCGTGGGAGGCATGAATCAGTCCTTGCCCAGGACAACTTCTCCTGAAACTTCTTTCAAGCCTTTTTCTTTTTTTTTTTTTTTTTTTTGGAGGGGGGTTTACAAGGAAAAGCAGATTCCCAGAATTTTAGGCATGTCAACTGAAAGTTGAAAGAGAAGAGGGACTAAAATATTATGCTAATGGACTTAGTACAAAAGTGGGATCCATCTGACCCAGCTAAGGCCAAATCCAGCTGCTGCATTATAAGGTCCAGCAAAATGCTGGGAAGGGATGGGGAAACCACAGTGGGGATTTTTCCAAGATTTATAAGAAGAGACATGGTCTGGGTCTTCCCAACTTCACACAAGTAGGCTAAGAGGCTGGTAATTCCAGTCTTCTCTCCAGACACAGCACTGGAGTACAGCTGCTCCAGACCTTCTGCTCAGGGTGTCACAGAGCTTTCCTGGAGATCCTGGAAGCAATACCTAGGCATCACCCAGGTTGTGTGCTCGCTAGAAACATCACAAGCTCATGGGAAATATTGTGATGTCAGTGGTAATGGTGGCTGTGGGTGCCTGTAGCAGCAGCCTCTGTATTAACAGAGTTTTCCTGCGGTGCAGAATACGGCTGATCCCCTGGACTGCAGAGAGCCCTATGGGGCTGTTTGGAGATTCCAGTCACAGTGCTGCAGAAGAGAAAAAGAAGGAAATTGCTTTTCTCTTCCTTTTTGGCAAATAAAAAGTTGAAGCAGCGAGCAGGGTGGGTTGCTGGGTGCTGTGAACTGTGCTGGCTCTAACCTTCTGCATCTCTCCCAAGCTCTTCTCCAGATCATTTAAATACATTTAAACCCCATTTTACAGTCACCAAAGGACCAAACAATTTTGAGGCCAAATTTCCTTTTTAGCATAGTTAAGTTTAGCTTAGAGAAAATTTCCTCAAGTTTTGGCTTGATGCTTAAAAACACCTTGGCACATGGGAGCAAATCCTGAGCCGCTCCTGGCTCCTCTGCCTTTTTCCCCTGTGTGAGGGGATTTGCTGTTTCTTACGGTTTCTCACATCAGTGATGACAAAAGAACATGGATGTCCCAGCTTCCAGGGGTGTTCTGAGCATCCTTTGGGAAGCTCTGCACTTTGAGTTGTCCATGAACTCCTCATCTGGGGCACGTGCCAGTGATCTGCAAGGTGGGTATGGCCGGGGTGAGCCCCCAGCTGCCCCCCAGCACCTGCAACGGCTGCAGAGACCTGGCTGGGCAGAAGAACCTCGTGAGCCACTTGTAACTCTCCCCTGCAGCAGAAACATGTGCTAAGGAAATGCAGCTGGAGGAATTTTGGGCCTTGGAGGTCAAGGTACAGAGTGAAAACCTCAAGGACAGTTTCAGCCCCAAGCACTGGGTTCATCTTCCCAACCAGCAGCACAACACAGATGGAAGGGTGGTTTGTGCAATAGGGGTGGGGAAGGATAGTTAAATATATTTATGGGATACAGAGGGAGAAACACATTAAAAAGTAAAAATCCTTGCCTTTAAACAGATCATCCTTTCCAGACAAATTGGAAGCAGTTGGTGAAGGGGAGATTTGCAAGGTGATGGACAGAAATAAGAACCAGCCCTGCTTACCCAGCTCAGAAATGGGGAAGCTGTCAGTCCCAGATGTGGTCAGGAAAAGGTTATATTTGTGCAGGGAATGGGAGGAGGAGGAGGAGGATGCTCATTGTGGTGTCTCAGTGTGGATCCAGGAGTTTACTGTGTGCGTGGGCATTGCCCATTGGGAAATAGGTATGGATGGAGCTGCAGTTTCCTTAGAAGATAACAGAGGTATTAACATTAAAGAGTAGAGATTGTTTAGATTGTTTGGGGAGGAAGAGAAAGGAATGAGAGAAGAGAGAGCTATTTCAGAAGGAAAAGGATTTATTAGCCTTTGAAAGTGGGGATCTGAGAGGCTGGAATGGGGCTGCTGTGTCATTATGGGCTGCAGTTGGAGATGTTTCAGAGAGTAAACTAGTAATAGAAATATTTTATAGGCCACCTGACCAGAAAGAACAACTGGACTGTGAAATGACTGTGCAAATAAAACAGGCATGTAAAAAGGAGAGAGTGGTAGAATTGAAGATTTTAACTACCCAGGCATAGACTGGAATACATTAAGGGAAGGGAAATAAGGCTGGAGGTGTGTTTGCAGATCAGACACAGACCTGCTTTCTAATTCAGCCTGAGCATCAACTGCACAGCTTGGGTATTACAAAGGGACTGCACGAGGACACGCACAATAGGGGAGAGCCCTGGGGAGGCAGCCCTGACAGCCTCCAAGGGAAAAAGATTTTAAAGGTGTATTGTGAAGCAAAGGATAAAGGAAATAAAATACAATTTAAAAAAAAAAATTAGTTTGGTCTGAGTGTCCTTAGACCTTGAATTTCAAATATTTGGGTTTTCTTTGTCTCGTGGTTCCACAGAAGCAATCAGCAGTGTGTGTGCAAGTGTGGAATCATGACCCACTAATGAATTAAACCCTGGAATCACCCAGGTTTATCCCAGGTGAAGCTGTGTGTCATTGGTTAGGCCTGGGGAAACAGGGGCTGTAATGAAACCCTGGCCCCACTGACACCAGTGGTAAAAATCAGGTTTGATTTAACGAGGCCAAGGCTTTGTGCCTGATGCTCATAATCTCGTTGGCCCTTAGGGAGGGTGGGACTACAAAGGTGGTTTGAGGAGCTAGGGAGGCTCCCCAGGGGGAAAAAGGTCTAGAGTTCCATTGCCTGCCACACACACCTCCTGAAGGGTCCCCAAAGGGGGAGACCCTGTTGGAGGTAAAGATTTCAGACCACTGTGAGGGAAGCTGGAGACCCTCAGTGCCTGTGTCTGTGACAGCACAACCAAGAGGGTTTGGCAAAGGTTCATTCCCCAGAAATGGCTCGTGTGGCCCCTTTCCTGGGCTGGGCACTGCTGGAGGTACAACCACTGCTCCAAAGGTGAGCACTGGGTCTGGGTCAGCTGGTACCAGGGGCTGGGATGGCACTGCTGGGGGGACTTCTGGTGTTCAGTTGGTGGGTTTTTGTTAATAATTTTGGAGACTCCTGCCTTGCTAATTGTGTCTGCTGGCTGATTCGACGGTACTGTTACATATGAACATGACTGATTTATTTTTTATTTTTTTTTTAAGTCAGGGGAAAAATGAGTCTCTTCTAGGCAGGGTATTGTGTATATACATGTAGAAAATGGACAAGGAATAGCTAATTTTTGAGTAGCTGTCATGAGTCATACACTGTTTTCTTGTAGCCCATATGTTTGATTTCACCTCATATATCCTCTCTGATAAAAAAAATAAAGGTAAAGAGCATGAGAGGTTTTAGAAACTTGCAGAGGGATCTGAAATAACTGTAGGTATGATACGTAGTAATATATAAATATTACTACAATTGTAGAGTTACTGCCAAAAAGTAACTTTCTTGTTTAATTCCTTTGTATTTAAAAAAAAAATTAAAAAGGGAAGAAAATGTGTGTTTAGGGGAAGCAGAAGGAAGAGGTTGTAAAGAGTGAAAAGAAACCTCAAACCCAACAGGTGTCAATGAATCACAGCTCTTAGTCACCATTGCTGGCTGCATGAATCAATAGAAGACTCTGACTATTAAATAAAGATTCTTTGGATAAAATATTACCTGATAACCAAGCAGCCCATATCCAGTTAATGCCTTGTGAAAGACTCAGACTGAGACCTCCAAAGAGAGACAGCTCAGTGCACAGTCATTTAGCAGGAGAAGCAAAAGCTGAATTTTAAGAGGTTTTTTATATATATATATATATGTATATAAACCTGCAATTATTATAAACTTTATTTAAGTTTGTAATTGAATGAGAATGAGCACACTGGTAAAATTATTTGGAGTGCAAAGGCTACCAGAGAGAAAGTTAATTACAGTTGTGTTGCAAATGTTTGCTTAGGAAAATGAAGTGCTGTGACAGGGGCCTGAACTTCCAGGGAAGCTCTGGGTCGTGAGTGATCCAGGCTGTATCCCAGAGGGAGAAACAGGGGAGCGGCCACAAACCCCATCTCGTGTGGGAGCCCCCAGGGCTGCCTTGAACCATGGCCACTGTCACTCCAAACAGCCCCTCCCAAACTGTGTGGGTGCACCTTTGTGCACAGCAGGGGATGTGCTCTCTCCAGAGCCAAGGACTCTTCTACTGGCCAGTATGTTGAGATATGTCTGAATGCCCCTTCCCTCCTTTCCTGTCTCCCCCAAACCTTTCAATCTGGCAGCCACCCCCCCCCCCCTTACCCCCAGTACCGCTAAAAACAGTGGCCATTCAAACAGATTTCTGTTAGTTGGTTATGTTTCTTGGGGGTGAGATCTGCATTTGTTCATTAAAAATTAATTTTTTTTTTTTTCCAGAAAGAACAAACGTGATCTGTGGCAATTTTCTCTGAATTGCTAATCCTCTCTTCCACCTCCTTTCCCTTTAACATTTGGTGGGGAGTTTTCACCCATTCTCAGTAAAGACCACTCATCAAATGAGTCTTCTAGCAGCAGCATCAGGGTGTAACTTTTAATCCCTCCAAACAACGCAGGGGCAGCAAACACTTCCAGTCTGATTGACCTGCAGTTGTTGGGCAGCTCTTAAGAATCTGGTTGCACATCTCAAATATAAAAAACGTAATTTTGGACCATGCTTTTGAGATGCTTGAGCTCCCTGCCGGGCTCCTGGCTGCTGTTGGAGGGCAGGACAGCCCTGATCCTGCTGGCACGGGGGACGTGGGGCGGCACAGGGCGGGCGCGGGGCCGGCCGTGCTCCCGGAGACCTAAATCCTCTTTGGCCTCCGCTGTCTGCAGGGCTGATTCGCCAGGATGCTGCAGCCTGAGAGGGCTGGGATTTGTCTGCAAGAGCATTCTGCTGATGCTTAGGATAATTAAACAATAGGCGCGAAATGATTAATAAGGCTCTTTTCTAAGGCTGAAGGCCTGGAGAGGGGCCACTGAATTTGACTAAATAAACTTAGCAGAATAGGAAGGTTTTCAGCAATTATTGGCTCATTTTTTTTTCCTCAGGCTTTCTAACCCGTCGCTTTAACTTATTGGCTTAAGACACTCCTTACACCCACATCACATTTTGCCTTGGGCCATTCTGCTGCTCTTGACAGCTGTCTAGGGCAAAAGGAAATCACCCGACCACAAATGTTTTCTCATAACTTCATAACAAGGGAATCTGAAGAAGTCAAAACCTTGGAGGTTCAGACCCTGCTTTAAAAGGCGAGATAAAATTAGGACCTGAAACGCAGGCCCTCTGCCCCCCTGGCTGAATATCCAGTTGTGCTGCTGCCTCCACAGATTAGGAGCAATTAGCAGCAATCTGAAAACGGTCACCTGAGTTGCTGAAATTGTGGTGGTCTTTAGAAGCCAAATCACTAGATGATGCTGTTTGGTACCTGCCTGGCCATGCATGTAGGGCTGGGATGAGGTGGGAGCTCTGCAGGGATGAGCCCCAGCTGCTGAGGGATGGAGGGCACGTGGGCAGAGAGGTTTGCAGTGCCAGGTGGGCAGGACAGTGCCAGCAGGGTGATTGTGTTCAAGCTAAAGCTGAATCATGCTCAGCAGGGATCTGGCTGCTGACCATTCCAGGGTAGGGAAAAGGGGAAGATGCCTTTGAGCCCACTCAGCCCTTGTGAACTGGGTCAGAGCAGCACAGCTGGTCACACCAGTGGCAGCCACTCCTGTGGCAGGTTTTTGATGCCTGGTGGAGATTTAGGTTGTTGAGGGCTTCAGTATCAGCTCTGTACTGTGTTTGGTGTTTGCTGTACATCTGAAACACAACAAGTGAAAGGTGTCTGTGAGAGAGGCACATTAAAGGGACTGGGAACAGCCACACATCCTGCTACTGTCCTTATGGACATGACAGTTCAGGGCTGTTCAACTTGTACTCCATAGTTTGCTGATGGTTTCTACAACAGCGGCATCAAGAAACAACTAGAAAATTATAAAAACCTTCTCCCACTCAAGGGGGAGACAAGTGAGCCAACTTCAGGAAAAGAAGTGCAAATCAATGAACAGTTGGTGTTCAGGGTCTTCTGTTTTCTCTGCAAATGGGTGCAAGGGAGTCTTGGGACTGCTGTGGGAAGGTCAGGGGTCCTTTAAATGACAAAAGCTGGAGGGATCTTGCTGGATCTCGCTCAGATGTCCTGTCTGAAGACAAGATAGACAATGAGCTGCCTTTTAACTTCTTCCTTTGAATCTATTTCAAAAAATGTGCACTGTCATTCTTCCACAACCCTGTCCTCTTCTGCAGAGAGGGAGGATGTGGGTTGTTGTGTTTTAAGTGTGAGTGTGACTCTGCCTGGCTGAACTAGGAAGAGATTCAGCATCTTGTCCAAAGACACAAATAATTCACTGACTTTCCCTGATGATTTTCAATACAACATGTGCTCCAGCACAAGTCCTCTTTGGAGGGTGTATTGCAGTTTTACTGCCTGCATGTGATGACTTTACGGGTTTTTTTTACAATTACCAGTGTACCTGAAAACCTGATCTGAAAGAAAGTTGGGATATTGCTCATGGGAATAAATCTGTCTGCAAACTTGATAATGGTTGAGGATCCAGGCCTTTCAGTCTTCACTGTTCTTTCTCCAAACTTGTGTTGGAAAAATCTTGAAGGGACGTTCTTGTGGCTCTGGAATGTACTGCCCAGTGTGATTTCAGTCTGCAGCTCTGACGTGGCTGTAGCTCAGCTCATGCATCCTGACCCCCCCTGAAGGCTGGATGGCAAATCTTGCTGGAAGAACAGTTGGAGGTTCATGGCGCTGCTCCACGGGCACCCAACAGGGACAGAAGCAGAACTGCAGAGCAGTAGCTACTGGCTATTAAAAAGCATAATTAAAAATTTAATTACTTCTGAAAATAGTAGTGTCACTGGCTAGACATGCAAATCCCACTGCAAGCCAAGTAAGAAATTCAGGTTTCCAGGAGGACCCTGGCTGAGATGAGTGGGGTGAGTGGCTGGGATCCTGGCACGGGGAGCAGTGGGTGCCATACCTGTGCTGGGTAGATCACCCTCCCCACAGTGCCTGGCAGGCTGTCTGTCCGTCTGTTTGCCTCCCGTTGCTGCACTTATCTGATGGTCGAAGTCACTTACTCTTATTTACATTGCCCACAGGGCATGTTGGATTGGAGCACATTTCCTCTCTTGTTACAGTTGATGAATGCAGCTCTATTAAAATATCATCTCATCCTCACACTAGATTGCAGTCTAAGATAATATGTGTTTTTTCTATATCGTTTATACAAGAAAGATTATGTTAAATGCCAGACCCAGTAAATATTTCAAGATCCACTGCATTGCTGAGAACAGTTTCTCCCTGGGCATATGTTTCAGAGCCAAAGAAAACACTTTAAAAATTTCCTTCCTGTTTAATTTTTTTAAAGGGCATTTTCCCTATATCTGTTACTGAAATGACAAGTTGTCATGTTCCTTGATCTTATTACAGTTGCAGATGTAACTCAGCAGGGAATCTGCCCAAGTTCACATTTAAAATCATAAGACCCTGATTCTGATTTTTTTTTTTTATCAGTTTAAATCTTTCTGTGGTGTAGGACTTCCAGCTTTACCTCATTGTAATCAAGACCAGAATTGCTCCTAATTGTAACACTTAACTCCTGTGTAGAGCTTTACACTTTCCAGGCTCTCTATATTCATCAATTAATTAATCCCCAAAGCAGTATTACATTCCCTCTGAAAAAAAAAAATGGGGAAGCAAAGCATGAGGGTGAGAAGAACTTGCCAAAAGGCAGAGGTGATGGAGCTGGTGCTGACACCACCACACAGGCCGGGTCCATCCCTGCCTCCCCCAGCTGCCCTCCCCTGACATCACACAAAACATCATCCAGAAGGTCCTGGAAAGATACCCCAGTGGGATCTGGGTTGCCCTGGATTTTGGGCACAAGGTGATGATTTAGAAAAACGAAAAAGCTTGGAAAAATCACCTGTTGGTAGAAGAGCTTGTGAGGTGTCTCATGGGGCACTGCTGGGCTCTTATCAGGAGGGAGCCAGAGGGGGGTGGCCAGGCACTAGAAATGAAACCTTCCCTTGGACAGATGGATAGAAAGAAAAGCACATTTAGGAGTAGCTGTATGTCTGAAAAGCTCACAGATGTGTACACACCTAATGCAAAGGTGATGGGCTTTAACCTGAGAGGAACCGCATTTATCCCATATTTTGAGCATTTGCTCTGTGCTCTGAAGACCTCTCAGTTCTGGGCTTATGTTAAATAAAGGTAATGACAGTGATGAGGAAAACAGCTCGGGGAGAAGGGAACAGCCCCAGTTCTATCCCAGTACGTCCCTGCAGTTCATTCTCTCTGGAGCCCTCACTGGGTGGATTGTCCTTCTCAGTGTGTCTCTGCAGAGGAATGTCCTTGTCTGGTTGTGTCACAGTAACTGCTCTGTGCAAGCTGCACCTGGATAAATCCCTCCATGGATCCTGGAATAAAAGCCATGGCTGCACAGAGACATGCTTCCAGTTTTATTTCAGAATAATATCCAGACAGGATATTTTACTGGCCTATCTGTAGTGGATTAATTATTCTAGTACAGCTGTTCTGGGAAGGTATTTCCCTGTAGACAAGCTCATGGAGGGTAAAGGGGAAATGTGAGCTTGTTGAGGGATTAGGCAGAAGGGTGGGATGTTTAAAGGTTCAGCTGAGCTTCAAATAAATGAATTGAAACCTTTGGAGGTTTTCTCTATCGCGTCTCATGGAGATCAGATCATTTTTATCAAAGAGAGAATAAAAAGGACTGAGATGCAAATTTTTTCTTACTACACTGGTTAGTTAGAGAGGGAAAAGGAGAGAAGTGACTTCAAGAGGAAAAGCAGGTTACATGGACTTTAGATTATGTGATTTTGGAAGTGTGAGTCATTAGGAAAGAAGAGGAGGGGGGAAATAATTTTCTCTGGTCGCTATGCAGTAATGCAGAACAGTTGTTCTTGTGTTTATTTCTGTGTTTTCCAGCATGGAAATTGTTGGCATGGACTATTGTGAGATAGGGATTGTGCAAACTCAAATAGAAAAGCAAATACTCACCAATACAATGGCAGCTGATGCCAACTATAACACCTGACTCAACATGTTAAACCTATCAGAGATGGGGGATCACTAAACGAAACAAGTATTCTTTTAACTTTCATTTCCTGAAGGGATTTTGATTTGTTTGGGGTATTTTAAGAATAACTGGAACAACTGCACTGGACTGGAATTGCACACCAAGCAGGGCAGAGAGAAGAAATCTTTGATTTCTGCTTTTGTACTTCGGAGTCTGAATACAGAAAAGTACTTCATTAAAAACAGGGGCAGCAGGAGATTGAACAGTTTATTCCTCTTACACTGGAATATAATATTTTGAATCAATATTTCATTAGTATAATTCACTCTTACATGCCTACTTTTTCCTAAGAAAAATTGAAAATCAAACACAAACAAACCCAGCTGTTGTTTGTGTTCCTCCTGAAGGTACTCTCGCCTGTGCACCCGGCTGTTTGTTCCTTTGTCTTGTTTTATTTTCCTTCTAAACCTTGAGGTTGATAAAAGTCAGGTTATTTGCAAACTGTTTATACTGTTGCCTACACTAAAATCATCCCTTTCCAAGGAAATTAACTCAAAAGCACCCAAGTCTGCTGACATGGTGTTGTCTGTTGGAAATGCCTCTGGTCATGGCTGTGTTTCATAGATTGGTGCAGGTACAGGAATCATTGCTGCACTATTCTCTTGCTTCTTCTGACCTTGCTTTTTGTTTTGTTTGTCCTTTGGGTTTTTTAAGTGGATCTGTAGAGCAGAGTTGTGGAGCAGCATAACCTGGGCAGCCAAATTACACACCTTGTACACAAAGGGTCCAGTGCTGTGGCTGCTCCAGGCCCTGTCACAGGTCATGTCCCTGTTGCTATTATTCCTTCTTGCACAGCAGTTCTGTGGCCTCTTCCCTGGGTGCTGTGGGAGGCTGGAGCTGGAGCTCTCTGGAGCTGGAGCAACTTCAGCACCAGGCTGTGCTCTGTGGTCACGGGTGGTTTAGCCTGAGCATCCTGACTAACAGTGCCAGGGCAAATCCCGGCTCCGGTTATTGCGTCTTTCTCTCTTTATTGTGCGCACGAGGGCCCTCCCTGTGCAGAGCCATCTAAAGCTCACCAGACTGAGATGGTTTGCTCAAGGACCCGAATGCAGCAGCTCTCCTCCCACCTGGCCCACCCCTCCCTTGTGGCTTGTCTTCCCCGCGGTTCCCTCCCCAGGGAAAGCAGCTGCTGTGCAGACTCAGAGCTTGTCCTGACCCTGGGTGAGGAGGGAGCTGAAAGCACAACTGAGAGCTCTCAAATGCTTCTGGTTCACCAGTGCAGACACAAAGTACACAGCAGGAGAACATCTGCCTACAGGGAGTACTAGGGAGGGCTTGTAATGCTTGAATGATTTTTGTCTGCTCCTGTGGTGGAAATGGACAGATCCCAGCCCGGCACACAGCAGAGTCAGTGCTGGATTCCCTTCTGGCTGAATACATTGCCCCTGACTACAGCTCCTTCCCATCCTTTGCTCCAGGGATGGCAGGGCAGCAGCACAGGCAAACCCCGAGCTGTGGGACCTGTGTGGAGCCGTGTGCCCTGGCAGTGCCCCGTGTTTGGAGGCTTCACCCCCAGCGTGTTTATCTGTCCCTTGGGAGGGACAGAAAAGGAGCTCAGATCCAAGTGCAGACGTTTGTCTCCTGTTTTAAAAAAACAACTGGTGTTTGGGGAAGTTTCTCTTCTTGCATATCTCGTCACAGCCTTGAACTGTCTCTCTCCATCCCACAGTTATCCTCTCCCCTAGCACAGATGTATTTGTTTTTCACTGCTCCTTTGATACCGACATTTCTTCTCTCCCAGAGTTTAACTCTCCTACAAGAGGCTCAAGAGTGTTTTCTGTATGTTCATGGTTAGGTTTTCAGAGCCATTCAGACAGGCTAAGAAAAGCCAGCCAAGCAGGTCAGAGAAAAGAGCCTTCCTTTGCTTTGTGGGTTGCTCTCATGGTTGGTGAAACTGGCAGGACAGGGGAAAAAAAAAATGTGTTTGTCTGTGTGTGTGTATGTGGAAATCTTTGCAGATCCAGTCTAGACCTTCCCTGCTGTTCAGGGAATGAGGGAAACTGCAGCCGGAGCAGCAAGGCTGGGTGAAATCATAATAGTGCCATTGACATCAGCCCGTGCTTGGCGGCCCCGCAGCCCCAGCGGCCTGTCAGGGGAAATGTCTCACCCCGCAGCGACCCTGCCGGGACTGGGGCACCCGCACCAACAGCAGCCGTGCTGCTTCCTCCTGCAACAGCCCAAATACACGTCAGGACACTCCCTCTGAGCCTCAAGCGGGTCCAGGGGAGCAGGAGATCAGATGTTGCATAAGCAAACAGCACTTTGGCACCCCGTTTATACGGGAACACTTAGGAGGTAGGATGAGAGGAGCTTTTCCTCACACAGTGCCATCAGCGCTCTCCTCTCTGATGTGAGAAAATCGCATTTGCCACCCTGGAGACAGAAACACCCCAGCTTGGCCAAAGATGTTGTGTTGAGCCATATGTTGACCCAAATCATCAGGAGATTCTGTGGGTTTCGTGTCCCAGCTTTGTTGCATTCAGGCCCTCCCTTGTGTTTGTCAGGCTTCCAGGGACTGATGTCTGGCGTTCCCACCCTGTCTGCCACCCAGTCCCAGCGAGCTTTTTGCTGGAACAGGAGTCTTTGATTTTTCATTCTGAAATAACTTTGGGGGCTGAAATTTCTTTCCTGGGTGTTTTTTAAAATTTCACATACAAAGAGTAAAAAGTCTGTATCCAAACAAAACCTTTTATATTGGGGGTCAAATGAGGTGTTTCCCTGTTTTTCTTCCCCCTCCCCTCTTGCTTTTTTCTAATTTGATAATGGTTTAAAACACAAACTGGAGTCAACCAGAAATGATGTTAGAGTGCTATTATCCTCTTTTTCCTTCCTTTCCTTGGCAGTGATGCATTGCCCTGCCTGCATCCTGACTTCCCCAGAAGACACTTCCCGGGAGCCTCGTCTTCCTCAGAGCTCCAACCCTGGCTCCCCAGGTTGTTCCTGTGCGTACCAGATCAATGACATCAACTCCACCAGTCTGTATTTGCGGCTGCAAAAATAGCAAGGTGGTGACTCAAAGCAAAAAGTGCTTTCCAAGTGGTTGTGTTGTATTTAGGATATTAACCACCACCCCTCAGAGGAGGTGGATGAGTGTGGAGGAGGAGGAAGAGGTTGTTTTGGAGATTTTGTGCGAAACTTCTTTTGAGTGACAGCATTCTATGACAGTTCCTGAAAGCAGTGCTTTTAACTGGCTCCTGAATTCGCTTATCTTTTGGCAAATCTCCTCCCCAGCCTGCTGCCTCTCCTCCTTGGGATGCTGAGACATTGTGAAGGAACAATAACAGGAACACCTGGCACGCTCCCCCCCGGCTCAGGGACGTGGGACAAACACAGCTCGAGTCGGTTCTCAGCAGATGGGCTCCTGCAGCCCTTGGAAACTCGTTTTGGCCCTGGTGACCAGAATTTTGATTGTGTGTCCCTGATTATTTTCTGAGGTGCTGCTGACTTTTAAGACCTACTGCATGGCTAACTGATGGAAAATCAAATCTTTCTAAGCACAGCCGGCAGCCACGGTGGGGAGGATCTGATTGCAAACGGCATATATGGCACTGGCCTGTGCTAGAACAGAGTATTTCAATTGTGCTCTGCAAACTTTAACCCTGCAGACTGATGGAAAATGGCTAGATGGAGCATGGATTCATTTTCTAAAGGAAATGAGGATATAAATTCATTTAAGAAATGACATGCCAATTTTTCTTGCTCCGTTTTCCTCTCATAATAAACGGTACAGCTGCCAGGAATTTTTGTGAAAATAACACTTGCTTTCTTCTTCTTCTTCTTTCATTTTTTTTTTTTTTTTTTTTTTAAATCCTGCTCAAACGTTGTAAAAGACCCAGAGCCAGATATATCATATTTAAGATCTCAGTAGAGGTAAACCTCACTAAACAAATGAAGATTCCCTGTCCCTGTTGACTGCTGACAATGATAGTGACACGGGCTGCAACATTACTTCCTCAAAACTTGGAGAAAATATATAACCCATTTACTTAATGGACTGAGCTATAATGTCATCAGTTAAGTGAATCCCGTGAATAAAGAACAAGATGAAGTAATTGCTTCCAAAACATTTCTGGAATGAAGTAAATCTTCACAGTGACTGGTCTCCTGGGGTCCCCTTGATAACCTCTTTTGAGCAAAGTTTGTTCTTCTGTGATGCAGAGATCCTTTTCCAAGTGTTATTAAGGACTTTATTCATTAGACAGCATTTAAGGGGGCAGCTTTATCTACCCCCACTGTGGCTGGGTTTGTGGATTGCCATCTTGGTTTGGTTTAAAACACAGCACCTTGAAGGGAAAACAGCCTGAGGTGGACAAAACTGGCCCACATATACTATATTCCATCTGTATTTCTGGAGATACTGAGCACCTGTAGGTCCTCCATACAGCAGTTTATAAACACAGCCAAGGGATGACCCAGGAAGCTGTGTCCCAGCTAAGACAGTTTCAAAACAAGTGAAGAAAATCCACTGGTCTGGTGTTGCAATTGTCACTCCTTGACTGCTGTGGGAGACCAGCAGTAGCAGCAGAAAGGTCTGCAGCCTTGTCAGCTCATCTTTGACTTGGCTTGGCTTGGCTTTTCTCTTCAGAGGTGAATGAACTGGAGGGGAAAGGCTGGTGTGCCATCCCACAGCAAGGGTGGAGAAGGAATTACCTGGCACTGAGGAGCTCGGTGATGTGTCTGTAGAGACTCTCTCCTTGCTCCCAGATTTCAGGGTTGTTGAGCCCCTGAGAGCTAAGTTTAGGTCTTTTTCTGATAAAGGAAGGCAACAACTGTTGGAAACACCATTTTTGTAGCCCACTGGGTAAAAGAGTTGTTTTCCTGAAACTCTGCATCTTTTGTGAGGGTGGAAGGGACCTCTGGGGGTCATTTAGTCTGACTGCCTGCTCAGGGAAGGGCTATTTTCAAAATCAGATCAGGTCATATAAAATAATCAGTTTAGCCCTTGATTATCATTTTTAGAGGTTTCTGCCTCCATAGCCACACAAAGAGCTAATCTGGCTTTTGGCACAATGAATTAGGCAGAATTTTCCAGCTCCAGAGCAAAAGCAAGATAAGAGGCAAGAAACTCTTGAGGTAGGTCAGCTGTGGGCAGGAGAGTTCATTTCTTTGTCTGTGGCAGATCCCTTTGGCAAGGTTCCCACTGTGATTCCCATCTTCCCTCCTGTCCCACTGCCTGCTGGAGGTCGTGGGACCCTCAAGGTTGTGCAGAGTGTGAAACAAAGTGTTTGTGTGGCTGCACTCTGGGAGTCAAAAACCTTGGGGAGCAGGGCAGGACTGGGAATGATAATTGTTTGCCAACTGTGCTTACAAAGCGAAATTAGGAGCCTCCCTTGTTCCTAACTCCCCTTCCTTATCCTTTGCACAATGCCCCTATCTGCCCTTCTCATGTGATTTCTGTATTCCCCTCAGCAATTTTATTTGCACAATGTGTTGGGTTTTTTCCCCCACATGCTCATTTTTCTGGCTACTTCACAGTGGCTGAAATGTTTAGTTCTTTCCATCTGACTTCAGAGGTTTCTGGTCTTACAGTTGCTCTGGAAAAATGTAAGTGCTTAATTAACATGCAACTACTGGAAGGGGAGAGAAAAAGGAAATACAGAGTCACGTTCTTTTTGCTTGACAGAGCGAGAGCCCTGTGGTACAGAGCACACAAAAAGGGCTCCATGAAGAGATCTGGATTCTCTTCCCATCCCAGTGCCATGTGTGATTTCCAGGCAGTGCCTGATCTCTCCAAGCCTCCTTGCCTGCCTCCTGCTCTCATGTCATGCTTTTCTTTCCCGTTCACTTATTTTCTCCCCTGTTGAGGTGCTGAGGAGCTCAGGGCAGGCACCATCCAACCCCAAAAGTACCTGTGTCAGCTGGCAAAGCACCTGCCCTGTGAACCCTTTGCACTCAGTGGAGAAGAGAGACTCCTCACAATGATTCAAGTCTTAAGTGGGATAAATCACAGCTCTTAAAAAGCCTTTTTCTCTCCATTAGCTGCAGTAGGAACCTAAAACTACCGTGTTCCTAACCTGGATGAAGAAAATCTAGCGGGAACCTGCGCAGGCTGGAGCATATGCAGTGTTTATCACCAGCAGCTCAGCTGAAAACTTTAACACCTAACTCTAACAAATTATAATGCTAGGAAAAGCTGCTTTTCTTGGGTTTCTTTCACACGAAGAATCTCGTTGCTGAATATCACTATCAAAGCAAGCAGAGCAGAAATCACTTGAGCTCTCTTTTTATGATAGCAGTGAAGGACTGTAAGCAAAATGAAGCACTGCTCTTCTGGGAATAAGGAAAAAGAGCAGGATCTGCATTAGAGCAACACTTACAGAAACCCAGAGGAAACGTGAGAGCTGATATTTTGTGAAGCAAAAGGGAGTGACGAAGATGCAGTGGTTGGAGTGGGGAGTTTTCCCTGTTGGGTCATTCTTTAGTGGCAGCCAGTATTTGGTGCAGCTTGATGTGATGAACAGCCAACCTTTTCATAGCCCATGGAGATGGAAGGACCACTTTGAAGGGGAAGGAGCTGTGTGCTGTTTTGCCACCTGGTTTCTAAGAACCACAAAATGTTGAGCACCAGCAAGTGTCACTTAAAAAAAAAAGAACTCTACCCCCAAACCCCTCACAAGGCCTAATGGCCTTTGAGAATGTGGTATTTTATTTAAGAACTGCAATGACACTGGAGCATGGAAGTCAGGAAGGGGTTTCTGGAGGCAGCTGCCACTGCTGGGTGTGAGGATGGAAGAACAGGTCTCTCTTGGCTGTTCTGGTGGAGTCACCTCCCTTTGTCCACCCTCATAATTTTCCATACATCCCTTAACCCCTCTCCTCCATGCCCTATTGCCCCCTAATCTTTGCTCCTGTTACTTCTCTCTAGTTGGATCATTTTTGATAGATACGCCTTTCCCTCAAAGAGAAGAACACATTCATAAAAATAATGTCTCATTTGCCACCATGACCTGTGTTTTCTTTCCCTTCCTACTTGTGTTGGGGTCATCTTTAGCTCTGCAAGATGATGTTCGGCTTTTTTTCCTCTTCCTGCTGCTTTTCCCACTTTGTGCAGTGCTGAGCCACTCAGAGCTCTGTTCTGCTGCCCTAAACTCTGCAGTGAGACACTCCTGCATGTGCTGAGTTGTAGGACTCATCAGCCAGCAAGTGGGTGACAGTCTCTACAGCAGCTAACATAGCCACTGGTAGATAAAATAGCAATAAAATTCTCATAATTAGTTTGCTAAAGCCTTTTCTCACAGACAGATTTCCTGCTACAAAATTATGACTCAGGCACCACCATTTCCATTGGTCTGTTCTTGCAAGGGTGAATGTTTTTCACCCAACATGGTACTGAATCATTCCCCGGGATGTGTCAGGTATTTGTGCTTGCACCACGTCGAGGTGTTGTTGTTATGGTAACTCTTCTGTATTAGTCTTGATTCCTCATGTAGTGCAATTATAAAGGCTGTTGTTTTAAAATAATCCAGGCTGTCTCCAGTCCAGGGAGCCAGCACTGCTCAGTGAGACCTGCACATCCCCACTGAGGCAGAGCTGCTTTACCATATGTTGTTAAAATAAAAAAGTTGGTAAGGAAAATACCACATTAGAAACATTGCTGTGGAAAATCAATGGAGAAGTCCACGTTTCCCTTGAACTTTTCTCCACAGCTCTAAGAAAGGCACCTTTTTTTTTTTTTAACTTTAAAATTAATTCAGCCTTGATTCTCAGGTAATCACATGAGTCCAAATAAGCAAGACTACACTGCACTAATTGAAATGATTATATAAGCTGTGATGCTTAGGCAGAGGTGCTTTAGAAAATCCCCCTTTTACCCAAGTCTGTCAAGGTCCAGAAATTGTACACCCATCCCAGACCTTCCTTGTTGTATCCCCAAAAAGGGATGGGGTGGCCCACGGTGCAAACCACCTTGTGCCCCCTTCCTTTCCGTGTTTAACCCACTGTTTCACTTTTCTGGATGTGAAGCGGCTCAGCTCTCAGTGCAATATTAAGGACACACAAAACCCACTAAACACTGTGGCTCCAGCATCCACAATTTGCCTCAAGGCTCCAAAACATTCCCTGGATGATGCCCAGAAGACGATAACTCCTATCTCTCCAGACTTTGAAGGACAGATATTTTTTCTTAAATAGACCTTCTCTGTTTTCATTCCCTTATTTATCTGGAGCTGACACTTTAACACAGTAGGAGCAGCCAGGCACTAAAAACAAAGAGAAACTCGAGTCCTTGACTTCTTCTGAGACTTGCAGCCTGTGCTTAAGAAGGAAAAAAAAATATCTAACAAACAGAGAAAGTGCGTTTACAGATTTGTCTCTTTGGCTTCTCTAAACATCAAATAGGCAGAGCAAAGATTAGGAGTTTCTTCTACTTCAGGAGATGCTAAAAAAAAAAAAAAAAAAAAGAAAAGAATAAAAATATTTATAGAACAAAAAAAAAAAAGAAACAAAAGATTTGGAGTACAAGGTGTTCCTTTGGTTTCTTGGGAAAATGTGCGGTGAGGCTCGAGATTGTTTGTCTGCATTGCAAACCTTCGCATTGAGCTTTTGAAAAATGTTTCATTTAGCTGGATACTTGACCCTCTGTGTGGATAATGTGTCTCCAAAATGAAGGGAGGAAAGGAGGAGGCAAGGGAGAAGAAAGGAACTGTCTTTGCTGCTATTATCTTCAAAAACTGCAGCATTTCTGCAGGGTTTCCAGATAAACGGTGAAGGAGAGCTCTCCCATCTTTCCCCTGCTCCAGGAGATCCGTCCTCCGCCCCATCGGCTGGAGGCTGATTTCACTTTCTAACCGTTTGCTGTGGTGTGTTTTACCAGGCCTTGGCTGCACAGAAACCAGATTACCCAGCTGGGCTGGCCTTAGTGGGAGCGTCACCAAAGGCTGTTTGCTTTACAGTCGAATACTGAATAGGGCACAAACCAGTCACAGGGAGAAGGGGAAGGTGGCCAGACATCAAAAAGAGCCGTGTGGGATAGATGGTGCCTCCTCTGTGGCAATTTCCCCTTCCTGGGCAGCTCTGGGTGGAAGTGCCCGTTGGTTTTGCTGTCAGAGGTGATGGCTGCTGTGGGTGTGTGCTCTGAAACTCCCGAGGGGATGCAGAAGGCAGTCAGCTGCCCTCAGGTTGGGCAGTGGGGTCAGAAAGGAGGAAAGGAGAGGGAAACAACTGCAAAGATTTGTCCCCAAAGCAGTTTGTAAAAGTGTGGAAAGCAATTTGGGTGTTGGTTTGGCAAGTGGTGCACTGGTCCTCTGAACAGGCCTTGTCACTCCCTTCCTCCATCAGCGCAGGGTCACAGTCTCTGGAAATCCCAGCCATTTGTTTAATCACTCAGATAAGGCCTTGGAGCAGTTCATATTTCAGGTAGTTGAATTCGAAGCTCTTGGCCCTGGCCTTGAAGAGGAAAGTGAAGCTGGTCCTGAACACGGAGGGTGGTTCTCACGTGGGTTTTTCTGTGAGACTGGCGCGTGCACGCAGCAGGCACCGAGCCACCACCGCCAAACACATCCAGACTGCCAGCTGGACTTCAACCAGACATCCAAAGGTGAAAGCTTATCTCCATGCCTGAGAGAAAACAGGAGGAGATGCAGATGGTCCCAATAAACCATTGCAGGAAACAAAGTACACTTGATAAGGAGCAAGGGAAAAGGAGGACGAGAATTCCTAATGTCAGTGATTCTGTTAAAGACTTTGACCATGCCTTATGGGAAACTGCAAAGTTAAAATATAAATAAACTGACTTTAAAACCTCAATATTGCAACAGTAGTGGCTGAGTTGAATTTAAATTACCTCCTGTAATTCTTGGAATATCTAATGCTTTGAGAAAGTGTGATGTTTTTCTTACCTCTTACATAACTTTTTTTGGTCAAATTTCTGAGGCAGTGTATTGATTTTATTATTTTAAGGCAGATATTATCAAGCCTGTTATCAGCTGCTTGCCAATAAGATGCAAAGGCTAGACATGTTAGAAAACTACCAATTCAAAGAGTAGGGGGTTCTTCTCAAAGCCTTGTCCAAGGTTCCTAACACTTCCCTCAAAAGTCCTTCCGTATTGAAGAAAGACATGGATGGAAACATCGTATTAGTGACTGTTGTTGTATTTATGTATCTGCTGAGTGCAGTGCAGAGAGAGAATCACTTTTCAGCTCTGAATTACTGTAGGTCTTGTCCACAAATAGGACCTAAGTGCTGCAGACTACATTGTGCTTTTGCTCTTTGCATCCCGAAAGACTCTTTGGCTTGAGAAAAAAAGCAGTATCTGCTCACAAACAGTGAAAACCAGACAGCTGCACACATGAGATCTAATTTGAAGGTGCAGTTCTGTCTTCACCCTCAGAATAGGAATGAGTATTACATCAGCATGAGCACAGGCTGGCCTCCTCAGGGCTCAGCATTTTGAGGTAAGCCCATGCAGACCTGCGATATTCTGTCTTATTGATTAGAATTAATTTAATAATACTATTATGCCTCTACCGAATAAAAAAATGATTCTATAAGCCCTGGTGGTGGGGGGAGATTTTCCCCTCCAAAATGGTATATGAGACAAATAAATCTACAGGACACTCTTTGACTGCTGATTCATTTCTGATTCATAAAAATAAACAGATAGCAAGACATATGTTTGAGCCAAACAGCATTTACTCTGTGGGAACATGTAAATGTAATAACACTCTTTAACGGGGTTAAACAATATTAGCCCTCTGATTTGTCATTATTAGTGTCACTAATTCTAGTTTCATGAACATCACTGAAAATATATGGCATGCAAAAAACAGCTACCATAATGTGAGCACATGCATCTGTCTTTCCAGAAGAAAAACAGGCTTGGCAGGGACTGCATTCTGCAAGGATTTGAAACAACAACTTTTTATTCATTAAAATGTGGTTATGGTCTGAAAATGGACTTGAGGGAGAGGAGGAGGGAGGGAAAAAATGATCTCTCATTACAGACAGCACTTAGCCATTCCAGTTTGTCTTCCATTGGCAATGTGCACTGACAGATACAATGGCTTATTACTGCCCCCGTTGCTGCCAGCAGAAAAATTCCCTGTTGACTTCAGTGGGAGAAAGACCAGATCCCAAACCTGGACTGTTGTCAACAGTGGGGAGCCAGTGTCAGTCTAAACAGAGCAAGTTTGGTTTCTTTTCTGCCCCATGTATCTTCAGCAAATTGCCAGCTAAGTGTTGAATCCAGGCTCTTTACAGCTCGTGAGGAGAGCGGCTGGTCAGGCTTTGCCAAGCCTGGGGAGTTGGAGGCCGTGTGAACCTCATGAAAGATTTACAAACTTTGCAGGATGTGATTGACTTCTGCGAGCCAGTTCTGCCCTGACTTGAGGCCAGGGCTCACCTCTTTACCAGGATGCCGTGGTTGGTCTGGGTGTCCCTGTGCACTTGAAGGCAGTGGTGGAAATGTGGCACCTGCTCAGGGTCACAACCTGGGACGAGTCTCCTCCCCGGCCTCCCTCCTCTCCCGCTGTGCCCACGAGTGTCTCTCAGCACAAAGCCCGGCTCAGCAGGGCTCCCCTCGGAGCTAATGCCAACAAAGAACTGTATCCCGAGCGGAAGGAACGGCTCCTCCACGATGAGGGGCTGGGCTGTCACGAGACACTGAGCTGGACGGGCACAGCGAGCCACCTCCTGCCCCAGCACGTGCTAGCTGCACCATTGGGAACTCGGGGGTACCCAGGTACCTCCTGGGGTTGGAGGCACCTCCCAGTGGTCACCATACCCCAACAGTCAGTGTTTCCCAGGGAACTCCAGCTTTTTCCCTCCAGCAAGAGGACAGGGGCTGCTAGGGGTGGGGGGACGTGGGCACGTGCACCGTGGATGTCACCAGCTGCAGGAGCTGAGCACAGAGTGATGGGAGATGGGGCCAAAGGGACCAGGGGAGGCTGTCAGAGGCACGTGGCCTCTGTCTCAATAAAGCCCCCAGTGCAGAGGAGGCACCAGAACTTCCTCACACAGTTTGGTCCAGGATTTGCCTACTCCTGCATGTAGTTGGAACATATTTTCCTAATGCCTTAAGCTCAGTCATCTTTGCTGTAAAAAAAGGTGATTTCTGAAGGAACAAGAAGGGTATTGTTCTCTTTATAACAAACTTCTGCATATTGGATGACTTTTATCACATTTTTCCTCTTATCATATCTTTCCTCATTCTTTTCTTTTCCAGACTAAACAAACCCAATTCCTACAACCTTTCCCTACAGGTCATGTTTTCCAAATCTCTTATCAGTCCTCTTTGCTCTTCCCTGGCCTCTTGCCAGTCAACCTATTCAGATGATGGTTCCCAAAGCTGGACATCCTGCTCCTATTTTGTTGCTTTGGATATAGGGCAGAGAGACAAGCAGAATTAGCAGGAGATGAGGAGCTGATTTTTAATCCCCTCCATTATCCCTGAGCTGGATGGCACTGCTGCAGGGGTTTAAGAGAAAAAAGAGCCAAAGTGGGAGCTCGCTGAAGCACTGAACATCAAATTACATCAACTCCTAGTTATGACCATCTCTTAAATTATGCCAAGTCCTCATTAACCCCGAGGTTATTACTTGGCTCAGACAAATATCCACCTGTACGTTCACCTCCGATGGGGTCTCGGGGGCAGCAGGAGAAGTTTTCTGGCGTCAGCTCAACTCCTGCCAGCTCCACTGTGCTCCCACAGTCCCAGCAAGGAGTGGATCACGACAGATATTGCTGTGCCGACTGCGGGAACGGGGGGAGGACACTGTTGTCATGTCCATGTTCTATCTGTCATCTACTGGTAGCTATTTATACTGCGCTTATCGCCGTGGTGGGATGAGCACGGGGTAATGGTAACACGTTAGAGAGCCTTTGAGGCAGAGAGCTGAGAAAAGAAAGGCACTGTTGGGTTTTAATGTGCCAGACTGAGCCTGGGAGGGAGTCGCTACCTGTCACAGCACAGGGACTGCTCCGCAGGCTCGGTGTCTCTGCAGACACACGGCCTTCCAGTGGCACTCAGAATCCCTGAAAAATCACAGCCTGCATCGGGAAAAAGCAAATCCCCTTCAGGACTGAGCTCCAGGGCTTTAATAGCAGCATGTTTTATTCAGCCTGTTTCCCCTGTGCTGTATGTTGTCCTTTACATGTTTTCAATATTTAAAGCCTGTTTTTCATGACAATGTTTCTTCTGGCATTTCCACACAAAATTTCTCTTTTTCCATGCCTTTTCATTCCAGAAGAGATGTGGTTTTGTGCACTGTCTTCCTACGGCTGTGAAATCTCTGGGTGTCCATTAAAATGAAAAGAGTGACAGAAAATTAAATTAGTTTTTATTATCTATGGTAGCAGTCCTAGGGAAAAGGAGGGAGCTGTCTCTGTTTGGACTGTGTAGCACAGGTAGAGCCAGAGAGCAGGACATGGCTCCACCTGGATTATTAATTTTTATTTTTTCTTAATTCTATTTTTCCCCTCAATTGATTTGTAAGGAACTATCATTGCCTTTTATTGCTATAAACTAAGCTGTGCAGGAGATTTCAAGAGAATGCATTTCATTTTTTAATACTCCACTTCCTTCATGAAAAAACCATTCCCCAAACACTATGGATTTGGTGCCACTGGTGATGGGAAATCAAGGACCATTTTTAAATGGATTAATTTCTCCAAACAGTCCTGCTGTTGATAAATCCAGTTAATAATACTAAACAATTTTAGAGAACACACAGAAATGTTCTATCTACTCATTCACCTGCAGAGTAACTTAGCACTGCATGTCAGCATTTAAAGGGGATTGTCTGTAATTAGGCTGCTATAAAACATAAGTATAGTGGTCACAGACAATAAAACTCAAGGAAATATCTCTGCAGTGTGTCTGAGCACAGGCAGCTACACATGACCACAACAGTCTTTCATAGGAGATTCATCTGGAAAAAAGAACACCATGTGTGTGTTTGTGTAAATGTAAATACACACACACTGCAACGTGGGTCCCTCAGTCCTGCTAGTTGTGTAGCACCACCAGGGAAGACAGAACTTGGGTTGGGGAAATTTAAAGGAATCATTTCCAAATGAAGATGATTACATCTACATCTGCAATCCCGCAAGATGCTGAGGTTTCTCTGTCTTCCTCTGTGTTTTCCCCAGAGACTGTGTAGGAAAATGAACAAAGCAGAAGTGCAGAGGTCTGTGGCTGCTCTGCAGACAGAGGCAGCCTCATGTGTGGTGGGAGAGGAGAGCCCACGTTCTTCTTTCCATCAGGAGTCCAGAGTTCTTCTCCCTGGGTGCTGTTGATGGCAGGTTGCAGCCCCAGAGAGTTGTTCTGCCACAAGAACAGGGGCAGAATGTTCCCTCTGCTTATTCCCTCTGCCACAGATATTGAAGGGCGGGGAGACCCAAATGAGCAGGGTGCCAGGACTCTTGGGTTCCTGGGCAACCACACAGCCCCACCTGAGTGCCCCAGTTCTTGGTGCTCTCCTGCCATGCAGGGGTGGTGACTGTGTCCTGCTGGTTGTGTTGGTACTCCATGGTCTTGCCCAGAAGGACCCTCAGCCATGCCCCCTGGACAAGTGTTCCCAGAGTGCCCAACCTTGCTCCAGAAGGGTCTGGCTGCAGCTGATCCACAGCACTCGTGACTGTCAGCCACAGGTTTAATGGTGCTGCTCTCTGGAAAGATGAAATATATGGTTGGGCAATAAAAAAAAAAAAAAAGCTGGAAAGAAAGATTTATAATTTTCCCCTTAAGCCTGTCACTCATGTCATTAATATAGATGTCATTTAGGAGGGCAACAACTTTTTCTTCTTTTTTCTTCTTTCTTTTTTTGCTAAAAGCTTTGTGTATGTACCCACAGTCTGACAACCAAATGGGTCTGCCTTGCTTTTTTCCCCTCCAATATGTGGATTGCTTCTAATTCTGTCAGTCAAATGGAGCAGCAGTTTCGGGAGGGGAGTGATTAAGGCTCCCTCAGAATAAAGGGCTGCACGCTGTGCCTCTGCTATTCATCAGCGCTGGGGATGGAAGAGCAATTCCAGGCTCCTGAATAACGGGATTTTTTTCAAACATACAAAACACACCTTAGAAATACTGTACGAACAAAGCTCACAGCCTCCAAGTGCCGTGCTTATTTTCTGTTTATTTCTTCATGCTTTATTTTCACTTCTCATCGCGTGCTCCAGGACCCCACTCAGCCCAGGCGCTCCCTCGGTGCTTGACTCCAGACTCCCCCAGCAAAGCACTTGGCAGTTCCTTAATTGTGCTTAACTCACTAAAGCCGTATGGATTGAAGCTTGCGCTTAAAGTAAAGCCTTTCATTATGTACTTTGTTAAAAGAAACTTCCCGATTAGATCTGACTGTATGGTGTTGGTCATTTTTTGGAGGCAAAAAATGCAGAGTAGGGGATGCTGTAGTGTTTCCCAAAACAGTGTCATTTTACCAAAATAGTGGTGTAAGGGAAAAAAAAAAAAAGAAAATAGGAGAAATATTTTGAAGGGGCTTCTAAGCAAATTGGCATTTTGCAGTTTCTTCCAGAATTACTTAAAAGTGTTTAAAACCCACCTATGCTACAAAAAAACAACCAACCAAAAAAACCCACAAACCTTTTAATTTATAGTCAATATCTTTTGTTTGACTTGAGATATTTTTCTTTCCTTTCTGACTCCTCTAATTCATTTCAAGTTGCTCTGAAATGGAAATACAGATGGGAAACCAAACAGCTGGGACTTACCAAGGGAGTCAGGGAGTCTGTTGCAGGTAATGGATTCACAGTCCCCCAAATATCAGTCCAGCACCACTGTAATAATATCATGTTCTCCATGCAGTTTAGATAAAAAAAATACAGATGATAAATTGTACTCCTACACACCAATGGATGGTGAGAGTCCTCAGAGACCGAGCATTTGTTGAAATGCAAGATATTGCTTCTTGATTCCCCACTATGTTTTATGGGGTGGCAAATGTATTATGGAGATAATATTCAATGCCCACACTTTCCTGAATTTAAATCGAGGAGAACTTATCCAGGTCAGGGTTGGGGGTTTTCTTTCTCATCACTTTTAATGTCTGCAAACATCCTGCCTGTGTGAGTGACTGTACCAGCGTGGCCACTGTGTTTGCCAAGGTACAATGCAGAGAACACTTGGGTGCCACATGGTAAATGTTTCATGAAAAGAGTATCTAAAACCGTCAGAGAGTGTCTGCTCTGCACTCAAATGCAGGACATTATTTCGTGATTCCCTGTGATCTCTTTGGCATTGTAATTCTAAACTGTGCAAAGAGAAGTGGATGAAGGTGGATTACAAATTCTAGTCCGTATAAAGAACCTGTAATTATTTGTTAAACTGTTGTGTTTAGTCTCCTGTTCTGCTCTCTCCAGGCTGGGCTGTGTTTTCCAGTTTAACTCCCTGACTGTATTTCTAGTTCATAAGGACAACATGTACCTCCTCCTGTTTTCTCACAGGCCTGCAGATAAGATTTCTCCCTCAGATCCCAGGTGATGGCCTGAGCATGTCTGCAGGATAACTGCCTGTGGGATACAAGCTCCAGTCCCACGCTGGGCTGGTGGGACACTTTGTGACCTGCCAGCAGACAATTCTCTATGAGCATTTTATGTCTCCAGACATCTTCTCATGGTTTTTTTTTTTCTTTTGTTCTTGTTTCCCCTTAGACATGATAGATTTATTTTTTTTTTTGCTTCAAGATAGAATTTCCCCTAAAATGCAGGAAAGCATCTGCTTCTCTGTCCATCCTTCCCTTCTCAGACAAGTCCCCTGCTTCATCTAGAGATGTGTGTGTATGTGTCTATACCTATATATATACGTATCTACCTACATGTATATTCTTTCTTACCCTGTTCCACTGTGATTTAAAATAGCAACCCTTTGCCAGTCTCTTCTCTCCCACCAGAGACAGGTAGGGTTATTTTGGAAGGTGCGAGGGTTGTTTGTTTTAATTTTTCTTTAAGTCACCAAAAAATGGAGTTAAATATAATTTTCATGAAATGCTCCAAACCCACTGCATTTGCCTGGGTGTATTGTTTTTCAGGCTCTCTCCCACCTCTAATCAGCTCTGATTCGGCACAGTTGGCAGTCTCTGCTCAGCAAGCAGACTGTCTGAATCACAGCTCAGCCCTAGAAAGGATGGTCTTTCTAGGTCAGGGCTAAATATACTGAGTATGGGGGTGAGGATGGAAAAGTTCCCATTCCAGCTGCTATCCTGCACTGAGCCTGCAGGGATAAAACTCTCCACCTTGACGGCACATTGGGAAGCTTCATTCACTGGGATCTGCAAGGGGAAGAGGGAAAGTCCTGCAGTGCCCCTGCCCTGGCAGCAGAGAGGACCTCTGGGAGCTTCAGCAGTGGCTCTGAGCTGGATGGGAAAAGGGATGGTCACCTCAGCATGAACTGGGCTCATGTCTAAACATTGCCCTTTCCTAGGACTCACAACCTCCTCCCCATGCCCAGCCAGGCAGGGTTGCCTGGGAATGCTCTGGCCTGCAGGATGCTGCTTGTTCTCCAGGGGCTGTTCGTCCTCAGGCAGTCAGGGATCTGTTCCTGATCTCAGGGACACTTCCAGGATGGCTGGCTGGCAAGGCAAGCAGGCTCAGGCAGCCCTGCTGGGATCTGGCTGTGCTGTGAAGGGCAGGGCACGGTGACATTTACTGTGTGTGGATGAGGATGCCCCTGACTTTCAGGGAGCACCAGGGCTGGGAGAGCCGCGCTTTCCTCCTTCTGAGGCATGTCAGCTGTGGAAAGAGAGTGCTCACCACATCTCCCTCCAGCCTGGTCCAGCTATTCCTCCAGCCCGGGGCTGACACTTGGCAACCTGGCTGGAAAAATTAGAGCACAGATCCATGTGCTGTTTGAAGTCAGTAACGAAACAAACTCCCGTTTCCAGGAGTGGGACTGCATTTCCATTGGCCCCTTCCTATTAATTCTGTAATACCATCTTTGATTTTTATATAACACACCAGCCTCCTGCAAGAGTTTTCTTTCCTTTTGAAAGATGAAGCTTCAAGATTGTTACAGTTGCTAGAGGCAACTATTCTGCAAAATCTTTTTATAAAATGTATTTATCTAATTAAAAATCTTTGAACAGCACCATGCCTGTAGGATCAGAAATCTCATTTATACTGTGCAGGACTGGGGAAAATGTTTTGCTGCTTCTGTGGAGCCACAGATAAACAGGGACTGGAGGGGCATAAAATGGCTGCTCCAACTCAGCTAATCCTAATGCACCTTTTCCAACAAAAAAGTGGGCTCTGAGATCACTCTGGTTTATTATGGGAAGAAAAGTAATAGGGAGAGGGGAGGAGTAAGCTTATAATGGAGTCAATTCAATGTAGTTGGCAACAAGAGTAGAACAGCCTTACATCAGTGACATTTTCCAGTGAAACAAACCTGTTGTACAGAGAACAATTTTTAATTAACTCTATATCTCATGTGTCGAGGAACGTGAGCAAACTTCTTTATGACTTTACTTTTGGCTGCAAAGTATATCCCAGTTTTTATTCTCCAAGAATAGATTCATGAGGTGAGTGGCAGGGAAGAGAGGGTTTCTAAATATGCATGTGAAACGGTACGAAGCAACTTTGCAGGCACTTTATTGATTTCTTTTTTATCTGCTTCTTTTACATGAGGGAGAGCACGGTGTTTTAAACACTAAATGGTACTCAAAGGGTTTTTAGGTTTGGAGAAAACTTGTTGCTCAGCCTCAACAAGAAGAGCCCAGGCTGCCCAAGCTGGTGGCAGCACCGCTGACCTGCCTTGGTGGCTCCAGGAGTGACACCCCTCCTCTGCTCTCCTGTGCCATGGCAAGGTTTCTACTGCAACACAGGAGCCCCACTGAAGCCACACACTGGAGATGTTCCTCCAGAAACCAAAGCTGGAATCACAAAATTAAACATTTTGTGCAATTTTTTTTTAAACTTATCCTAGCTCACAATAACTTCTGCTCCTAATTAGCTTACCCAATCAACGGCAGTAAAACCAACCCCTGCTGTCTGCTGGTGTGTCTGCCTTTCTCCATGTTGGTGGAGATGTGCTCAGAGCTCTGCAAGCAAGAGCAGGGCACAGACCTGCACTGGCTCAGTCTGAACTCGTGTGCAGGCAAAAATCCATAGAGAAGGAGTGTAAAAAAGCACGTGAGCATCTCTTTGGCTTTGCACATCCTCTGATTCCAGGAACTTTGTTCAAAATACAGGCTGCTCTTATGGCCACCAAAGGAGGTTGATGATTTCCAGTCAAGCTGAAAAAATGGCTATTTCATGGGGAGCTGAAAAGGAATTGAAAAGAACCACCTATAAACCAATCGGTTTCCCTTATGGTCCCGAGGGTCACCTGAGCTCAGGTGTTTGTCTCAGTGGGGGTCCCTGCTTGGCCTGTACCCCACCACTGCTCCTTCCACTGATGTGCAGAGATTAGAGCTGCGTTGCAGGCATAGCAATGGTGTGTGGAACAGCACAGATCATAGGGGAGCCGAATTTGTATGCTTTAGCACAAATTAGATTGCGTTTCTAAAATCCTAATAAGCATAGAGATGGATCCAGAGGGATTGTTACAAACCAAAGCAGAATAATAAGCTCGTCCAGAATTTACCTAATGGACAAAAGGAGAGACAGTTCTCAAATAATGGGCACATCAAACGAAGCAAAGAGCATCTCAGGAAGAAGAAATACGATCCTGTTCTGGGATGCTGAGGCCTGTAGTGGGACATGGAAGAACTTTGCAAACTGTAGGTGTGCTGGGGAGAGGTGCCAATGAGTGGGTACCAGATCTCACTCTTAAATATGTATTGATGAATTATTGCTTTACTGAGGCCAAGCCCTTCATTGAGACTAATGGAAAGTTTGTCACTGGCTGCAATGGCATCAGCACTAGACCTGTAACAAGAAAATAATAATGGTCTTGTCTGCAATATAAAGCCAAAAGAAAGAAAGTAATCCAGCACTCCCAGCAGCCAAGAGCCTTCTGCGTGGCTCGAGGAACACTGTACTGGGTGAATCATTTCTCTGTTCCACAGAGCACTTGTTCGGTTCCTGATTTATCTCCAAGCAAATTTAGACTACTCAAAATCGATTTGCTCATTATAATTTTTTCAATGCCTATGGGCAAACCCTTGGCTTCTGCTGTTTCCTATTGTCATCCCTGCTGAGCATTGGCTGCCTTGGCTCACGTGGCTCTGTGCATCCTCCCTGCCTGTGTGACGCGACGTTATAAATAGAGGCTGGGAAAAATCACAGCCCCCCGTGATTCTCAGGGGTGGGTTTCATGCTCAGAAGTGCTCTGTTATGCTGCCTGTCAGGTTCAGCCCCAAAATTCAGAGATGCTTTTTTCAGAGTCGGTTCAAAGCACCTGTCCTTTACAAGAACTGGGTGCACGTGTTAACAGGCGATAAAGAACAGCAAAGCATGTGAGGCAGCAGCCAAGGAGGCCTTAAAAGGGTTCCCTGAGAGCCACTGAACCAGGAACCTGCAAATAGCCATTAATGAAAGTTATTTTGCCAATACAGGTTTCTCACAATAATTTGATTGGCTTGGATTGCTGTTTGGGAGAAGGGGACCTAAAGAACATCCCTGGACATTATCCTGGGGAGCCTCCTAAGGCAACACCAGCCCAGTGTCAGCACATTTTATGGACGCTGCTGCAGCTCCTCTGTTTGCTGGATGGGATTCAAGCAGTAGCCTAGAGGGGATTTTACAGACCTCTGGCCTTTTCTGATGAAGCTGCTGCTGCTTATTCAGGATCCTGTCCAAATTTTATTTAGATATTCCTACTTGGCCTCCCTGTTTAGAATTTTAATTACATTTGGCTGCTCTGCATCCCGTCAATCCAGTTTGGTGCTTCAGTGTGTGCTCTTCAACACTCAGAACTCATTACCTACAGGGGCAGTGAAGGATCCTTCAGCCTTCATCCCCTGCAGTTCCTCAGGAATTCTGGGCTTTGCAGCCCTGCCTGTCCCAGAAGACCTTTCACAGGAGATGTCTCACTGCAGATCTGCTGGTTTTACCCTGTGGAATAAGCTCTGTTCAGCTGCATGACCTGCCAGAGCAGCCCAGGCTTGGCTTAGCTGTGTTATGTACAAGAAAGCTGCTGGTTCTAACTCACACAGGTGACACACAGGTCTGTCTGACGTCAGACTAAGCAGCCCAGCTGATGTTGGGTTTAGCACTGAGCCTTCACTGGGCTCCTTTGTTCTTGTAGTACCTCATACCAAAGACGTTTTTTTGGAAATGCTAAGAATTTGCATGATATTAAAATGCATGTTCCGTTGGGCTTTATAGTTAATTCTTTCTCTTTTTTTCTTCCCCCCTTTTTTTTTTTTAACAAATAGAGCTCAGTTTTACCATTGTTCTTTTTTTTTTTTCTTTTATTTAAGCAAAATTTTCAGCCATTCAGCGCCCCTGTTGAGATTTTTTTTTTCTTTCGTTACTTTATGGCAGATGAAAGTTAAGAGGTCCAATTACTAACATTTTATGATAGCACAGAATATTATTAAAGCACTTAAGAGGTTATTAACACCTTTTATGTACCTCATTATTTAAAAGCCTGCCATATTTAATCATTTTAGCACCATTAAATTGGCATTAACAACAACCCTATGACTTACACTCAGAAATGTCACCATTTGACAACACTAATGCAATAAAATATCTCACAGAAACCTGAAGGCACCAGGTGAACTATAATGCTTCACAAAAATAGGGGTTTTTCATGGGTTTCAACCACAGAGAGCTGCAAGGAGAGCCAGGGGGGTGCCTACCCTGCCCTGAGAGCCGGGAGGGAGCCAGTGGAATGTGTGTGGCAGGAAGGCTGGGTTTGGTGTAGGACCACGTGCAGTGGGTGAGGAGCACTGAGATCTCCAGGTGCAGAGAAGTAGGAGCCAATCCCAGCCCAGCCCTCCCTGGAGTCCGAGCGCAGCCAAAGGTCTCTGGCCTTGCCCAGGCAATGGGAGTCCTGGGAACCTTTTTTCTCTCCCAGTGGGGGCTGTGGCACCTTTGCTGTCCCCCACTGTCCATGGCAAGTTCTCAGGCTTGGAGGGCCCTGAATCCAGTGACTGTCACACCTGTGCTTGATGATGGATGAGCAGCTGTGACAGATAAACACGGGAACACCAAAGCCCTTCATTCCCTGTCCTGCCAGGGCCCCTGGTTTATAGGAGTTCCATGTGTGCTGCTCCCTCTTCAAATTGTAAAGTTATTCCTCCTGTGACCCTCCCCTTGGATCCCTTTCTTTTTTCCTCTCTCCCTGTGCTGGGGGGCTGAGCCTGAAGCTCAGTCTGGTGGTTGGTGACTGCACACTCAGCATCTGCCTCTACCCATTGATTACCAGGGACAAAAAACAACAGCACAGTGAAATATTATTTTTACAGCCTCCTGATTATTTCTAACAACCTGCTAAGAGCCAGTGGGACTGGGTGGGTCAGAAAAGCTCTGGTGACATTGGGAGCACTCCAGGCCCTGGAATTTTTCCAGCTCCTAGAGCAAGATTCAATTCATACAGGACTATTCCCCAGCAAAATATGGGATGAATTGTGTTTTCTCTTTAAGGTTTACAAATAAATCCCTTTCCCATAATCATTATTTTCATAGATGAGCATTACTAATATATTTTGGTATTTTAAAGCATATCCTTGAATTTACTCTGGCAACTGCTGCACAGTTGAATACACAATCAGGGAATTCTATTCTGTGACTTATCTGCCCAGACTTCAGTAGCATTTGCGTTCTTTGTGATTGTCTAACAGGAAAAAAAAAAAAAGAGCATGGAAAAGGTCCCAAAAGCCTCAAATTCGGAGCCATAAAAGGCCCCCTGAGTTGTTTTTCAGCTGTTGGCACTCGGACAAGTGACTGTGTCAAAAACCCCAACAGGTCTATGTACAAAACGTATCAGTCCCAGCTGCTGGAAGGATGCCACCACTACTATCAGGATATTAGTTCAGGCATTTGGGGAGAGTAAATGTCAGTGTTTGTAGCTTGGGAGGGTCAGAGTGTTCAGTGCTATCGAGGCTGCAAGTCCACAGCCAACCCCCCCTCGTGTATGTGATCTGCAGGCGCTTCCCTCTCTCCGTTGCCCTTGAAGGCATGGATGGATTAATATTCCAGCCCAGCCACGCTTGGGTTTGCTTTGCTGTTTGTGTTGCATCTCTGGCTGCAGTAGTTAAATGCTGGTAGGTCTTCAGGTCTGTTAAACAAATTATGGGAGCCTTTAAACATCGTCGTGCTGGGCTTTATCCATCCCCCCCAGCCGGCATGGAGATCGCTCAGGTGTGAGTGGAGAGGAGTGAATGAGGCTTCTCATCAATCCCCCTCTCCAGCAGAGCCAGCTCCCTCCTTATCTGGATAGGCGGGGGGGTTAATTAGCATGTGTTAGTGTGGGTTTAACAGCAGAGCTCTGGCCCTGAGGACAGAGCTGGGTCTTGTTTTCTCCTCCAGGTCAGCTGCCTATCTCTGCAGGTGTCTCCAGTATCTCTGGAGTTCCCTGCTCCTCCTTGCTCCAGCTCCCCCACCCTTTCTAAGGTTTTTTTGTTGTGTGTCTGTTGTAGCACCCTTCCCTGGACACTCTGCCATGGTGATGGAGCCAGGATGTGTCCTTGGGACTGGGCCTTGGGGTGCACACCTGCAGGACCCTGGGGAAGTGAGTGATCAAAGTGGGCAAGGAATGGGCACCGAGGGGAGGGAGCTCAGAGGTGAAAAGCTGCTGTATATTTATATATTATGGTATATAATGCTGATCTTAAAATGGCAAACTCCAGATCCTACCTATATGAGCAAGGTTTATGTGTTATATCAATACAGTTGCAGCAACACATAACTATTGCATTTAATGCTGTGGAATAGCTCCCATGGGGCTTTTCCTACAAGTCTTCATTACCAAAAGAGGTGTGACTTCCATTTTAATATATGGATATATTACCATATCTAATATATGGTAACTATTTTCTTTTAAAATCTGGGGGTGATGAGACTTCAAACCCAAAGGCAGTGTTGGTGGGTGAGAGTAGCCATGGGCCACTTGGCATTGTGCAAGTGAAATGGTTCAGTCTCTGTGGTTATTTCAGACTTGCTATTGCTTTTTACCTGCTGAGTTAACTTAAAAACCTGTCTCAGCACTTGTTCTGCTTGTGCAAAGAAACTGCCCTGGAACATTCATCCCAGCCTGTGTATCCAGGCCAGCAAAAGTTTCTAGCTCAGCCTGTCCTTCCTTGGTCGAGGGGACCATCTCCTCAGCAAGCAGAGCTGGGCAATTTGGCTGTGCTGTGCAGAGCATCAGCCCAGGCTGGTGCACACCCAGGATCATTTATCATCGGGGGCTGTGATGGATGAGGTGATATGAATCGGTGGCTTTGGTCCATTAGTGTTGGAACCAACTGATCTCCTTATTGGCAGCCTCAGCTGGAAGTCTGGGGAAGACTCTTTGTGCCCTGTGGCACCTCTCCCTCCTCCTGGGAAGCTGCTGTCCTTCAGGGAGGACTGTGAGCCGTCAGCACAGTGACCCTTGAGATTTTGCTGCCTCTGCTTTCCGGAGCTCCTGCTGCGAGGCCCACAGTCAGCTCCCCAGTGACACTGCCCTGGACCCCCAGGCAGGTGAGGCAGATCCCACAGCTACTTTCCAGCCTGGGATTTGCGTGTCTGCAGAGTGGCTGGTTTGCAGCACCGAGTTATTTGCATTTGTGAGCGTGGTTTTTTCTGCCCCAGATCCCCCAGCGAGCTCTGCTCGGAGCTGCTGCTTCTCGCACGCAGCACAGCCCGGGCTGGCTCCCTCCTGCAGCTCACCTGGTGCTTGCCACGGATTCAGCATTTCAAGTTAAAGTTAGCCCTGGCTTTTAAGGTCTATTCCAACCCATTTAACTCCTGAGCTTTGTGTGAAAAACAAATGGGAAATATAAAAGCTTACATCAGCTCCCGTAACTCGCAAAGTAAATGGGAAAGCTGCAATAAATTTACAGTCAGAAAAAGAACTGCGCTTTATATAAACGCTCACTTTGTTCAGGGACAGTTTATTAGCAAAGGATAATTTTAGGTGACAGTTGTTGCTGGGGTATTTTGTGCCTTTTTTAAAAAAAATTGCTACTACTTTTTATTTATACAGCATAATTCTTGAGCAGATACTCAAACAAGCGAGATTGGCTCATCATTCCTCTTTAATTCCACATCATGTCACTTTGGAAGGGAAATGGCTTGGTAAAAGCCAGAGAGTTCAGATATGATGCTGGCAGATCGTTATGAAATATTCACAAGACATTTAGTTTAACTTGGTGCTAATTGAACACTGACAGCACAAGTTACTCCTGCCTGCAGCAATAGTCTATCACGTTTAGGCGAGTGGCATTCCTTCCCCTTTGATGCTCTCCGAGATTGGAGGCTGTGAGGGAGCACAGTTAACAACCAGTAAACACTCAGGGAGCAGCACTGGAGACGGATTCTGCGCCGAGAATCCTCCAAAAGTGGTGAGAGTTTATTTGCACGGGGGCTGTTCTAAGGCTTCAACTCTGTCGATGAAAATACTCAGGATTAGGTGAGGGGTGACTCAAAATCGATTGAGTTTGGTTTGTTTTTTTTTTTTTTAAAGTACCTTCCTGAGTGAAAACACTTGAAAGCAAGGTTATTCGTGGACTACCTAATGCCACTTTTCTGAAGCCATGGCCCAAAAGCCCTCCTTGCCCTGAGAGGTTTCCAGTTAGAGCCTTACTGGTGTAACTCCTTATTTTTCTAAAGACATGGCCATGTGTGCTTCTTTCATTTTTATTTCTATAGCTCAACATGCTGTTTACTGATATTTGTCAATTTGTTTCTTATTTGTCAGTTCAGCTTCCCTGTGGACATTTAGTAACAGGAATTTTCCTACCACTCTAATTGTCTCTTATTCCAGAGCCAAGCAGAGTATTAATGCCATCATTTTAGTCATCAGACATGGTGTGTGGTCTAAATAGCTTGGACCAAAACTCGGTCCCCAGCTCTGCCTGAAACCCTCTGGCCATCTGTGGTTTAGATGCAGTCATCTGCCTTGGGTGCCTCAGTTTCCCAGCTATGGAGAAAGGCCAAGTTGTTAATCAGGGACTTTTCTCATCTTCCCGTTTGGAGGAGGTGGCTCCGGGCTCCTCCTGTGTGGTCAGCACAGGGGGTGCCCAGCAGGAATGTGCAGGAACAGCTGCCTCAGCAGGGACTTGCTCCCCCTGCTCTGCAGCCCGTGCCAGGCACATTGTGTCACTCCCAGCGCAGCTGAAGGACTGAGTGACTTCCACGTGCAGCAACACATCAGAAAAGTGACCCAGAACATTTTTAATCTACCAGGGGAAATGTCCCCATCTGCCTAATTCACCTGTCCCAGGGAGTTGAACTGGAGATGGAGTCACATGCGAGAAGGTGTTAATGAAACTGTCACTGAAAATTGAGGTGACAGGGACTTCGATCACAGGAGTTCCTCTAGCAAATGGTGTGGGGACTGAGCCCTTGCTGGCCGTAGAAAGGCAGGTAGTAGTGCAACCACCATGACTGACCAAAGGAGTAGGAGTACAACTCGTGGTAACCATCCAGAGCACCAGCAGCTCAAAGGAGGGAAGACCTGCTCTTCCACAGGGAAAATGGACATCCCCCTCCCCACAGTCCTGATGGGAAGCTACAGATGAGTGTAAACAGCCAAGGAAGATGAGTTAAAATGTGAGGAATATTGCACAGGCAGCAGTCACAGCGTACACTGGTGTTGAGGCTGTGCTTTTTCCTTTCAAACGGAACTCCTTGGAAATGGGGAGTGCTAAGAAAGGATTTAAAGGAGGTAGCTGTGACTTCTTTGAAGCTTGGGATAGGGTGGAGGGTGAGGGATGCTTTCTGATCTGGGCAGACTGGGAGTAGCAGGTGATGAATTACTTTTGGGGTGATCCCCATTTGCCTCATATGTCAGTTGGGGTACTGGAGGTGAGTGAAATTGGGATCACCCCAAAGGAGCTTCTGTCTGAGGTGGGGGGCACCCAGCTGGAGTTGCAGAGAGGGGGGACCAGGTAAATATAAGCAACCAGAAGGTTGCTTATATTTAGCAGAAGGTTTTTCAGCCCAAGCAGATTCTGGATATAAGGTCATGGCTGAGCTGGAAGCCATAGAAATGGAGCTTTCCTGTCATGGAATTTTATGCAGGTTGGCTGATTGCTGTAGGTAAGTGACCAGCTGGGAAAATGCACCTTGCTTTTAACAAAGACATGGTCTTCAACATACTTTCAAAAGCCAAGGATGCAATACTGGACTAAAAGAGCTTCCAGGCTTTCTTTCCATAGAACTCCCACTCTTGGATTGCTGAATATCACTCCCCCAATGATACTGTCCTTGGGAGAGCTGAATAAACTTACAATAAACGTCTCTGTAGAGAAGAAGAAGTGGATGGGGGGACAAGAAATGTCTCATCCTCCACAGAGTCCTGCTCCAACTGGCTTTCACAAGCATTGCTCTTCAGGAGGGATAATAAATGAGGCTTTCAAAACTGTTTTACTTGATTCATTTCATTCTGGGCTGGAGCAAGGCAAATAGACAGTGGGAGGACTTCGCTGATAAAGTTGGTTGGGTTTTTTTTTTTTCCAAAAGCCGAGAATACCAGAAGATAACACAACAGCAAATTACTGCATATTTTAAACCCTTGTAGCTAAACATTCCCTTTTGGGGCTGCGCCAGGTATCTCGTGGTGCCAGTGAAAATGGGATACAGATGTTCACTTGTTTGGATGGAGACACTGCAATAATTCATGCCTGCTACAAATTATCAGATGCCTCGTGCTCACAAAAGAATACCATGATCTTTTTGTCAGTAAGAAGAAAATATGTTTCCTGTACCTATAGTAAGGAAAATAAGGCCTGTAAGAAGCATGAAATGTGTTTTCCAGTTTTCAAAATGTAATTTCTGTTGTAGTCCTGCAGCTTGTGCTGGTAAAAGTGTGACAGCCGTGATTCCAGTCCAAGTGTGTCCTCACTCTGAGTGTCTGGGACAGGTATATGGAGCGTTTCATACCTGCTGTGAAATGTGTGTGAACAGAGGAGGTTTGGGGTTTTATGTCTGAGACTATTTTCAGTTTTTATTTTGACAATTTGAGCTTTCAATACTTGAGTATTTTTGTAAGATGAATTAGGGTGTTTTTAAGATGTTTACCTCTGACTTTGTGGTGAAAACAATCTCATTGGAGTCCTCAGGAATGCGATGTGTCTGTTTTAATGGACGATATGGAAAAGGGAGCTGCACACCCCAGAAACACAGAGGGATGTGGCAGGGAGAATGAGCTGAGCCCATCACGCTGCAACCCAGCAGCAGGGTTGACACTCACCTTCTGCTTTTCTGTGTACAGCAGAGAACTGCAAAACTGGCATCTGCCAAAAGGATTTGTTACATACCTGACTACCTGCACCGCTGCTTTCCCCCGTCGTGCTCCTGCCAGGAGAGGTACAAACAGGTTCACACCTGCTGAGTAGCTTCGGGTTGAAGGAATGCAGGTGCAAATTTGGCAGGTAGAAATTGCACTCTTTAAACCAGACTCCACTTCTCGAAATAGGAGCTCTCTGCTTTCCCTGCCTGCTGGTCTATTTTTCACTTTCTTCTTGCAATGCCCATATTAAAAGGAAGATTTTTATATACTTTTTTTTTTCATCTTCTTAATTTATTTTCATGGTGGAGCTGTAACCAAATCCAACTCACATTTGTGGGAATCCAGCACCAATGCTGGATGAAGGTTTTAAAGGTGTGCAGAGTTTCTTCCCTCCCTCCCCAAATTTTACTTTCTCAGTAATTTTTGTAATGTGGATTTGAGCTTGACACAACTGGCACCGTTTGGGATGTAATGACTTATTCTCCTGGGAGGTGTTTAACCTTCTGCTCACCTTTCTCAAATTGTAGGTTGAAAAATCTCACTTTGAATCAAAACCCCCTGAAAGTCTTTGGATTCAGTAGCACTTAAATGCAGTGCTTTATTTCCCTATTTTTGTTCAACTGTTTTTCTTGGCTTAAACCGCTCACCAGATTTTTTTTTTTTTCCAATTTAATGAAAAGTTTTGGCATTCTGAAAGGGCATCTTTTGCAGGACTAACTGGTAACTGATTGTTTTTTCCTATTACTGTTTACTACATTGAATTTTTCACATCAGTGCAGACCATGGACAAACCCAGCTGGCCCTGTGTGTGTGTATATATATATATATATTTATACATAGAAGTGTACATATGCATTCAGACTACTCAGAACTTTCCAGGGGAATTGTGGATCCCTGGATAGCAAATTTTTGGCTCTAACAAGTGAATACCTTTTCTCATATCTCTGTGGACCCCTCGAAGTCCCCAGCCCCCAGAAGTTCAGAGAGCACAGCTGAAAATTGCCTCAGGTTCTCTTCTCCTTGCTCACAGAATGTAATGGTTCAGCCAAGATGTGCTGCCCCACTGGTGTTGCTTCAGTGGAGCAAGTCACAGCCAGAAATAAAGGCAGGGTCTATTTTTTTCTTCTGCAAGAATGTTCAAAACATGAATTTCCATGAGTTTCCAACATAAGACCTATATCTGCATGGTAAGTAGAGTCACTTTCACTTGCAAATGAGGTTGGATCTGCTAAAAAATCTGCTAATTTGCAATAAAAATAGCATCCATCTTTGCTCTGCAAATATAGCCTCTTTGAAAACTGTCCCATTTTCAGAACTGCAGCAGCTTGTAGGATGGGAGAAAGGAGAAGGAGGAAATACCTTGCATTTGAAGTCACTTCGTTATTTCTCCAGGACTATTTCACACACCTTTAGTCATTATGTTGCGTTTTGTGTTGTCACATTAATTTTCACAGTAACAGACTGATATAAACAGTGTGACTGCACTGCAGAAGCAGGAGAAACTGGATTGATTGGGAGGGAGAAAGATTTGTTCAGACATAAATATCTCCTGCCATATTGAGGGGAGTTAAAAAAAAAAAAATGGCCAGCCAAGAAATTGCTTTTTTGTAGGAACGTTCTGTTTCCTCTCTTTTTCTACTTTTTTTTTAATATCTTTTTAATATGTGCTTTAATGTGAGAGACCAAGAACAAGGGGAAAGCAAGTGGCTATTTAATGAATCTGGGATTCTGAATGCAGCTGCTCTTTCAGGTGGGTGGAACTGCAAGGAATGGGAGACAAGGAAGGTGAAAGTGTGTGCAGGAGATGGTATTAAATAAGAAGACCTGGTCATGTAAGGTCTTGTTGGGGAAACTGCTGACTTTCTTGCAGGTTAAATGCTTGAAGGATCTGCAGAGTCAGGCTCCTAGAAAATGAGGGCATACACCAAAAAATCGGCACCTCAGCACATAAACAGGTGAAAGCACCAGGTGCAGGGAGGAAAGCCAGTGCAATGCCTTCTATCCTGATCTTCCTGCACCCCGTGGAGGATGCAGAGACTGCAGAGAAGAGCAGGTATTGCTGTCCCTATAGGGCAAAGCCTACCTGGCCATCACTTTTATGCCCCATGATGGGGCTGCTCTGTGCGTGTCTCTAAAGGCTCCAGACTTTCACAAACCTCCCATAAGGCAGCAGGAGATGGATTTCTTGGTACTTGTTTCCAGTATTGCCTGCTAGTGATGCTTCCTATGAGGAACTCTGTGCTCTGGGAATGCTCTAGGAAATGTGTGGCATCAATCTAGGATTTCAGAGTAGTGTATAAAGTGTCAGTAGTGTCTTCTAAGGTTCCATTTCTAGGACTCAGCCCCTTCCCTGTTCTAGCACTTACATCTGCCTGGCCTGGCAATGCTCCTTGTGATGCGGTGTGATGACATTCAGTGCAGGATGGAAGCATTCCCTGTGCTCCTGTGGCTTTTCCTTTAAGGGAGGAGCTGAGAGATGCCTCAGCTTCAGAGCTGATGATTTGAGTTCTATGTTGGCACTTGTCACTCCTTGAGTATTTTGGGCTAGAGCTTGTGGACTGGTGTAAGAAAATAAATCCACCTGTAAGGAGGCTTGAAAAAAAGCCACAGTGTCTGATCAGAGGTTTTGCCAATAAGGATGGGATGGGTTTGCAGCTCCAGGAATGCCTTATTCCTCACACTTCTTCTGTGCTAAAGCCAGCTGTGAGGGGTCACAGTGTCCCTTGCACAGCATCTAAGCCTTGAACTGAGGTTTCCACTTCGTATGTCCAAGTCTCTGACACCAAAAGCCTTGGGTGGAAACTTGCTTATGTCTGGCTGGTTTGCAGCAGGCAAAACTCTTAAAAGAAGAACAGCTGATTGCATATTCATAATGGCACATACAGTACTTGAGAGAAGCCCTTAATTTCTGCTGTGGTGGATCTGGAAATTCACCTCTGTCCGTGCTCAGCGACATCCATTCCCACTCTCTGGAGAGTGTGGATCAACTGGAGCTTTTTGGCCCATTTCCTCTGAGAGAGAACCACTAATTTCTTCATTTTGAGCGCATTATTTTTTTAACAAAAGAGCATGATACAGCTCTATACACCAGTTGGGAGCAACATGATTTGTGTCATGAATACTAATACGCGTTTGACAGTATCCTATAAATTCAACACGTTTTGAAGAGCGTTAACAAGAGTTGTAGGGACCATACTTAAATTTTTCCCCTACTTTTTTTTTTTTTTGTCAATTAAAGGGAAAGGAAGCTAGTGAGAGTCTGTATTTGTATCCAAAACAAATATGGCTTGGGTCACGGCAAGACTTCTGCACGCCGTGCTAGACCTGGGTCTGCAGAGCATTCATTGATTTTTGTCTCCATGAATCACCCTAAAGCTATAGGCAACAAAAGCTGAAGCGATGTAGATGTGATTTCTAGTTCATTTGTTGTTCATTAGAAAGATTTTGTCTCTCTCATTTGCAGCACCCCTGCTGCTGCGCGTTCATTAGGAGAATGGAATGTATTCCAAATATTTCCTAGCTCTGGCAGGGCAGATGGTGGAAAGTAATTTTCCAAACTCTTCTGGAAAGGGGGGGGATGGGAGGGGGTAGAAACACACCCAAATAACCCCAAGTTACCCCCTGCACGCCAGAAGAATTTGGTATTTCTGAGTGCAGACGTGCCGTACACTTTCTGTCTCTCTGGTTGTACAGTGCTGCGTGTCGGAGTGGTGGGAAGTGTGTATGAATGGGAATGTATCACATTACATGTGGGATGTTAGCAAGGCTGGGTTTTTTTTTTCACAGGAAACTGCATTTGCAAAGAGCACACAGCAACACGCAGTACCCTAAAAGATGTGTGTGAACGCACCAAGCAAGATTCATTTCCCTAAATCTTCCGGGCAACCCAATGCCTAAGGGAATCCCAGGGAAGGAGGACAGAGCCTGGGCCCCACTCCAGTTTCTCCATCCAGCCCTGTGCAGAGGCGTGAGGCAAACTGGAAGCTTCCCAGACACCTCATCCCCATCCCCTGCCCTTGGCCGGCGCGGGCAGAAGGATGTCCCAGTGCTCAGACAATGGTGGAGGAAGCGGCTCTGGCTGCACTTCCCTTCTGCTCCCTGGGGAGCCGGGGAGACCACACAAGCCAGGGCCAGATTTAGCTCTTGGATCCACATGAAACATCCATGTGCCGACTGCTCCCTTCCTTCGTGCTCAGCCTCTTGTCACGGGAGTGGAAGTCGCACACAAGGGGAACAGAGGAGCCGGGTGAATGTGCAGCAGGGAGAGCTGGGAACACAATGAGGGGGAACAAAGAGTGGGGCTGTGTTTGCTGCCTTCCCAGTGGCATTCACTCCTCGTGCTTGGAGCCGGTTTCCTCTTTTCAGGAGCCTCTTGACCTGCAGATCCCTCTCCTCAGCAGACAGACCCCAAAGCCCCGTGGCTGGATCCTAATACCACTTCAGATCAAACCAGCAAAACACTTGGAGCACAGAGCCTGAACTCTGTGTTTGCATCGAGGCTTTAAGCTCCTTGGCGCTGGCACCCGGGGTTCCTGTTTGTTTTCCAGCTCCTGAGGACAGCAGTGGTGCTCTCCAAGTCAGCACAAACAAACCAAGGGAGGCTCGAGGAGTGTGGCAGCTTCTCCGAGCGCCGCCGGCCCTGGGACTGGGCCGTGCTCTTGCCAGTGGAAGGTGCCTCTGGCACTGAGCTGAGCTGTCAGCTCAGGCCTGCACCCCCAAAATCTCACACACAGAAACCCAGCAGGACAAGGAACTTCCTCAGAAGGACATCAGTTGTCCCATCTGTTCCACCAAGACCCAGCTTTGGAGGGAGGTGGTTTGACAGTGGCTGTAAAACCCCATCAGATTTTCCCAGCCCACTATCAGTGATGGGTTTTCAAGCCCTCTCTTTCTCCAGGCACTCTCATTGGCAGAGTGTGTGGGTGCAGGTGGAGGTACTGGGGCCTCTCATTTGATTAATTTCATAGAATCACAGAACTGTTTAGGATGGAAAAGACCTCTAAGATCATGGAGTCCAACTGCTCCCCCAGCACTCCCAAGGCCATCATTAACCCTGTCTCTAACTGCCACATCTACACATCCTTTACACTGAGCACAAGGCAGGAGACCCCTCTGAGCCTGTTTTCAGGCAACTCTATCCCATGGCATCCCACCTCTCTGTACTGAAGGGTCAGTGCAGCGGCGGCTCTGCGGAAGCGTGTTGGGAAACGGATGCATCCTGTAGCCACCGTGACCTTCAAACCCACTGCTCGGTCAGCCAGCAGAAAAAAAACGAGAGAATTCCTTCCGAACAGCCGAGTGCTGGTGCCCCTGGGAGCTGCCTTTTCCTCTTTGGACAGCCGGGGCTTCCGCCAGCCAGGACTGTCTCAGTGTCAGCTGAGATCCAGGAATTTGTGTGACCCACACCTGACAGCTAAACCGGTGTTTTTCACAGCCAGGCAGAGTTTCAAACTCCTCTCCATCAGCTCTGGCCTTCAGAGATGAGCAGTGGCTATAATTGATTCATCACGACTCCTGTTAATTTGGCTTTGCTCAGTTGTTACAATACATTTTGTTCCCGATTATCACGCTCCGGAGTCAAGGTTCCTGTAGGTAATTTATGCTGTAGCCTATGTATGTGTAAAAAATTTATTGCAATCGTGTTTTTAATTAAAATGCACACGATAATACCAAAAAGAGACAGGGGGAGGAAGGGAGGGAGCCCAGATTAAGTTTTTAATTGTTTTAATAGTGAGATTTGTTTCAGTGAGAACAGGGCATATTGGTTTCCTTGGAAACATTGGCGATGTATTAGCTGTATAAAATCTAGCATAAAAGATTTGTGAAAGTGAAGCCTTTAGGTTTTAACTGATACTATAACTCTTTTCATTTGGAAAATCAGATTCACATGCAGCCCATGGAGTCCAAAAAGGTGTCTTTTTTGTGTTTTCTCTTAAAACTTGGAATTAATAATTTCACAGATTATTGGAATCATTAGAAATCTAAAACTGCAATAACAACAAGGAAAAAACCCTTTCAACAATTCAATATCCCTGATTCATACGATTTAATTAGATGTGCCTGTAAGTTCTCTTTGTGCCAAGCAGTGCCAGGCTCAGGCAAGACTCCACGTGATTTGAGAAAGAAGTGGCTTTTTAGATGTTCCTGTTAAACTGGAGATTATTGGTACTGGACAGTGGGTGATGTTTTATGTACATCCCGTGCTCGGTTACTTTATTGTATACCACACTGACACCTGGATGTACAATACACAGTGCACTTTAGCCAGTCTCGAGCTCAGAGAATCGATGAGGCTGCTGATGATGATCTGGCCTCACACAAAGTCTTTGAGGCTTCTAATTTTACCTGAAATAAGTTTTAGGAAACAGAGAACCCTCAGAGAGCCCCATCCTCAGAGACAGCACATCAGGTTTGGTGCTACAACACCCCAAGGCACCACGGGGAGGTCAAATGTACGTTTTAAGGTTGTTATCATGTGAAGCTAAAACATCTTCCTTTCATTCTCTTTGCAAGTCAGGCTCTCAAATTATCAATTTTGTCTCTTCCGTGTTAGAAAATAAAGCCTTGTGAGGGAGGATTCAGCTTCCTGCAGCCAAGTGGGACTAAAACAACCAATTTTAATGTCTGTGATTCACCCCTGAGCCCAAACTGTGATGATACAGTGCATCTGGGGATCAAAACACTGCAGAAACGCTCTCTTTTAAACAAAGGGGGGAAAATAGCCTGCAGATAAAGTACCAGATGTAGGATTTTGGACTATCAGAGAGGAGAATGGATGGCTTGGTTTTAGCATGTAAGACTAATCACTCGGCTGAAATAATTTCAGCAGCTGAGTAAATAGACTTACGGAAAAGACATTTATGGGAGCGTTTGTGTTCCAGGAGCCTCCCTCTTTTCTAGCCCTCCTGTTTGTTTGCTTTCCTGTCTCTGGTGTCGAAGCTCCCCCGTTCACAGGTTTATGGGGCAGCGATGGCCGTGTCAGATGTGCAGTGGGCAGTGCCCGGGGCCCCTCGGGGTGTGAGCTCTGCGTGTCCCGCCCAGGGACAATGGGCCCCTCTGCACCGCGGGGCCGCTCCGCCGCGCTTGGCTCCCCGCCACCCCCAGCCCAGGCCGAGCTCAGCCCCTGCCGCGTACACACATCGTGGGGGCTTCTCCCTCTGCTCCAAGGTCATTCCCACCAGCAACACCCAGGGAGTAGGAGAGGCTCGGCTCGTCCCGGGCGATGCTCCTGACCGGGGGTTTCCGCGGTGTCAGTGAGAGGGCATAAAAGAACTAAATCCTAAAGGGAAGCAGAGTTTAAGGGCACGGTCCTGGCAGCATCGGAGGCCCAGCCGCGGAGTGGGCTGTGCGGCCCTGCACAGGGAACGTGGCAGCTCATGGCCCAGCACTGGCTGTCCGTCCGTCCCACGGCAGGGCTCGCCGTCCCGCTGAGGTGATGCCATCCGCCCCCCGCACACCCCCGTGCCCCCTCGGTCCCGCTCCCCGCGGTGTCGGCGCGGCCCCCCCGGCCCCGCACTGGCCCTTTAAGGCGGCGGGGGGGGCGGGCGCGCGCCGCGCCTCTGTGGCAGCCCCGGGTCACGGCGCGGTCACGGCCCCGCCCCACGTGGCGCCGCCGCCCGCGCGGCCGCGCGCGCCCCGCCCCCCCCGCCGCTCATTGGCTGCCTCGCGCCCCGCGGCCGCGGCCGCCACGTCTGATTGGCCGAGCCCGCGCGTCCCTGACGGGCCGGGGGGCGGGGCCGCCCCCGCCGCGCGAGGGGCCTTTAAAGGGGCCGCGGCCGCCGGGTGGGCCGTGGGGTCGGTGCTGTGGGGGTGTCGCTGCGAGCGTGAGGGGACAGCGCTGGTGACCCCGGTGGGGCCCCGCGAGTGACGGTGGGAGCAGGGCAGCGCTCGCCCTGTGCTGGCACTGACTGGCGGCTCAAGGCAGGGGCGTTTCGGAGCCTCCTCCTCGCAGAGCAGGGACAGAGCGGCTCCGCGGGTGACTCCGGGCCGGTGACAGCGTTCGGGGCCCTGGCAGCGGGTGTGAGCGCTCAGGGGCTCTGAGTGGTACCTGAGAGAGCTCCAGCCCGCCCAGGGGTGTCCAGGCAGAAGAGGGCAGAGCAGGGCCTGGGTTTGGCCGATCTCCCGTGTCTGGAGAGAAACAAAAGAGACGGAACGCAGCAGTGGTGGTTTTGGCAGACGGTGTGTCCGTGTGTGTGTGTATGTTTGTAACCACGTGTTAGTAGGTGGGCATCGTGTAAGGACAGTTGAATCCACGGGCTGTGGGCAGCTGCTCTGCTCCCAGGCCGCTCTGCAGAAGCAGCAGCGCTGCTGGGAGCAGTTCAGAGGGTCAGCGCTGGCTTTCAGCATTGCTCAAGAGTTCTCTTAGATGAGCTTGGAGTCTTCCTTGGGTATGTCAGCTCTCAGTCAGGGAGCTCAGGGTCACCTTTGTCTGCTTTCCAAAACGCCATTCCTGTCTCCAAAATGCCTGTTGTTCCATCGGAAAAAAAAAAGTCAAGGATTATTTTATGTTCCTGCAGTTAAAACTCTTCCCTCAGCGCTCTTCCATTTCACATGTGCCATCCTGGCTTTTCTAGCACAAGAAAATGAAATGTGTTCAGTCAGGGAGCAGTGAATTTGGAGGGTGGTTATTTTTTGGTAGTGCAGTGATATATTTCCTACCAGTGCCTCAATAAAACGTAAAGGTGGAGTCTTTCCAGTGACGTCAGATGGAGTAATATCAGGCCCCAGATGGGACAGGATGGGTTGGAATAACATTTTGGTGGCCTCAGTAAAAATTTTCATTACAGACAAGTATTCACTTTTTATCCCTCTTGGTTGGGAACAAATCTTACTAAACGGGACCCAACCCAGCTCTGTGCAGGGATGAAAAAAAAAGCACTCAGGAAGCAGCTGTGAACTGCGGGGTTGGTGACAGCAGGGTCATTGTGCCCTGTCAGCCCGATGCCACAGCAGGAGGGAAGGAGGGCCCTGGCCTCACCCAGGGAGAAAGGAAGGGTGGGTGGGCTGAGAGGGGGCTCCCAGGGAGCGGAGGGAGGTCATTTTGGATGTGGAATATTGTTTGAGGCAGGTTATCGGCACTTCACAAATGGGATGGAGCCTCAGAGGGAAAAGGCTTCTGACATTCCAAGTAAAGATGAGCGCTTGTCTGTCAAAGGCTTAATTCACACCATCTTGTACGCTTCAAATCATACCTGAGACGACCTTCCCAGGCAAAGGAGCCCTCAGTTAAAGCTGCTGAGCATCCGTGTCCCCGTGGCATCGTTCTCTGTTGTGGCAGAGATCTTGTTCTAATTGCTGGGGAGAAAACTTGAGTTTCTGGTACCAAACAGTTAAAAAAAAATAAACTTAAATTAAGAGGTTAGTCACCAGAAAGTGGAAACCATGTCTGGAATTGTTAGAAATAAGGCTTGCTTGAAAATAAATATAGAATTATTCACCATGGTAACTATTGCCCTATTGCGTTAGTGTGTATCGATTTAACATTAATCCAAAGACTAATGCTGTGAAATATTTGGACTCTTTAATGGACAACTGTTTAGTTAACAAAGCTTTGGGGAGATGTGGAGCTTTTTTGTTTTGTTTTTCCTTAGATTGTCTCAACCACTTTTGGAAGAATACGATTTGACTCTCGAAGTTACTTATTTCTCACGTGGATCTTGCTTTCCCATCACATTTTATGAATTTACCCTTAGTGCTGCCGATTTAACTACTGATGAAGTGTTGCAGTGAGGAATAAAAGGGAAGATGTAAATGTGACTGCACAGGCAAATGCCTGACTTCTGGTCTGGCAATGAGCAAAATTAAGTTACAGTCCCAAACTAGGCAGAACCGAATGATGTGCCCATGTCCTTTAGTTTGTCCAAGGACCTCAGATGACGTTGCAGCTCCTGTGTGTCCCTCTCCATGGCTGAAGAGCCTGAGGCCCAGGGAGCAGCCTAGGCTCGCCCTGAAGTTTTCTGGCAAATTCAGGAAGCAAAAGGAGACCTCGCAGTGCCAGACTCATCCTGGAGCCCTCCGAGGGGTCTCCAGGGAGGACATAAAAAGAACTGGAAAATAGCTGATCAGTGTCACAATGCAGGACCCAAAATCAACAACAGTGTACTCTGGAAGTGTCCCACTGACCGGTATTTGCTGCTGGTACAGAAGAGACTCTGACAAACAGGGTGGGCTGGAGGGTGGATGGTGTCTTTACAAAGAACAGGGTGAAGCATTTAGCTTAGCTGATGTACTTTTAATTTTTACAAGCCCATCTGGGATGACTTTAATTATTTGTTCCCAAATCATGGTGGAAAAATGCTGATTGTTCTTAAAGCCACATGAGTCGTTCAGATGAAATGGGGATGGTGGTAAACATAACATTTTTAAACCAGCATCAACTTGCAAACAGTTATTTTTCTTTATTTTTTTTTATTTTTAAATAAGGTTGGAAAGATGTGTGGACTTGCAGCAGCCTGCATCTCAAACTGGAGCCTTTATCCCTGGGCCTGTGGGTGATGCCGTGCCCAGCTGGGAAAGGCAGAGCTGTGCTTGTTGCAGCAGAGATTGTGGAGAAGGGCTCTGTAACCCACCACTCGAGGACCTGAGCTGCCACAGAGGAATAATACATTACTTAGAGCTGCATTTACTTGCTTGAGACTGTTTTGTAGTGTTCTCCTTGACTTCTTTATGGCAGTGCTACATGTTTTAAGAGCAAAGGGTGTTAGTTGCAAGCTGCTGGGCTCAGCTGAGCTTGCATCTGCCTCTCCTGGCCAGTCAAGCAAGGTTCATTGGAGAAGGGTCTCTAATATTCAACCGTCAAGTGTTTCAAAAATAATATAAAAATATATTTCCAGTTAAATAGTAACAAAAGTGGGTTGACTGATAAAGCATATCTGAACTGGCATTTATCTTCAGGGTTTTGACTCTGTGTGTGCCTGGCTTTAACTTTCTTGATGGCCTTGCTGGGGCTGGTGGGCTCCCACCCGAGGGCCACGTCCCTGTAACAGGATTGACGTTGCTTCACATTTTCATGAAGCATTTCTAAAAGTCTGACTGCCACAAAAGAAATGTGAGCCCCCAGGACCAACCTGAAGGAATCAGCCAAAAAGCTGGTAAAGGATTACCCCTCCTGGGTGTTACCAATAAGGAAACTAAGGCAGGGAACAAAATATAAAAATAGAATTGGAATTGCTTTATCTCTAGTTCCAGTGTAGATTTTTTTTCCAGGTAATTCTAACTCTCCCTGCATACTAACCCCCCACCTCCAGGGCCACCCTAGTGCCTCTCCCCACCTTTGGGAATAGCACTCCTTGGGTAATTCCCCCCTGGGAAGCACAAACTTCTTAAAGTTTGTTTCTATCCAAGCTGCACGATCCTCTTCCATGTTTCCTTTGGATTAGTAATTGTTGGGAGTTACCATCTGTCAAGTGGCAAGGAGTAAAAGATTAAACCACCTGGAAATTCCTTGTTCCTTCTCTCCAGGCATTTTCACAGGACCGGATGGGGCCGCAGGAGTAAAGCACAGGCAGGTATTTAACATTAGTTTGTAAGTAGTCATGTAGAAATAAATTCCATTTTTTTGGGTGGAAATAAAGGTTAACCTTACCAGTGAGTGCCACCGTGCCTGACTCGACTCTCAACCATCCATCCTATGGGATTGCCACAGCTTTGTAGGAATAGGATTTCTGCAGGTCAGTTGCTTGTCCCTGTCTCGGCACATCTTCCCAGCAGCATCTCTGGGGAGCTCAGGCCCAGCTGGGGACTCTTCAGATACTCCCAAATCCTAAAATCAGAGCTATCAATAATTATGGAAAAATATGCTTTCTTAGAAGATAAGTGAAGCTGCCTTTATCTCCCAGTAACAGGATTCACCAAGTATTATAGCAGCTACTTTGCACTGCTGCAGTTAAGCTTGTTTCAGCATTTTAATTATAAACCTCTGTTTTCACAGGTTTATTTCCCAGGGAAAAAAAAAATATAAAATCTGTCTTGACTAAAGCTTGGCACGCTGAGCCCTTGGGGAGAGATGATGTGTTTTCTTTTTACCTGTCTATGCAGTGAATGGGGTCACTCCATTTTGAAGCATAAGGTTTGAAACAAAGTCGGAATGTCTTTGTCTGGAATAGTTTCCGAGCAGAAAGCAGCATCAGTGCCCAAATCCAGGTGCTTTGGGGGCTGATGTGCAAAATCTCTGCCAGGTCCCAGTGGAGGCTGGCAGTGGTGGGTGACACCAGACCCGCCTGGGGTGGGCTCTGAGAAGAGTGGGCTCAGCAGTGGGGGTGGTGCATTAAAGATCCATGGTGGGTGGGTGCAGGAGGACGAGTGCAGCTGTACCATCTCTCTTACAAGAAAAAGCTGAGGGAGCTGGGCCTGTTCAGCCTCGAGAAGACACACTGAGAGGGCTCCCCCTCCACGTCTGTCAGTGCCTGCAAGGAGGGGGTCTGCAGAGGATGGACCAGGCTCTGCTCAGAGGGCCCAGCCATGGGACAACAGGCCACGGGCACAGACCGATGCCCAGGAAGTTCCACCTGCACACGAGGAACAACTTCTTCCCTGTGCAGTGACCGAGCACTGAACAGAGACCAGGGAGGGTGCGGAGTCTCCTCAGTGGAGATATTCCAGAGCCGTCTGGACACAATCCTGTGCCGTGTGCTCTGGGATGACCCTGCTGGAGCAGGGAGGTTGGACCAGATGCCCCACTGCCGTCCCTTCCCGGCTGACCCACGCTGTGATTCCGTGGTTCCGTGAGCCCCGCGCCCCCCTTCCCGCAGCAGCCGCCGCCCCCCTTGGGCGCGTCCCGGGGGTCCCGCACCGGGGGCGCTCCCCCCCACCCCTGGTCCCGGCGGCGGCGCCGGAGAGGGAAGGGAAGGGAAGGAGAGAAGGGAAGCAGGGAAGGGAAGCAAGCAAGGAGGGAAGGGCAGTCCCCGTCTGGCGCTGACGTCACGGTCCCGCCCGCGGCGGCGGCGGCGCGGCCGCGTCCCCGTGGCCGTGAATGAGCGCGGGGGGCGGGAGCGGAGCGGGAGCGGGCGGGCCGCGCTCCCACCGCGCTCCCACCGCGCCGCGCCCCACAAAAGTGCGGGGCTGCCGCGCCGGGCCCAGCGCAGCCGCCTCCCGGGCCGGAGGGGCGCGGAGCAGCCTCGGGGCCGAGCGGAGCCGCTGCCGGGGCCGCTGCGCCGCGCCGGGTTTTTTATTTCCAATTTCTGATCGCAGCTGCATTTCCCTCCCTCCGCCCCCCCGCGCCGAGGAGGAGCCCCGGCTTTATGTGGTGCTGCCCGGGGAGCGCTCGGCGGCCGGGAAGTTCTTTGTGTCGCCGTCGCCTTCTTCCCCCTTTTTTTTTTCCTTTTTTTTTTTTTTTTTTTTTTTTGTTTAAATGTATAACTTCATGGGGCTGAACAGCACGGCCGTAGCTATTC